>CM062816.1:2025799622-2026999622 GCA_031772625.1 Pinus tabuliformis
TGGTTCGGTTGATGCAGAAATATTTTTAATAAATTCCTCGGCGGATACCTCCATGACACAAAATTCTGAAATATCATGGAAAGTCGCTTTGAAGTGCATCTTCTGCATATAATGCATCTCTTTGGCTTTTGTGTAGATCATGGTCATGTATCCATTTACTCCCTTTTCGATACACCCTTCTTTCTGGTACAAGATGTTCAATGTTAGTATGTGCTTGCAGATTAGCATCTAACACCTTGGTATTTCTCAACTGCCATGTTGGCTTCCACTTGTCCCTGTATTCTTCCCGGTCCTAATTGTTTGGTATGGTGCGTAGGACTTCTTGTTTCTGATTTTGGTCCCATTCTGTGACTACGAACATGATATGTTCTTGTGGCTGGATAAACTCCCTGCTGAGAAAATCTGGGAGACAGTTCTTTGTGCCCTTCATATGTTCGACTTGAAAGTCGAAGTTAGCAAAGAGTGCTTGCCATCTGGCAAATTCAGCCTCTTCTGACTTCTTGATGACCTTAGTTAAGACTTTCTGCAAGGCTGAAGCATCAGTTCGAAGCAAGAACTGCTTGTTTATTAAATGAATATCAAATTTGCTGATACAGTTCCTCGCATCTTTTACTTCTTTCTCAATCGTGGAATAATTCTGTTCAGCAAGATTCCAGGTGCCTAATGCAAACTGGACGACTTGTTCAGTGCCATCTTTTCTTTGTTTTAGGATACCTCCCCATCCTATATTACTGGCATCTATTTCAACAATCTTGAATGCACTATCATCATAGACATATAAAATGGGAAGAGACTTTACCTTGGCTTTGATGTTCTGAACAACCTTGGTGTGTTCTCCTATCCACTGAGGCGGCTCCTTTCTAAGTCTTTGATTTAGCACAATTTTGTCTGCGACACAATCTTTGTAAAAATTATGATTATTCAAAACACCCAAGAATCTCTGAAGCTGATTCTTGTCTGTAATAACATCTGAGAATTTTTCAGCGAACTCAAGCGCATGCTTCTGTAGAGAGATTTGGCCATTGAATATGGTATGGCCAAGAAATTTGATAGTAGTCTGAAAGACTTCTATCTTTTTCCTACTCAAAACTAGAGCATTATCCAGAGCTAGAGTCTGACCATGTTCTAATGATGCATGAGATTATCACTCTAGAAGGGGAAGATCCCAGATTGACAGAAATGTTCAGTATAATGAGGCCAGCCAAGCCCAAATATGGACTAGGCTTTCTTGAGCAAGCAAAAGGCCTGATTCCTTCATGTAGATTTGGTCCTATTCCAAATGACTGTAAAAAGCCTACAGTCATGGAAATGCACAAGTTCTTTACTATGATGAATGGCTGCTTGAAATCAGAAATAAGTTCTAAATGGATGAAAGCCATGTTGAACTAGGACTTATTTACCAATCCAGAAGCAGAGAAGTTTGGCCTTAGTCATACTATTGAGGAGAGGATTAAATTATCTAAAGATTGGAAACATTATATGGAAGTCACAAATTCTTGGATTTCCTTTTATGAATGGAAGAAAAATGTTTCCCCTGAAGTTGTGTTGACAGGATCATCCTCTTCATCATCCACCAAACATGCTTGGACTGCTTTAGATGGCAGTAGAGTAGAGACTCCATCTACTTTTCCTCCATATAGGGGAATTATCATCGGAGAAAATCAAAATGCAGCAAAGGCAATTCCTTTGGTTCAAAAAGATGATAATGCATTGGGGATAGATGGAAGGATTCAAAAGGCCAGTGAACAAATCAACTGGACTAATACAACAACAAAGGGTCTGGAGATAAATACAACAAAGGCTATAGAAATAAAGGAACAATTTGATACTATCCAAGTCTCACTGAATGAGGTTAACAAAAACCTCAACAATGTACAGTATACTTCATATGTTGTTAGATATTATGCCAAAGAATCTTTAAATAAAATAGAGGAAGTGGAAGAGAAAATAGTAGATCATATGGATACTACTAAAAATCTAATATCTGGTTTAACTGAGAAGGTTGAAAAAATAAATCTGTCAAAAACTGATAAACCAGTTCCTACCTCTTTTCTCTACAAAAGAAATATAAAGATTCAAGATCCTGTTAAACCAATCAACAGGTTCCCGACACTATTTCCCAAAGAAGTAGCCATATAAAGATTCAAGATCCTGTTAAACCAATCAACAGGTTCCCGGCACTATTTCCCAAAGAAGTAGCCACATCTTCAGCAGAAAAACCAGAGGCTATAAAAAAAATCACCATTGCTTCCTTATTCAAGGAAGAAGAAGATGAAAAGAAAGAATCTGAGTCTCAGATCTTTCCCATATATGAACCACTTGAAAGTATGTTCAATAAATATCCTGCACCTGATCTTGAAGGCAAAGGAAAGCTTCTTGAAGCTCATACATTTTTCCCTGAATCACAAAGAGAGTGGAATATTGATAATGTTAGTGTTGGTCATATTAAACAATTAATTGATATGATGTTCACAGAATATAAACTCATGTATCTTAGAGGAAAAAGTGAAATAGAAGCATGCAAGACTATTATTCAATGTTTTACAGGAACATTGCTCAGGTGGTGGGAGACTGAATCATCTACAGCACTATTGATAAAAATGGAAGCATAAGTGCTTAAAGATGAAGCAGGAGATGTGATTCACACTTTATATGGCTCAACTACAAGCAACATGATAGGAGCTCTGACATCTATGTTCTTGGAGCACTGGTGTGGCAGTGAAACGGAGATTGCAGATAAGAATGAAGTTATTCTCATGAATCTCAAGTGTCACAAGATGTCACAATATGAAGACTTTCACAGGGATTGGATGCAAAGAATCTATGAAGTGAAAGATTCAAAAAATCTGCTATGGAAACAGGTTTATCTTGCTTCCCTTCCATCCAGGTTTGTTGATTATATCAGGTTGCAAGAGATTTTTCAGTTGCCATTTGAATCATATACTTGGGGTGAGATTTATTCTCACATTACAAAAACATTAGTGAGCTTATGCACAAGTTCCAAAGTAAACAAATATTTGGAAAAACTTTCAAAGCTCCCAGACAAGAAGTCCATTTGCAGCAAATATGGACTCACAGTCGATGACCCTTTGGTCAAGAGAAGAAAAGCAAAGAAAAGGGATAAAAAGGAGTATAAATAGAATGCTAAAGGCTATAAAGACAGAAGAAAGCATTCCCAGTGATCTAAAGGTCACTCCTCCAAAGCCAGAAAGGGCTACTACAGGTATGTCCTCAAGACACATTATTATAGACCCTCTGGCATTCATCTGCATACATCCAAACAAGAGAAATGGAATAATCTCACTTGTTGGTTGTGTGGAAAAACTGGACATACATCTTCAAGATGCCCAGAAGGAGAAGAATCTAAGAAAAACAGAGGGAAGAAGTCCCAAGCCTCTTTTCAGAGAGGTAAAAATATCAAGCAAGAGGGACAAATACAATGCATGAAGTGTGGTGCCCGCTCTCACAGAATAGAACGCTGCCCAAATGTGGTAATTAAAGACCAAATTCAGCAACAACAACTTGAAGAATCATCTTTTAATTCTTTTAGTTTTTTGTCTCAAGAAGAATTACAAGCACACATGCAAGACTGTTCAGATTCTGAAACAACATCTTGTTCTTGTCTTGAATCAAATTAATGTGCTTGTCAGATGCATTATGATTCTGATTTAGAATCATACAGTGATTCCAACGTTGAAGAAATATCCTTCAGACCACAGAAAGAGAAAATCTTAATGGTTGCCACAGAAGAAGATGAGATAAAAATTCTTTCTCAGATTTGAGCAATGGAAGATGGAGAAATGAAGAATCGTCTAATAGAGGCATTCATGGACCAACTCAAATCCAATTCTTCTAGAAATACAGGTAAAAAGCCATTATTTGTTGATGCTTCTTTTGAAAGGAATACTAGATACTTCCAGCGACATCAAGAGAAACTCGACAAGGTGCGTTCACTCACCTTGGAAGAAGTAAGTAGAGAGATCCATAATATTAAATCTGAAATCTTTGCTTTGCAATCCCAAATTGCTGAAATAAAGAAAGGTAAGCAAGCTGTAGAAGAAAATTCTCATTCATGGGACACAACAAAATAAGCCAAAAATCTTAATCCAAATCTTGAAATTGTTGAAGGAAAGAAAGACCCTGTCTTTGGATTTCAAGAAATTAGAATTCTCGCTATCTCCTAACAGCAACATCATGTAAAAGTGAACATCTGCATAAAGGGAGAAATGTTTGAACTCACATCACTCCTTGACTCAGGAGTTGATGTGAACATTTTAAATAAGAGGATACCAACAAAATATTGGGTTTCTACAAAAGAAATGTTGTAGGATTGGGTAATAAAACGCTCAATTATGAAGTTCCTAAGGCTTCTATTTGTTTTGAACATCACTGCATCAATTTGAAATTTGCAGTAGCAGACATCCCAGTTGACTATATTCTAGGAAATATATTCCTAGCAACTGTTGAGCCATATGGGTCAACCAGATTAAAAGAAAACAAAGCTTGTTATTTTATTTATGTTCCTACTTCGAAAGGAATAACAAAAAGGATTGAGTTGCCTTATATCTCAAACCCTAGAGTCTCTACAATGGTCCAGATTGTCCAAGATTTGGACAAAGCAGAAGCCAAACTAACAGATCTGAAAGATCTGAAATCTACAATTAAGGTAGAAGAACAGCTGAAGGATCCTTAGGTTAAGAGGAAAATTGGGGAACTAAAGAAACAAATTGAAGATGAATGCTGCTCAGAAGAACCAAATGCATTATGGCATCGAAAGCAGCATACTATTGAGCTCCCATACAAAGAAGGATATACAGGTAAGCCCTATAAAAGTAGAGCTATTCCTATGAACAAGGAACATAGAGATCTCTGCGAAAAAGAGATCAAATAGCTCTTAGACAGAAAGCTCATCAGTATATCCGACAGTCCCTGGAACTGTTATGGATTCTAGCTCAACAAAAGAGCAGAACAAATCAGAGGTATCCCAAGGCTGGTAATAAATTTCAAACCTCTAAATTCTGTTCTTGCAGATGACATCTATCCAATTCCTCACAAAGGAGACCTAATGAGTAGGATAGTTGGAGCTAAAATATTTCAAAGTTTGATTTGAAGGCAGGATTTTGGCAAGTTGCCATTTCAAAAAAAGATAAGTTCAAAACTGCTTTCAGTATTCTGGCAGGCCACTATGAGTGGAATGTCATGCCTTTTGGTTTAAAGAATGCTCCATCAAAATTCCAGAAGGTAATGGATAAAAATTTTAAGCTATATTTTGATTGGCTTATAGTTTACATTGAGGATGTTTTAATCTTCTCCAAGAACATCCAAGACCATTTTAAGCATGTTCATACATTTAAACAGCTGGTAAAACATAACGGTCTAGTTTTGAGTAAGAAAAAGATAGAAGTCTTTTAGACTACTATCAAATTTCTTGGCCATACCATATTCAATGGCCAAATCTCTCTGCAAAAGCATGCGCTTGAGTTCGTTGACAAATTCCCAGATGTTATTACAGACAAGAATCAGCTTCAGAGATTCTTGGGGTGTTTGAATTATGTCAGTAATTTTTACAAAGATTGTGCCGCAAACAAAAGTGTGCTAAATCAAAGACTCAAAAAGGAGCCACCTTAGTGGACAAGAGAACACACCAAGGTTGTTCAGAACATCAAAGCCAAGGTAATGTCTCTTCCCATTTTATATGTCTCTGATGATAGTGCATTCAAGATTGTTGAAACAGATGCCAGTAATATAGGATGGGGAGGTATCCTAAAACAAAGAAAAGATGGCACTGAACAAGTCGTCCAGTTTGCATCAGGCACCTGGAATCCTGCTGAACAGAATTATTCCACGATTGAGAAAGAAGTAAAATTTGTGTGGAACTGTATCAACAAATTTGATATTCATTTAATAAACAAACAGTTCTTGCTTCGTACTGATGCTTCAACCATGCAGAAAGTCTTAACTAAGGTCATCAAGAAGCCATGAGAGGCCAAATTTTCCAGATGGAAAGCACTCTTTGCTAACTTCGACTTTCAAGTCGAATAATAAAGGGCACAAAGAACTGTCTCCTAGATTTTCTCAGCAGGGAGTTTATCCAGCCACAAGAACATATCATGGTCATAGTCACAAAATGGGACCAAAAGTAGAAACAAGAAGTCCTGCGCACCATACTAGACAATTAGGACTGGGAAGAATACATGGACAAGTGGAAGCCAACATGGAAGTTGAGAAATACCAAGGTCTTAGATGCTAATCTGCAAGCACATACTGACATTCAGCATCTTGTACCAGAAAGAAGGGTGTATCCAAAAGGGAGTAAATGGATACATGACATGATCTACACAAAAGCCAAAAGGGATGCATTATATGTAGAAGATGCTCTTCAAAGAGACTTTCATGATATTTCAGGAATTTGGTGTCATGGAGGTATCCGCTGAGGAATTTATGAAAAATATTTCTGCATTATGGCCAGGAGGAGATCCTAAGCTAATCTTTCCAGACACAGTGTATGATTTTGCAGCATATAAAAAGATATGGTGGGATTTTCTGACTGTAGATGACAAGGAAGAAACCCATTATAATAAATTAAAATTTAGTACAATGGGAATAATGCAAAGAAATCAACAATGTGAATGGTTGCAAAATTGGTGGACTGATTTCGACGTTAACAGGACAGCAATGGATCCACTCTATCATGAGTCATACTGTAGATTCCATTGTGACATATGTTTCGAACATAACATCCCAGATTGCTTCCACATTCCATACAAAACTGTCAAAGAAATGACAGCAGGAGAATGGTCACCTTTTCATGATGACAATAAAACTCTAAGAGAATATATGACCCATCATGCTTCCATGCGACATCCTATTAATATTTATTTCCGATTTATTATTTATGCATCAACTCTGGTTTGTTTAGTCCTAGAAAGTTTTTCCTTACTTGCTTTGATAGGATCAATCATGCGAGAGGAGGAAGTATGCTGGCAAGTTATTAATAGCTCCTCACAATGTAGAGGGAATGTTTTTCTTAAGCTATGCGCCACATTATACACTTGTCTTACTTTGGTTCTTTTTTGGTAGTGTAATGGTCTTTCAACAACATGTGACATCTCCTCTTCGTGTGATTATAAATGGCATGGGTCGTGTAAGGGGTTGCGCTGGTATGTAATATTCTGTAGCAAAGTCTATAACATTGTACGGTTTCCGCTTTTGTTTTGTTCTCTCATGTTTGGCATGCCCTACTCGGTGAGCCTACAACCATTTTTCCATTTTCGATGGAGTGAAGGTCACAAGGATAGAGAATCCATTTATTTCTAAAGGTTTCTAGTCAATGTTTTTTATTCTATTCTTGCAAAGTGCAACCTCTAGGCCTGTTTTCGAATTGGTGGTTGTGCTACCCTCATCGACACTTCAGGGTCTCGATTTCCCAGGTATCTCTTTCAACTGCCTAATGTTGGTGTGCGGGGTTTGGTACCTAGGTAAATTTTCCATCTGGTTTTAATAGTGTCTCTTTCTTTGGTTCTCTAAAATTACAAAGGAGTTTATTCTATTTCCCAAGGTGTCGATTTGGGGAGTCTTTTCTTCTGTTCATGTTTACACAGGATTTCTCATCGACATGGTATAACACAAGTTGCAAAGTAGTTGGCCTCTCCACAAATATCGCTTCTAGCTTACCCTCCTCCCCACGACCATTGGTCCCTCGCATTATTGTTGCTCTTTGCTTTCCTTTCCTATTTACGACACTCGTCGACCTCGAAGTGTCAAGGAAATTGCGAGTGTGTTTAGTCCTCTCGGTTGTGTCGTTTTAAACCCCCTTTGAATTAGTGGTTAAAATATTCTTCGGAGGGTATGGGTTTTCTCCATCTTGGTATATTCACTGTTTTGCTGATGATATTACCTTTTGTCAAATATCTCACATCTGCTCTTTGTCAACTCGGTTTTGAGTATGTTACAAAGCCCTCGGGGCAATATTGGAGTGAATTTACATTGTGCTTTTGGTGCACTTCTCCAACCAACTATTCCACCTCGATAGAGAATGGAAAGTCATAGGGGAGGTTCCAATAGTAGGTCTAGTTCTCATTCTAGGCGTTTGTTCGGGTGGAACTCTGTGGCAACTTTGTTTGACACAATCCCCCCGAAATTCAGAAAGGAGATTCAACAACTTGAGTCTTAGGAATTTAGAGACAAAGCTTACTTTTTAGATTTTGAAGTGGGTAATTTAGAATTCAATTGGATTCCAAACCTTGGCAAATTCCGCAAGAGAAAATTGCAATTTCTACATTCTGTTGTTGGCTAGAGAAGTTGGATTCTCTCTTTCGTTTGGTCATCTGGGACAAACAAGGGGACCACTATAGGATATTTGTAGGTCAATAGGATTTGAAAGGCATTCTTAGAAGCATTTAATACTCCTTAGATGATATTCTAATACGTCTACAAAGGGTGGAGAAGTACGTTGTGTCAGATTCAAATTTTGATTCGGGGAATGCCTTTGACACTCCAATAGTGATCAACACTCCACATGTCAACATTGCACCATCTATTCCCATTGTTCCTTGAATCAACAAATGGGGCTCCTCTATGCCTGGTAGTTATCTTCTACTAGAGGTATTAGATCTCTAGTTGCTAGTGATTTTGGTCGTTCTCGTGTTTATTGTGAACTTTTGGGTCAAGGGATTATCATCATCCTCATGACAAATGCAAACAATTCTCTACTTCCCTTCATGGTTTCTCCTTGGTTATTTGTTCTCTCTATGTGGGTTTTTGTTTGTTTCCTTCTGTACTCGGTGACTCATTCCTCGCTTCGAATACTTTCCTGGAATTGAAGGAGTAACATATATTTTGATGTTGTTAAAGGAGAATATAGACAAGTTATGTGAGCATAAATATGCCCCAGTAAGTTACAAATGGCTCAGGTTAAGAGTTTGTAAAATTTCAAATGATGCCAATTATATCTATGTGCTCTTTGTAAACACTTTTTGATTAATGAAATCTTTTTGCCGATTTACAAAAGCAAAAAAAACAAATTTTTGTTCCAAAAAAGAAATTATCTAAAACTCTTGAAGTAAAACTCTATATCAATAAAATGGGTCTTTTTCCCTAAGATACCCTAACAATGTCATGATTTGTTTAGACACACAAGAAGCTCTAGAATGAGTGTCAACTTATCGAGTAATCCATTTAACATCATACCTTTTAGTATAGGAGTTTTTGATTTCAAAGAAAAAAATTCCTAGATTTCTCTTTAGAACAAGAAATTTTTTATGTGTTAATATTTACAAGTGGACTAATTTTCCATGCTTTAAGAAAATCATCAATTTCCATTTTTTTCAAAAAATGATTCGCCCAAATTTTATAGTATAAACTTAGTTTACTTTAGAAATCACCAAAATTTATAGAGACTATATAAAATTGTTATAAATTTGAATAGTTTTATAAAATATTGTCAAACATTTTATATTTTGTATATTAGAATTTAGTAAAATTCATCAAATTTTATGATTTTTTTGATAAATTTCCATCCCTATTTATATGAGAGAATAAAAATTCAACCAACAGTACACATGTTGGTTCAATAGATTTTGGAAAACACAGAGAGAATAAAAATTCAACTTTCAGTACACATGTTGGTTCAATAGATTTTGGAAAACAAAGGTCTTGTGCAAGGTTCTTTTATATGCTTGGCTCGCATGGAGGAACAAAACACTGACTTGGGAAAACTTGATGAACATGGACCTGGACAATGTGTACTATGCAAGATGGTTGCAAAAAAAAAAATCACCTCCTGTTGGATTGTCTGATCGCTGTACAGGTATGGTCCAAGATCTCAATCTTATTTTCTTTCACTCATATGGTACATGACTCAATTGATTCTTGTTTGATGTGGTAGAGCGGGAGATCCAAAAAACAATTGGCCATACCCCTTGTGGTTTTTTGGGAAATTTGGAAGGCTAGAAACTCCATCATATTTGATGGCAAGACTCTTAATATAGAACATATTGTCAACAATATTGTTTTCTGGATGAAGCCTCTAATGCAGACAAACACAGTGGATAAAGAAATTGCTCCATAAAATATGCTCCATATATATCCTTCCCAGATTGTTATTTTGATGGAGCCACACAGGATGGATCATGTGGATGTGGAGCCTAGCTTCACATCAATCCAAAACAACATTATAAGATATTCTGGTATGGGGAAAATGCACAAATATGAGGGCTGAATCCATTGCACTATGGGCTTTATTGTGGTTTTCCATGTTCCTGGATATACAAAGCATCCAGATCTTTGGGGACTCACAAGCTCTAATTGACCACATGCTAGGTATCTCTTCTATCTCTGATCCTCATCTACAGGGTTGGTTTCACAATATCGAATACATTAAGAGGTCTTTCCATCATATTTCCTTCCAACACATACATCAAGAATATAATTACATTGTGGATGCTA
Source organism: Pinus tabuliformis (assembly GCA_031772625.1). Taxonomy (NCBI): domain Eukaryota; kingdom Viridiplantae; phylum Streptophyta; class Pinopsida; order Pinales; family Pinaceae; genus Pinus; species Pinus tabuliformis. The sequence goes on from CM062816.1 coordinate 2,025,810,069, forward strand.
TGTCAAAGCATGTTATTTCGCCTACGGTAGGATGCTTTCATATCACTCTGTTGGTTGACAACATCATCATGGCTATTGGGACTCAGTCCCTCCTAGGTTGAATTTTCATCTGCTTTGATTGTCTCTGTACATTCCATGATCCACGGTGCTCAATGTTTCAAGCGGGCTCGATATCTTATATATGTTTTTTCTCTCTGCGGTTATACATCATTTTTTGTTGCTGGACTATGGACATATATTTTGGTTAGTGTTTGTCTCTGATGGTTATTTGTATGTTTTTTTATATTTGGTCATTGAGACGACTTCACTCTAGTCTGTTGTATTTGGCATCCTATTGCCTTCATATTTTGGTCTATATTTATGGAAATATTGGAACATGATGTCCTGATATATGTAATAATAACCAACATTTTTTTTCCTTCTGAAAAAAAGAGGAATACAAAATTCCCAAGTAGATACATGTCAGTATTGCTTCATTACGATACTTTTAAATCTCATATTTTTTTGCAATCATTTTAAACATTTTTTATTTTTTGGTGTTATATATTATTATTATTATACTTGTTGCCGACAAGGTATTACACATTCAGTTTTTCCTTTGACTGGCTATTAGTTTGTCTTTTTAACATTGGGCATTGTTTTTTGTTATTTTTTATTAATATTTAAATTTATTTATTTGTAAGGTGATTAGTTGAGGTCTTATTATGGGTTGTTTAGTAACTTCCATTTCTATTAGTTACTAATTTTTTATTTTTTATTTTTATTTTTATTTTAATTAATTTATTTATTTTTCCAGTTTTTTTTTTCCTTTTAATTTATCTGTTTTATTTTTTTCCTTTTTTTTATTATTTGTGTTTTCATGAATTCTAGCTTTTTCTCCAAATTTTAAAGAGGAAAAAATGAATAAGAGAAACTTTTCATTTTTTTTTTTTACTTATATATATTTTTTAAGTTTTATTACTCTTATATATATGTGTGTGTGTGTATTTTTTTTCCTGTTTTCTTTACATATAACTTTTATAATTAATAATTATTATGATAATTAATTATTATTTTTTAGAATCCTGTGAGAATTTCTTTCCTAATTTTATTAGGAAAGTTTTATTGATGTATAGTTACTAATTTTTGGGCTAATGAGATATTTTATTTATTTTAATGATTTTTTTTTTCACTATATTAAATGTCTTAGGAACTAAGTATTTTGATTAGAAACTAAGTGTTTTGATATCCATCTATAGTTACTAGTGGTTTAATTTATATAATTGTGCTAGTTATAATTTAGTTGTTAAATTAATAGTAAAAAATTCACATTAACATCTCATTGACTTGAAACTAAGTTTCTCCATATCAATTTGAGCTAAACATTGCCAAAAAATAAAGTTATAAAGCTTCATTACAACCAATGAGATAGGTTAACACAACCTTTTCACTTTTATTTCTATTTATTTTATGAAGGCTTTAATTCATCAACAACATTTCAACACATGGTTTTTATTTTTATTTCTATTTGCTTTATAAAGGCTTTAATTCATCATTTCACACTCTGTTATACTATATAACACTTACAGTTTTTACTTTTATTTCTATTTGCTTTATAAAAGCTTTAATTCATCATTTCACACTCTGTTATACTATATAACACTTATTAATAAAAATCAACTTGAAATTTGAAATTTGAAAAAAAACACAAACAAAAAAAATATTAAAAACTTCAAATAAAATATACACATATAAAGTAAGAACCTTGCACACGAAATATATAAATCTAAAGTAGAAACATTTCAAACACAACATACAGTTTTAAAGTTAACCTATAATTTTAGAATGTGTAATAATTGCCTTGGATTGATAAATTAGAGTGTTCATTTATTTAAGGGCATATTAAAATATTAAAATATCTATTAACAATCATTTTTGAAAAAATATCTTAGTTTTAATATTTATTTTTTATGAATAAATAAATAAGAAAGGTGTAATTATATTAATAATAATATATATATGATTTAAATAATTTCCTTTTTACAGAATTATAATTGTATTGAGTTTTTTATTTAGCATGATAAAGATGTTACTATGTGTTTTTAAACATTTTTTTCATCCCATTAAAATAAAATAAAATTATAATTATAATTAATAACTAAATTAATTTAATTTTAATTTTAAAACTAAAATCTGTTTTAGTTTTAAAATTAAAATCTCCCTTCATTAAAAAAAATAGACTTTGTATATTAAAACTTAAAATAATTATAAACTAATATATTATATCATATAAATCATGATGCCATACTTAATTATTATAAAGTAACACATAAGAAGAAAGGGAAGTACTTCAAAGTTATGCCTATATAATTATGGTTAGATAAGCCCGGTTCATTTTCACATTTGAAATACTAAATATGATATATGTTAGGAAACTCAAGTTTTATATAGTATGAGTAATTCAATTTTGACATGCGAAAAGGTTGATGGATAGTTTGATGGCATATTGTAGATAAGTGATTGATCACATCATTACCCTTTATCATGATGCCAAGCAAATCATACAATGATATGCTAAGCCAACAACACCCATTTATAACACTGCCCCCAACTAGCCTCTCCATGGAGCATTCCATACTAGGAGATAATAACATTCACCATTTAAGTAGTTCCTTATTATTGACCTTCATAATGTGAGTGTGTTTATACTTTTCTTTTTTCCCCTCTTCTTTCCTTTTGTTTTTCGGGGTTGGGGCAGAGTAAATACTTAATATTAAATTTAAATAAATAAATAAATGGGTAGCATTGTAAACTAACAAATTTATTTTATATATTAAGTTGTTTATTATTATTTATTATTTTAAATAAAAGTGTAAATTTTTATTAATTATGTATTAAAAGTTTTAAATACTAGTACCTTGTCAAGATCTCAAAGATTTCCCTGTATTTCTTTAGTTTTTTGAATGGATGAGGGTAGTAATTATCTTAAAAATTATTCGCTAACAATTTCAAAGGAATCACACAATAGCATAGGTTAATCTAGCTAACTATTATTTTTCTCATATTCATTGTTTTTTTCATATTCTCTTTTTTAGTTCTTTGAATGAAGGTTGATATTAATCATATAAAAAATACTCATTAACAATTTCAAAGAAATCACACAATAGTATATATTGATTTAGCTAACTAATGAGCTCTATAAATGCCTTGGTTTTCTCATCTTCCTAAAACCATTTATCTTTTGAAAACCAAGTCTTGCAACTACTTAGAGCTTTTCAATTTAGTAGGCATTTAAGGCTAGTTAATTAATTATTTGCAATTAGTTAATTTGGTATGGATTTTATTTAGTTATGAAATATATGAGTTTACATGTATTGATTAGTAATGTCTTCTTAGTATGCTTATTGATGAATTACATCTTGCTACAGAATTTATGATTGTTTCAGAATGGTTATTTATTTTGTTTCATTAACATATAGTGATTATCATTATGCATGTGCATTATTTTATAAATGAAGAAGACAAAATAAGGTACAATGCTTTGTAGAAATAGCTCGAAATTTGTAGTTGTTAATGAAATCAAACTGAGATCAATAAACACAAATTTTTTCTACTCAATCTACGGAAATGAAAACATACATAGAAACACATGCAATCATTCAATCACAATGAGCACAATATTTTTACTGGGAAACCCAACTGAGAAAAATCCCTCCTCTGTTTGTATTATATTAGATGAGAATATAGATCTATTACAATGACAACTTCAATACTTGAAGCTCAACCTGCACTGCACTACTGATCTCTTCCTCTTGATTCTGCTCTGACAAATACTTAGCCAAATCTAGGCCTCCTGCTCCTCCTCTTTCCTTGCACAATTCCCAAGGGAATTAGCTCCTAAAGAATAGGAAAAAATCTTATTTGCTTGCAGAATTCCCAAGAGAAAAAGTCTCACTTGCAACATGCAAACATTGTACACTCACTAGTATATAATAATGATTACATTGATGCCTTTTTCCTCCACTCAACTAGGCAATTCAAATTACATGCATTAGTAGGGCCATTTTTAATAAATTGACTAGTTAGCTAAGATATCAGTGAGTTAACAATAGTTACAACTACTCAATCAAACTCCTACTGACTCTATTCATGACTAGAGCTCAGATAACTGAGTTTCGCTAACTATAATTCCGCTAGATTTCTATATCTTAGCAATCAACTCATGCACAACTCTACTTCTTGCCCACAAACTCAAATTAACTGACTTGGTGATGTCACTCTTGCTAACTGCAACTCAAGTCATCCTGCTGATGTAGATATTTGAATTTCTCCATTTGACTAAGGCACAAGTCAAATTAAGCATTTTATTGCTACAATTTAATACTCCCTCTTAGTAAGAAAAGGTTTTTGAACAACCCCTATCTTGCTCCCATGGAACTTGAACTTGCCTCGTGACAAAGAATTTGTCAAAATGTCTGTATCCTGCTCCTCGATGAGAACTAACACTCCCTATCACTGTTGTTGTTGCTACTACAACAACTGCGATTGTGAAGCATCCAAAATACCGAATCAACAATGTTTATGAGTTAGAGGAAATTTTAGCCTAAAAGTGCCCATGAAATTTTCAAGTAATTTCCATGTCATAATATGTAAACAAATCAAAATCCTTTAAATTTAAAAAGAGGTAAATGTAAATATTTTGGAGGGAAAAGAAGAAAAACTATTTATATATATATATATATATATATATATATATATATATTTTAACTATATTTTTTGTTTATCTCCTTACAAGTTTACTCAAATTTCAAGTGTAGACCCTCGTTGGATGCAGAAGTAAATTCCACATCAATGAGTACCCATTACGCATATTTTTGGAAAGACCCACCTTGATAAAAATTGCAGATACATTAAAAAAGCGTGTTGGACACACTTGTTTAATGTATCTGCAATTTTTGTGAATGTAGGTCTTCTCAAAAGAATGCATAATGGGTACTTGTTGGATGCGCAATTTAATTCCGCATCCAATGAGTGTATACACTTGAAATTTGAGTAAACCTATAAGGAGATAAGCCAAAAATACAATTAAAAAATTAGTTTTCTTCTTTTCCCTCCAAAACTCATAACTTTTATTTTATTATTTTTCCTTAGGAGGCCACTTTTAGGTTGAAATTTCTTCTAATGTGAAATTGTCTCAAACAAAGTTACCGATTAAACGAGAACTATTACCTCAAAATCAGAACTCTAGCAAAACATCTAAAAAAAACATGAAAAAACAATCCGAAAACGAAAAGTGTTGATTTTGCATCACCATTTTTTTTTGGGGTAAATTTTCAACATTTTTTAGCAATGACGTTGAAGATAAAATATCATGGCTCCAAAAAGCCTTAAATTTCCAACAATTTTTAGGCATGTCATTAAAGATAAAATATCATGTCTCTCAAAAGCCTTAAAATTCCAACAATTTTCAGCCACAACGTTAAAGATAAAAATACATATAAATGTTTTCAACCATAACATTAAAGATAAAATATCGTGACTTAGTAAAACCTTAAAATTTTGATAATTTTTCAACCATGGAATTAAAACCAAATATCACAACTATAAAAAACATTAAGTTTTCGATATATTTCAGCCATGGCATTATGGAAAAATTGTGACTAAATAAAACTTTAAAAATGAACACTTGAATGAAAGAATCATTATACCAAGAGTATTTTTTTTTTTTAATTGCTAAAAGTATAGCTATTTTAAAATCTTAGCATATAGCCAACTTGACACATTGTAATGAAAATTTAAAAATCAACCATCAAATTAACATTTAGTGTAGGTGAATTGGACCTATTACAATGAAATCTTTAAAAGCAACCATGAAATTAACACATTGTGGGGGCAGACTTGATCTATTATAAGGAAAAATTTAGAATCAACTATCAAATTAACACATAATAGGGTTAGGTTGCTAGTTGAAGATTGACATGGACCTTGCAAAAAAATAAAATAAAACATAATGTTGTTGGCATGTTTGTGTTTCCATTGATGTCACCTGTTGAAGTTATGTACTCATGAGTCTCTATGTATCATCTTGAGTCTGTTGTATACTTGTTGAGGGTTGTCATGTTGATGTAAAATGTTGTCATAGTCTCAGAAGGTCTGTAGGAGAGGTGTCATGAGGTAATAAGGCCTCATATGAAGTTGAGCTACATTTGTGCTAGAGGTCTAGTTGATGATGTGTGTGGAGTCTTGTTGAAGTTATGTAGTTGGTTTCCTAATGTCAAGTTGGGCTTGGAAGGATGGTTTATAGGTCATATCAACCCCTTGAAGCTCTGTTGCAAGTTTGAGGGCAAGAACTCTTGTTTTACCTTATGCTCTGCCCCAGTCGCATGGATAAAGGCTTATGCGAGCGATTGAAACTTACCAGTTGTTGGCTGGCAGTGTTGTGTGAGTGACCGGTCGGATCTTAGCAGGCATATCCGTGCGACTGAAAGAATTCATGATTTTTTTCTCCGAATTTCATGTGCTCATTTTGAATTAATTTTTTTAGCGAAGTTTATTGTCAAAATTTTCCAGAAAAAGGCCGAGACAAGTCGTGGGGCCTCTAGAAGGTGATCAAATTTGAAATTATCAAAAGGCTAGTGGAATGAGTGGCTTGATTTGGTCAAAAAGTCCAGCTCAATCAAATTTGAAGCATGTGAACATGTTTTGGGTGAGCTCCATCACCTAAAGAATTAATTGATTTAAGATATTACAAATATGTGGAGAAAGGTTGCTCATTTGGTTGGTTCTCTAGCAGTGTGAGTGAGTGAGTGTGCATGTAGAGAAAGTGCACAAACCAGTGATTGTAGCAGTGAGTTCAGAGCTTCAACATTGTAATGTGTGTTTCAAAATTTTTTCTTCAACAGTTTCTAAGTTGGGTGTGGAGATTGAAGATCAGTTTGGAGAGTGTGTGTGGAGAGAATTGTTCTCTCATTTGGAGTGTGAAATTGTGGCTGCATGAGTGTGCTTATTTGTTGCTAGTTTTGTTTATGCAGTAGTGTTTTCAGTTTTGAATCATATTTTCTTGTAGCAAAATTGTTTGTACTTGGAGTAGGGGCTTCAAGCTAAGTGCATGTTGATTGTCTATTGTAGGAGCGGGTGCTCCAAGTTGATTGAATAAATAAAAATGAAAAATAAAAAAACAAAACAAAAATTAAAAGATTGAAAAAAATTAAAAGTAAAAAAAAACAAGAAAAGCACAAAATGTTAAAAAAAATAATAACTAATAAATAAAAATATATATTAAAACATTAAAAAAATTAAAAGATAAAAAATGACCCAAAAAAATCAAACATAAAAAATATACACAAATTATCTTCCAAAGAAATGACAAAGTAGTTTTCGGTTTCAAACCACTTACTATGGTTCATCATAAAAAAACACAAAAACAATATATAAAAAACACAAAAAAATCAAACATAAAAATTGTCCTAAAAGTAACAAAATTAACTCAACAAAAAGAAAAGAAAAAACAAAAAATAAATAAAAAAAAAAAAAAAACAAAATTTTAGGAAAAAATTTTAAAATTTAACATAAAAACAAATAAATAAAAGCAAATTGGAAATTAAAAAATAAGCAAAAAAAAAAGAAAAAAGGAGAAGAATAAAATTAAAAATAATTTAAAAAATAAATGAATTAAAAAATATATTTAAATCATAAAATAAAAAAAAATAAAAATCATATATATATATTAAAAAATAAAATAAAATAAAACAAGAAATTAAAAAAATTAAAAAAACAATTAAAAATATAAATTAAATAAATATATATATATATATATATATATATATATATAGAGAGAGAGAGAGAGAGAGAGAGAGAAGGCTTGATCCTCAGTCAAGCATGTTGATTCCCAGTATCGGCCCTCGGCCAAGCGGGACCAAGGGTTGATTCCCAGAATCGACCCTCGACCGATTGGGCCCAAGGGCCTTGTTTTTCAAAATTTTAATTAGTTAAAAAAAATTGTATTTATATTTTTAATTGTTTTTTATTATTTTTTTAAATTTAAAAAATTTATAATATTTTTTTGTTTTATTTAATTTTTCTTTTTTTAATGATATTTTATTTTATTTTATTTTTAAATAGCTTTTAATGTGATTATTATTATTATTATTATTATTAATTGTTTTTTATAGGTTTCTTTTTTTTCAATACTTTTTTTAGTTGTATTTTTTTATTTTTGATTTTTAATTTCTATGCTTTTAATTTATATTCTTATATCTATCTATCTATCTATCTATCTATCTATCTATCTATCTATCTATCTATATATATATATATATATATATATATATATATATATATATATAGATAGATATAGATATATTAATTGTATGTTTCAATTTTTTTTAACATTTTTTTGTTATTTTTACTTGAAATTTTATCATTTTTTTGGAAAAAAAACTTCAAAGGTCATCATATATACATACACACACACACACATATAAAATTCATAGAAGTTCATAAAATTTGTTATTTTTCCAACCTTTTTTATTCAATTTTTTCATAATTTTTTTTTTTATTTAACATGTCATTTTTAGTGAAAAGGTCCTCAAATATGTATTTTCTTAATTATATCTATATGCAAAATGTGTATTTTTTGTCTAGTGTTTAAAAAATATTATTTTTCAGTGACAACTATTTTGTGTATTGAAGTATTAATTAATGATATATAAATTTATAAAAAAGTCTAACCTTAGAATATTAATGTTATTATTTTTTTTAAACTTTGCAAAAAAAAATAAAAAATTCATTATAAAAGAAATTGCAAAGACACTGGTGAAGGTGGGAGTTAGCCATACAATGCCTCATATGGCATCATCTTGGTGGCTTCATGATAGTTAGTATTATACTACCATTCAGCGAAAGGTAGCCACTGTACCCATTGATGTTACTTATCTGAAGTGAAGCACCTCAGATAGGTCTCCAAACATTTGTTGATTGCTTCTGTTTGACCATTAGTTTAGGGATGATAAGTTGTACTCAGTTGGAGTTGCGTGCCTTGTAGCTTGAAAATTTCCTGCCAAAATTTGTTGGTGAAAGTGGGGTCCCAATTAGACATAATGGAAGTTGGCATGCCATATAGTTTGAAGATTTGGTCCATGAAAACTTGAGCCACCAATATTCAAGTAAATAAGTATGGTAGAGTGCAAAAAAGAGCATATTTGGAAAGTTCGTCAACAACCACCATGACGACTGATTTGTTGCCTAACTTTTGGAGGCCTGTAATGAAATCTATGGAAACATATGTCTAGACAAAAGTAGGGAGTGGCAAGGGTTGTAAGGTTCCCAGTAGCTTTATCGTTTCCCCTTTGTTGAGCTGACATACGTCACATTCAACAACAAAAGTAAGAATGTCATTCTTCATGCCTGTCCAAAAGAAAGAGTAGCGTGCTGGTGCATAAGTCTTCTGAAAGCCGAAATTTCCTGCAACTAGAGAGGAGTGCAACTCTTGCAAGGTGCGGGTTTTTAAGGTGGAGGTTGGGGATAGCACTACCCGATCCATATAGCGAAGAACCTCATCCTTCCAAGAGTAGTTCTCTGAGGAATTTAGCTTTTCTTGTAATCTACTAATGAGTTGGGACAACGAGGGGTGGGAGAACCATTCATGACAGGTTTCTTCAATCCAATCTGGTATGGGTAAAGAGAGGGATAAAAGGGTGCTCTCTTCCTCAAATTGGCATGATAAGGCATCCACCACTACATTTTCATGTGCCTTCTTATAAATTATCGCATAATCATATCCCAACATTTTTGTGAGCTATTTATTTTTTTGTGGCGACAATAGATGTTGCTCAAGGAAATATTTTAGACTATGATGGTCAGTGCAGATTTGGAAACGATGCCCCAATAAGTATGGTAGCCAAGTGTCTACTGCATGTAATAAGGCAATCTTTTTTTTCTCATATGTAGATTGACCTAGATGCTTTCCATTGAGTTATTAACTCGTGAAATCCAATGGTCCACCTTCCTACATTAATACTACACCAATTCCCATATCTGAAGCATCACATTCAATCACAAGTTTGGTCAAGTCTGGTAGGGCCAATACTAAAGTGGAGCACATGGCTTGTTTGAGAGACAAGAAGGTTTGCTAAGCAGCGCTAGTCCAGAGAAATGAAATTTTCTTGAGAAGATTAGTGAGGGGATGGGCAATGTGTCCATAATTGTGGATGAATTTGTGATAGTATCCCGTGAGACCCAAGAATCCCCTCAAACTCTTCATGGTTTTTGGTTGGGCCCAATCTTGCATTATCTGAATCTTTTTTGGATCAACCCTCACTCCTTCACGACCCACAATGTGTCCCAAATACTCTACTTCTTCCATGCTAAAGGAACACTTAGATAATCTGACAAATAGTTATGATGTTGGAGTAGTTGCAGTACCTGGTCAACATGTTGAAGGTGAGTGTCCCATGTTATGTTGTAAATGAGAATATCATAAAAAAAGACGAGGACGAATTTTCTGAGACATGGTTTCAGAAGGTGTTTCATGAGGCTCTGAAAAGTGGATAGGGCATTACATAGACCAAATGGCATGACTAGGAATTCATAATGGCCTTCATGAGTTCAGAAGGTTGCTTAGGAATGTCAACTTCCTTCATCTGTATTTGATGATAGCTCGATCGGAGGTCTAGCTTGGTAAAACATTTGGCACCATGTAGTTCATCAATCAGATCATCAACTAAAGGGATAGGAAACTTGTCCTTGATAGTGAGCTTGTTAAGGGCCCTAAATTTTGGACACATGTGCCATTCACCATCTTTCTTTAGAACCATGACCACTGGAGATGAATAAGGGCTAGTGTTGGGACGAATAACACTGGCATCAAGGAGTTACTTGATGATTTTTTCAATATCATTCTTTTTTGTGAAAGGATATCAATAGGGGTAGACATTTGGTGGCTGGGTACCTAGGAGCAAATGGATGCTATGATCATGTTCACCCCTAGAGGGTGGGAGCTCCTTAGGTTCATCAAAAACCCGTTGGTGGTGATATAATACTTGTTGCATATCAGGATGAATGTGAGGAGGAGTGGATTCAATGGAATGGATGGCATTAAATTGTCCTATTATCCCATGATGACCATTTTCTGAAATTTTATCCATTCAATGCGAGATGATGATAGTAGGAGAACATGCCTAGAGTCTTCGTAGTGTATGAGTGTGGCCATGCTGCTTAAAGCTCATATATAACTCCTCGAAGTCCATTGTGATAGGGCCTAGTATGTGAATCCATTCAACACCTAGGACAATGTCACAACCACCCATTTCAATGGAAAACATGTGGGTTTTGAGGTGATAATCCCCCATTTGAAGCTTAATATTTTCATTGTGTCCTTCACATTTCATGGTACCCCATCAATGATAAGGACTTGGAAATTAGATACGGCCCTGAGAAAACAATGAATGGATTCTGCTACTCTCTTATGGAGAAAGTTATGTGTGTTGCCACTATCAATTAGCACCACTACTGGTCGATGGTGAAGAAAACCTTAAATTTTGAGAGTTTGAGGAGAAGAAATGCTAGCCAGTGCATAGAGTGAGATAATTGACTCAAGTGGGGTAGCTGTAGTATCAATGTCTGGGGCTGTTAGGGTTTCTCCTTCTTCCTCCTTAGGCACTTTAGTGGATGGAGCTTCATTAGCAAAGTTGTTTTCAATAGCGTCGATTTGAAAGAATTTTGGTTCCTTACATTTATGTCCCGAGGAGTATTTGTCATCACAGTAGTAGTAGAGTCTTTGTTTCCTTGTTTCAGCCATTTCTGTCGGCGATACCTTTTGACCCTTAAGTGTTTGGGAGGGGCCCGTAGACGGGATGGGACATGTCCATGTGACGAAATTTGTGTGGTTGGATTAAGCATTTAAAGCGACTTCTACATCTAAGGTCTTGTGACACACTTCCAACCAAGTAGCTGGGTGATGCCTTCAGACATGGGCTTGGATGGCTTCCTTTAGGCCAATGATGAAACATTCCAAGTAAAAGGCGTCTCTTAGTCCCTCAGTCTGAATGGCCAATTGTTTGAAGGTTGCAATGTAGTCTCATACTATACCTATTTTCCTTAGCTTAGTGAGACGACCGAGAAAGTGATATTCCCTATCAAAGCGATCACTAATGGATTTATAGAACATGGTCTAACTTGGCCTCCCTGTATAGCATTTCTGATGCCCCTACCATCTATCTTGGTCCAAGTAAATAGCTCCAACATGTAGTTTAGTTCCCTCATCCTAGATACTATTAAGGAGGAAATATTGCTCTATTTGTGCTACCCATATTGTCGGGTTAGAGCCATCAAATTTGTACATGTCCAACTTGTGTGTTCAGTGGTTTGAATATTGATGACTAATGTGGCCCATCAATAGGTACATCATAAGGGTCATAATGCCATCCTCCAATTTTAGAACTATCTCTTTCTTGCATTTATTTACAATTTTTGTTATATTATGCTTAGTGAGAGAAGTAAAAGATGTTTTGCTATCTTATGTGGCCTAATATGGTTTAATTGCAGGAAATGGAGAATTTTTGAGGTAATTTATATGTAGGGGCTTGGAGTAGACAATAAGGAGAGATTCTAGGTGGTTTTCCACCTCCTTAACTCCTTCAATCAACCCAAGATCACCACACTCTCTCTCATTAGCTCGAGGTCATTAGAAGCCAAGCACATGCAATTAATGAAGATCAAGATCTTGAGTTACGAGAGACAAATAATCCTATTTTATAGGGAGCTGCTAGTATCTACACTCTTATATAAATAAACATGTTGTTGGCTTAGTGGGTCCTAACCCAGGTTCAGAATTAAGTTTCCCAAAAAATCCCTACACTACTGGCCCTTTCAACATCAACCTGCGGAGCGCGGACTAAAGTCTCACACAAAGCAGTATGGGGGGATGCTGGAACCAAGTTTCGCACCCAGAGATGAGTGTGATGTCATTTATGCCCTAAACCTGCCTTCATGCAGATCAATGAGCCTTTAAGGCTTATCAATATAACATCCTTTAACCAACCTCTAGACCTTCGCGAAGGTCTATGACTATCTTTCGTGGACCCTAAACAGGTGAATCAACCACTTACATGCCTCTGTGATTACTCCTAATTCCGTATTTACCCAGATTGGCTTAAGTGTTCAATAACTTTAACATCCAACAAGATATTCTTCGCATAAATAGTTATTATTACTTCTGTTCGTATAACAATATAAATCATGTAAAATTGCGCATCAATATAGTATTAATTCATAAACCCATCATTCATCATAACATAATAGCGCATTCATTCATAAAAGAAGGAAATAGATAAACATAGGAATTTCTAGAATAATCTCTTTATTAATACTTCAGTTCTGCTTATAGACTCAAGACTTCCCTGTGCACTCAGCTGCAGGGGTCCGTGCACTCAGCTGCGGACTCTACTCTAGGCCTCTACGCACACAGCTGTAGAGCCTCTCTTCTACTCTAAGACTTCTTCGCTCTTTCTTCTACTGACCCATTACATTCATCTTCATCCTTCGTTACATCCCTTAGACTCTCTAAGACTCTCCTACTTATACAATCCCATGGTCCGTAGACCATGGGTAGATCTATAAAGTCGACACAACTTACATAAAAGAAGGGTAAAACCCTTTATGACACTTTACTATCTACGCGCTTCGCGACCACAACTTGCAGAGACTTTTACACTTTATACAACAGAATTTGGGCTTTTTGCCCCAAACTTGACCCTAGGGGACTGTTATTGGGAAATCTAGTGTCCACTCGGAGCTACTAGTCCCACTAAGACTGGCAGTTATCTTAGAAACAAACAAACTAAAACTACTTTCGTTTTCCTTTATGAGAAGTAGATAAGAGGGGAACAAAGGACACCAACCTCAGTCTTGCGCTTGGTTCCTCTCCCTTCTGACAGATCCTTGCCGCTTTTCCTTCGTCTACCCAGCTTCAAAGATCACCTGTGGAATCAAAGTAGCATAATACTATCGAAGAACATAGATCTACAATCGTAAACAATATAGGACCAGATATATATTGACCACACAAATGCATATATCATAAAACATATAAGAATGTGGAGGAAAACTTGAATAGCTTTATTAATATCAAGAATAGAAAAGAGGATTACAACCAATTGTTCTGACCCAGCGTCATCCTCCCAGCATGAAAGCCCTTCTTCACCTCATGAAAAGCTTAGATCACCCAACACTATGATGTTGCACCAAGAAACCAACAACACTTCCTTACAAGATAAAAAATTCCAGCCTCCCCTGGATCTCTGGGATGAGGGATCCATATATAGATGATTGCAGGGGGGTGAGTCAGCTTCTGGGATTTTGATTAGTGTCCTCTCTCTGATAGTTCTTGATTCCACTTGGATATTGATGATCTCCTACTCATCCCTGGGCGAAATCAAAGAGGCAAGTGTCATAGGAGAAGTTTCCAGAAGATTCTATGATCATCCACCTCGCAAACTGTCTCTGCCATTTGTCCACTCTCACCCATGGCACCCTATAGAAGGGATTTTCAGTATGCATCGCACCCTTTACACTGGGCAGGTGGGATGCATCGCACCCTTTACACTGGGTAGGTGGGATGCATCACACCCTTAGCACTGAGCAACCTGTATGGTCCAGTTCTGACTTGTTCTGAGCAGTTTCCTGTGGAAAACTTTTGGGAGATGATGTAATCAGCTGACCTTGTTCCTTTAGGGTATGAAACAACACTTTTAGGGACTTAGGAACCCTTGGTTTAGGACATGTATGATTGGGGTTGCAGTGCCCAAAAATGTCTATAACAGGGACCTTGTCCCAACAGACCCCCAATACAAATATCATAACTCACCCCTGAGTCACTCGCTAAGCGCAGACCTTGAAAAGTTATATTCTCTAGTAGTAGGGGTGTGTTAAGGAGGAAATGCCCCTCATCTGGGTCCTTTGGGACCTTTACTTTGCCCTTGTGTGGAGGGATATACTCCAAAAGCCTAGATATGGGATGCACCCCCTCAACGTCGTTATCTTCTGCGCCTTCCTCAGCCTCCAAATCTACCACATTCCCCTTCTCCTTCACGCTCGACTTTTCTTTTCGTTGAGCCTCTGTAGCTGCATGTTTGAGCGGTGACTCACGCACCTGCATTGACTTCTTTTGTTTATCCTTCTTCGGCTTGGGGACCTCTCTCATCAGCATAGGCTTCATCTTAGGTGACCTTGGCACCGTAGGCACTACTGTTGGAACCTCCATACTCATCACTTCTGGAGTATCTCCCTTAAAGGCGATCACTCCTCAAGTGCTTGTATTTTTTGTAGGACCTAGTCCTAACATGATATTGTGAATAAGCTTTCTGTCTGACTCGGGATACTGATCGAACACAGGGCTTGTGAGCAAATCCTCAAAGAAATCATAGTTCATGTGCAGTAGACAACACAACTCAGAAATTCTCATAATGAAAAGTAACAATGTAAACTTTGAAACGGGAACTATAAACTCAAAACGGGAACTCTGGCCAAAAAACCCCAAAAAAACATCAAAAACAGTGCTAAAAACGAAAAGTGTGTATACTGGAGCGATGTTTTTTTTTTAGGTGTGAATTTTGAACGTGTTTTAAAAATGGTGGTGACTACGAAATTTACTACGAAATTTTCGTGCAAAATATAGCTTCAAAACGAAAGTGATGCTACTGGAATAACGTTTTTTTTTTTAGGGTCAATTTTCAAACTTTTTAAAAAATGCTAATAAAACCAATTTTTTATGTCTCAAACAAAGTTAATTTTTAAGGAAAAAACACATTAATGTTTCTGGTAGAATATCATTTTTCTTTCCTAAGTATAAATTTAACATGTTTTCAACCACACCATGCTAGATAGAAAAGATATTGAAATTTTTTCAACTATAAAATTAAATAACCATGACATTATGAACAAAGTGTATCACTGAATGAAATCAAAAGTCTTTATTTGTATATTGAATAAAAAAGACATTATATCTCTAATTTGATATTGCATTGTAGATATTTAAACAATAAAATTTATCATACTTAAGACATAAACCAACAACATAAAAATGCTTCATAACTTCTCATTTAACAACATATGGAAAACATTAATTTTATTTGAAGATATGATGCATACATCAGTTATATAATCTGTCTTAAACAATTATTCAAAATCACTCATATTTTCTTGCACACCATCACAATTCACATCTTCAGATGAGTGACTGGATGCTGACGAAGATGTTCCATATTCTTCTCTTTCATCAACTAGTGCCCCATCTGAGTCCACATGCATGCCCAACATTCTAGGTTTCAAAAGTCTTCTAGATCTACGACTGGTTTCAGCAGACTCCCATGTCAACACTATTCCTTCTGGTAACAACCTTTTCAGAATCTCTATCGTCTTGAAGTGAAGAGTTCCTCTCTTTGTTAAATTGAAGTCATAAACAAGTATGCCAACATCCTCCAATTGTAATATGTCTGTGCGGCGGTGATTTATATTTGTACCCTTTCTTTTTCTTTTTCCACCATTTTTTTTGTCAACTACCATCTCTGGCTTATACACACCATTGAATGGGTGTGTATTTGTGGCATACCAATGTACTTCAACACTTGTAACATCCTCATTTTCTGTAAAGACCTTTATAACTTTAGCAACCCAAAATGGATAGCCTTTGGGATCTCCATCTGCTAGCATTGCAATCATGCAACCCTCCTTAATATCATGTACTGAACCCCTATAAAGGTCTTCCATGGCTTCACGTTGTGCACGAGATCTTCTGGAACCAATATACATCTCTCTTTCCATTGCCTGTGAAGAATTAATAATACCTTGAGTTTGTTGCTGTTCAACAATGTTTACTTCCTCTTGTTCATTCGACACATTTTGTGGCCAAATAAATGGATTTTTCAAAGGTATATCTTCATTGGTTGTTGTTGAAATGATATCACTTTGATTATTGAAAAATGACTCCCACCAAACTAAATCAGCAATGTCAAAGTACTCATATGTATATCTAATACATTTTTTAATTTCTTCTAGGCAATCAGAATAATTTATATGTCTATTCTGTCTGCGTACATTCTGAACTTCACCAACTGATTGTAATAACAATATTTTTGATGCAAATATTGGACGATCTGGAATGAACTTCAAAAATTGCAAACCTGATGACGGTGCCCATTCTGTAGTAGTTGAAAACTTCTTGCCCCATATTAGTGTTTTCCCATCAATTTTTTTTATACGAAATTGATGTTGGAAGCTTATATCATTAAGTTGTTCAATGCATTTCCCCTCACCATATGATCCTAGAATAAACCTTCGCATGTCAACAGTTTCTTCCAACACTTCAAAAGTAGGCTCTGGCATGTATGATTTCTTAATACATTCAATTAGTGATGGCAAGCTCCCAACTTCTTTCCTCCTCAATGTGACTGAAAAACGACTGAACATCTGATCAATATGGTCATGAGTGTGCCCAACAAGAAGGAAACCAACCTTTACCTTTTGAAAAATTCTCAATTCAACAAGCATGTTCAGATACCCAAAAACAACCTGATTTTTGTTTTCATGGCAAGTGTCGTCCAATTGTAGATACAAAACTTCAGGAAGATTACCAGACCAATGAGAAATCACATCATGAATTATTGTTATGGTCAGATTTGCATCATTATGAATATTTGGAGCTGTGAAGTACACCCTTGGCAACATTTTCCCATTGAAGACCATACAACCGACCAAGTGAAACTGAATAAAATTTTCCTCTTGTAGATTTTTGGGTGTGCGAACAAAATGTGGTAAAAGTGTTTTCTTCTGGTCCATACCATCAATTATCAAACCCAAATATTTATTTGGATTATCATAACACTTCTTTCGATGCTTGTACAACTTCTTCCTTTCATTTGTTTGTTGTTCGCAATGCTCCTGAAGTTCTTTGACAATTAAATCTACACAACATAAAAGAAATTCATTAAGAAATATGTTTTCATAGTTGATGACTATACAATTTTGAAAGTAAAAGTTATGAACACTTACCTCTTTCTGAGCCTTCACATTTGTCCCTTTTTGATTTAAGAGAAGCACATGTACTGCAAATCCCCATCCTTGTCTTCTTAGGAATATGAACATTATTGAATTCTTTCTTCCATATCTTCACAAAATATTGATATGTAATAAATTGGCCCTGTCCCTCAACACTTTCTGCATATTCTTTGTATAAGTTGTAGATTTCTCGTCTTGAAAAATTATCTGGAATATGTATTGTCTCTCTATTTGGCATACACTCTCCATGCTTTGAAAAGAAATCTTTCATCCATGACATTGCAGTGTTTGATAATGGCCCAAACTGTCTTTTATAACGTACTTCTGAATAAAATGTGGGATCCTTTTCCAAATTTTCTTGAATTCTCGAGAGACGAAAATTCCCAATTGAATGAAACATTTTGAAAGCTTTTCTACACAATAATAAATTCCTATTTTGATAATCATAACCTGACAATGTAGATTGCATGCAGCCAACTAAATATGAGTTTTGCATGCTTTTATTCATTGACAAATATCTCTTCCTGCTTTCTAATGCAAATGTGAAATCCATACATTTCAAGCAATTTTTTTGGCAACATTCACTTGAAATGAGAGCGCTGATAGAACTTCTTCTCGTCAGATATTCTGCTCTACCCCTTGTATAACTAGAATAGTTTGCATTGATACGAAAAGGTCTGCTCCTACTCCTCGATACAATATTTCTTGGCAACATCTCCATCATTGGATCATCACTGCTGCTCTCATCCTGTTCTTCATCACTGCTGCTCTCATAGTCCTTAGAATCAGGACTAAGAGGACATTGTGATACTCCAATCTTTTGAAAATCATCATCCCGTGCTTCATCACTGCTACTCTCATAGTCCTTAGAATTAGGACTAAGAGGACATTGTGATACTCCAATCTTTTGAAAATCATCATCCCGCGCTTCATCACTGCTGCTCTCATAGTCCTTAGAATCAGGACTAAGAGGACATTGTGATACTCCAATCTTTTGAAAATCATCATCCCGCGCTTCATCACTGCTGCTCTCATAGTCCTTAGAATTAGGACTAAGAGGACATTGTGATACTCCAATCTTTTGAAAATCATCATCCCGCGCTTCATCATTGCTGCTCTCATAGTCCTTAGAATTAGGACTAAGAGGACATTGTGATACTCCAATCTTTTGAAAATCATCATCCCGCGCTTCATCACCGCTGCTCTCATAGTCCTTAGAATTAGGACTAACTGGACACTTTGACACTCCATTCTTTTGAAATTCATTATCACACTCATCATCACTGCTTCTCTCATAGTCCTTAGAATTAGGACTAAGTGGACACTTTGACACTCCATTTTTTTGAAATTCATTATCACACTTTTCATCACTACTGCTCTCATAGTCCTTAGAATTAGGACTAAGTGGACACCGTGACACTCCATTATTTTGAAATTCGCCATCATGCACGTCAAAACTGCTGCTCTCATAGTCTTCAGAATTAGGACTGAGTGGACACGTGACCCTCCATTCTTTTGAACTTCACCATCACACTCTTCAAAACTGCTACTCTCATAGTCCTCAGAATTAGGACTAAGTGGACATCGTGACACTCCATTCTTTTGAACTTCACCATCATGCTCTTCATCATCACTGCTTTCATAGTCCTTAGAATCGGGACTAAGTGGAAGAATTGACTTTCTATTCATAGTGGAAGAATTCCCGCTATATTCATCAATATGAATAGAGTTGTTACGCGATGAAGATGTTGATGGTGTATAAATCGAAACCTCACCATCAGAACAATCCATCCCTTTCAAATAGAAGATGTTGAATGATACAAATGGAGTCTCCTAAGAATATTATATAGCTTAAAGAATGAAATATTCCCTCCAAAATTATTCCCTCCAAAAATTTTCGCGAAAATATTTCCCTTCAAAAGTTTGTTAGATTTATTTACCTTTATTATTTTATTCTACAATTCATTGAAAAACATAAACTAATTTTTTTTATGAAATCAATCACTGAAATTCAAATTGTAAACTACAACTTCTATATTAATTATTCTAATAGTTAAAGTATATAATATTTACTAAACAACTAATTTTTTTTTTAAATTTTTATAATATATTTGTAAAATAACTCTACAATATTCGCTCTATAATAATTTAAAACAAATTATCCCACATTAATCGTACAAAAAAACATCTTCGTAATTTCACTTATATATTAAATTTCGTTATCACTATTTGTTTTCGGGAAAAGTGTCTATTCAAAACGACCCTATCCCACTGGGTTGCGACAGAGACCTCAGAAACAAACAGGGAAAACTACTCTTGTATTCTCCTTTATGAACTATAAACGAAGATGAATAAGATGAACCAACCTGTATCTTGCGCTAGTTGTTCGATCCAATCTCTCTTCTCTTTGCCAGCTTCCACCGATCTGCTCCCTCACTTGCCCAGCGTCACCAAGTTCCTGCAAGTTCACAGAAGAGAGAAACTACACAAAGACATGGATTTATGTTCATAAAAAGCTTAGGATCAGATTTAAGCTAAACATACAAATATAACACACATTAGACATACAAGCATGTAGGAGAAACTCAAGTAGTTTTATTGATAAAACAAGAAGATCCAGGAGGAGTTACAACCGATGATTCCTGATCCAGCATCAACCTCCCAGCATAGAATCCCTTCTTCACCTCCAACAAAGCATAAATCACCCAATACTCTGATATCTATCACAAAACCAACAACAATTCTCTACAATGTACGAAATTCCAGCCTCTGGATCTCTTGGTGAGGGATCCATATATAGATGTATGCAAAGAGGATGAGTCAGCTCATGAATTGATTAGTGGCTTCTCTCTGTCAGTTCTTGCTTCCACTTGGCGACTGAGAGCCTCTTACTCATCACTGGTCGAATTCAGTGAGGCAAGTGTCATTGCAGAAGATTCTGGAAGCTTCCATTGTCTCTCCACCTCGTGGAATGACTCTGCCACTTGTCATTTCCCGCTCAACGCACCCTGGTAGTGCATTCAAGTGTGTTGCAACGCACCTAGCCAGTGTATTTGGGTGCTTTGCAACGCAGTTAGCTAGTGGAGCACTTGAAATGATCCTGTTTTGACTAGTTTTGAGCAGTTTCTGGTGGAGAACTTCTGGGAGAAGCTGTAATTTGTTGACCTTGTTTCTTTAGGAGCTGGAACAACACTTTTAGGGACTTAGGATCCCTTGGTTTATGGACATTTCATGCTTATAGCTGTAAGGCACAAAAATGTCTATAACAGTTGCCCCCTAAAGTATGAGGCCGTTTATCGGGTGAAATGCTTTATTAGGAGGATCCGAAGTTCTTCTGATGCTGGGGAGGAGACCTGTAATAAGATACAATACAATACATTATCTTCATCCTGTTTTCATGATCTAGCTGAGGCGGGCATTCCCATGCTCAGCTTTATAAATTCATTTTCATGTACATAGGACAGACAATCGTCTGATGGTAGACTGATGATTCTGACGAAGTCATCATCCTTTTGGTAGGATGATTATCTGTGCTGCAATGCTGTACATTTCAATGTCTTTATTTTTCCCGAATATATATCGCAGCCCGGATGGATGAAACTAGATCCGGGGTCTTCAATCTCGTCCGATCTTCACTCTAAGTACAAGTCGATCCATGTGAGAAATGTTTTGAAGTCGAACATGGAAAGACATCGCTTGATTACCAGTCAATGATGTAAACTGTTAACAAGCGCGAGAGGAATCACCGATAATGATAATGACCCTCAAGGTACTGTAGTACAATTCACGTGGTGTGAATAAAGGACTTGGCGTCGAACACCACGCAAAATCTTTCGGTCGAAGGTCATTGATGTATACCTGTCGTCGGAAGTGAGAAACTTGCCATTGAGGCATGCAAGCTTCAAAGTACTGAAGGGGTGTTCCTAGATCAACTTCTTGGATAATGAGCTGATGTCGACAAGAAGCGATCCGTCAAAGGAGGGCCTTAATGAATCCCACATCAATGACACGGAACGGAGCAAATGATTTTGATGGAGGTGAAAACGATCTGGTGACATACGGTTCAGGGTGGCGGTCATGAAAGAGTGAAGTATAATGTATGGTAGTGGATGGGACACGGGTGACTTCTCTGGATGACTTCTCTTGAACATGTCGGCGACACTTATGTGATGGATCAGTAGCATTTACCCCAAATGTGGATGGTATGACGTGACCATGGTGATGTGACCGGTGAATGAAACAACCCAACCCGACTCTGGCACGCAGTGGAAGTGTCATGTTCAAGAGCGACTTGCTACCAATAAATTTTCTTTGAGTTTTCTTCCCAATTTTTCCCCAGTCATTGATGACCAGTACCTCTTTATTTTTGTCAAGCTTGAGGAGGATAACATATGCTTGTTCTATAATTTGCCCTTCGGGCAAACCCATCGCTATGTTTTAACGAGCCTAGCGATAGTGAAACTCGTTCTCGTCTAAAGACAAGTTTGTCGCTATTAATCTTTTTAACGAGTCTAACGACAAAGATAACTCGGTCCTTTTCCTTTTTAGGGAGTCTGAAAAGGTACGTAAAGATAACTCCGGAATTCCTTTTTCGTCATCTAATCCCTTAAGTCCGAAAAAGTATAAAACAATACAGAAGGGATGAATTTTCGATAATTTTAATGAGCCGAATAAAACAAGCGCTCGATCTTTTTGTGCAATAATCCCTCAGGTCCAAAAAGATTAAAATCTAGAGGAGGGATAGCACTTTCGGTCGCTTTAATGAGCTGGAAGGCCAAAACTCGGCAATCTTTTCATATTTTACGAGTCAGATGAAAAGAGCTTAAAGAAGACTCGTCTTTTGAGGAACGAGTGATAAAATGGGTAGCAGCTGATTCCAGGTAAGGTTTGGAATTTTCCAATCACGATAGTGTCACAAGGATGGCTAGTGAAATCACTCTTCGCAGCTGTTCCTCAAAATGGGTAAACAATCAAATGGAGGTGAATGATCGGCCAATGGAAAAGTGGAGGTGACGGTGCAAACACGACCAAGGCTTTAATGGCTGAAAATGCTTCATTCACGATGGTTATTTATCGGAGGATAGTTCATTTTTTAACGAGCTTAAACGCGGGTGGAAACATTTGCTCGATCTTATGTTTATTTTTTAACGAGCTTGAACTATGCGCTAAAACTGCTCGATTAAGTGGTCTTGTTTTGATTTTTACCATAGATAGCTTTGTCCTTCCAAAGGTAGTACTGTATTTTTCAACTGCTTCATCAAACTAGTTAGAAATGATCAATATTTGCTTTGAAAACGAGATTAAAACACTAATACCTTACTTCGAACTATGTGAAAATAATTAAAAAGTGTTTTTTACCTCTCATTTTACCATTTCATTTGAACTTGGTTTGTTGGAGCTTTGGAGGTGTTTTCCCCCTCGATTTTCATCAGCTGATTTCGGGAGATTCTGTGGACGATTCTCGGCGCCGTCTAGACCAGGTAGGAGCTAAACCTGAGCCCTTTCATTTCATGGTTTCCTTTTTGCATTCTGTGCTCTATTCCCTGCTTTTCTGAGCCCCTGGGGTTTGATGGGCTCATTCTGCCATCAACGCACCCTGGGTACATCGAAACCTGCGCTGAATGTTGGTCGTCATGAAGGCAATTTGACATTCAACACACCTGTAACACTACTACAGGTGCGTTGGGCGCAAAAAGGAAAGTTGTTGCACAGTTTTTGATGGAATTTTTCCCTGTTTCTCATCAAAATCAGGATCTAATCTCCTCTCTTGTTTGTTTTTGCAGAGATATTGGAGAAAAATGACCCTTACATGGTGAGAATGAGAACATGAAGAAGAGGACATGATTTCCCTACATGATCCTGTTACAGTGAACGCGCTGCGGAACTGTGGCTTGCTGAAGTTCTTCCGTATCTCTAGCATGAGACAGCAGATTAACTTGCTGAAGTATTTGCTTGACTCTTGGGATCCTATCAACCAGGTTTTCCAGATTAGGGGCAAATCTATCCCCTTGACTGCAGTAGACATCTATTTCTTGACTGGCTTGTCGAGGCGGGGTGCCCCCATCTCTTTGTCAGGTTCGGTCCGAGGAGGCGATTCTGTGAGAGATTATGTCCGTCAGTATTGCAGGGAAGGATCTCAGCCGAGTAAAGACGGCAAGATCATCATCCGTGATGTCACTGATAGGTCCCTTAGGACTATCCTATTTACTTTTGGTAGGATGGATGGTAGCGCGTCTCTTCATGTAGCCAACAGATCCTATATGCAGCATGCCTTGGAATGCCTCCAACCGAAGGTGTTCAACTGGTGCGACGCAGTACTTCTTGTAATGAAAGAGCAGTTGACCAAGATAAAGAACGGGAAGTTGAAGAACTTTGGGTTCGGTTCCATTTTGACCGCCTTTGCCTTGGAGAAGATACCACTGATGCAGCCGCAGTACATTGCACTCGACTTACCTTCTCCTACTGAACCACGCATGCAGAGATGGGTTGACCATATGTCTAGGCATGCTGGTCAATCTCAGATTTCATTTTCTGATACCTTCTTCAGGTGGTTTGATCGTCAGGAGATGGTCTATTCCGAGTATCCATATGCTGGCATGGACTTCCGGGGTGATCCAGATTTGGTACTGCCGGATGGCGAGCAGTGGGGTGCTATTGGTAAAATCTCTGACCATATTGTTGTTTACTGTTTTTGTTTATAATGTCCTTGTGCTTTGTTCTATCAAGACTCTAATCAAACTCATGTGTACATGCAGATGTTGGTCCTGTTCGTCCAGTAGTTCGTGTGAGAGTACCAGCTGTTGCCCCAGCAAGAGAGGCCGTCGGAAGGGTTATTCTTCGCGACCTCGATGTGGCCGAGACTCTTACAGCTGTGCAGGAGCAGGTTGAGAGCCTTACTCTCGGTATTCCAGATGTGAGGATCGACGAGCTACCTTTGCAGTTACAGCGGCATACTACTGGTGTGCCCAGACGATGGACTCGTCTCTTACGCATGATCGCACAGGCTGTGACTTGCTATCACGAGCATCATTAGACTAGGGTGCCCCCTAGCATTTTGAGTTTTGGGTCGTGTGACCGATTTTGTCTTGGTTACAGAACATTATATGTAAACCATAAACAGCTATATATGTATTTTTGATTTTCGGAGTTTTATTCTGGTTGAGTTATGTGATCCACATGTAGAACATTGATGATGTGTTTCTTTTTATAAATGTTGCAAATGTCTATCTAACACATAGTTTGCTAATGAGTCGGTTAATGTGTTTAAGTTTCTGGAAATATGCTGGTATTGAATAAGATCAAATTGTCTTTCCAAAATCTTAACCCTTAGGAACATGCGATAAATAGCTGGGTTTCGGACGGAATATATACCATTGAGTTGTAGTATTACGAGCTGTGAGTCTAGCCTGACGATTAGTCGGCGTATACCATGAGTGATGGCATCAGAGAGAAGTTCTATCAACGCACTATATTCAGCGATATTGTTTGTTGATTGACCAATACATACACCTCTGAAACTTACTAACTCGCCGCTTGGATCAAAAATGGCCCAGGCTGCGGAGGACAGGTTCCGCGAACTACGACTTGCTCCGTCGGCATATCCAACACATGGTTCCAATGGGTTTGACATCTGCAATAAATGTAAAAAGGTGGATTACTCGACCAAAACAAACACTCTTAGCGAAAACAAAAATATAACAAAAGCATATTGGTTACTACTAGGCGTAGTAACGCTTGAGGTACAACCCATTACGAGGTTGCGCCAGTGGAATTCCGTCGTAATCCATCAACTCGTAGGCTCCTTTTGCTAACACCCGCTTAACAATGTAGGGGCCCATCCATAAAGAGTTAAATTTACCTGCTCCCAATTTATCGGATTCTTGGTCGTAAAGCAGGACCAAGTCACCTTCCGAGAAGACACGGGGTTTGACATTTTTGTCGAACTGCGCCTTGACTCGTTTCTTATGGGCTTCGTTGGCCAACGCGGCGTCACGATGGGTTTCATCCAATTGGATTAATTCCAAGAAACGAGCTTCTTCTTCTGAAGTTCCGGGGAGGAGATCGATTGCGAGTTTGAGAGACGAGATTTCACACTGGACTGGTAAGACTGCTTCCAGGCCATATACCAGTTGGAAGGGTGTGAACCCGGTCGCATTCCTTACCGATGTTCGGTAAGCCCACAAAGCTGAGTACAGGATTAGGTGCCATCTTCTTTTGTGAACTCCGATCATCCTTTGCAGCATGCGTTTCAGGACCTTGTTGATCGCTTCAACTTGTCCGTTGGCCTGCGGATAATATGGAGTAGAGCTGTCGTGAGATAGCCCTAGTTTGGCAGCTAATTCAACCATCATGTGATTGCGAAAATGCGATCCATGATCTGTGACTATAGCCTGTGGTACGCCGAATCTGGCGACTACATGATTGAAAAAGAAAAGGGCAGCTGTTTCACCAGTATTATCTAATGTAGGCATCGCCTCGGCCCATTTGGTAAAATAGTCCACTGCGACTATAATATACCCATGCCCCCCGGTCGAGGTGGGGTTACATGTCATGAAATCGATGCCCCATTTGGCGAATGGCCCAACAACAACTATTGGCTGTAAAGGTGCGGGTGGTCTTCTGGTTTTGCTATCAAAAATTTGACAAGCATGGCAACTTCTGACTGCGGTTATGCAATCTTTGAACATGGTTGGCCAGAAGTATCCTGCTCGTAAGATTTTTTGTGCTGTAGCATATCCAGATTGATGCCCCCCACACGCGCCTGAATGACACTCATTCAGGGCTTTTTCGGCTTCCTCATGGGTGAGGCACCTCCTCAGAACTGTATCAATACCACGACGGTAAAGTGTATCACCGACGATCATGTAGTCTTTTGCTTGGTATCGAATACGTTTTTGTTCAGAGTGAGAGGTATTTGGCCTGAATTTTTGGGTTTGGAGATAAATGATTATATCTCCATACCACTCATTGCTTGCGGATATCAGAAACAAACTTTCATCCACGATTGATTCTTCGGATGTTTCATCGTTGGACGACGATGGGAGATCGCATAATAATTCTGCGAAAACTAGAGCTTTCTTTGACTTGGATTTTACAAATTCCAGATCAAACTCTTGAAGGATTGCTATCCATTTTGAATATTTTCCCCCCAGCAACTGTCGCGACAATATATAAGTCATGGGGTTGCAATCTGACAGAATGGTAGTTTTCCGAAAGAGGACATAGTGTCGAAATCTTTGTATCGCTTGAACCGCTGCAAGCGCTAGTTTTTCAACATAAGAATATTTGCTTTCTGTATCATTTAAGTTCTTACTTAAATAATAAATAGGATGTTCTATTCCATCGACTTCTTGAACTAAAACCATTGCGATGGTCGTATCTGCTGCAGCCAGATACAGGTTAAAGTCTCTTTGATAATCAGGGGCATACATTAATGATGCTTTCATTAGGGAATCTTTTAAAGCATCAAAGGAAGCTTGCGCGACCTGATCCCAGTTAAAGGGTACCCCTTTTTTCAAAAGACGTGTATAACCTTTAGCAAGTTCGGCGTAATTTGGAATGAACCTCCTCAGAAAGTTTGCTTTCCCTTGGAGTTTCTGAATCTGAAGCAAATTCGAAGGTGGAGGCAAATTTATGATTGCCTGGACCTTACAAGGGTCGAGACGAATCCCATCCTTGGAGACTACAAAGCCAAGTAAACGACCAGAACTGACGCAAAATACACATTTGTGCGGATTGAGTCGTATCTTGTAGTGTCGGCAACGTAGAAATATCGCTCTTAAATGCTGCGGATGATCAGTCCGCTTTCGCGAATGAGCCGGAAGGTCGTCGAGATAAGGTTGAACGATGTTTTTGATGTCATGGAAGGCATAATTCATTGCCCTCTGAAACGTCGCCCCTGCGTTCTTTAAACCAAAGGGTAATTTTCGATATGCGAATGTGCCCCACGGACAAATGAATGCAGTCTTTGACTGGTCCTGTGGGCGGATATTTATTTGATTATACCCGGAAAATCCATCCATGAATGAAAAGATTTCGCATCCGGCGCATTCATCAATTATCTGGTCAATGAAGGGTGTAGGGTAGTTGTCTTTTGGACAAGCTTGATTTACATCCCTATAATCGACGCACACTCTAATTGTCCCCTGTTTTTTCATAACCGGGACAATGTTCGATACCCAATCGGTTAGCAGAACCGGGTAGATGAAACCAGCATGCAGGAGTTTTTCAACTTCTGCCTTAATGGCAGCGGCTTTCTTGGGGTGCACCTGCCTTAGCCGTTGCCGTACTGGTTTAACATCTGGATACATCTTGATTTCGTGTTCAACGATACTCGAGTCGATGCCTGGCATTTCACTGTATGACCAGGCAAAGACATCTCTGAATTCGCGAAAAAGAGCGTTATATATTTCCAGTTCTGAAGGAGAACAACATTTGCCGACATAAATATTCTCTACAACATCTGTTTTGGTCGAGATATTTATGGCTATAGTCTCTTCAATATTGGACAAGTTTCGCTCGGAATCCACCGTATTTACAGTATTTGATAGAAAATCAACTACTGAAGGATGGTAGAGGTCATTTTGAGTATCTTCTTCATAATTTGGAAGAAGAGAACGATGGTGGGAATCATTCCATGGTGCTCCTTCAACTACCATAGCTTGGAGAATTCCTTCGTCGGTGTCATGCACTTGCGACCAAGGATCTGAAGGAGTACCATATTCTCTAGACCTATCCATCCAAACGCTTGATGAGCGTTGATTTGGGTTTGCCTCCCATGCCAGAAACATTGATTGCTATAATATTTCTATTGGGCTCGGGGGAAAAACCATTGCATGATCCATGTTGATATCGTTTTCTGAGATCTTTGCGGAAGATATCATGTTGCAGGTTCCTATCGACGCTACTTCCGCCAAATCAATTGGAGGTGGAAGAGCGAAAGTTCCCATTAGTATAGGATCTTTTAGTAGGCCTACTCCGATATTCTGAAGCGAATGGGGGCTTCCATGGATCATGGGAATGCTTCCTGTAACTTGTGAACCATTGGGGAGGAAGTTTTGTTGGTCGACGATTGTAATCCCTCCCTGAAAGGGAAATGCAATCTTTCTAAAATAGGTCGACACAACAGCTGCCATGGCATATATCCACGGTCTTCCTAGTAGGATGTTGTAATCAAGATTCCCATCGATGACTTCAACATCTATTTCTACTGTTTTCCCTCCTAGTTCAACTTTCAAGTTATTTAGGATACCGTACGGGGTATACGTCCTTTCGTCGAATGCTTTTAATGTTGTCGCAGATCGCGACAAGGTTGGAGATCCTAAAGTTTTCCAGCAGCTCATCGACATGATACATGTAGATGCCCCCTCATCAATAATCGTTCGGTGAACAGTTTTGTTGAGGGCTTTCACTTGAACAAGGAAAGCTAATTGAGCTGGTAACTGAGGATCGTACCCTTTGTGGTCGAAGGATACAAGATTGGAATCCTTTGGATCAATCCCACCAATGGCTGATAACAAAGCCTGCCTTTGGGATGGGCAGTTTTGTAGTACTTCAAGAGTCGACATAGCGGATGGCGATTGGGCCAAATCTTCCACTATGTTATAATGCTGCGCCGCTCTAGCGCGAGGATTAAATGTCGACTTGTGTACTACTCCCTTTGGCGGTTTTATTGTCAATTCAGGGATGGTGGGTGGTACAACTTCTGTCGAAGTTGTTGTCGAACTACTTGGTTGATCTTTATCCTTGTTGTTCGACAGCTGAGGATTCCCGTAATCTTTGTTCCTTGTCGAAATCAAAGCATCATTTTGCTGTTTCGAAATCGACAACATTAGCACTTGAGACGGGGAAGCATTTCCACTTTCAACCAGATTTGTTCCTGGATTCGGAAACGGATCGGTTAACACTGCTGAGGTTTTCGAACTTTTAAAGAATCTCTTAAGCTCAGCTTTGTATGGACATTCTTTCATCCAATGATCCTCATCGCATATCATGCACCTTGAAGGTGGTTTCCTATTTCCAGGAGGGTTTGAAGAAGATTTTTCGGGAGATTGCTCATCTGTTTCTTCTTCTTCCCTTTTCCTTTCTTCTTGCTTCCTGGTTGTTTGGTTTCTTTGCCTTTATCTGTTGATACGGCATTTACTTCCGAAGCAAGAAGTTCGTCTTTTGCATTTTGACCTGAAACCTTACGGGCCTTTTTGGATGTGGCCCTTGTCGATTTCGTGTCTGTCGTGCCAATCACGCCATCGCCGGCATGAGAGTCATTGTTTGATTTAGGAGGAGGAGGAATCGAGGATTCCGGTCTAGGGGCGTCAGGTATTTTGTCGTAGAGCGTGCCGGACTGAGTGTAAATCAAATCCAGATATTGTGCACGAGCGATCACTTGCTCTTCTGTTACGACTCCCCCCTTTGCCACATCTTCCGTGATGGAAGGCAGTAATGACTTGATAAACCATTCAGCTAATAGCTGATCGGGAACGTACGTTTTTACCATCCTACGACGACGTCGCCACTCATGTATATGATCAGATATGTGAGTGGCTATTGTCTGTTTAAAGTTGGTAAGCAGTTCTGTTCCCGTTTCATACCTTATCGGTAATTGAAAATGGGTTAAAAAGGTTGTGGCTAAGGTGCTGAAGTTGTCGAACGAAGCTCTAGGCAATTCAATGTACCATTTTGCCGCCGGACCCGTTAACGTCCTCTGAAAAAGGCGAAGCCTTATCGAATCATCATTTAAAGTGTTTGATGAACACCATAGATGAAATGTCATCACGTGATTCGATGGATCTTCACCCAGATTTCCATTAAATTTAGGAATATCTGATGGAAGTTTGTGCGGAATCGCTGGCCACCAAGGGGCGTAAGCAATTGGATCGTTTGTTAGCCGGTTTAAATCAGGTAACTCTAAAGTTGCCACGAATGGTAACTGTTGATTCAGGTTAGGTGAAGCATACCCAGGATATGATGGAATCGCCTGAGCAATTGGTCTTTGCATACCGGCATAATGCATTTGATGCTGGTATGTTTGGTAAGGTTGGTGGACTTGACCATTATAAAATGGTTGATTTTGACCGTTTTGAATGTACGGCTGTCCACTGTTTGCAAAGATCTGTTGCTCAGCACCTTGGTATACTTGTTGGAATTGTGGTTGTTGGTATTGCACCAGCCACGGTTGTGAAGCCATGTGCTGTTGCCCGATACTAACCGTTTGACCAAGGTGAGGGGTAATTGTACCCGTCTGGGCCTGTGTCGCCCCACTAGTTGGCGATTGTGGTTGAGTCGCAGGGTCAATGGGCTGTTGCATTACAACCTGAGAAACTTGAGGTTGACACACAACAGGCAGCGCTTGAACTTGCGACACAGTCACAATAGCTGGCGTAGTGGGTATGTTCGACACAGGTACGCATTGTTGCATTGAATATACAACCCTTGGTTGTTGAGGTAGTATAGGTACCCAACCACTTGAGGTAATTCCAGTATAACCTGAATGCTGTTGTGAACTCCCGTATGGATATCCTCCCGAAGGTGGTAATGAAAGGGCGTACTGCCCCCCATACGGTGGTAATCCAGAACTCAAGGGGATTGTTTGCCCTTGGGGACCGGACTGCCCAAATTGACCTCCAAATGGATCAATTTGTTGAGACTCAACATAAGAGTTTCTGGATATAATTCCGGATGAACAAACAGGAACGGACCAGACTGTCGAAATAGCCCCTGGATGGGCTCCTTCTAGCGGTTGTGAGCTAGTCGGGACAGATGGTATGCCGACGAACATTGTCGGAGTGACAGCAGGGAGTTCTGCCGTCGCTGTGTCAGAAGACACAGTCCTAGATGTTGACGGTTGTTCAGACATTTGTAGTCTATCCAAAAGATTACCTAGCGATTCTACAGGAACTTCCGCTGGTGGTAGACTAACTTCTGATGTCGAAGGAAATAGAGTGACCCCGACTCCAAAATGTGTTGGAGTACTTGCTTGCGGATCTTCTACAATTTCCTCTATCGCAATCAGACCAGGTGGAAGGGGAAGACCATCAGGTCCGTAAAATATTTCTGGTGCCGAAGAGGCAGCGACAGATGTTTGAAGAGTAAGACTCTCTGAACCGGTTATGGATGGAACTGGTTCAGTAACACAAGTGCTTGTTCTCAAACTAGGATCAGTACCACTGTCCTTCTGTGGCTGTTGAACTTCTTCTGTTGAGGCAGGGATTCCAGAAATGTTTGGAGTAACCGGAGTCTCTAATGTCGTTGGAACACTTGTTCTAACTTTGATAGGAGACTTGGATCCGGTTAAACGAGTTCGCTTTGTCCGTACTGGTTTCGCTTCCGGAGACAAAGACGGTTGACTCGTAAGCCTCCGCGAACGACGGGGTTTCAATTGACTTTCTTCCACGATTGTGGATTACTCGATCAACTAAAATAAAAGGGAAAGTATGTTTCCGTGTTAAATGAATTTTAGACGCTTTTGACACAACTTGCTTTTTCAGTTTTAAAGAGTCGAGAAAAAACAAAAGATGACTCTAGTCTCCTTCGATTTTTAATGAGCCTGAAGTGACAAGTGCTCAGATGGACCTTTTCCGTTAAGGAGTCTGAAAAGGAACGAAAGGGACTGCTCTGGAGGTCTAGGTAGAGGGAGTACCAAACCAATCGCAAAACTGCAGAATACTTTTTAGGGTACGGTAGTCAATCTTCCCGAATGCTGTGTTCGGTGCATTGCGATCAGTAGGGCGGCCGACACGGCTTCCTATGGATAAAGGTTTTATGCCTATAGGGGTCTCCCAATATATACTCGACGGTACGTGGGAGCACAAGTCCGTACTGGCACTTATCGTCTCAAAGTGGAGGAATCACCCAACCATCAGTGAGGACAACAGTTACCAGGCTTTACGACGCCGGAACACGTCTCTAGCCTAGACCTCTAGATGTTGTGCGTTAAGTTACAAAGCGTTGTTAAGTTCATTGAATTTATTTTAGGTTGATCTTTCTTATGAAGTTTGCCTTTTGGGTTCACCACGAGATGTAGATGTAATTCCTAAAATGCAATCTAAAGATGATAAGCAAGCTTTTATCTCTTTTCAGCAATGAAAATCCTAGCTACAAGGGGAAAAGAAAGACACAATCTTTTCTCAAAGAGCAAAGAGCACACTGTAAATGCACTTTTCCTAAATCAAGCCATACAAACTGTCAATATGCAAATGCACTTGTGCATGTATTTGTTTTTCACTTTCTTAATATTGATGCCTAAAAAGAAAGTTGTTGTACAAATTTGAATTCGATTTCAAGTGAAAAAAACAAACAAGCTTCTTTCGAAATCAAAAGGTAGAGACGATTACGACACTTTATGATTTTGAAATAAACACTTGTTTCGACACTAGAAATTCACGAATTCAAGCCAAAGTCAAAAGTAAAAGTGTAATCAACTATCAACAACAAATATACTCTCTCCTAAGATCAAAATGACACTTACGACAGATCTAGATCTAAGGGCGACAGTATGACTAGTTTACTTTTGCAATGGGAAACTGTAAATGACGTAACAAACACACAAAAACAAATACAGTTTCTTTTATACAACTGAGGCGGAATTAAGGCAAAGAAAAGGGGCTTTTAAACAGACGAACACACTGATCACAGGCTGCAAAAATCAAAGGCAAAACTGGAAAAAGTGAGCAAAGAACCTCAGCTAGGCAGGGCTAGGCTGATCAACGCACCTGCTACATAGAGAAACTGAATTGCAACGCAGGTAGCCCTCTCGGGAACTGCGCTGAAATGCAGAGTCTCTTCACAGAGCCTGCGCTGAAGCAGAAACGAGAATTCTCTCTGGGTTCTGGGTCATGGTTTGCAGTTTAATCTATGGTTTTTGGCCGGGTAAAAGCAATCAATAGTGCACAATCAGAGGGTTGATTTACAAGAGGTTTAAGAGCTATCACAAAGGGTAATCAGATCATTTGTGAGTCAACTGTTCAGATCATAAACAGGTCCAGTGAATGGACTAGAGTAGCAGATGTCTACTTTGCATTTGTAAATGGCAAATGCAGTTCGATTCGCTACTCCTAAGTTTATGAGATGAACAACAATAGAAACACAAATAAACTAACTAGACACGATCCCCAGTGGAGTCGCCATTTTGTTTTTGGGAAAAGCGTCTATTTAGAACGATCCTATCCCACTGGGTTGTGACAGAGACCTCAGAAACAAACAGGGAAAACTACTCTTGTATTCTGCTTTATGAACTATAAACGAAGATGAATAAGATGAACCAACCTGTATCTTGCGCTAGTTGTTCAATCCAATCTCTCTTCTCTTTGCCAGCTTCCACCGATCTGCTCCCTCACTTGCCCAGCGTCACCAAGTTCCTGCAAGTTCACAGAAGAGAGAAACTACACAAAGACATGGATTTATGTTCATAAAAAGCTTAGGATCAGATTTAAGCTAAACATACAAATATAACACACATCAAATATACAAGCATGTAGGAGAAACTCAAGTAGTTTTATTGATAAAACAAGAAGATCCAGGAGGAGTTACAACCGATGATTCCTGATCTAGCATCAACCTCCCAGCATAGAATCCCTTCTTCACCTCCAACAAAGCATAAATCACCCAATACTCTGATATCTATCACAAAACCAACAGCAATTCTCTGCAATGTACAAAATTCCAGCCTCTGGATCTCTTGGTGAGGGATCCATATATAGATGTATGCAAAGAGGATGAGTCAGCTCATGAATTGATTATTGGCTTCTCTCTGTCAGTTCTTGCTTCCACTTGGAGACTGAGAGCCTCTTACTCATCACTGGTCGAATTCAGTGAGGCAAGTGTCATTGCAGAAGATTCTGGAAGCTTCCATTGTCTCTCCACCTCGTGGAATGACTCTGCCACTTGTCATTTCCCGCTCAACGCACCCTGGTAGTGCATTCAAGTGCATTGCAATGTACCGAGCCAGTGTATTTGGGTGCTTTGCAACGCAGTCAGCTAGTGGAGCACTTGAAATGATCCTGTTTTGACTAGTTTTGAGCAGTTTCTGGTGGAGAACTTCTGGGAGAAGCTGTAATTTGTTGACCTTGTTTCTTTAGGAGCTGGAACAACACTTTTAGGGACTTAGGATCCCTTGGTTTATGGACATTTCATGCTTATAGCTGTAAGGCACAAAAATGTCTATAACAGTTGCCCCCTAAAGTATGAGGCCGTTTATCGGGTGAAATGCTTTATTAGGAGGATCCGAAGTTCTTCTGATGCTAGGGAGGAGACCTATAATAAGATACAATACAATACATTATCTTCATACTGTTTTCATGATCTAGCTGAGGCGGGCATTCCCATGCTCAGCTTTATAAATTCATTTTCATGTACATAGGACAGACAATCGTCTGATGGTAGACTGATGATTCTGACGAAGTCATCATCCTTTTGGTAGGATGATTATCTGTGCTGCAATGCTGTACATTTCAATGTCTTTATTTTTCCCGAATATATATCGCAACCCGGATGGATGAAACTAGATCCGAGGTCTTCAATCTCGTCCGATCTTCACTCTAAGTACAAGTCGATCCATGTGAGAAATGTTTTGAAGTCGAACATGGAAAGACATCGCTTGATTACCAGTCAATGATGTAAACTGTTAACAAGCGCGAGAGGAATCACCGATAATGATAATGACCCTCAAGGTACTGTAGTACAATTCACGTGGTGTGAATAAAGGACTTGGCGTCGAACACCACGCAAAATCTTTCGGTCGAAGGTCATTGATGTATACCTGTCGTCGGAAGTGAGAAACTTGCCATTGAGGCATGCAAGTTTCAAAGTACTGAAGGGGTGTTCCTAGATCAACTTCTTGGATAATGAGCTGATGTCGACAAGAAGCGATCCGTCAAAGGAGGGCCTTAATGAATCCCACATCAATGACACGGAATGGAGCAAATGATTTTGATGGAGGTGAAAACGATCTGGTGACATACGGTTCAGGGTGGCGATCATGAAAGAGTGAAGTATAATGTATGGTAGTGGATGGGACACGGGTGACTTCTCTGGATGACTTCTCTTGAACATGTCGGCGACACTTATGTGATGGATCGGTAGCATTTACCCCAAATGTGGATGGTATGGCGTGACCATGGTGATGTGACCGGTGAATGAAACAACCCAACCAGACTCTGGCACGGAGTGGAAGTGTCATGTTCAAGAGCGACTTGCTACCAATAAATTTTCTTTGAGTTTTCTTCCCAATTTTTCCCCAGTCATTGATGACCAGTACCTCTTTATTTTTGTCAAGCTTGAGGAGGATAACATATGCTTGTTCTATAATTTTCCCTTCGGGCAAACCCATCGCTATGTTTTAACGAGCCTAGTGATAGTGAAACTCGTTCTCATCTAAAGACAAGTTTGTCGCTATTAATCTTTTTAACGAGTTTAACGACAAAGATAACTCGGTCCTTTTCCTTTTTAGGGAGTCTGAAAAGGTACGTAAAGATAACTCCGGAATTCCTTTTTCGTCATCTAATCCCTTAAGTCCGAAAAAGTATAAAACAATACAGAAGGGATGAATTTTCGATAATTTTAACGAGCCGAATAAAACAAGCCCTTGATCTTTTTGTGCAATAATCCCTCAGGTCCAAAAAGATTAAAATCTAGAGGAGGGATAGCACTTCCGGTCGCTTTAACGAGCTGGAAGGCCAAAACTCGGCAATCTTTTCATATTTTACGAGTCAAATGAAAAGAGCTTAAAGAAGACTCGTCTTTCGAGGAACGAGTGATAAAA
Organism: Pinus tabuliformis; assembly: GCA_031772625.1. NCBI lineage: Eukaryota > Viridiplantae > Streptophyta > Pinopsida > Pinales > Pinaceae > Pinus > Pinus tabuliformis. The sequence goes on from CM062816.1 coordinate 2,025,846,853, forward strand.
TGGGTAGCGGCTGATTCCAGGTAAGGTTTGGAATTCTCCAATCACGACAGTGTCACAAGGATGGCTAGTGAAATCACTCTTCGCAGCTGTTCCTAAAAATGGGTAAACAATCAAATGGAGGTGAATGATCGGCCAATGGAAAAGTGGAGGTGACGGTGCAAACACGGCCAAGGCTTTAATGGCTGAAAATGCTTCATTCACGATGGTTATTTACCGGAGGATAGTTCATTTTTTAACGAGCTTAAACGCGGGTGGAAACATTTGCTCGATCTTATGTTTATTTTTTAACGAGCTTGAACTATGCGCTAAAACTGCTCGATTAAGTGGTCTTGTTTTGATTTTTACCATAGATAGCTTTGTCCTTCCAAAGATAGTACTGTATTTTTCAACTGCTTCATCAAACTAGTTAGAAATGATCAATATTTGCTTTGAAAACGAGATTAAAACACTAATACCTTACTTCGAACTACGTGAAAGTAATTAAAAAGTGTTTTTTACCTCTCATTTTACCATTTCATTTGAACTTGGTTTGTTGGAGCTTTGGAGGTGTTTTCCCCCTCGATTTTCATCAGCTGATTTCGGGAGATTCTGTGGACGATTCTCGGCGCCGTCTGGACCAGGTAGGAGCTAAACCTGAGCCCTTTCATTTCATGGTTTCCTTTTTGCATTCTGTGCTCTGTTCCTTGCTTTTCTGAGCCCTTGGGGTTTGATGGGCTCGTTTTTCCATCAACGCACCCTGGGTACATCGAAACCTGCGCTGAATGTTGGTCGTCATGAAGGCAATTTGACATTCAACGCACCTGTAACACTGCTGCTGGTGCGTTGGGCGCAAAAAGGAAAGTTGTTGCACAGTTTTTGATGGAAGTTTTCCCTGTTTCTCATCAAAATCAGGATCTAATCTCCTCTCTTGTTTGTTTTTGCAGAGATATTGGAGCAAAATGACCCTTACATGGTGAGAACGAGAACATGAAGAAGAGGACATGATTGCCCTACATGATTGCCCATGCGGCAGCCCTTGCCACCCCCAACTCACCCACCCATGCACCCTTTCCCCAACTCTTCCTTCCCTACCCCACAACTCTCCTCCCCATGAGCCCACCCCCTAACTCCCATTCCCCTCCAATCTCAACTCCTCCCCCCCTTCCTTAACGCCGGCCCCATGGGCCCCACCCCCTAACTCCTTCCCCGTGCCCCCTCTCCCTCCACCCCCTTCTGCCCCTACCCCTACCCCCACCTACCCCCTAACCCCTACCCTTACCCCCCCCCCCTTCTGCCCCTAGCCCTACCCCCCCCCCCCTACCCTACCCTACCCTACCCCCCTCGCCCCCTACCCTGCCCTAACCCCCCTACCCCTGCCCCCTAACCCCCCCACCCTACCCTACCCTGCCCTAACCCCCCTACCCCCCTACACCCCCCCCCCCCGGGCCCCTACCCTACCCTACCCTAACCCCCCTACACCCCCCCCGCCCCCTACCCTAACCCCCCCCGCCCTACCCTACCCTACCCCCCCGCCCTACCCTACCCTACCCTACCCCCCCTACCCCCCCCGCCCCCTACCCTACCCACCCCGCCCACCCCTCCCCGGCCGGCCCCTCCCCTACCCCTCCCCGGCTTGCCCTCCCCTACCCCTCCCCCGCCCCCTCCCCGGCCCCTCCGCCCACCCCTCCCCCTCCCCCGCCCCTCCCCAGCCCCCTCCGCCCACCCCTCCGCCGCCACCTCCACGGCCCCTCCCCGGCCCCCTCCGCCCACCCCTCCACCTCCCCCACCCCTCCCCGGCCCCCTCCACCCTCCCCTACCCCTCCGCCGCCCCCTCCCTGGCCCCTCCGCCCACCCCGCCCTCCCCTCCCCCTCCCCCGCCCCCTCCCTGGCCCCTCCGCCCACCCCGCCCCCTCCCCGGCCCCCTCCGCCTGCGCAGGGCCACCCCCGGGCCGCCCCGCCCCGCCCGACCGGCGGCGGGTCAAGCGCGCAGCGCCACCCCCGGGCCGCCCCGCCCCGCCCGACCGGTGGCGGGTCGATTCCGGGCGCTACCCCCGGGCCGCCCTGCCCCGCCCGTTCGGCGGTGGGTCGATTCCCGGAATCGACCCGCCGCCGGTCGGGCGGGGCGGGGCAGCCCGGGGGTGGCCCTGCGCGGGCGGGGTGGGCGGAGGGGCCGGGGAGGGGGCGGGGGAGGGGGAGGGGGAGGGGGAGGGGTCCGGGGAGGGGCGGCGGAGGGGGAGGCGGAGGGGCGGCGAAGGGGGCCGGGGAGGGGCGGGGGAGGGGGAGGGGGAGGGGTGGGGCGGCGGAGGGGGTCGGGGAGGGGCGGCGCGAGGTGGGGCGGGTGGGCGGGGTGGATCGGGTAGGGGCGGGGCGGGTGGGCGGGGCGCCGGGTAGGGCGGGTGGGCGGGGTGGGCCGGGTAGGGGCGAGGCGCCGGGTGGGCGGGGTAGGGGCGGTTGGGCGGGGTAGGGGCGGGGTGCCGGGTAGGGCGGGTGGGCGGGGTGGGCCGGGTGGGGATGGGGTGGGCCAGGTGGGGGGATGGGGATGGGGTAGGATAGAGGGCGGGGGGGTGGGGGAATGGGGTAGGGTAGGGGGCGGGGGGGAGAATGGGGGGGGTAGGGGTAGGGCAGGGGGATGGGGATGGGGTGGATCGGGTGGGGGAATGGGGGGGGTAGGATAGGGGGCGGGGGGGGGGGGGGGGGAATGGGGTAGGGTAGGGGGCGGCGGGGGGTAGGGGTAGGGCAGGGTAGAGTAGGGGTAGGGTAGGGTAGGGGGGGGGAATGGGGTAGGGCGCGGGTGGGCAATAGGGGGGTAGGGGGGGAGGGTAAGGGTAGGGCGCGGGTAGGGTGTGGGGGGGGGAATAAGGGATGGGGGGGTAAGGGGTAGGGCGCGGGGATGGGGGGTGGATGGGGTAGGGGGGGCGCGTGGTGTGGGGAGTGGTGGGCGCAGTGGGGAGGGGCGGCCGCGGGGAGGTGTTGGGGGGTGTAGGGGGTTTGGGGGCGGGGGATGGGGGGGAGGGGGTTTTGGGGGCGGGGGTGTGGGGGACGGTAGGGGGTAGGGTGAGGGAAGGGGATGGGGGGCGGGGAGGGGGGGAAGCTTAGGGGGTTGTGGGGGGCGCGTGGGTAGGGGCTCGCCCATAGTTGCCTAAATGTCTACTTAGCCTCATTATCCCTCACCTGACCTCCCGCTCGCCCATCGACCCACCTGCCCATTAGAGGTGGCTGGGCAATTCTGATTATACAAATAAAAAATTTATGGTATATTTTTGTTATTAATTTAAGTTAATATGTTTTTTTATTTTCTAATTTATGTGTTTTTTTTTAGGAAAATGGCATCAAGGAAAATTTCTGTGAATCTTTCTGGACCATAGAGTCTTAAAGGTGTATCTTCAAAAAACATTGGTGATCGAACTCCACCTGAGCTCATGCCTACAAATATTTCAAGTGCTTCAAGTGATAAGAAGCTAATCTCAGATTGGAAAAGTTCAAAAGAGGTGAAATTTCCATCAAGAGTCTGGTATGTGAAAGAAAGAGATAGCACAACTGTGAATATATATCTATACATTGATATACCCCAAAATAATGAAAATTTGGAGGTGATGGGAAGAGTCATAGATATGTGTTCGGTACCAAACACTGAAGTTGTTTACGTACTTACAAAAGCTCCCAAGTCACATGAAAGGATTAAATACCGACTATCATATTCATTATATGACACGAGAGAGGTATCTACAAAGTTGTGTAAACAAATCGTAAATGAGATGACACAAAACATCGTAAGTATTGTTATTTGTATTTTTATTTTGCGTTTTGAAAGTGTCTCGCTATATTTTTTTAACTTTGTTTATATTAACATATGATATTTTGTTTGGCAGAATTTTGTTGAAAGCTGTTCAATTAGGTTGGGAGGCATTCATTTCATAGAGTATGATATCATGAAAGTTGTCAGCCATTTTTACTCAGTGTCAGAAGAAGATATGGAAAACATGGAAAATGTAGTAATTGATGATGCTACAAAACTACATCCAAAGAATAAAAAAAAAAGGCCTCTGGTGGATAAATTTAGCAAGGGTAAACAAGTTACTTTTGAGGACGATGAAGTTGAAATTGACAATGAAGCATATGTTGCCATTACTGAAGATGACATTGGAACTGAAGAAGGTCGTAAAAGACCAAAAGTAACAATGCCCAAGAATAGATCTCTTGAGAATGTTGTGACGAAAAAAAGTAGAGTTGAAGATCTTGAAGTAGCCATTACCAGCAGTCAAGAACCTAGTGAAACTTAAAAAGAAAGCAGAGAAATCATTACACCAGGAGCTGATTTAGATGATGGCATAATAAAAAAAAAACAAAATTCCATTCGACAGAATTTGACAAAGAGAAACTTAATTGATGGTGGTCGTACATTTCAGTTAAATGTCAGACAAACCTATAAGGCAAGTGAAGGACAATGCCAATATCAAATCAGAAAGCCACATCATCTGCATGTTCACAACTTGAAGACATTGATGAGGTACAATCCATATGCTCATGTGGTTAGTTATGTGCTTCTTGTTGATCCACTTCAAGTTCCCAACAAAGAAGCATTTGATAAGTCAAAATGTTTTGAATACAATTATTATGTGCTTGGGGGGAACCATTCTGTTGAAGCTCAAAGAAAATTTATGGAGGAATTTCCTAATAACCCACGTTTTCAAACAATGAAATGTATCATTTATGCTGGTTTAAATGAAACAGAAGCAAAGTTAGTGGCATTGGATCATAATTCAGATAATGAATATAGGATGTTTATGACTTTGATCCAAAAGGTTAGATTTATTCATAGTGAATTCCTAGAAAAATGTGGTGGGGATAAGATAAATATTACTGCAGATTTCCGAAAGGAATGTTGTATGGAAATAGGCTATCAAATTGAAGAGAAAACCAATTCAAAAGGTGGAAAAGACAGCAGATATAGCGATTTATTCAGAGGTGTTGATAACATTTTCCAATTGGCATTTAGAACTGGAGATATTTGGAATTTGATTGATGACATTTTTAGCATGTGGGAAGACATTGGCATTAAAAACCAGAGGGTCAAAAAGTCTAAGCCATTGATATGTAGCAACAATAAATCAGCTCCTGAATTGAAGCAACTTCCAGACGATATGACCATCACGCCTTGGAGGGCGATGCAAGGAGTGAAAGATGAAAAAATTGTCAAAACAATATTATCTCGTGTGAAGTCAGGGGAATTATCATTGGAAGAAATGTCTGAAGAATTTCAAAAGTAAGTTTGCTGAATTATTTTTACTTATTTCCAGGATTATAGTTATCTTTTAAATAAAACATGTTGTTATTGGTAGTATTTGTTATACATATCATTATATTAACTTTTTCTTACTTTATCTATGCAGCCACAAAGTTTACATGAAAATTCAGGAACAAATGGTTAAACTGTTGAATGAAGATAGTTGGGATGATGTTGTACGCAACTATCCAGATTCAAGTTCTACATCAACATTAAAAGCTTTTTATCTTGCATTTAAAAAGGTAACTTGATTTATACATTCAGTTTTAATCATCTGTGTACTATTTTTAATTTAAAACTTACACATGCATTTGTTTGTTTGGTAAAAGATGAGGAAAGAAGATAATGGAGCACCAGACAGTTTCAAGACTTTTATTGAAAATATAAAGATTGAAAGACTGAGAAAGCAACGTATTAAGAATGTTGAACTTGATCCAACTCTTAATCATTTCATTTGGAATGGGCTAGACACTATTCAATATCAAGTAATACAAGGCGACTGTGAAGACATTGCTAAACTCGTACCAAAAAGGGATTATGCCCTGGTTATTGCAGATATTCCCTATGGTTTCAATATTCCAAACATTTACTATGATACTTATCAAGCTTTTAATAAAGTGGTGGCGGGATTTATGGAAGTGACGTCATCACCATTATGGAGATTTGTGACATTTCATTTAGACACACAATTGGCAATGGTATTGTCAAGCTTCAAGGGGAAAACAAATTCAAGGATGCAGCTTACATGGTAAGATGTTTAAAGGTATATTTGATTAATGTTGAAAAATTCATTTATGTACAAGTTAATTGAGCTTTTACTATTTTATGTTACAGGCAAAAGTCAAATCTTCTTAACAATGAAGATCAACAATTTATAAATGACCGTGAGTTCATTCATATTGATAGTTGGGCAAAAGATGATAGCCATATGTCTATGATTTGTAATCGGGTGGAGAGAAAGAGTCATAGCCAAATACTGACTTATGATGTTGTTGTGAGAAAACTAACACATGAAGACAAAGAAACGAAAGGAGAGATAGTTAACATTTATCAGAAACCACAATTATTGATTAACTATCTTATAGACATATGTTCAAACGAAGGAGATTGGGTTCTGGATTTATTTTCTGGCTCAGGTAGGTTTTGCCACATGGAATTGAATTTCAATATGTTCTTTTTTTTAATTAATATGTCATTGTACTAATTTACTTCATTATTTTTTTGTGCTTGATAATTAGGTACAACACTAGCATGCTGCCTTCAAAAAGGAAGAAATTGCATTGCAATTGAGAAAGATCCATTACAATGCAATTTCATTCAGCAAAGAATTAATGCTCTTCAATTTCTTCCAGATGAAATGCAAGAAATTGGGTTGAGGAAAGGGGACTTTAATGAATCACGTGTGGCAAAAAAGGCAAAGGAACCCCAACCACCATTACATGGAATGTTTGGAAAGACATATATTGGGAGATTTGCAAACATCAAAGACCCATTAGAAGAGGAAATTGCGCAAAAGGAAGCAGAAAATATTGTGGAAGATGACAATGATGAAACTCTAGAGGACGAAGAGTTTGGATTACGTGACATTGTTGATTAAATTTAAGTTATACCTGGAAATCAAGCTTTGCAATGTTTTGACTCTGACATTTCATGAAAAGAATAATCAATGAATTAAAGTTGTTATGTGTTCAATATTTGTAATTTGTGATTTTCGCATTGATTTTTAAGTTAATTATTATTTTTTGAAAAAAAAGTTGTTATTATTATTTTTTTGACATGAAATTCATAAAAAAAACTATTATTTGACCATTTTTAGTTAATATTTTTGTATAAAAATTGTGATTTTTACATGTTAATTCTAGCAAAAAATTATCAAAACGTTTAGTTTTTTTGTTATATTTATGTTAAAAATGGTTATTTTTATGTCCATTGTTAAAAAATGTTGTTTTCTAGAAACAATTATTTCATGTGGATTGAAAAATTAATTAAGGATGTATAAATATGTAGATTATCTAAAATTCAAACTATCGACTTTCTAATTTAAAAATGCAAAACAATAAAAACCCCCCTAAAAAAAAAAATTAAGATAGAGAACAAGAAAATATGAATAAAATGACCACTTCAAAAACTATCAAATTTAGAAAATAATTTTTTACATTTCACACACTAGAAAATTAAAAGTAAAAAAATAGGTCTTTTAAAAAAAGGGTGTGATGCAGAATACTCACTTTTTAAAATCAGCATGAAAATCACTACCATTCTAAAACTTAATGCACATGAAAAAAATTAAAGTTCCAAAAACCATGTTCTAAAAAAAACATGTGTATTCTGCATCACCACTTTTGGAAATCGGGTCATTTTTTTGCTATCTCTACGAAACAGGTAACAGTATCAGTTCCCGTTTCAAAGTTTACATTGTTAAGTGTTTTTTGTTGGACAACCACACATAATTTGTAGGCGAATTCGAATTCAAATATGACCGTTCCCCCCAAAATCCATCCATAAATGCGAGATTGGTCCAAATATTTCACTCTTAAATTCAGCCTTAAATGCCGCCCCCCCACTTCTTTTAACCATCTCCTAGCAGTCAAATCATGAACAATGATGGTAACAATCACTTTTTGGCTGTGCTGTGCGGTCTCCACCCCTATAACACAACTCCCTTCGTGCTTCTTGAGGTACTGTGACATCCTCATGTTTCGTACAGACCGCTTATCGCGTAGCTCTACAACCTAGGCAATGTAGTTTATTGTCCCGCACCTCCTTGCAACTGCCTGGAGCGCTAAGACTGTGCTACCATCATGTAGTCATCAAGTCAGATCCTCGGTGTATGGCTTCAATCAAATTCCATTTACCTTCCTCAGAAATGGATCTCCATTCAATTTCACAAGATGAACTACTCCACCACCGGTAATCTCTTTGATCACATATGGCCCCAGCTAGTGCATCTAAGATTTTCCTGGAAACTGATCAAACATACTGTCATATAATAAAACTAAATTGTTTACCTTGAAGGTGCGTAGTTTGATGTGCTGATCGTGCCAAGTTTTCTCACGTTCCTTCTTAGCCTGCTGATGGAATCCAACCAAAAATCTATTTTCCTCGAGCTCTATCAGCTATATGAGCTGCTCTTCTAAGGCTCTGTGGTTTGCCATCCCTGTGAATTTTGCTATGCATAGAATAGGCATGATATACCCCATATGCATCATAGCCTCTATGCCATAGACCAACCAAAAAGGTGTATGACCAATAAGCTTCTTACAGGTAGTTCTATAAGCCCATAATACAGCTAGTACGTGCACGTCCCAATCATTCCACTGCACATTGCAAACCTTTGTCAATGCATTCTCCAATATCTTATTAAATGCCTCAACCGTCCCATTGGCCTGAGGATAATATGACAAACTATTTTGATGATAAACTTGGAATTCCTCTATCATCGCACTGATCATTTCATTAAGGAAATGCGTACTATGATCACTCATTAAAATATTTGGGTAACCAAACTTGGTCAACAAATACTCAAACGGAAATTTTGTTGTTGTTGCCCCTGTACAGTCCTTTACAGGCTATGCCTCCACCCATCTGGTCAAATTCTCGTTTGCGGTGATGATATATCACGCACTCGTCTTCTTTCCTGGAGGCTAAATTGGTCCTATAAGATTAATTTCCCATTTCTCAAATGGCTGCAATGATACTTGCAAATTCAAAGGAAGCTCATCCCTCCACGATGGCTTGTTGGTTCTCTAACATGCATCACACACCTTACAATATGATTTGGAATCCTTATGAAATGTTGGCCATCACAACCCAACTCGTAAAATCTTCTGCATTGTTGCTTTTCCTGCATAATGGCCTCCCGTAGCTCCTCCAAGAGCTTCAACAAGGATACTATTTCATTCAAAATCAGTCACATAACGTCGTAGTATTTCGTCTGATCCCATCTTATACAAGTGGCATGCAATCACAGAGAATTCTACCGCACGCACCACTAATTCCTTCTTTTGTTGACTAGTGTATCCCTCTGGAGCCATTCTTGTAGTCATGAAGTGGATGATTTCTGCAAAATGATTGTCTACTACACACACCGCAAAGAGTTGTTCGTCAGGCAGTTCTTCCTCCAAATTGGTAGGCTCCTCTCCTGTTTCAATGTGCGACAGATGATATGGCCCTGCATTCAATTTCCTTGACTTCACAATTACTTCGAAATCATACTCCTCAAACAGCAACAACCATCTGCATATTTTCCCCCTAACACATGTTTGTTGACTAGGTACTTTAATGCAAAATGGTCTGTATACATCTTAAAGTGTTTGCCTAGCAAGTAATGTCTGAACTTTTGGAGCACATACACCATAGCCAACCCTTCTCACTCTGTCACCGAGTAATTATTTTCAACCTTAGACAACTTCTTACTTGAAAATGTTAACAGGTGATCCAATTCTCCTTCACGAGCCTGTGTCAGTACTGCTCCCAGTGCAATACACAAAGCATCCACATGCACATGAAATTCCTTCTTCCAATATGGGAATACTAGGATTGGTGCGGTGACCATGTCTTCCTTTAATACATCCAAACTGCTGACATTCTTCATCCCAACAGAATGTAGCGTCCTTCTTCAATAGCTTTTCCATCGGCACGGTAATATAGGCATAGCTCTTGATGAAATTTTTATAGTATACATTATGACCTAGTGTTGTGCACAACTGTTTAACACTCCTTGGCACCTCCAGATTAATGATAATCACGATCTTAGCAGGGTCCACCATTAATCCTTGTCTGCACACTACATGACCTAGCAAAATTTTGAAAGGGACGCAAAATAAGCACTTCTTCAAGTTTAGCGTGATCTAATACCTTTGGCACGTATCCAACATCAAGCGCAAACTAGCTACATGGTGTTTTACCAGTCCAAACCTTGTCCAATAATCAAAATATACCTCCAAAAACTTATGAATGAACTCTTTGAACACTGCAATGATTATGCGTGAGAAGATTTCCGGCGCATTCTTAAGTCCAAAAGGCATTACTGCATACTGAAAACATCCCCATTCAGCAGCGAAGGTAGTCTTACTCCTATCTTCTGGCATGATCTTTATTTGATGGTATCAAGAGAACCCATCAGTGAATGAGTAGGCCTCCTACCCACCAATATTTTCAATTACTTCATGATCCAAAATGGATTCAATTTTGCCTCCAGATCAAAGTCTTTAAATTCAGTTGAAAGTGGGATCAAGTCGAAGTTCTTGATGAGACAATTCCAACGGTGTGAATGATGCGAAAATCCGAGTTCGGATGAAGAAGTTAAGGCCAGTCAAAGTTTCAAGTCAAACTAGGGCAAAATGAGGAAAAGTCAAAGTCAATGGTCAACAGTCAACCCAGGGTGATGTCAGTAGGACACGTGTCATCCTGGGAATGTGCCATATGTCTAGGGTGATGTCATCAAGGTTGATGACATGTCGTGATTTGATTGGTTGAAATGGGCCAATCCGGTGCTGACACGTGGTAGCCCAAATTTTCCCAATATTGGCATGCAATCCCAAAATTTTGGGGGTCAGGGAGGATCAAACCCCTAACCTCCCTTTTATAGACATATTTGGGCACCAAAACCCCAATCACATATGTCAATAAACCAAAGGATCTCAAACCCCTAAAAGTGTTGTTTCATACCCTAAAGGATCAAGGTCAACTAATTACATCATTTCCCAGAAGTTCTCCCTGAAAAACTGCTCAGAACTGGACCATACAGACTGCTCCATGTTGAGGATGTGATTCATCTCACCTACTACACATAAAGGGTGCGATGCATACTGAAAATCCCTTCTGTAGGGTGTGATGAGAGAGAGTAGACAAATGGTAGAGACAGTTTGCTAGGTGGAAACTCAGAGAATCTTCTAGAAATTGCTCATATGACACTTGCTTCTCTAAATTTTCCTAGGGATGAGTAAGAGATCATGAAATCTCCAAGTGGAACCAAGAACTATCAGTGAAATGACACTAATCAAAATCCCAGAAGCTGACTCACTCCCCTGCAAACATCTATATATGGATCCCTCATCCTAGAGATCCAGAGGTTGGAATTTTGTAATTTATAAGGAAGTGTTGTTGGTTTCTCTTTGAGACATTGTATTGTTGGGTGATCTTGCTTTTCATGAGGTGAAGAGGGCTCTTATGATGGGAGGATGATGCTAGATCAGACAGCTGGGTTGTAATTCTCTCTTCTACTACTTCTATCAATAAAGCTATTTGAGTTTTCCTCCATATACTTGTATATTTCTGAATCTTGTATTTATGTATGCATTTGTATGGTTAATGTACATCTAATTCTACATTGTTTATGGTTATAGATCTCTATGCTTTGATGGTATTTTTCTTCTTTGACTCTATAGGTGTTCTTTGAAGCGGGACAAGTGAGAAAGGAGTGGCGAAGCTCTATCAAAGGAGAGAGGAAACAAGCAAGGAGCCAAGCGAAAGACTGAGGTTGGTACTCTCTGCTTCTCTCTCATCTATCTCTCATAAAGGAAAACACAAGTTTCTTTGAATTGTTTGTGTCTAAGATAGCTACCCATATTAGTGGGACTAGCAACTCTAAATGGACACTAGCTTTCCCGGAAACAAAATGGCGACTATGCTAGGGAGTGAATAGTTTGTTTGTTTGTTATTGTTGTTTGCTTTATAAACTACAGACGGAGCCTGAAGTTAAGCCAGCTAGCCTTCGAACTGCTTTTGCTATGCAACTGCAAAGTAGATCAACGCTGCTTCAGTCAATATCCAGGTTGGTTTATGAACTGAACATCTGACTTGCAAACATCCTAAGTGCCCTGGTGGTAGCTCAATAACCTCATTAGATCAACCCCTATACTTTGTGCTTATTGTCTATCATAAGATTAGCCTAAATCCCTGAACTTAGCTGCAAACTGTGGGTGAAAACCAAGCTTAGTCTCGTCCCTAGACCATCGCACTGTCTCTCATTGGAAGTCTGGATGCATCGCACCTCCCGTGTGTTGTAGGTGAGATGCATCCCTGTTTTCCTTAAGGACAGGTGTGATGATTGAATGAGACTGTTTCTGCCTCCATATTTTGGTTTTTTCTTCATTGTTTTCAGCTCTATTCAGTACTTTTGCTCTTTATGATCAGTATATCACTGTTGAAACCTTCTTCCTTCACATTATTCAACCTCCATTGATAAGGAATTGTGAATGCTTTTTTATGTATTTTTCATCATTTACAGTCCTCCTTTGCAAATAGTAGCTTAATCAAATTGTCGTCTTTTGATTCGAAAGTGTCACAACTGTCGTTTTCAGTCAAGAAAAAGAGTGTCGTAAAGTCTTCCTCTTTTAGATAGTCGATTACACTTTTGCCATTGTATTTGATTTGAATTATCAATTCTTTGAAGTGTCAAAAATAGTTTTCCATTCGAAAGAGAAAGTGTTGTCTTAGTCTTCCTTTCATTTTTTGAAAAGAAATTGTTAAAGTGTCGCTTTGAAGAAAAGTAGTTCAGATTTGTACTTAGTTTTCTTTTTGTCATTCTCACATTAAGGGAACTGAAAAACAAATACATGCATGTGCATTTGCATTTAGACTGCATGTGGAAATTGATTTAGGAAAAGTGCATTTAGTGTGTGCTCTCTGCTCTATGTTGAAAGAATCATATTTTTCTTTCCTTAGTAGCTAGGATTTTCATTGCTAAAAGAAAATAAACGACTGTTTATCATTTTAGTTTGCATATTTATAAGTTGTATATCTACATCACGCGGTGAACCTTGAAAGGCAAACTTCTTAAGAAAGATCAACTATAAAATAAACCTCAATGAACATAAAAACGCTTTGGAACCTAACGCACAACATCTAGAAGTCTAGGCTAGAGACGTATTCTGGCGTCGTAAAGCCTGGTAACTATCGTTTTCATCGTAGGTTGGGTGATTCCTCCTCTTTGATATGACAAGTGCTAGTATAGACTTGTGCTCCCATGTACCGTCGAGTATATATTGGGAGACCACAATAGGCTGATATCCTTTATCCTTAGGAAGCTGTGTCTATCGCCCTATCGATCGCAATGCACTGAACACAACATTCGGGAAGATTGACTACCGTACGTAAAGTCCTCAGTAATTTCTCTATAATTTACCACCGAGGTGTATATTGCAGTTTTGCGATTGGTTTGGTAATCCCTCTATCTAGATTTCCAGAGTAGTCACTTTCGTTCCTTTTCAGACTCCTTAAAAGAAAAGGTCCATCTGAGCACTTGTCACTTCAGGCTCATTAAAAATCGAAGGCGACTAGAGTCATCTTTAGCTTTTTCTCGACTCTTAAAAATTGAAAAAGCAAGTTGTGTCAAAGCGTCATAAAATTTATTTTATTCGGAATAACATCATTGTTCCCTCGTTGGTCTTAGGTTGAGAAAATGGAGTCCACCAATCAAGGATTTCCCCTTGGGGGGAATCCTAGTCCTTTCTCCTCTTGGGGAGATGTTGGTGCTCCACACATGGCTACATTGTCCCTTCCAGGACTCACAATTGGCCTGCCAGTATGGCTTTTCTCGACCTCTGTCATTCAAAACACCGTAAATCCTCAACAATCAAATCAGCAACTAGATGATACTGAAGTTGCTCCCCCACCTTCCACTTCGTTTGTTTCTCCCTCTCCTTCTTCTTCTTTGCTTGGTGAAACTAGTAACACTAAAAACCAAGTAACTGAGAAGAAGAAGAAAGGGAAGGAGAAGAAGAAGAAGAAGCCAACAGTGAAAGTAGGCAACCATGCATCGTCTGGTGAAAATCCACACGTTGCACCATCCAAACCCAAATCTCCATGTGTCATTTGCAAAGGAGACCACTATCATCGAAAAACATTATCCAAAAAATAATTAAAGAATCCACAACCAATACCCAAAAAATAAAAAATCTTGAAAACCCTAGAATCTCCTTACCCTATATAAAAGGAACCACAGACAAAATTGCCAGAATTCTCACCAAGCATAACATCATGGTTGCCTTCACACCCCCTAACACCATCAAAAACATGCTAGATTCTGCTAAAGACCTAATAGACCCAAAAAATCACAAAGGAGTATACTCGGTTCCCTGCTCATGTGGCAAAGTATACATAGGTGAAACAGGGAGATCCTTTGGCATAAGGTTAAAAGAACACATTAATGATATTTCAAGAAACAGGTCGGAAAAATCAGGTCTGGCAGAGCATGCATGTTCTTCCTCACACTATATTTGCATGGAACAAGAAAAATTAATTCACAAGGAAGATGTTGTGCTCTTAACCTGCAAAGCAATACCCAAGCGAAGGAAAGATACCGAGAACACAAAATATGCGAAGAAAATATACCCAGAACACAGAATAGCAATGATTTTATTATTCAGAGAGAAATGTTCACAGGCCTCTTCGAGGGGGCAACCTCCAATAGAGCAGAGCTCGATTACAAAACAAGACACAATGCTCCTCGCAGGGAGTCTCTATCCTTTATATATGACTCATACATGCAATACCACGAGCCAATATCGTGGGTTTTATTAATACCATCTTTCTAATACTACCGCCTATTTACCATCTATCTAATACTTCCGTCCATTTGCAACTAACTGTGGTCCCGTCATTAATTGCGGGTTAACCACTTACAAATATTAATATGGGCTTTATTGACTCTTGACTATGACGTGATCCCAAGACATAAATAAGGGGGTTAGGGTGGGACCCTAACATGCCCTCCCCCTTAAGACTAGCCTTGTCCTCAAGGCTGAAGCTGCGGAAACTGCTGAAGAATAGTGGCTGGTTCCCAAGTTGCATCTTCCAGAGAGGTGTCTTTCCATTTGACGAGGACCTCCTTAGTCATGCGGCCGCACAGGTGCTTGTCTCGTGTGTCTAGAACCTGTTCAGGTTGAAGCCAGATTGACCCTTCTTTGTCCAATTCAGGTAGACTGGTTTGAACTCGGCAATTGTTCCCAATCACTTTCTTGAGGCACGATACATGGAAAACTGGGTGGATTTTTGCTGTAGGTGGCAAAGCCAACTTGTAAGCCACTTCTCCAATGCGCTGAAGTACTTGGTATGGTCCATAGAATTTTGGGGAGAGCTTTTGACAACCCTTGTCTTTGAGTGATGTTTGCTTATATGGTTGCAGCCTCAAAAAGACCTGATCCCCTTCTTGAAATTGGCGCTCTGAGCGATGTTGGTCAGCCTGTTGCTTCATACGGTTCTGAGCTTGATGAAGATTCTCGCGCAGATGGGCAAGCATGGTTGCGCGGTGTTGTAGGAGTTGATCCACGGCTTGTACTTTGGAGCACCCCGTGAGATAAGAAGTAGGGGAAGGCGGAAGTTGTCCATAGACTGCTTCATAGGGAGTCATTTTGGTGGTGGCATGATAGTTGGTGTTATACCACCACTCCGCCAGAGGTAACCACTGTGCCCAAAGGTGTTGCTTTTCTGAAGTGAAACACCTAAGGTAGGTTTCTAGACATTTGTTCATGGCTTCGGTTTGACCATCTGTTTGCGGATGATATGAAGTACTGAGTTTGAGTTGAGTGCCTTGTATTCTGAAGAGCTCCTGCCAAAAATTACTGGTGAAGATTGGGTCACGGTCGAATACAATAGAAGTGGGCATGCCATGCAATTTGAAGATCTGATCCATGAAAGTTTGAGCAACCAAGGTTGGTGTAAATGGGTGGGGTAGGGCACAGAAATGAGCATACTTTGATAGTCGGTCCACAACCACCATGATGACTGACTTGTTCCCAGACTTTGGAAGACCTGTAATGAAATCCATGGAAACCTCTGTCTAAATTGACGCCGGAATGGGCAATGGTTGTAATGTGCCTGGTGTGTTGACGGTTTCCCCTTTGTGGCGTTGACAGACGTCACATTCTGCTACGAAAGTAAGGATGTCCTGTTTCATGCCTGTCCAAAAAAATGATCTTCTGGTGCGAGCATACGTCTTCTGAAAGCTCGAATGTCCTGCAATGGGAGATGAGTGCAATTCTGCCAAAATGCGACTTTTGAGGGTGGATGTTGGCGATATTACGACTCTGTCCTTGTAGCGAAGAATATCATTCTGCCACGAGTAGCCCTTGTTGGAATAAGGATCTACCTGCAATTGAGAAATGAGTTGGGAGAGCCCTGGATGTGAAAACCATTCCCTGCGAGCCTCTTCAATCCAGTCTGGGATGGGGAGGGAAATTGCGAGCAGAGTACTTTCCTCCTCAAATTGGCGCGACAATGCATCTGCTACCCTGTTGTCTTTCCCTTTCTTGTAAATGATCTCATAATCATATCCCAGCATTTTGGCTAACCATTTATTTTGTTGAGGGGAAGATAGGCGTTGCTGCAAAAAATATTTAAGACTGTGATGATCTGTGCGGATTTGGAAACGTCGCCCCAACAAGTAAGGTCTCCAGGTCTCGACTGCATGTAAGATGGCCATCATTTCCTTCTCTTAGGTAGATTGGCCCAGATTCTTCCCACTTAGTTGTTGGCTGGTGAAGGCCAATGGTCGCCCTTCCTGCATTAAGACCGCTCCAATACCTGTTCCCGAAGCATCACATTCAATGACAAATGATTTAGTGAAGTCCGGTAGTGCTAAGACAGGAGTGGAACACATGGCAGTTTTTAGAGCGGTAAATGCCTGTTGTGCTTCCTCATTCCAGAAGAAGGAATTTTTCTTTAGGAGTTGCGTTAGGGGCTTCGCTATGCGGCCATAGTTGTGGACAAATTTACGATAATAGCCTGTGAGACCCAAAAATCCTCTCAAGCTTTTCAAGGTCTTAGGTTGAGGCCATTCTTGTATTTCCTGGATCTTTTTGGGGTCCACCTTGACACCTTCGCGCCCCAGAATGTGGCCCAAATACTCAACTTCTTCCATGCCAAACGAACACTTAGACATCTTGACAAATAATTTATGTGTTCGGAGCAGTTGTAAGAGTAGATCTACATGCTGAAGATGTGCCACCCAAGTGCCACTATAGATGAGGATGTCATCGAAGAAGACAAGGACAAATTTTCTGAGATATGGTTTGAGGAGGTGATTCATAAGGCTCTGAAAAGTAGAGGGGGCATTACAGAGACCAAATGGCATGACGAGGAACTCATAATGGCCTTCATGAGTTCTGAAAGTTGTCTTGGGAATGTCGACTTCCTTCATGCGAATTTGGTGATAGCCTGAGCGAAGATCCAACTTAGTGAAGAATTGAGCCCCATTGAGTTCGTCCAGCAAATCGTCAACCACTGGGATGGGAAATTTATCTTTGACTGTTAACTTATTGAGGGCCCTGAAGTCGGGACACATCCGCCACTCCCCATCTTTCTTGAGGACCATGACCACTGGGGATGAATAAGGACTAATGCTTGGACGAATGACACCTGCTTCCAACAATTCCTTGATGATTTTTTCTATCTCATTCTTTTGGGTGAATGGATATCTGTATGGCCGCACATTTGGGGGTTGGGCCCCTGGAACCAATGTGATGCTATGATCATGTTCCCCTCGCGAGGGTGGAAGCTCATGAGGCTTGTCAAAGACCGTCCGATGTTTATTTAAAATCTGTTGCATCTCAGGATGAACTGGCGGAGACATGGTGTCTACTACCTGGATGGCATTAAATTGAGCTACCACTCCATGATGGCCCTTTTTTAACAATTTTTCCATCCTATGCGAGCTGATGATAGAGGGGGCTCTTGCCTGAAGTCCACGGAGGGTATGTGTGGAGTTGTTCTGCTTAAAACTCATATATAACTCCTGGAAATCCATTGTGATTGGCCCAAGGGTTCGGAGCCATTCAGCACCTAGGACAATGTCGCATCCCCCCATGTGTATGGCAAACATGTGGGTTTTCAACTGATAATCCCCCATTTGAAGTTTGACATTTTCACAGCGGCCTTCACATTTCATTGTGCCCCCATCTGCAATTTGGACCTGGAAGTTAGAGACTGCCCGTACATAACAATGCGCTGCTTCGGCGATTTTTTGATGGATGAAATTATGGGTACTTCCACTATCAATCAAGACTATTACTGGGTGATGTTTAAGAAACCCCTAATTTTGAGAGTTTGAGGGGAAGAGATTCCTGCCAACGCATTGAGCGAAATAACTAGGTCATCAGATACAATCTCCTTTTGGTTGTCTTCTTCGATCGCCTCCGGTTCCTCAAGAGGTGGATCTTCCTCGGTGGAGCTGTAGTCAGTGGCATCTATTTGAAAAAACTTGGGCTCCTTGCATTTATGCCCAGGGGAATATTTTTCATCACAGTAGTAACATAGTCCTTGCTTCCTTCTCTCGGCCATTTCCTGAGGTGACACCTTTTGGACCTTAAGTGTCTGAGTCGTGGTATGAGCTTGTGGGGGACGACCTTTAGTGGGGAAATTGGGGCGGCTGTATTGGGCTGTTATGGCACGCTCCACCTTACGGGCTACCTGGCAAGCCTCCATCCATGTGGGAAGGTGGTGGAGTAGAACTTGAGCTTTGATGGCTTCTTTAAGACCACTGATAAAACATTCCGTGTAGAACTCATCTGAGAGATGGTCAGTGCGGAAGGCCAAGGCTTCAAAAGCGGTGATATATTCATCCACTGTACCCGTCTGTCGAAGCTTAGTGATACGGCCCAAAAAGGAGTCTCCCTGTTCAAAGCGATCTCGAAGAGCTTTGGCAAATTGGGCCCAACTCGAAAAAGGTGCATTGCGACGTTGATGCCATTCTGCCCATTGCCATCGTTCATTGTCCAAGTACATGGTCCCCACTCCAATCTTTGTCCAGTCATCTTGGAGATGATTCAATTTGAAATACTGTTCCATTTGTGCTAGCCATGCGGACGGGTTAGAACCATCAAATTTCTGTATATCCAACTTGGGAGGTCGCTGACTATCCAACTTAGGAGGTGGTGGATGGGTGTGCCAGACGTGAGGAGAGTGGCTAGACTCACCCTCATGGTGTATATGGTCATTATAGGGTACCTCCAGAGCTGGCTCCTTGCCCTTAGCGAGTGCTTGCCGTACCATGCTCGATAGGTCATCAAGCGAATTTTTGAGCTCGTTCATATCTGTTTCAAGTTTGTCTAGTCTTTCATTGGCCATTGCTTGAGCTCTAGTTTCTACCATACACCAACTTGATGAAAAATTGGGACCGCCAAATTTTTTTTTTCTAAGAAATTGAATGGTACCACCGTGCTCAGCTCGTTGTCCTGATGCTGATGGGCTAGGTCACAAATAAGCACTTCGGAAGATCTCAGACTTTTTTTTTTTTTTTTTGGAAAACTCCTAACGGAGTTTTACTCCTTCTTGATCAATACTGCAGTGGCCAAATCCTCAAACTGTTAATGCCGCCAAAAGTCCTGCGAAAATCATATCCAGGTACAGGAACCCTTCACAACTACTCCGATCTGGTGGATCTGAGATATCTGAATGGTGGAACAACTGCTGCTGCTGATCTGGAATATCCGATCTGGTGGATCTGAGAGATCTGAACTGCTGCTGCTGATCTGGAATATCCGATCTGGTGGATCTGAGAGATCTGGATGGTGGAACAACTGCTGCTGCTGATCTGGAATAGATGATGTGTGATCCCACGATAGAAAGGGAACTATGGTCTTGGGGAGTGTCAGGTGCTACAAATTGCAATATACATAAGGGTCTGACAGTAGTACTCGGCCCAATGTTTCAGGGCTCTAACTAAGGAGGATCGACCGTACCCTTAGCCGTACAACCCGACTACCCTATCATACGGGCGAGTAATCTCTCCGAGTGCTGTTCTCGGTGTACTGTAGCAACAAGACAGCCGAAGGTTTATCTATGGCGAGGTTTCAAGGGAGCTAGGGGGCTTCCTATATACCCAGAGGGTACGTGGAAGACAGTCCGTGCGCGGTTCTGTCTAATGCGCTACTACTCGAAGGGGTACCCACAGGGGTTACAAGGGAGTCCAACAAACGTGACCACCTCTTGTATTCTGCGTGCATGCCTCCCCAAATCCGCAGGTTTATGCGCTTAACGACAGATCCCGTGGTTTAAAGACGCCAGAACACGTCTCTAGCCTAAAAAAATTTTGCTAAAATTTGGAGATCCCACCGAGCCCTGGAAAGTGCTCTGATACCACTTGTTGTGCTCTTAACCTGCAAAGCAATACCCAAGCGAAGGAAAGATACCGAGAACACAAAATATGTGAAGAAAATATACCCAGAACAAAGAATAGCAATGATTTTATTATTCAGAGAGAAATGTTCACAGGCCTCTTTGAGGGGGCAACCTCCAATAGAGCAGAGCTCGATTACAAAACAAGACACAATGCTCCTCGTAGGGAGTCTCTATCCTTTATATATGACTCATACATGCAATACCACGAGCCAATATCGTGGGTTTTATTAATACCATCTTTCTAATACTACCGCCTATTTACCATCTATCTAATACTGCCGCCCATTTGCAACTAACTGTGCTCCCGTCATACGGGCGAGTAATCTCTCCGAGTGCTGTTCTCGGTGTACTGTAGCAACAAGACGACCGAAGGTTTATCTATGGCGAGGTTTCAAGGGAGCTAAGGGGCTTCCTATATACCCAGAGGGTACGTGGAAGACAGTCCGTGCGCGGTTCTGTCTAATGCGCTACTACTCGAAGGGGTACCCACAGGGGTTACAAGGGAGTCCAACAGATGTGACCACCTCTTGTATTTCCTGCGTGCATGCCTCCCCAAATCCGCAAGTTTATGCGCTTAACGACAGATCTCGTGGTTTAAAGACGCCAGAACACGTCTCTAGCCTAAAAATTTTTTGCTGAAATTTGGAGATCCCACCGAGCCCTGGAAAGTGCTCTGATACCACTTGTTGTGCTCTTAACCTGCAAAGAAATACCCAAGCGAAGGAAAGATACCGAGAACACAAAATATGTGAAGAAAATATACCCAGAACAAAGAATAGAAATGATTTTATTATTCAGAGAGAAATGTTCACAGGCCTCTTCGAGGGGGCAACCTCTAATAGAGCAGAGCTCGATTACAAAACAAGACACAATGCTCCTCGTAGGGAGTCTCTATCCTTTATATATGACTCATACATGCAATACCACGAGCCAATATCGTGGGTTTTATTAATACCATCTTTCTAATACTACCGCCTATTTACCATCTATCTAATACTTCTGCCCATTTGCAACTAACTGTGGTCCCGTCATTAATTGCGGGTTAACCACTTACAAATATTAATATGGGCTTTATTGACTCTTGACTATGACGTGATCCCAAGACATAAATAAGGGGGTTAGGGTGGGACCCTAACAGAAGACCATTATTTAAAAAGAAGAGTGAAAGAGGCAATTGAAATCGAAAAATCCTCCAACAACATGAATAGAGACGACGAACTAAAATTAAGTAACACCTGGAAACCCTTATTAAATAAAATAAAAAGCAATAAACACATATTTATAAACAGTCAATTAAAAAAATACAATAATAATAATAATAATAATAATAAATAAATAAAGTTATTTAATTAATAAATAAATAAATATAACCTATCATAGCTAGCACCCTATCTAACTCTCCTTTAAGTAAAATTTAATAAGTTAACATAAAAAATCCTTTACTTTAAAATTATATACATTCTAGTAAAATGTTTAATATATAACAAAGAACTTATCTATATATATATATATATATATATATAAATTAATTAATTAATTAATTAATTAAAAAAAAATAAATAAATAAATACATAAATGATGATGATAATAATAATAATAATATAAATAAATAAATACTTCTATAAATAAATAAATAAATAATTATTAATCAATTAGTCATTTGTAAGCCGACAATAAAAGAAGACATCAAAAAATTTTCAATTAACTATTAATAAGCTCCATAATTTCACGCTCTCTCTTCTCAAAATACAAATCCCATTGCCCTGATGATGGACTCACTAAGCTAGTCCGAAACGTTGGTTTCAAAACTATTCACAGGTTTTTCCACAAAAATAAAAATCATCGAGATTGTCCTTGCATCCCGCGGATCTTGAGAGACTGGTCTCCCTGCTTGCACAATCCGATGTCTTCAACCTCTGTCGATCATGTTGAGAGTACACCGTCAACTAGTGAAAATGAAGTCAATGGGAAAAAAGGAAGATCTAAGTTTCCTTGTAGGTTGTGTGAAGGCGATCATGCCCTCCACCGTTGCCCTTTCATGGATGAAGCTAAAAGAGTCTTGGATAACCGTCTTGCTTCATCATAGTGACTTCCTCCTGGATACAAGAAACTCTTGCCAAGTCCATTGCTAGTTGAAAATCCGACTGGCACACCTCTGTTATCGGTCGAAATGCCTTTGATTGAAGATAAACCCTCTGAGTCCACACCGGACCAAAGTTAACAAGTTGAGACGACAGTCGACCCAGTTTTGTCTTCAGAAGGTCCACCTTCAGATGATACAATCTCCAAAGAGAATGAGAACGACACCGTTCAAATTCTTTTTGTTAACACAAAATCCGATGAACATGGGGGCAATCTACCCGTTCCTCTACCACAGGAGGGAAGTTCCTCAATTCAAGAGATTCATCCGGCTGTTTATTCGGTCCCTCCTCCAAGCAATCTAGTCGTTTCCTTTGATTGGAATCTACTAGCGAGACCCCGCCTACCATCTAATGTACCATTCCGAATCATAGTACAAGCTTACAGAATGATCATGGCTGGTACTATCATAAATGAAGGGGCTTCTATGAGTATCCTTTCCTCAACTGCTTGGAAAGCACTTGGTTCACCATCGCTTCTGCCTAAGATTCAAAATTTGTCAGGCTTCAATAAAGGAACCAGTCGACCGTTAGGGATCCTTCCAAATTTGCCTATAACTTTGAGAAGGAAAATTTTTCATCTGAACGTGATGGTAGTCCAAAGGCCTCTAGATTACAATCTACTCCTTGGGTATGACTACATTTACAACATGGGAGCTATTGCTTCCTCAATATTTCGGGTGATGTGTTTCTCGTATGAAGGCAGAATGGTCGAGCTCATTGACCAGCTTTCATTCCCTGGTTCAAACACAGCTACTAGTCAAATGCCATCCCTAAATGGTCTTTTTGCGCAAGGAATATATCATCAAACTCCAGTCCATCCACCTAATGATCGCGAGTGATTTGGTGAATGTGACTAAACCCAGGGGGCATGCGCCTTGGTCTGCTTCAGCAGGAAAACCCCAGATATAAGGTAGGTTTCCTTGTAGGATATATGACCAATCTGACACACCCGTCCGTTTAGGAAAATGGGATCATTCTGGAAAAATATTTCCTCGTCGAAGGTTATGTGATTGGCAGTGGATCCACACCTTTCACCTTTGTCTATTTCGATGGATAGAGCCAAGGAAGTGTTTTGTCTGCAACGTGGATGAAACAACCTTGCTTTAATGTAAGAACTTCCATATGGTAACTTGGAAACTCTACTTCTCTTTATACCTGGGGGCATGCAAACCTTTTTTACGTAAGTGAAAAATGACTAGCATAACTCTAACCCCGTACTTTTACTAACTTCAGCTACTTAAGTTAGGTGATTGGTCTGATCCACCATTCACCTTTGCTGGGACCGGCGGTGACGGCAAAGTAAAGGAAATGTTTCCCATCGAGAAACTATCCTACCTAACCTCAGTAGTTCTTTAACCCTTAGGATAGTAGTTGGTCGTTCCTAGCTTGCATACAAAAGGCTTGGAGCAAAGTTTCGCATGGGGCAAGCTCCCTAAAAAATGAACCTACTAATGAGAGACATCCTTATTAAACGACTGGCATGAGCACGTTTCCGCGAAGTTCAAGCTTGTTAAAAAATAAACCTAGCAATGAGCATATGTTCCACCAGAGTTCAATCTCATTAAAAAATGAACCCACCTTCGGTAAATAACCTTTGTGATCACATTGCTATCTGCTTTTGAGCCTTGGTCGTGTTCTGACCATCACCTCCACTTTTTAGCCGATCATATGCCTCCACTTGATTGTTTACCCTTTTGAGGAACAGCTACGATGAGTGATTCTATTAGCCACCTTCTTTACACTGCCGTGATTGAAAAGTTCCAGACTTACCTGGAACTAGTTGCTATTCGAAAACATCACTCGTTCTTAAAAAACGAGTCTCCTTTAAGCTCTTTTTAGACTCGTAAGATATGAAAAGATTGTCGAGCAGTTGGCCTCTCCAGCTTGTTAAAGTGAATGGAAGTTCCATCCCTCCTCTATATTTTTATCTTTTTGGACCTGAGGGATCATTACACAAAAATATCGAGCACTTGTCTTTTTCAGATCGCTAAAGTGATCGGAAAAGTCATCCCTTTCGTATTATTTTATACTTTTTCGGACTTAAGGGATTATACTACGAAAAAGGACTACTGGATTTTCCTTTCCGTCTCTTTTCAGACTCTTTAAAACTAAAAAGGACCAAGTTATCTTTGTCGTTAAACTCGTTAAAACAATAGCGACAAACTTGTCCATACGGACAAGAGCGAGTTTAACTGTCGCTAGGCTCACTAAAACATAGCGATAGGTTTGCCTGAAGGGCAAATTATAGAACAAGCATATGTTATCCTCCTCAAACTTGACAAAAATAAAGAGGTACTGGTTAGCAATGACTGGGGAAAAAGGGAAGAAAACTTGAAGAACTTCATTGGTAGCAGGTCACTCTTGAACATGACACGTTCACTCCATCACCATGATTGAGTCGGGTTGGGTTATTCCATTCACCGGTCATATCACCATTGGTCCTGTTATCACCCCAAGAAACTCACCTAGGTTGTAAATCGGTGATGCTCAGGAACATTAAAAATTCAACAGTTTTGTTGGATAAAATGATGGACAAATGAAGGATGTGCAGCACCTTTAAGCCAGATAACCACTTCTACTATAATTTACCCCAGACATGGGTGAAGACCACCAAACTACAAGGCTTTCAACCTCCAACTACTCACGGTTTAAGGTAAAAGTGATGATGGAGAAGACTGATTGCACCAGCAGATGCACAAAGCTCTGTGATGGCCAGCTGCAATCAGTTAAAGGATCTGCAAGACTATTATTCAATAGACAGTGAGGATGACAGCTCTCTGCTATCTGAACAACAGCAACCTGCAAACAATTTCAATGAGCCACTAAATTATAATACAGAGGTGGGATGACAGCCCCTCTGATATCAAACATTCACAGCACATCAAATAAATGCAAGCAGGCACAGCCTGGAACAAGAAGAAGAAGTAGAAAGTGAGCAGGTGACAACAAAAGAAGCTTGTATTAATGGAAATCAAGACCAGAAGCTGCAGGTCTCATAGTATTAATAGTCTCCAGAAGTTAAAAGGCTACAATAAGCTCTCATTCATCAAACACTCATCAATCCATTACATCTCTGTTCTGAGTATATATACTGCTACAATACAAAATATCTCTACTGAACAATACGTGGAGGAGCCCATAAATGGCCACCAACCATATTTACATTCAAGAATGGGCCTCTGGTACAAATCTGGCCGTGCTTTGAATAAATTTGTCCCTCTTTGGTGCTCTGCGATCCTTTTAGGGCAGGTGAGATGAAGTATGGGCGAATCCCATAACCACTGAATGCTATGACTAGATCTGTGGCGTCCTATCTCCTCCTCGGCCATACTGCTGATTAAATGCTGCCGTTGAATCATTGAATGGCTCCAATATGACTGCCTGGCTTGGCAACAATGAAACACTGCTACACTGTTCATTCCCGCCCACAATGCTTCATCTGGACTTGAAAGTTTCAACCACGGGTCAATCATGACTGATAAATGTTGATCTATCTGAGGCACGTCTTGCTTCCTGTTAGGCCATACTGTCAATTGAAGGCAGCTGCCTACTGCGCTGTACTGTTGTATGCTTGCATTAATGATTTCCGCGCCACTGCAAAACTGCCGCAAAACATGAAAAATTGGCCTTGGTGGACTTGAAATATATATATTTGGCCTTTTAGAACCCTATCGGGCCCGAACCCCGTCAGCGATCGGCGCTTGCCATAAGCTTCTTTTTGTATTTTCTTTATATAAAGAAAATACACAAAATATATTTAAAACACTATGGGCACAGACTTTACAGAATATAAAATGGAGTGTTGTGGTCATCGGGTCCGGCCCATCGGGTCGGAACATAGCCTACGTGAAGACCTTGTCCACTTTGACAGTCCCGACAGCGAAATGCCGATGCGATATGAGTGAAAGCTGCGGACCCGAAATACTATAGCACACAACGTTGTATGGCCGTCGGGTCCGGCCCATCGGCGGTCATTTATATAAGCAAAGGCCATGCTCCTATGAAAGCGCCGATGCGATATCGGCGACCACCGCGGACTCGATATAATATAAAATGCAGCGTTGTATGGCTGTCGGGTCCGGCCCATCGGCGATTGCACCTGCCCCTTTGTAAATCCTCCATTGCGATATGCTGATGCGATATCGGCGATCGCTCATCGGCGAAGTCTCATGTCGCTGCCACTGCCCGCCTCCTCCAATTTCGACCCGCCGATGCGATCTGGACCGTTGATCGGCCAGATCAAACGGCTGTCGCTCATTTGAACTGCTAGGCCTGCGATTTTGAATTTTGCTTGTTTTGGAGTGCTTTAGGCCTCTCGATAGATCATTTCCGCCTTCCCAAGGGCTTTCCTCTCGCAAAATTTTATCGGTGGAAGACCTTTTAGCCCAACATGAGTGTTTTGACAGCATGAATGGATCTTGAGCATGACTATACGTATATTCGCTGCCTTTGAGAGCATTTTGAATCCAATTTTGATTTTTTGTTTAGCAAAGCTAACACTGGCTCCTTCTGGGGATGAGATCCTCCCTGTGAGGTCTCAAGAACCTGCAGATCAATGCCTTTCCAACAACAAACAAATTAGCCAAAATTCCTAGTGTTCCATTGGGCATGGAGTCTACTATGGCCATACTAAAAACTGATAAAAGCGGACTATTTACAGCTTTTAAGGCCAGAAGACCTTAAATCACATAGTTCTTTAGAAACCGCCCATTAACTGGGCCATCAAAAACTGGTTCCCCTCCCATACTTTTCAGTATGAAAGTGTTGTTTCCTTGAATCTGTGCAATGCTGAAAGGGCATGTCCATAAAGCATCAAACTTGCCATGATTGCCTTTCTTTTCTTTAAAAGCATCCCATTTCATGACCAAATCCCCAACCTGGAAATTGTTTCTTTTTGTTTTCTTGTCAAAGGCTTCTTTGACCTTTTGTTGATGTGCTGTAGCTTTTTCAATCAACTGTTCTCTGGTCTGATATAATTCTGTTAAATCGGTGATTCTGTTGGCCATATCATCCTCTTCATTTTGCGCTGTTTGGAGCAACTTTGCCACGGGAAGGGTAAGTTGAATGGGAAAAATAGCATCAGTACCATATACCAACTTGAAAGGAGAGCAGCCTGTAGATCTCTTAATGGTCACTCTGTCCGCCCAAAGTGCATATTTCAGCTTGGCATCCCAATTCTTCTTATTATCCTCTAATAGCTTCTTAATAATTCTGATCAGACTTTTATTGGAGGACTCTGCTAAACCATTCCCTTGGGGGTAATAGGAGGTAGAATGAACAAGTTTAATGCCCATTGAATCACACATTTCCACCAACTCCTTAGCCTTGAAAGCTGTTGCATTATCTGTTATAAGCTTATGTGGGCAACCAAATCTACTGAAAATGTTTTCTGATAAAAATTTCATTACCACATTATGATCAGCCTTCCTTGTTGGGATTGCTTCAATCCATTTTGTAAAATAATCAGTGGCGACTAATATCCACCTGTGCTGGCCACTGGAATGTGGGTTGATTTCACCAATGAAATCCAAACCCCACTGCTGAAAAGGTCCTTTTGCAATGATTGGCTTTAGGGGCAGGGATTTCAAATGCTGCTTACCTTCAAATCTCTGGCACTTGTCACAAGATTTAACAAAAGTGAATACATCAGAAAATAAAGAGGGCCAATAATACCCAGCTCTGAGAATCTTTTGGGCTGTAGTTTTCCAATAATGATGTCCTCCACACAAGCTGTCATGGAACTGCTGCATAACTTCTATTGACTGCTGTTTATCCAGGCATCTTAAAAGCACTCCAGATGGATCCCTCCAATAAAGCAAGCTACCATTGATGCAATATTACGTTGCCTTGAGCTTTAACGTTCTTGCTTGACTTTGAGAAAATTCTGAAGGAACTTCTAGCTTTAGCAGGAAATTAATTATTGTAGCATACCAGCTACATGAAGCTAGGTTCTTGGCCACTGATTGTCCTCTTTGCATTTCAGCTGTTTCGTGCTCTTCCATTAGACCATCTTCTGCTACATTGAACAAGAAATCAATGTCCAAAGACCTGAAATTTTCTTCAGCCAACAGTTTAGCAAGCCCCTGACCTCTTACCAGCTTGGTGGGCTTCAGCTCTATGTTGAATTCTATCATTTTTGCAATCCATTTCGCTCTTTTTCCATCAGCATCAGGCTGCGTTAAAACATCCTTTATTGCAGCAGAAGGCACGTATGCAACTATTTTGGAGTGCAAGATGTATACTCTGAAAGCCTTCAAAGATTTGATAAGAGCATAAGCCTGCTTTTCAATAATATCATACCTTAGTTCAGCATCCCTCAGATTCTTGCTGAAAAAGGCAACTGGATGATCTTGGCCTGCTTCATCTTGTTGCAACAGGACAACTGCAATGGTATCCTTAGAGGCAAATGAGAAGAGATGAAACTCCTTGCTATAGTCAGGACTTTTTAAAGTCGGAGCTTCTACAATAGCCCTCTTAATGGACTCAAAAGATTTTCTGGCCGCATCAGTCCACTTTACCGTTGCTCCCTTTCTTAACATGGAGGTTATGTGCTTAACCAGCTCTGCAAAATTGGGGATGAACCTCCTCACAAAGTTGATTTTGCCAAGAAATGACTGTATATCCTTCTTTGATCTTGGAAGGGTCAAGGCTCGAATCGCTTTGACTCTTTCTGGGTCGATCTGAACGCCTGCAGCAGATACTACGTGTCCCAACAATTTCCCTTCTTCCAAAGCAAATTGGGACTTTTTGGGATTGAGTGAAATTCCAAATTTCCTGCATTTTAAAAACACCCTTTTTAAATGCTGTAGATGATCATGATGGCTGCCAGAATAAACAGTTATGTCATCAAGATATATCAACACGAATTTATCCTTTTCACCCACAAAAGCAATATCCATAGCTCGCTGAAAGGTGGCTCCAGCATTCATTAGCCCAAATGGCATTTTTGCATACATGAACGTGCCCCAAGGAGTGGTAAATACTGTCTTTTCTTGATCATCTGGATGCACAGTGATTTGATTGAAGCCTGAAAACCCATCTATGAAAGACATCACTTTGGCACCTGAGACTTGCTGCAACAAATGCTCCATTTTTGGCAAGGGATAATTATCTTTTTTGGAGCATTTATTTAGATTCCTGAAATCAACGCATAGTCTAATTTCTCCATTCTTCTTCCTCACAACAACCAGATTGGCCACCCATTTAGAATATCCGAGAGGCACTATAATTTTAGAAGCCAACAACTTTTTAATTTCTTTCTCGACCAGAGGAAAGAGCATAGGGTTGATTGGCCTCAGCTTCTGTTTGAAAGGAGTAGTGCCTTTTTCAAGTGGAATTTTATGCTGTATTATACTCCTGTCATATGTTTTCAGATCACTGTACTCCCAAGCGAACACATCAGAAAATTGCCTCATTAATTTGCAATATTCAGCACTCTGATCAGCAGATAGATTAGTGGACAGATTTATGAATTTGGGCTGACCTGGACCTCCTATATCATGCTTGCAAACTTGAGACTGATCTTCTTTTTGGGCAGCTTTGTAAGGCACATCATTGTGGTCAAACAATCTTTCAAGAGGAATTAGACCCTTAGGAATATGGTTACTAGGAAGCTGGACTATGCTATTTTTGCCAATTTTATTTCTAAGCTGGGACTTGGGATCTTCTAACAAAGCATCATTGTTTTGGTCAATTTGCATTTCAGAGAACTCATCAATGACTTGAAGGAACCTACTTAACTCATCATCATCATCAAAAACCTTCCAATGGTGGAGATTATCAGGCACAGAGGGTCTATACTTCATTTGTACCTCATAAACTAGTTTGGGAGGCGATGGAGGGATGAACAAACTAGCAGAGACAGCAAGGGAATCAGCAAGCTGATTTTGGGCTCTAGGGATATATGAAATGCAGAAAAAATCAAATAACTCTTTGACTCTCCATACCTCATCTCTATAAGCTTTCAGCCTTGGATGCTTTGCTTGGAACGTTCTGTTTACTTGCTGAATTATCAGATCAGCATCTCCAAATACCTTCATATTTTTTATTCCTCTATCTTTGGCTTCATGAAGGCCCAACAACAGTGCTTCATATTCTGCTATGTTGTTTGTCACCTGAAAAACCAGCTTTAGAGATAACTGAACTGTTTCTTGTTGTGGAGACACTAACACCACCCCCGCTCCTGCAGTCTCCTTGGTACATGCTCCATCAAAAAACATTTCCCAAATCTGACCACCCGTATCATGTTCAGCCTGAGCTATTGGTTTCCGGATATGCAATGCAGCCTTCTGAGACTCTTCTATTTGGAGGATGCAAGCTCCAAAATCAGTGTCCACTGCATATATGGGATGGTTTGTAGGATTCTTCTCATCACTAATAACATATGCCAGCTGTGCTTCTCTATATAACCTCCTGCTTTCTCCTCCAAACACTGGAACAGTTGCATAAGATAGATCATTCTGCAATGTCCCTCCTAGTCTCTTAATCCACCCTCTAGACAACAGCATACCAAACTTAGGAGGAACATCAGCCACCACTATATCCATTATCATACTTTTCATGGGCAGCTGGGTTAGGGTAATGGCCAGATCCTTAATTAATCCAAGGCATTTTACCTTCCTTGAATCAAATGAGAATAAATCATGATAGGGTCTGGTGATATCAAGGCCTAGCTCTTCCATGACAGTTTTAGGCATTAAATTGTGACTGGCCCCTGTGTCTAGCAAGCAATTGTGGAGGATTTTATCATGGATAGTCAATGAAACATAGAAAGATGGAGAAGTATCATCTGCAGGTTCAATCATGGGGCTAATAATAATAGCAGGCTTATCATCTTGCAAATTGACAGAGTCAATGGAGGATTGGTTAGGTTCTAGCTCAAGGGCTTCAAGGATGGGCTTCCTAAATAATTCACTCTTCACCAACTCAGCAAGAGGCATGGATATTTTCAATTTCTGAATTTCTGACTCAAAACTAAAAGAAGAGGATACTTTATCAGCAGTTTTTACCTCTTGAACTGGAGCTCTGAGGGTGATAGGATCGGCTGCTAGTCTTCTTTGCCTGCTATTCTGTGCCACTGTTCGAGCAGCTGCTTCTTGCACAGTATTTTCTTTGACATTATTTGCATTGGATCTTAGATTATATCTTTGCTGCTACTCACCAGATTGCAGAACAACACCGCTGTCCCACCTCTGGCTGTTTTGCTCTTGCTGCAATGACTCTTCATATTCGGCCAATGTTAAAAATGCAGCACTACCTTTATCCTCTAAGTAGTGAATTTCATCCTCATCTTCTTCAGACTGTTTCCCCTCCATGACTGCATTCTGAAAGGGAGCTTTTACTTTATGATCTTCTCTTGTTTCTTCACCCCTTTGCATAATCTGTAGCTGCTCATTTGCTTTTCTGAATGGGTTTGGATTTCTTGGGCCAAATGTGTTTTGCTGCCTTGTTTTGCCAGAAGTCTGATCAACTTTTAACTTAGAAATTTCGGCAACCAATGACTCTATCATTTTGGTCATTTTGTCTAACTTAGGCTCGGAAGTTGATGCAGTGGAAGAAGAAGCCTCACCTCTCGGCCTTCTTCTGTCACCTTGACTCTTTAACTTCTCTGCTGCCATAATATTTGATTCCACCTCCAAGGCTGCCTCTTGCATATCACCCAGCGTAGCACATCGTCTTTCTCTCAGCAATAAGCAAAAGTCAGAATCAAAAGCATTGGCATATGTGAGTTTGGCAGCAGTAGGGGTAGGCTTTACCTCAGTTGGTATTTTACTATACATTCTATTAAGTCTTTTATTGAAGTCAGGCAAAGACTCACCCTTTTCTCTTTTCAAGTTTCCAAACTCTATATGATAATACAACAAGTCCTTCTTATCTCCCCATTGCTTCAAGAATACCTCATCTAATGCTTCTATATCTGTTATAGATCTCTGGGGTAATTCTCTAAACCACTTCCTAGCCTCTCCATCAAGACTCTGGACAAAAACTCTCATCCATACATCATTCTCACTTATGTCTAAATTATCAGCATAACTGTAAAAAGCTTCAAGATGTTCTTCTGCTGTGACTCCCTCTGTTCCAGTGAATTTGGGCATATATTTTTGATATTCTCCTGTAGGCATGGCATTTAAAGGTGTAGGCAATATCAAAGGTCCATATCTAGCAGCAACAATCCTCTCAATCCTAGTAGGTGCTTGCTGTCCTGCCATGTTTGGAATATGCGGAAGAATACTAACAGATGGAGCAGTAGGAGATAATGTAATGGATGGGAAAGATATTGGGATGTTTTGGACAGTATGGGAAACCTTCTTCGGACTCAGATTCAAAGGGGAACTAAATGGAGAAGGAGCTTTATGAATCTCTGCAGGTATTTCTCCCTTAACGTTACTAGGCTCTAAGTCTTCAAATTGTGTATCTTCAACTAAAAACTCCTCATGCAGAGACAAATAAGATTTCTTGGGCTTACCTGATCCTGATGCTCCTTTCTGCAATTTTTTCTTTGAGTTAACAATCTTTTCAGGGTCAGGCACTGGAATAGCTAGAGACTTCTGCGGATTTCTTCTAGTATGCCTCACAAACTGCGCCAGAACTTCAATGTGGAGTCGCCGAAGGATGGCCTTCCTCCAGTGGAGTCGCCAGACAGATGATTACAACCAAAATCTGTGTTCAAAACTTTGTCTGTCATCAAAGTTTGAAGCTGTGTCGTTCTCCCAGGGAAGCTGAGCTTCGATTCTCCTCTCCCTGGCAACGACGCCAATTAATGTTATCACCCCAAGAAACTCACCTAGGTTGTAAATCGGTGATGCTCATGAACATTAAAAATTCAACAGTTTTGTTGGATAAAATGATGGACAAATGAAGGATGTGCAGCACCTTTAAGCCAGATAACCACTTCTACTATAATTTACCCCAGACATGGGTGAAGACCCCCAAACTACAAGGCTTTCAACCACCAACTACTCATGGTTTAAGGTAAAAGTGATGATGGAGAAGACTAATTGCACCAGCAGATGCACAAAGCTCTGTGATGGCCAGCTACAATCAGTTAAAGGATCTGCAAGACTATTATTCAATAGACAGTGAGGATGACAGCTCTCTGCTATCTGAACAACAACAACCTGCAAACAATTTCAATGAGCCACTAAATTATAATACAGAGGTGGGATGACAGCCCCTCTGATATCAAACATTCACAGCACATCAAATAAATGCAAGCAGGCACAGCCTGGAACAAGAAGAATAAGTAGAAAGTGAGGAGGTGACAGCAAAAGAAGCTTGTATTAATGGAAATCAAGACCAGAAGCTGCAGGTCTCATAGTATTAACAGTCTCCAGAAGTTAAAAGGCTACAATAAGCTCTCATTCATCAAACACTCATCAATCCATTACATCTCTGTTCTGAGTATATATACTACTACAATACAAAATATCTCTACTGAACAATACGTGGAGGAGCCCATAAATGGCCACCAACCATATTTACATTCAAGAATGGGCCTCTGGTACAAATCTGGCCATGCTTTGAATAAATTTGTCCCTCTCTGGTGCTCTGCGATCCTTCTAGGGTAGGTGAGATGAAGTATGGGCGAATCCCATAACCACTGAATGCTATGACTGGATCTGTGGCGTCCTATCTCCTCCTCGGCCATACTGCTGATTAAATGCTGCTGTTGAATCATTGAATGGCTCCAATATGACTGCCTGGCTTGGCAACAATGAAACACTGCTACACTGTTCATTCCCGCCCACAATGCTTCATCTGGACTTGAAAGTTTCAACCACGGGTCAATCATGACTGATAAATGTTGATCTATCTGAGGCACGTCTTGCTTCTTGTTAGGCCATACTGTCAATTGAAGGCAGCTGCCTACTGCGCTGTACTGTTGTATGCTTGCATTGATGATTTCCGCGCCACTGCAAACCTGCCGCAAAACATGAAAAATTGGCCTTGGTGGACTTGAAATATATATATTTGGCCTTTTAGAACCCTATCGGGCCCGAACCCCGTCAGCGATCGGCGTTTGCCATAAGCTTCTTTTTGTATTTTCTTTATATAAAGAAAATACACAAAATATATTTAAAACACTATGGGCGCAGACTTTACAGAATATAAAATGGAGTGTTGTGGTCATCGGGTCCGGCCCATCGGGTCGGAACACAGCCTACGTGAAGACCTTGTCCACTTTGACAGTCCCGACAGCGAAATGCCGATGCGATATGAGTGAAAGCTGCGGACCCGAAATACTATAGCACACAACGTTGTATGGCCGTCGGGTCCGGCCCATCGGCGGTCATTTATATAAGCAAAGGCCATGCTCCTATGAAAGCGCCGATGCGATATCGGCGACCACCGCGGACCCGATATAATATAAAATGCAGCGCTGTATGGCTGTCGGGTCCGGCCCATCGGCGATTGCACCTGCCCCTTTGTAAATCCTCCATTGCGATACGCCGATGCGATATCGGCGATCGCTCATCGACGAAGTCTCATGTCGCTGCCACTGCCCGCCTCCTCCAATTTCGACCCGCCGATGCGATCTGGACCGTTGATCGGCCAGATCAAACGGCTGTCGCTCATTTGAACTGCTAGGCCTGCGATTTTGAATTTTGCTTGTTTTGGAGTGCTTTAGGCCTCCCGATAGATCATTTCCGCCTTCCCAAGGGCTTTCCTCTCGCAAAATTTTATCGGTGGAAGACCTTTTAGCCCAACATGAGTGTTTTGACAGCATGAATGGATCTTGAGCATGACTATACGTATATTCGCTGCCTTTGAGAGCATTTTGAAACCAATTTTGATTTTTTGTTCAGCAAAGCTAATAGGTCCTCCGTACCATCCATTTTGGGGTTAACGCTACCAATCCATTCCAGTGTCACTGATATGTTCAAGAGAAGTCGCTCAGAGAATTCACCAACCCAACTAACACCTCATCCGCTGCAATACCTTCGCACTCCATTTTTCATGACCGCCACCCTGAACCTTGTATCATCAAATCATTTTCACCTCCACAAAATCATTTGCTCCATTCCGTGTCATAGATGTGGGATTCATTAAGGCCCTCCTACGATGGGTCACTTCTTGTCGACATCAGCTCATTATCTAAGAAGTCGACTTAGGAACAACCCTTTTAGTACTTTGAAGCTTACATGCCTCAATGGTATGTTCTCATTTTCGGTGATAGGTTTACATCAATGGCCTTCAACCGAAATATTTTACGTGGTGTTCGACATCGACTCATATATTCACACCACGTGAATTGTACTACAGTGCCTTGAGGGTCATTATCATTATTGGTGATTCCTCTCATGCCTGTTAACAGCTTACATCATTGGCTGGTAATCAGGCAATGTCTTTCCATGTTCGACATCAGAACATCTTTTCACATGGATCGACTTGTACATCAGGCGAAGATTGAACAAGTTTGAAGACCCCATATCTAGTTTCATCCATCCGGGCTACGATATATTCAAGAAAATAAAAACATCAAATGTACTCCATAGTTGCACAGATAATCATCCAAGCTAAGGGATGATGGCTCTACTAGAATCATCAGTCTACAACACAGACGGTTGTCTGTCCTATGTACATGAAAATGAATTTATAAAGCTGAGCATGGGAATGCCCACCTTAGCTAGATCATGAAAATATTTTGAAGATAATGTATTGTATTGTATCTTATTACAGGTCACCTTCTAGTTCGAAAAACCTCAGATCCTCATGATAAAGCATTTCACCCGACATCAAAAGATTTACGACCTCATGCTTTAGGGGGAAACTGTTATGGACATATTTGGGCACTACAACCCCAATCACATATGTCAATAAACCAAGGGCTCTCAAAACCCTAAAAGTGTTGTTTCATACCCTAAAGGATCAAGGTCAACTGATTACATCATTTCCCAGAAGTTCTCCCTGAAAAATTGGTCAAAACTGGTTAAAACTGGACCATACAGACTGATCCATGTTGAGGATGCAATGCATCTCACCTACTACACACAAAGGGTGCGATGCATACTGAAAATCCCTTCTGTAGGGTGCGATGAGCGAGAGCAGACAAATGGCAGAGACAGTTTGCTAGGTGGAAACTCAGAGAATCTTCTAGAAACTGCTCATATGACACTTGCCTTTCTGAATTCTCCCAGGGATGAGTAAGAGATCATGAAATATCCAAGTGGAACCAAGAACTATTAGTGAAATGACACTAATCAAAATCCCAGAAGTTGACTCACTCCCCTGCAAACATCTATATATGGATCCCTCATCCTAGAGATCCACAGGTTAGAATTTTGTAATTTGTAAGGAAGTGTTGTTGGTTTCTCTTTGAGACATTGTGTTGTTGGGTGATCTTTATTTTCATGACGTGAAGAGGGCTTTTATGCTAGGAGGATGATGCTGGATCAGAAAGCTGGGTTGTAATGCTCTCTTCTACTACTTCTGTCAATAAAGCTATTTGAGTTTTCCTCCATATACTTGTATATTTTTGAATCTTGTATTTATGTATGCATTTGTATGGTTAATGTACATCTGATTCTACATTCTTTATGGTTATAGATCTTTATGCTTTGATGGTATTTTGTTGCTTTGACTCTACAGGTGTTCTTTGAAGCGGGACAAGTGAGAAAGGAGTGGCGAAGCTCTATCAAAGGAGAGAGGAAACAAGCAAGGAGCCAAGCGAAAGACTGAGGTTGGTACTCTCTGCTTCTCTCTCATCTATCTCTCATAAAGGAAAACACAAGTTTCTTTGAATTGTTTGTTTCTAAGATAACTACCTGTCTTAGTGGGACTAGTAGCTCTAAATGGACACTAGTTTTCCCGGAAACACTCCCGGAAGGCTGAGACTTCGCTACATTTCGTTCACTGGATGAGCTATTTTGCCACTTGTTGGTTAAGGGGTGGATAATATAATTAAGGTGGATAGGTTGCTGATCGCCAGGAAAGGAACGGACAGTCAGGGTCAACCCCATGACCGCTGTTCCCTTAAGAATTTGTTGTTATCATAACCGCTGGACTACACCATAGTCTTAGATATCAATTTTTTTTTTTTTACACCATAGTCGCAACCATATATACGTGTTAACCTATAGTTCCAAACCATATCAAATGAACCACATAAATGTCGAAAAAAAACCATATCATATCATATAATATATACGATATATATTACATGTGATATAAAATGCTGGAGTGTCGAGCGAGGGTTTCAACCCGTCGACCTCCCAAACTATCTATGCCTTCACAACAAAGCGCTTGCCAACATGCCAAACCCATGGACTTGCTAATAATACCCTGCCCATTCTTTTTAAAATCCAGTTGTAGGTACAATCCGTCGAGGAGCGCGTGTTTTTCCAAAGTAGTTTTTACATGCAGAGGTGGTTTTGTGCCGCGGAAAGGTGGTTTTTGCAGGTGTATGGTGGTTTTTGACTTTCCATGGGATTTGGAAGTCACTGTGGCCGAATATGGTTGCGTTTACACTCATTTGACTCAAAATTTTGAGCTGGAAGCAGTGGTGATGTCCATTTTCTCATCTGAGACTCTGTTTTTGAGCTCATGTCTGTAACAACATATTGAAGACAAAATAAAGAGGTCAGAACGGGAAGTGAAAGGACCAGGAGATGTAGCCAGAAAGTTTGGTGAACTCCTTTATTAAATTTGACTGTGTTGATGTGTTTAAATGTGTCTTCAAATTGTTTATGTGTTTATGTTATTCTTAATCCTTTCGACCTTTGCACTAAGTAACATAAGCGAATTCACACATAGTCTATAATACCTTTTACATTAACAGATCAAGTGGTATTAGAGCAGCAAGGTTTTTAAGGTTTGACAAGTTTGTGTGAAGATTTGAATACTTACTAGGTTGGGGCTCAAACGATGCAAAGGAGAGCTTGTTGAGGCGAATCCAGAAATTGGAAGGGTCTTTTCACAAAGAAGGATGGCAGATGAAACTCCACTTGGGTTAGAATCCCAATTCTTGGATAGTTTCATGATGATACATGCCATGGTAGAAGAGATGCATAATGAGTTTAAAAAGGGTAAAGGTGAAGGCACTTCATCACCTAAACTAGACAAAGGAGCAGAGGAACCTTTTATTTTATTCCTCAGATAAAGAAGATAAGGGAAAGGGAGAAAATCCTCATCCATCTCCTCCATCATCACCATCATCGTCATCATCCTCTTCTTCTCATAAAACTAGCTCTTCTAACAATAAGAAAAAGAAGTCCTCTTTGATCAAATTAGATGTAAAATTTGATTTGCCAATTTATGATGGAGAAATTAACGCTGAAAAGCTTGATAACTGGATAAGGCAAATTGATGTATATTGTAGGGTGTAGAAAGTTGATTAAGAAAGGAAGAAGATCCAACTTGCTAGCCTTCAACTTGGAGGAACCACACTTATATGGTGGGAAGGCAAGACACAAGCAGATCTCCAAAAGCATGGTAAAATTATTTCAACTTGGAATGAATTTGTTTCTACTATTAAAAAACAATTTTATCCATTGGCTTATATGCAACAAGCAATGATGAGTTGGCAAACACTACGTCAATTAAAAGGTCAAAGTGTTCAAAGTTACACTCAGGAATTTCGTAAGAGAGCTTTAACACTAGGCATTTCATTGGACTCACCAGAAACATTGTTGAAATACATAGGTGGTCTTCATATTTATTTGAGGCATACCATACTTATGTTTAATCCAACTAGCTTAGATGATGTATCTGTTCAAGCAACTCATCTAGAAGCTAGAGGTAAAAATGTAACCCCAGATGTTGGGAAATCATCCAAACCTATTGAAAGCAAGAATAAAGGCAAGAAGAAACTGAAATGGAAGGAGAAGAAAACAAACACCGTGAAGAAGGATAAACCTTCATGCACTCATTGTAAGAAGGAAGGACACGATGAGGCACACTACTAGTCATTGCATCCAGAATTGAAGCCTAAGAAGTTTGGAAGTAAAGAGCAAAAGAATGTTGCTGCTATTCAAAAGGACTTGGGATCAGATTCATGTGATGAGACCACGATTACAACTATAGGTATAAAAGATAAAGATTCTAAAGCATCTACAAGTACTTCTTCAAATTCTGTTGATAATGATAGTGATGAGAGGAAAAGAAATGAGCTATTTCACATAAGAGTCATTTCCAAGAATACTAAAATTGATACTTTATTTGATAGTGGCTCACAAGTTAATTTGATTTCTGAAGCAATTGTAAAGAAGTTGGGTCTAGAAACAAAACCTCATAAAAATCCATATCCATTAGGTTGGGTGTCTGATAAAACTAAGCTACAAGTTACGAAACAATGTAAACTTCATTTTTCTATTGGGTCAAAGTTTGTAGATGAGGTTGAATTAGAAATAGTCCCATTGTACATATGTAGAATTGTATTAGGAAGTCCATACTTGTACGTTAGAAATGCTATCTTCTATCGAACTGAAAATAAGTATCAACTCACTAAAGATGGAATTGAATATATTGTAAGGGCTCATAAACTCAAAGATAACTTCTCTCTCATAAATTCAGGACGGATGAAAAGAATTGTAAATGCAAGTAAACAATTTTTACTTATGATTGTAAAAGCAAAGGATATTGATAAATCTGATGCATTCCAAGGCTGTAATCCTAAACAGAAAGTAGATCTAGTTAAAGTTTTTTCTGATTATGATATTCTGTTTCAAGATCCTAAAGGGCTTCCACCCAAGCGAGAGATAGAACATGATATTTATTTGCAGCAAGATGCTCCACTACTTAACATTGGAATGTATAGGTTATCAGCTTTAGAGAATGCAGGGATAAGGAAGCAGGTACAAGAGTTTCTCGATCAAGGATTTATTCAACCAAGTACATCACCGTGTGGATCACATATTGTGTCAGTGTGAAATAAAGGTGGTTCTTAGAGAACGTGCATTGATTTTAGAGCATTGAATAAAATCACAATAAAGAATCATTATCCTCTTCCTCGTATTGATTATTTGTTATATCAGTTAAAAGATGCAGTTTACTTCTGTAAATTGGACTTGCGAAGCGGCTACCATCAGATCAGATTTGTAGAATAGGATGTATGGAAGATTGCTTTCAAAACAAAGAAATGACTCTATGAATGGATAGTTATGCCTTTTGGCTTAACTAATGCTCAAGCTACATTCATGGGAGTCATGAATGATGTATTTAGACCATTCATTGATGATTTTGTAATAGTCTATTTAGATGATATTCTTGTTTTTGGTAGAACATGGGATGAACATGTTAAGCATGTAAAGCAGATTTTAGATGTTTTAAAAATAGAAAATCTCTATGTAAAACTGTCAAAACGTGAATTTGGCAGAACATCTTTGAATTATTTGGGTTATATTGTAGGGGGTGGTGAATTGAAGATAGATCCTTCTAAGGTCTAATATTTATTTTTTTGACTTTCATAGATTTCCAATCATCCAACCTAAGATAACTGCTTCACCCAGTGAGTCGCCATTTGTTGGCCCACCAAAAAATCCCGTACGTTTTGACCAAAATGAGGGGGCTCCCATTACATATTTTAGAGAAATCCCATTTTAAATGGCACTTGATTGGTTGATGGATTCTCCTATATTCATTGACTAGAATTTGTGCTTCTTGCACCTTTAGAGGTTGATCATGTATTAACATATATTTTCTTTTGATCATTGGGGTTGTCTCTTTGATTTCATGGTCTTGTCTGATTTTTTCATATCAATCTTGATCATGCCACTCTTCTCGCCTCTCATGCAACCCTTTTTTTATTGCATAAATATCACTTGAGTTTGAACGAACTCTTATGTGATGAGCTTCTTTCAACATATTTCTAATGTATGGAATTTTGGTACATTCTACTCACAATTTCAATGTTTGACTACTTTCATCATTTTGGCTCTTTTCTTTGATGACTTCCTCCTTTGACTTGACTGAAGATTTTTTATTTGACTTGGTTTCCACATGGCATCTTCATAATTCACACCCCTTTGAAAATATGTAAATGTAGATACATTAATGCTTACCTATATAGTGTAAATAATGTAATGCACTAGTAAGAAAATATATATATCTGTGTGTGTGTGTGTGTGTGTGTGTGTGTCTAGAGAGAGAGAAAGTAATTAACTTGACTTATTAATAGTTATATATATATATCAAATTTTTTTTTTATAATTCTTATTTATATCTTACATTATGTCATATATAATGTATATAAATAAGCATGTTAATAAAA
This sequence comes from Pinus tabuliformis, assembly GCA_031772625.1. Classification (NCBI taxonomy): domain Eukaryota; kingdom Viridiplantae; phylum Streptophyta; class Pinopsida; order Pinales; family Pinaceae; genus Pinus; species Pinus tabuliformis. The sequence continues at coordinate 2,025,888,584 of CM062816.1, forward strand.
CCTCACTTAAAAAGGCCCCAAGAGTTAGCTCAATCGGTCAAGTCGGGGCCTCGCCAGATGGGACATCACAAGGTCAATTCCCATAAGCTCTTGGTGTCAGGTCTGTTGATGGCCGAAAGGTTTGATCCCCCCCGGATCAGCCTAGTCTCTAAGACGTGGACGTAGCGGCCACCCAGTGACCCAGGGTGTTATCGGGAAAACTAGTGTCTATGCAGAACTGCTAGTCCCACTAAGGGTGATAGCTACCTTAGAAACAAACACAGTAAAACTACTTTCGTTTTCCTTTATGAGAAGTAGATGAGAGAAGAAAGAAGGAGACCAACCTCTGTCTTGCGCTTGGTTCCTTGCTTGATTCCTCTCTCTTCTGGTAGATCTTTGCCACTCGCTTCCTCGTTTACCCAGCTTCAAGGAGTACCTGTAGAATCAAAGCAGCATAATACTATCCAAGAACAGAGATCTACTATCATAAACAATATAGGATCAGATGTACATTGACCACATAAAAGTATATATCATTAATCATACAAGAATGTGGAGGAAAACTTGAATAGCTTTATTAATAATCAAGAAAGAGCAAAGGAGATTACAACCAATTGTTCTGACCCAGCGTCATCTCCTCAGCAAGAAGCCCTTCTTCACCTCATGAAAAGCTTAGATCACCCAACACTATGATATTGCACCAAAACACCAGCAGCACTTCCTTACAAGATACAAAATTCCAGCCTCTGGATCTCTGGGATGAGGGATCCATATATAGATGTTTGCAAGGGGGGTGAGTCAGCTTTTGAGATTTGACTAGTGTCTTCTCTCTGATAGTTCTTGATTCCACTTGGAGATTGATGATCTCTTACTCATCCCTAGTCGAATTCAGAGAGGCAAGTGTCACAGGAGAGGTTTCTGGAAGGTTCCATGCTCCTCCACCTTGCGGATTGACCTTGCCATTTTTCCATTCTCACCCATCACACCCCATAGAAGGGCTTTTTGACATGCATCGCACCTACTGTGTGTACTCAGGTGGGATGCAACGCACTTTGCCTATTGAGCAGGTGAAATGGTTCAGTTTTGACCAGTTCTGAGTAGTTTTTCATGGAGAACTTCTAGGAGAAGATGTAATCAGTTGACCTTGTTCTTTTAGGGGTCAGAACAACACTTTTAGGGACTTAAGAGCCCTTGGTTTATAGACATTTATGATTGGGGTTGCAGTGCCCAAAAATTTCTATAACAGTTGCCCCCTAAAGCATGAGGTCGTTAATTTGTTGATGTCGGGTGAAATGCTTTATCATGAGGATCCGAAGTTCTTTCAAGCTGGAAGGAGACCTGTAATAAGATACAATACAATACATTATCTTCATAATATTTTCATGATCTAGCTGAGGCGGGCATTCCCATGCTCAACTTTATAAATTCATTTTCATGTACATGAGACAGACAATCGTCTGAGTGTAGATTGATGATTCTGGTAGAGCCATCATCCCTTAGATTGGATGATTATCTGTGCAACAATGATGTACATTTGATGTCTTTATTTTCCTGAATATATATCACAGCCCGGATGGATGAAACTAGATTCGGGGTCTTCAATCTCTGTCTATCTTCACTCAAAGTACAAGTTGATCCATGTGAGAGATGTTCTGGAGTCGAACATGGAAAGACATCGCCTGATTACCAGCCAATGATGTAAGCTGTTAACAGGCGCGAGAGGAATCACCGATAATGATGATGACCCTCAAGGTACTACAGTACAATTCACATGGTGTGAATAAAGGACTTGGCGTCGAACACCATGCAAAATCTTTCGGTCGAAGGCCATTGATGTAAACCTGTCGCCGGAAGTGAGAAACTTGCCATTGAGGTATGCAAGCTTCAAAGTACTGAAAGGGTTGTTCCTAGATCGACTTCTTGGATAATGAGCTGATGTCGACAAGAAGTGATCCATCATAGGAGGGCCTTAATGAATCCCACATCAATGACACGGAACGGAGCAAATGATTTTAATGGAGGTGAAAACAATCTGGTGATATAATGTTCAGGGTGGCGGTCATGAAAGAATGGAGCGTAAATGTATTGCAGTGGGTGAGACAGGTGAATTCTCTGAGCGACTTCTCTTGAACATATTGGCGACACTGACATGATAGATTGGTAGCATTAACCCCAAACGTGGATGGTGTGACGGAACAACGGTGATGTGACCAGTGAATGGAACAACCCAGCCCAACTTGGATGCAGAGTGAAAGTGTCATGTTCAAGAGCGACTTGCTACCAACAAAGTTTCTTCAAGTTTTCTTCCCAATTTTTCCCCAGTCATTGCTGACTAGTACCTCTTTATTTTTGTCAAGCTTGAGGAGGATAACATATGCTTGTTCTATAATTCGCCCTTCGGGCAAACCCATCGCTATGTTTTAACGAGCCTAGCGATAGTGAAACTCGTTCTTGTCTGTTATGGACAAGTTTTCCGCTATTCGGCTTTAACGAGTTTAACGACAAAGATAACTCGGTCCTTTTCAATTTTAGAGAGTCTGAAAAGGGACGTAAAGGAAACTCCAAAAAGTCCTTTTTCGTCATCTAATCCCTTAAGTCTGAAAAAGTATAAAACAATATAGAAGGGATGAATTTTCGGTACTTTTAACGAGCCGAATAAAACAAGCGCTCGATCTTTTTGTGTAATAATACCTCAGGTCCAAAAAGATTAAAATCTAAAGGAGGGATAGCACTTTCGGTCACTTTGATGAGCTGGAGAGGCCAATGGCTCGGCAATCTTTTCATATTTTACGAGTCAGTTGAAAAGAGCTTAAAGGAGACTCGTCTTTAAGGAACGAGTGATAAATTTGGGTAGCAGCTGATTCCAGGTAAGGTTTGGAATTTTCCAATCACGGTAGTGTTATAAGGATGGCTAACAGGATCACTCTTCACAGCTGTTCCTCAAAAGGGGTAAACAATCAAGTGGAGGTGAATGATCGGCCAATACAGAGTGGAGGTGATGATGAGAACACAACCAAGGCTTTAAAGGCTGAAGTACTACATTAACGATGGTCATTTACCGGAAATTGGTTCATTTTTTATTTTAAAATGAGCTTAAACATTGGTGAAACATTTTCTCATTGCTTATGTTTATTTTTTAACGAGCTTGAAGTCCGTGTTAAAACTGCTCGATCCAATTGTATAATAAGAATGTCTCATCTAAAAAACGTCATTATTTCAAAGCTTTGCTCCGCATCCTTTCTTTATGCAAGTTAGGAAACGACCAATCCTACGAGTTTAAAGGGTTAGAGGACCTACAAATTTAAAAAATAAATGGTCACTCTTCGCTTGCATGCCAAAAGGTTTGCATGCCCCCAGGTATAGAGAAAAAGAGTTTCAAGGTTACCCCTCAATTTGCAGGCAAAACATTTGTTTTTCTGGGAAAAGCCTACCTCTTTCAGGTTACCAAAGATTGTTCTATCTGTGTTACAGACAAAACACTTCTTCGGCGACTTCTATCGAAATAGACAAAGGCGAGTGGCACAGACGCCTCCACTCACATAACTTTGACGAGGGAATCTTATTCCAGTCTAATCCCATTTTCCTAAACAGACGGGTGTGTCAGACTGGTCATATATCCCTCGCGGAAACCTACCCTATACCTGAAGTTTCCCTACCGAAGCAGACCAGGGTGCATGCCCCCTGGGTTTCAGTCATATCCTCTGAATCACTCGCGCTCATCAGGAGGACGAACTGGGGATTGATGAGACATTCCTTGCGTGAAAAGACAATTCAGGGTTGGTATATGACTATTTGCTATGTGTGAACCGGGAAATGAAAGCTGGTCTACGAGCTTGACCACTCTTCCTTCGTGCGGAAAACACATTACTCTAAAGAGTGATGAGACAATGGCTCCCATGAAATAAATATAGTCTCGTCCAAGGAGTAGATTATAATCCAGGGGTCCTTGGACTACCATTACGTTCATTTGAACGGTTTTCCCTCTCAATGTTATGGGCACATTGGGAAGGATCCCTAATGGTCGACTGGTTCCTTTGTCAAAGCCTGTTAGATTTCTCATCTCAGGCAAAAGCGATGGCGAACCAAGCGCTTTCCAAGTAGTTGAGGAAAGGATACTCACAGAAGCCCCTTCATCTATGATGGTACCGGCCATGACCATTCTATATATTTGAGCAATTATTCAAAATGGTACACTAACCGGTAAACGGGGTCTGCCTAGTAGATTCTAGTCAAAGGAAACAACCAGGTTGCTTGGAGGTGGGATCAAATAGATGGCCGGATATGACTCTGACGAACTTCCTTCCTGTGGTAAAGGAATGGGTAGATTGCCCGCATGTTCATCGGAGTCTGTGCTTACGAAAAGAATTTGGACGGTGTCATCTTCGGTAACTGTATCATCTGAAGATGGAACCTATGAAGGCAAGACTGGGTCAACTGCCGCCTCGACCTTTTGACTTTTGTCTGGTGTGGATTCAGATGGTTTATCTTCAATGATAGACGCTTCGGCTGACGACAAGGGCATGTCAGCCGGATTTTCAACTAGTGACGGACTCGGCAAGAGTTTCTTATATCCATGAGGAAGCCGTAATGGTGAAACCAGACGGTCGTCCAAAACTCTTTTAGCCTCGTCTAAGAAGGGAAAACGGTGGATGGCGTGATCGCCTTCACACAGTTTACAAGGAAATTTACATTTTCCTTTTCGTCCAGGGGCTTCAATTTCACTAGTTGACGGTGTACTTTCAACATGATCATTAGAGGTTGACGACACTGGATTGTGCAAACGAGGAGACCAGTCCCTTAAGATTTGAGGGATGCACGGACAATCTCAATGATAGTGGTCTCCTTTGCAAATGACACATGGCAATTTAGGCCTGGTCGGTGCAGTGTGTGTATTTTCGCTAGACGATGCTTGGTTGCCCCTTTTCGCCTTCGGCTCCTTCTTCTTCTTCTCTTTCTTCTTCTTTTCCTTCTTCTTCTCAGGTACTTGATTTTGGGCTTTACCAGCTTCATCAAGCGAAGAGGAAGGAGGAGAGGAAGAATTGGATGAAGTAGAGGGTTGGGGGGTAACTCTGGTATCGTTTAGTTGCTGACTAGATTGTTCAGGAATCGCGGTGTTCTGAACGACAGAGGTTGAGAAGAGCCATACGGGCAAACCAATTGTCAATCCTAGAAGCGACAATGTGGCCATATGGGGTGCACCAACATCTCCCCAAGAGGAGAAGGGACTAGGATTTCCTTCAAGGGGAACTCCTTGGTTGGTGGACTCCATTTTCCTCAACCTAAGACCAATGTAGGAAAGGTGATAATTATTTCGTTTAAAATAAATTTTAGACGCTTTGACACAACTTGTTTTTTCAATTTTTAAGAGTCGAGAGAAAACAAAAGATGACTCTAGTCACCTTCGATTTTTAATGAGCCTGAAGTGACAAGTGCTCAGATGGACCTTTTCCATTAAGGAGTCTGAAAAGGAACGAAAGGGACTGCTCTGGAAATCTAGATAGGGGGATTACCAAACCAATCGCAAAACTGCAGAATACTTTTTACGGTACAGCAGTCAATCTTCCCGAATGCTGTGTTCAGTGCATTGTGATCGATAGGGCAGCATACACGGCTTCCTATGGATAAAGGATTAAGCCTATTGTGGTCTCCCAAAATATACTCGACGGTACGTGGGAGCACAAGTTCGTACTGGCACTTATCGTCTCAAAGTGGAGGAATCACCCAACCAACAGTGAAAACAATAGTTACCAGGCTTTACGACATCGGAATACGTCTCTAGCCTAGACTTCTAGATGTTGTGCATTAGGTTCCAAAGCGTTTTTAGATTCATTAAATTTATCTTATAGTTGATCTTGCTTAAGAAATTTTCCTTTTAGGTTCACTGCGTGATGTAGATGTACAATTCCTAAAATGCAATCTAAGATGATAAATAGTCGTTTAGTCTTCTTTTTGCAAATGAAAATCCTAGCCACTAAGGAAAGAGAGATGGCATTCTTTCAACAAAGAGCAAAGAGCACACACTATATGCACCGTCCTAAATCAAACCGACAAATAGTCTAAATGCAAATGCACATGCATGTATTTGTTTTCAGCCTTCTTAATGTGTAAATGATAAAAAGAAAGCTAATGCGCAAATCTGAATTATCTTTCAAAGCGACAATTACTAACAAGTTTCTTTTCAAGACAAAATGAGGACAATGACAACACTTTGCGATTTGGAATTGAAAACTTGCTTTCGACACTAGAAAAACTACTAATTCAGATCAAATACAAGAGTAACAGGGTAATCGACTATCAAGAACAATCAGATTCTCTTCTATGACTGAAAACGACACTTGCGACACTTTCAAATCAAGAAACGACAGTACAATTATGCTACTTCTTTGTAAAGGAGAACTGAAAATGACTCAAAAAATACATAAAAACATTTACAGTTCTTTGCACAATGGAGGCGGAATATTAGCAAGGAAAGGGGGTTCAACGGAGGTGTACTAACTACAGGTAACAAAACTCCTGAATAGAGCTGAAAAGAATGAGCACATAAACCAAAATTTAGGAACAAGGCCTTGTCTGATCAGCGCACCTGTAACACAGTGAAACTGAAATGCAACGCACCTACTACACTCGGGAAGTGTGATGCATTTGAAGTTCACAGAACAAACAGTGTGCTGGACCAGGGATGAGACTTTGATTAGGTTCTGGGTCACAATTTGCAGTTCAGTTCAGGGATTTAGGCCGAGAAAGTGGTAATCAGTAAATCAATCACAGGGGTAGATCTAAAGAGGTTACTAGAGCCACCACAAGGGCAATTAGAGAGCTTGTAAATCAATTGTTTAATTCATAAAAAAAACCTGGAGATAGACTGAAGCGGCATTTATCTACTTTGCATTTGCATAGCAAATGCAGTTCGAAGGCTACCTGGCTCAACTTCAGGCTCCGTCTGTAAGTTTATAAAGTAAACAAATGTAGATAAACAAACAATCTATTCGCTCCCCAGTGGAGTCGCCATTTTGTTATCGGGAAAACTAGTGTCTATGCAGAACTGCTAGTCCCACTAAGGGTGATAGCTACCTTAGAAACAAACACAGTAAAACTACTTTCGTTTTCCTTTATGAGAAGTAGATGAGAGAAGAAAGAAGGAGACCAACCTTTGTCTTGCGCTTGGTTCCTTGCTTGATTCCTCTCTCTTTTGGTAGATCTTTGCCACTCGCTTCCTCGTTTACCCAGCTTCAAGGAGTACCTGTAAAATCAAACCAGCATAATACTATCCAATAACAGAGATCTACTATCATAAACAATATAGGATCAGATGTACATTGACCAAATACAAGTATATATCATTAATCATACAAGAATGTGGAGGAAAACTTGAATAGCTTTATTAATAATCAAGAAAGAGCAAAGGAGATTACAACCAATTGTTCTGACCCAGCGTCATCCCCTCAGCAAGAAGCCCTTCTTCACCTCATGAAAAGCTTAGATCACCCAACACTATGATATTGCACCAAAACACCAGCAGCACTTCCTTACAAGATACAAAATTCCAGCCTCTGGATCTCTGGGATGAGGGATCCATATATAGATGTTTGCAAGGGGGGTGAGTCAGCTTTTGAGATTTGACTAGTGTCTTCTCTCTGATAGTTCTTGATTCCACTTGGAGATTGATGATCTCTTACTCATCCCTGGTCGAATTCAGAGAGGCAAGTGTCACAGGAGAGGTTTCTGGAAGGTTCCATGCTCCTCCACCTTGTGTATTGACCTTGCCATTTTTCCATTCTCACTCATCGCACCCCATAGAAGGGCTTTTTGACATGCATCGCACCTACTGTGTGTACTCAGGTGGGATGCAACACACTTTGCCTATGGAGTAGGTGAAATGGTCCGGTTTTGACCAGTTCTGAGTAGTTTTTCATGGAGAACTTCTGGGAGAAGATGTAATCAGTTGACCTTGTTCTTTTAGGGGTCGGAACAACACTTTTAGGGACTTAAGAGCCCTTGGTTTATAGACATTTATGATTGGGGTTGCAGTGTCCAAAAATGTCTATAACAAAGGGTGGTCGTGAACCACACACACAAAAAAAAGCTTCACTTAAATTATATATATATATATATATATATATAGCCCATGGGGCTTTGGGTTGACAGTGAATGGCTGCATTGTTAAGGCACTCCTTGTAATAGGTCACTGGTTCAAATCCCCCGTGGGTGCTTACCTACCAATATCTATATATATATACAAAACTTATCAGAATCCTGGTCATTAAATTGAAACTTGGATTATCTATTTTTTAAAGGTATTTTTTGCATGTATTTAAATCACCATTAAAAAGGTCAAATTAAATGAAATGTGAAACTTGTAGTGATCGAGATGGCTCTAGAAATAGAAATGGGTTTGAAAAAACTCAAAAATCAAAGTCATCAGATTGAAATGAAACTAAAACTAGATCGTAGTGCTTGTCGTCCTGATTCCAATGGCATTAACGACACTCAAATACAAGTTTGTATGCTCAAGATATTCATTGTCAAGGTTCTGGTCAAATTAGGCCCAATGAAAATCCCTAATGAGGCAAAAATTTGGCAAGGGTAGGTGCACGAAATCCGGCAACCGGAACGGATGAATTTTTGCCTCTTTAATTTTGTCGGTGACCCTCAAAACATGATGGATTCTTTTTATACAGTTTGGCTATATATAACAAAAAAATAATATATATATATATATATATATATATATATATATATATATATATATCTATAGATATATTTATATTCAAACCATATAATATATATGGGTTGGGACACCAGAAACCGGAGCCTGCCCAACCATATAATGACCACATAATCAAGGAGCTGACAGGGTTTGAACCCACCTGGCCTAGGTGGGTCGGCCTGCCAATGGGCGGCCCCAAATTTGAACACCAACAAAAACATTGAATAATAACAAACACCAAAATAAAACATGGCTCCTCATATTGGAACCCGTGACCTACTCTCACAACCAATTCCTTAATACAACATCGCCAACCAACGGGTCGTTGCCCTGACTTTTGTTAAATTTGCCGCCAAGATTACATATAAACCCATTATTCATCCAAGCACAGAGGTGTGGTGGAACCGAGTTGCAGGTGGAACTAGGAGCATGCCCATGCGGGCACATATTTCAAGAAATATTCCTAGGGAATCTTGGGAGAATATTTTTGCAGCAAATCTTGAGAGAATCTAAAGATTCCTTAGATCTAGAGGTCACTTACTTAGAACAGGGTCAAGTTTATAGTTATTTAACACAATTTCGTGCCACGAATCTAATGGTGATGTATGTTTATGCATTTGAGATTTTCATTTTCAGTCCATGCTAAAAAATGGAGGCATAAGGGTCATTTATGTAAATTTGATTGTAATGCATTTCTGTTGCCATTTAATGAAAGAGGTCTCCTCACTTTGAGCAGGGCTTGAAGATGTAGCCCACACTGGGTGAACTTCATAATCAGAGAATTTTGTGCCCTTGATCTCATGGTTTATTTTTATTTCTGCTTCTTTTCATGTGTTTAAGTTACTTAGTTACATGCTCTTTTATATGCAATTTTGTATGCGTCCTTGAAGTAAAATATTTGGATGAAGTTTGGTATTAGAGCATGTCTTCTTGTTGCGAGTTTCATGAGTGAATTCTAACCAGGAAAAAGCTCCAAAGAGGAGAAAAAAAACTCAAATCCTTTGATCCCGAAGTGGGGCATGCAACATGAAGACAAAACATGGCAGATGAGGAAGTTCAAATTGAGGAAGAGAAAAATTATTGCAAGATATTCTTCACCATGGAAGAGAAAGTTGACAAGTTGTTTGCAGAATATGAGAAGAAAATCAAGCCTGAGAAGAAAGAACCAGATGATCATGCCTCGGTAAATCATGAAGGTGGAAGAGGAGAGCCTCCTGAACTACCCTCTCCATCCTCTAGTGATAGTTCTTCTTCTTCCTCTTCTCATCACTCTAACATGCATCATAGGAATACATCTAAGAAGCCATTTTTTAAGCTAGATGTAAAGTTTGATTTTCCCACATATAATGGAGAATGTAATGCAGAGAAACTAAATAATTGGATTAGATAGATCGAGGTTTATTCCCGGATTCAACAGATCGAGGAGGATGAGACCAGGATCCAATTAGAATCTCTATGGTTTAGTGGCACTACTCTCGTCTGGTGGGAGAGAAAGTTGCAGAAAGGTAGCAAACACTAGGATAATCTCCTTTCTTCTTGGTCCAATTTTGTTTCTACATTAAAATATTAGTTTTATCCTTTGGGTTATCAAAAAAATGCTTTAATGGAATGGAAATATTTGAGACAAGGAAAGGGTCAAAATGTATAAAGCTTCACATAATAGTTTAGAAAACAAGCTTTGAATTTGGATATTTCACTTGATTCACCATAAATTGTAACAAAGTATATTGGTGCTTTACATAGTTACATCAGGAATTCTTTTTATTTATTTGAGCCTACTACTATTGATGCGATCAATGTGAATGCCATTCATATTGAAAGCATGGGCAAGAGTGACAAACGAGAGCAACTAAAGAAATCATCTTTCAAACGACATAATGGCAAGTTCAAAGGGAAAGGAAAAGAAGGAAACTACAACCAAGAAGGAGGAAGGAGCAAAGCCATCTTACACACATTGTAAGAAGGAAGGCCATGATGATGAACATTGTTGGAAGTTAAATCCGGAGTTGAAACCAAAGATATTTGTTGCGAAGAACAAGCAAAAGATGGTGGCAACCATAAAGCAGGACCTTGGATCTGATTCGGGTGACGAAACACAGATCACAACAGTGGGCATACAAGGTACTCTTTCTCTTCATGCTATGAAAATACTGAATTTCATGCAAGTACAAGTTCTTCAAATGATTCTCTTGTTAATGAGCAAAAGAGGATTTAATTATTACACATTAGAGTTGTTATCACTTTAAAAAATATATATTTTACATTCTGAACGTCAAGTTTTTAAGTTGGTCAAAAGGTTGGTGTTAGTTTTTGGGTCTAGTCTTTTCATCTTTTTTTAGAGTCTAAAGAGTCAAAATAGGAGTCTTGTTAAGAGTCTTGTTGGTATGTCAAAAGAGGTCAATTATCTGCTTTAGTCTATTATTGGTCTCATATCTCACATGAATATCATTTGTTGAAACTCGTTTCAAAGTTCTCATGTGTTACAAAAAGGTTTAGGTGATTTCGCAGTGCAGAAACCCTATCTAGGTGATTTCGTAGCGCATAACCCAATTTTTACACTGGCTGTGCTACGAAATCGGAGATTCGTGCATCCGTAGCAAATCTTTTCTAACCGTCATATCTGTCAGATCCAGTTATGGTTGCATCATCCACTGTCAACTTATACACCTTGCCTATCATGTCCAACTGCTCATCTACATCATAGAGTCGTTAGATACCCTGGTACGCTCAGATTGCAAGTTCCAAGAACAACAAAACATTCATAGTCATATTTATGATTGTATTCATTGCATGAGGGAAATATGTAAGCGTTCAATTTGAATGCATTATGTATCAAGTGAGCCAGGGATCGAGGATTGAGCAGTGCATTACGCTGAAGTCTCATGGAGGGATCTGCAGAACGAAAAGAGCATAGATCAGGCAGATGTTTGAGAAACGAACCTGAAGGTGTAGACATTATCTTGAAAAACAAAGAAGTTGAGCATGCATTCAAGCAGGTTGGATGTTGGAATTTTTGTGAGAAACTCCAGGGAGGTCATGCACAAATCACCAAGGAATTTTCCTTGAATTTCACGGGACTGAATTCAAAGGTTGGGATGCTTGAATTGCAAATTTCACCAAAGGTAATATCCACAGTTACTGAGATTCCAAGGGTACAAGAAAATTGGTTTAAAAATTTCAAATTTTATATGACCCCCTGCAAAGAATTTCTAAAGCCGGAGTACATTAACTCAGATTTAAACAAGTCTGTGCCTAGAAATTATGTCAAGGACTCATATGCCAATCTGCTTACCTGTATACAGAGGTACCTTACCTATGAAGGGAGATATAATAAGGTGTATTCATATCATTTCAAGCTTCTGCTACATTTTACAGGAAATATATCCCTTGATTTACCTTTTTACTTATTTCATAGCCTAAGCAAAATGTGTGATAAGGTGCAGCTAAGGAAAGAAGCCTGTGAGACCTCATTGTTTCACCACGGTTTAATTAAGTTGATCATTCTGCATGAACTCCAGAGAGTAGGTAGGGACTGGCCCACATTCATATTCATGTTTGGTTTCAAGAATGAGACCGGTCTCAGTCCTCAAGCTACAAAAGATATTCCAACAACAACTGGTCATCAGGCAGAAACGAGATCCATGAGGTTTGCAAAGTTAAAGGTTAGGAAACAAGTAAGGGAACCCACCAAGCCACTCATTATCCAAGATACACCCCAACAGTCCCTCAAAGAGAAAACTTAGATCAAAGAAGGTGCACATGAATCAAGCACAGGTGAAGGAGTCCAAAGAAGAAGGACTAGGAGCCAGGTAGCTAAAGAAAAAGGAAAATCAGTGATTATTGAAGAAAGCCCTGTTTCAAAGGGAGACTTGAATGATTTATTGCAAGCCATACATATCGAGGAATCTCCCCTGGTTCAAGCATATTTGATAGAGTCAGGAAAAGACAAGGCTAAGAGAATCAAAGCCTCGAAAAAACTCAAGTTTGATGATCAGGTTGCTCAATTCGTCTTTAAGCCAAGAAGACCCATAACGAGGAATTTCAAACACATACAGGAGATAGTGCCAGGAGTAGATGAAACAGAGGAGATAACACAGTGTCATGAAGGAAAAGATAAAGGTAAAGCAATTACCTTTCAAGAAGAAGATAGTGTTGAAGAGTTGAAAAGAAAGTTGGAATTGGCAAACTTTGAAATTGCTAGACTGAAGAAAGCCTCCAAGAAACATGTAATCAAGGAGGCTTATTTTAACCAAAAGCAAGCTCAATGGGAGGACAAAACATTTCAAATACCCGAGGTGGTTGACTATAATGTTCAATTCCGTAGCTGGACTGTCCCTGCAATAAAGGAAGCACAATTCATCAGAAAGGTCAATACAAAGCTGAGAGCTGGGATCAGAGTCATGAAGAAGCAAATTCAAGAATTGAAGCTGCAGCTAAGGGAGCGGGAAAGATATCCTTAAAGAAACCACACAGCAAGTAAGGTTACATTCAAAGTTTTAATGATTTTCCTTATTACAGTTTCTTGAAGAGTGATACATCCCCACTCAGTTTTGATAACTTCAAGGCAGTTGAAAGGGATATGTCAAGTTAAATGAGGCTCAAGTCAGTCGGATTTTGATGTTAAGCTGTGTTTTGTGATTACACAGTAGTTTTGTAGTGTGCTACGAAACTGCTGGTAAATGTGCATAATACACAGCAGTTTTGTAGCGCACTACGAAACTGCTGAAGCTGCATAATTAACGTTCAGTCAACCAAATTTTGAAGGACTTTTCAATCAGCATTAAAAAGTTTTTGTCAGCACACATGTACATGGGAAAGGCTTACAACACACGAAGGACGTGGCACTCCAATGGATTGATTGACTAATTCAAGAAGATCAACATGGTTAATTACTTTCGAATATCTTTGAGGAAACCAAAAGCATAAAAACAGGGGCAGTTTCCTATTTCTCAGTAGAGGTAAAGGGATACGACATTAAGGACCAGTAAGAAGCTTAGAACATCCACCACAGCTAAATTGAAGGAGACCACTTGTCAGGGAACTAGATTTGATTGTAATTAATGACATTACCAGCATGATAAGGAGTTAGACTCCTAATTGTCTTAGGTTTCTAAAAAATCTAGTTAGCAGTTTGTTGTATTTAATAAGTAGTTAAAGTTCAATAGGTGTCAGTATAAGGAGGAGTCAAGTTCCCCTCATGTTGGAGGAGGAATCTCAGTTAGGTAAAAGAGCTCTATATATAGTAGAGGAGCTGATGTACAAAGGGTTGGAAAATGTTAGAGAAAAAGACTACTTTTGTAAATGTTGTGCAAGGACTGATATATACAGAAGCAGTTGGACTTTTCTGAAGCTGAGATTCTTAGTGTACTTCAGTGAGCTTCATCTTTTATCTTTGATATGCTTTACTTCCATGGTCTTAATTCTTATTACTCAGAATTCATGGAGGAACATGCTTTGACTTCCTTTATTTGTTAAACTATGTTGAATTGAGTTCTTGGGTCTTATCTTTGGATGTTTTTCTTCAATGATTTAATACTTATTACTCAGAATTCATGGTTAATCATGCTCTGACTTCCTTTAGGTATTAAACTATGATCTATCACTTTAAATTCTTCCTTTTGATACCTTGATGTATCATTACTCAGAATTCATGCCCACATGCTATGACTCCTATGAACTTCCAGTTATTGAGACTTTCCTGAATGTGTCACTCTTTCATTGAAGTATTTGCAAGCCTCAGTTTTATAAGAAGATCTATTTGTTATCCTTATCTCTGTCACTGACTCCATAGCCCAATGGTAGCAAGTCTCCATCTTCCAATCTATAAACATATAAAATCACAAACCATAGAGTTAGCCATCTATCCATATCTTTAATCAATATCATTAACCCTTTGAGAGAGCCCTCTCAGGCTGAGGAGGCTAAGCCTTAGCTAAAAGATTGGTTTGAAATAGTTACACAAGGTCTTCCTGATCAGCAGCCTATCAGGGGTGGATTTTTGTGATAACAAGAGTCATAATGAAACAGTGTACTAAAGTGGAAACCTTGTTTGATCTGGTATCACATGAAAATTTCATTTAAGAATCCTTGGTTAAGAAGTTAGGGTTAGAAACCAAGCCTCATCTCAAAACCTACCCTCTTGGTTGGGTGTGTGATAAATCCAAATAACATGTGACCAAACAATGTAGAGATAGATTTTGTATTGCATCCAAACTAGTAGATGAGGTTGATCTTGATGTTGTACCCTTGGATATTTGTGGTGTTGTATTGGGGAGTCCATATTTGTATGATAGGAAAGAAATTTTCTTTCTCCATGAAAACAAGTATCATATCACAAAATATGAGGTGGAATACTTTGTTAGATCTCATTGTGCCAAAATTAGTGCCAATCTTGTAAGTGCAATTCAGATGAAGATATTGATCAATTCTAGAAAAGGGTTCATGCTTATGGTGGTGAGAGAAAAAGATGCAGAGACATTTGAAGATTTCCAAGGACTGTTATCCCACTCATAAAAAGGAATTGCGTGCTTGTTTCTAACTATAATGGGATTTTTCAGGAACCAAGTGGGTTGCCTCCAAAGCATGAGATCCAACATGAGATTCACTTTCAACAGGATGCTCCTTTACCAAACATTTGTATGCACAGGTTGTCATCCATTGAGATGGAGGAGATAAAGAAGTAGGTGCAGGAAATGTTGAACCAAGGGGTCATAAGGGAAATTTATTCTCCATGTGGTTCACGTATTGCGTTGGTGCTAAATAAGGATGGCACATGGAGAATATGCGTAGAATATAGAGAACTCAACAAAATGATGGTGAAGAATCAGTACCCTATCCCTCACATTGATGATTTGTTAGATTAATTGAAAAATGTTGTCTATTTCACGAAAATGGACTTGCACAGTGGCTATCATTAGGTCAGGATTACATAATAGAATGTATGGAAGACTGCATTCAGGACAAAACAAGGGTTGTTTGAATGGTTGTCTATTTCACAAAACTAGAATTGTGCAGTGGCTATCTTCAGGTTGGGATTGCAGAACAGGATGTATGGAAGATTGCATTCATGAAAAAAGAAGATTTTTTTGAATGGTTGGTGATGCCATTCAGACTATGCAATGCTCCTTTCACATTCATGTGATGGAAATAATACTAAGAGGGGGGCTGAATCAGTATTTACAAATCAATAACTTTTTCATTTCCATAATCAGATTTATATACGCTACTTCAGTGAAGGGAACTCACGTGTGCACGCAACTATTCTTAAGGCAACCAGCATATATCCAGTGAACTTATGATTCAGTTAATTCATCATATGTTGATCTTTAATCAATGTATCAATACATTATTAAACATTAAACAATAACCATGTGCAGTAATAACATAATAAACCATCACACATAAGCAACACACATGAACACTAAGATTTAAGGTAGAAACCCAATGTAAGTGAAAACCACCTGTTGTTGTCGTCTTTGTCTTCTTTTAATAATAATAAAATCTATTTACAATCTTGTACTGGTGTAGACTCATACCAGTATGTAGGCACCCACCTGCAAAAGGATATAACCTTCTCTTGTTTTCTAGCTTCTACTGGAAGGGAGTTGCAACCCCTTAGCTCTTGTACTAGCCGATATGTTTACCAGTACGTAGGCGCCAACCTATAGAAGGCTACGACCTTCTCTCTTCTTCCAGGGACCACGTTTCATAAATTTTCAGACTGGATACTCCTGGTACACAACAACACTATATGTAGGCCACGTTTCATCCAATTTTCATACTGGACCCATCAACAACATTGAAGCTTAGAATCAATCACCATAACCATCAAATACATATGCATCAACCAATCACTGAAACTCAATCATCAATATCTGAATCAACCACAACTGAATCAATCATTGAAAACCCATCATCACTGAAGCAAATCACAACCAATCAATCTAAACATTCAGACCATTGTTACTAGAACACAGTCACTAGAGAACAAAGCAAAACCTAGAACTCTGCATCAAAAACCAGAACCAACTGCAACTTCAAACATCATATTTCATAGTTTATACGCTACTTTGATGTGCCGAACCGACATGTATACACGCTTTTATCAAATCCAACCAGCGTACAGATCTGCAAATATTAACTCATAACTTTGCAGCTTTTCCAGACTTCATCAATCTCTGATATAACTGAAACAATAAATCACTGATGCCTTTGAACCTCTAACACAACTAAATCAACTATTCATTCAAAATTAATCAAATTCATCCAATCAACTAGAACAAACAGATCACTATAACCAGTACACAGATATGAACCCAGAACACTGCATCAACAACCAGAACAAACTGTAACCTCAAAATGCATGTGTCAGAATGTATACTCTCCTTTAATGAAGCAAACCTGCATGTATACGCTACTTCCTTTTGTCCAACCTATGTATACCTCTAAAGATACTGAATCATAAAACCTCTGAACCACAAACTGTACCAATCAATGACATTCTGAAGATCTATTGTCATATTATAGAGTTCTAAATAGATAGCAACAAGGATCACCCTTCCTTCTCAATCAATCAATCAATCAGACTCAATTTCCTTATACATTCAGTTCTACTTTCAGATCTAAGAAGACATCATTGACAAATAATAGTAATATAGTAGTAAAACAACAGTATTGATCTGATAGATCAGTCATCCCTGAACATCAAGCTTTTCTTTTGCATATGCTACTTGGAAGAGCCGAACCAACGTGTATACGCACCTTCACCAAAGCGAACCAATGTATAGATATGAAAATACTTACTTATAACTTCGCTGGAATTCTAGACTTTAGGCATACCTAGATCATCATATATAAAAGGATAAAACATGTGTTAGCAATCAAATCTAGCCTATCCATTGTCAAATCACATAATGATAAGTCATTATAATCTTGATCCATCATTATATCTCATTCATCATGAACCACATAGGTGCATCCTTAGTGTAGATCAAGCAAAGCATCAGACACCCATAACTTGCATATTTGATGTAACACTTCATCAGATATTCAATACTTGCACACCTTGGCCTAATGATCTTCTCCTCCTTATATAGTTTTAGGCCTTTCTCAATACCTTAGACCAGAACCACTTAGGACCAATACCTTGGACCAAATACCTAGGGTCAATACCTCAGACCAAATGCCTCAGACAAAATACCTTGGATCAATACCTTGGACCAAAATACCCTTGGACTAAATACCTCGAATACAAACCTTAGTTTTCCAACATGTACGTGCTTTTCCTCCTTTGAAAGTGTGTGTATATGTATATGCTCATTTTTTTCCGTTAACCCACATGTATACATTGCTTGGACAAGATGAACCGGCGTATACTTCTTAAACTACTCTCCTTCTTCAATCTCTGGAGTCTAATCTGTAATCCTTTGTTGTTAACCTACTGCATTGTGAACTGTCATTTGAGTGAATTGCCATCAAGGGCAACACCTGTATCATAATGCCATTGTACATTACTTATGAACTGATTCCTTTGAACTGCCCTGCATTTTGTCACATCTGTAAACACAACTGCCATCCATTCTGTCACATATGATATTTCTTTTGTTGATTCATCTAGTTACCATATACAAGTGAGTTGTTCTACTACAAGTGGGTTGCCATCAAGTACAACACATGTATCATAATTCCAACAATCTCCCCCTTTGGACTTGATGGCAACCATGTTGGTGTTGATTACTGCAAGCTTTAGAAACTGTTAGAGATAACAAGCAACACCAAAATACTCTCCCCCTTTGACATCAAGGGCAAAGGGTGGACCAAGATACTCTCCCCCTTTGATATCAATGGTAAAGGGCTGACCAAAATGAAGACTTTCATATCTGAATAGCTGAATATGAACATTGATCATGCTCCCCCTAGGCACATGCTGAATTATCTGATTAAAATCTCCCTTTGTTCATGCTGAGATGCATTACCATCCATGCTCCCTCGGAGCACATGCAGAGTCTGCAAATATATTTTCTAAAAAAAATAACATGACTCTATAACTCAACTATGTGAGTATGACCTTCCTATCACCAATGACTCATACATACATCAATCTCCCAACCAAGTGGTGATATACCAAATGTTTATACATGACTGAAATATAAAAATTATTACATCATCCTTCCCATGCATAGTGGGGGTGCAAATTACATGATATGACCAAAAAGGACTCATTAAAAGACTATGATAGACAGAGACATATTATTACATCATGGGCCTTTACATGACCTTTACCTCAAATGATATACATGACATTTTTAACAAAGACTAAAGATCTAAACAAGACCATGATAGTCATCAGCAACTATATAGCATCCATCAGCAACATCCAGACCCACAATCTGTATATGTCCATGACAAAGTAAATATCATCAACCTGTGACAAAGTATGTCGTATATAGATATCAACTCATCCTCTTAATCTCATCAAGATCAAATTGCTTGTTTTCCTTAGTAGAAAGAGCCTTATCATAACCTTCCATGAATCAACTAAGCGTATGTCATATCTCAGAAGTAACACAAAATCATTCACATCATATCATATGTATGTGAAAACACCATAGTCATCATCTATGATCATAACATAAGTCATCATCATTATGTGACTAAGTAATCCATGTCTCTGAATATCCATGTCTTCAAATAGCTATGTCTTCATGAGACCTGCATTAACACCATTCTCTTGGCCAACCAATGATATTTATCAATATGCAACTTAAGTAATCATCCATGTATCCAACATCATGTGTATCCATCAACTATGTATCTACCAAACCATGAGCTCATGATCATTTGTTAAGCTTTCTTGATACCATCAACAACAATAATCCTCAACCATGTGAGAGCCAAGAAATATAGGAATCCTACATCATAACTACACCATATGAATTTTATGCATCTTTGAAGGCATGATGACACCAACATAAAAGAAATGAGTGGCTCATCATCAAATAATGAAGTTGTGTACTCAAGCTTTGTACTTCTTCTTGTCCTTATGAAGATCACCATGTAAGAAACATATATGTACTGTATGCATCATCAAAAATTCATCCACAATCATCCATAAATCTGATTTGAATAACATCTATGTAACCCCAAGCAATACGAGTATCATCTGAGATTTCATCATGGTCAACTCATAATCGTAACATAGCATGATGTATCATTCAAACACTTTAGCCACATAAGCATCATCATCATTGATAAGAGTCATTAGGTACCAAAGATTTCTAAACATAATTCCAACAATGCATTATTATAAGCATATGCTTCCCCTGAACCTATGCCAACTGTTCATTGTTAGATCTGATCATTGCAAATATTAGTAAGAATCATCAAGGCATCATCATAAATTAGATATACATCATTTTTTTTTAAACAGCTTATGAGGACCAACACATTTTCACATATCATCAGTAGATTGTAACCATCATCAAATAGAGCAAATAATTGACTGAACCATATCAGACCCTTTTTCCTGAGTCCGTCCCACTGAATTTTCCTCAAACCAACATATACGTGACTGTTCAGCTTCGAATTCGCATATATACGAGACTTGTCTTCATGAAACTTGCATATGAGATTTAGAACACTAAAGTTTCACACTTTAAGCTCCCCCTGAGTCTATTATGTCTGTATACTGTGCCATGCCACATTTTTCTGACTGTACTTCCTTCTTCTTCCATATCTTCGAGTGTGATGATGTTTTCTCCTTTTGGTATGGTGCCCGAAATTTTCTCCTGCATTCCTTTGCTATATGTCCAAACTTGTTACATGCATAACATCTTACATGTTTCATATTCCTTTTATAGCAGTCAATGGCTTTGTGACCAAACATATTGCAAGAAAAACAATATCCCTTGAAGTACCTGGAAGTTGATGATGTTTCTGTGTGATGGTTATTAGCTTGAACCATTCTACTTTTGCATCTTGCTGCAACATGTCCAAAATTATGACATATAAAACATTCAACATTATTCATCAGAGGAAAGAACCAATTATCACTTCCATAGTTAGGAGTAAATGATTTTCTTTGAAGACTCTCTTATCTCCTTGTTGAGCATTTCAGATTTTTCACTAGAGTTCTTTGCTTTAGTTTGTGAGCTAGATTCTCCTTTAACAATTTCATGAAAACCAAGACCATATTTGATGGTAGGAGACCTTTGACTACTAAGAATATCATCCAAAATATTAGTACTATCTTGAAATCGTAAAAGTTTATCCTTTTCTTCTAATTTACCTTTTAGGATATTTACCTCAACCTGATATTGCTCTTCCTTTTCAAGATACTGCTTCTTCATGATTTCTTCAGCTTTTCTTCCTTCTTCCACTTGTTGCCTTAATTCGAGAACTTCGTTTTCTTGTTCTTCAAGTGCTTGGAGTAGTTCTTCATTCTGATTATTTTATTTTTCGAGATCTTCTTTTAGAGAGAGGATCTTAGCTTCAAGACTTTCATAGTAACTGGATCTATCTTTAAGTTTCTTGATTGTTGTACTCTTTTTACTTACTTCATTTCTTAATGATGTCACTTCATCCTACAGCTTTTGACATTGATCTTCCTTTCCCTTGTACTGCTTCCTTCCTTGTTTCCTTACTCCAATTGATATTTTAATCTGGTAACTTCTTCTTTGTAAGAAAATTCCCTTTTATCAATTAGATCATCTTGATCTCTAATTATATCTGTGAGCTTTTAAATTTTGCTTCTATTTTATTTCTTTCTCTTTCACCCATAGTTGTTTCGCTATCACTTTCATTATCTTCAAATGAACAGAGAAATGTATCATCAGAGGACAACAAATTCATACATGATAGTTCTTTTGCTTGTTCATCTCCATTCTAAGGTGATTCTGAATCTGAAGAGTTGCATCCACATAATCCCCAATTGTCTCTCCCACTGTCATAGTTCCTTTGGGATGCCTTCTTCTTTTGAGGTGCTTTCTTCTTTAGCTTCTTTCCCATTGTTTCTATGGATCTCCTTCAAGGGATCAAGCTTCTACTAAAGGACCTGCTACCAATTGTTGGAAATAATACTGAGAGGGGGGGGGGGGGTGAATCAATATTTACAAATCAATAAATTTTTCATCTCCATAATCAGATTTATATATGCTACTTCGGTGAAGGTAACTCGTGTGTGCACACAACTATTCTTAAGGCAACCAGTGTATATCTAGTGAAATTATGATTTAGTTAATTCATCATATGTTGATCTTTAATTAGTGCATCAGTACATTATTAAAAGTTAAACAATAACCATGTGCAATAATAACAGAATAAACCATCACACATAAGCAACACACTTGAACACTAAGATTTAAGGTGGAAACCCAATGTGGGTGAAAACCACCTGCTGCTTTCATCTTTGTCTTCTTTTAATAATAAGAAAATATGTTTACAATCTTGTATTGGTGCAGACTCATACCAGTATGCAGGTACCCACCTGTAGAAGGCTACAACCTTCTCTCATTTTCCAGCTTCTACTGGAAGGGAGCTACAACCCCCTATCTCTTGTACTGGACAATATTTTTACCAGTATGTAGGAGCCAGCCTACAGAAGGCTACAACCTTAACTCTTCTTCCAGGGACCACGTTTCATAAATTTTCAGACTGGATACTCCTGGTACACAACAACACTATATGTAGGCCACGTTTCATCCAATTTTCATATTGGACCCATCAACAACATTGAAGCTTAGAATCAATCACCATAACCATCAAATACATCTGCATCAACCAATCACTGAAACTCAATCATCAATATTTGAATCAACCACAACTGAATCAATCATTGAAAACCCATCATCACTGAAGCAAATCACAATCAATCAATCTGAACATTCAGACCATTGTCACTAGAACACAGTCACCAGAACACAAAGTAGAACCCAAAACTCTACATCAACAACCAGAACCAACTGCAACTTCAAACATCATATTTCATAATGTATACGCTACTTTGATGTGCCGAACCAGCATGTATACGTGCTTTTATCAAATCCAACCAGCGTACAGATCTGCAAATATTAACTCATAACTTTGCAGCTTTTCCAGACTTCATCAATCTCTGATATAACTGAAACAATCAATCACTGACACCTCTGAACCTCTGACACAACTGAATCAACCATTCATTCAAACTTAATCAAATTCATCCAATCAACTGGAATAGACAGATCATTGTAACCAATACACAGATATGAACCCAGAACACTGCATCAACAACTAGAACAAATTGTAACCTCAAAATGCATGTGTCAGAATGTATATGCTCCTTTAATGAAGAAAACCTGCGTGTATATGCTACTTCCTTTTGTCCAACCTATGTATACCTCTAAAGATACTGAATCATAAAACCTTTGAACCACAAACTGTACCAATCAGTGACATTCTAAAGATCTACTATCATATTACAGAGTTCTAAACAGATAGCAACAAGGATCACCCTTCCTTCTCAATCAATCAATCAATCAGACTCAATTTCCTTATACATTCAGTTCTACTTTCAGATCTAAGAAGACATCATTGACAAACAATAGTAATATAGTAGTAAAACAACAGTATTGATCTGATAGATTAGTTATCCCTGAACATCAATTTTTTTTTTGCACACTACTTGGAAGAGCCGAACTAATGTGTATGCGCACCTTCACCAAAGCGAACCAACATATAGATATGCAAATACTTACTTATAACTTTGTTGCAATTCTAGACTTTAGACATACCCAGATCATCATATATAAAGGATAAAACATGTGTTAGCAATCAGATCTAGCCTATCCATTGTCAAATCACATAATGATAAGTCATTATGATCTTGATCCATCATTAGATCTCATCCATCATCAACCACATAGGTGCATCCTTAGTTTAGATCAAGAAAAGCATCAGACACCCATAACCTGCATATTTGATCTAACACTTCATCAGATATTCAATACTTGCACACCTTGGCCTAATGATCTCCTCCTTATATAGTTTTAAGTCTTTCTCAATACCTTGGACCAGAACCACTTAGGACCAATACCTTGGACCAAATACCTAGGGTCAATACCTCAGACCAAATACCTCAGACCAAATACCTCGGACCAAATACCTTGGATCAATACCTTGGACCAAAATACCTTGGACTAAATACCTCAGACCAAAACCTTAGTTTTCCAACATGTACGTGCTTTTCCTCCTTTGAAAGTGCGTGTATACGTATACACTCCTTTTGTTCTATTAACCCGCGTGTATACGCTGCTTGGACAAGGTGAACCAGCATATACTTCTTAAACTACTCTCTTTCTTCAATCTCTAGAGTCTGATCTGTAATCCTTTGTTGTTAACCTGCTGCACTGTGAACTATCATCTGAGTGAGTTGCCATCAAGGGCAACACCTGTATCATAATGCCATTGTACATTACTTCTGAACTGATTCCTTTGAACTGCCCTGCATTTTGTCACATCTGTAAACACAACTGCCATGCATTCTGTCACATCTGATATCTCTTTTGTAGATTCATCTAGTTACCATATACAAGTGAGTTGTTCTACTACAAGTGGGTTTCCATCAAGTACAACACATGTATCATAATGCCAACATCATGAGGGTGATGAATGATAAATTTAAACCTTTTCTTAATGATTTTGTACTTGTGTTTCTTGATGACATTATTTCTTTTAGTAGAACATGGGAAGATCATGTGAGTCATGTTAAAAAGGTGCTTGATGTTTTGCAAAAGGAAACATTGTATCTAAAAATGTCTAAGTGTGAATTTGGTAATACCTCTTTGGTTTAATTGGGTCACATTGCCAGAGGTGGACAATTAAAATTAGATCCTTCTAAAATTGATGTGATTGTGAAGTGGCCTAAACCCACCAATGTTATAGAGGTTCGTAGCTGTTTTGGTGTAGTACAATACTGGAGAAGGTTCATTGTCAACGTTTCTGTCATTACATCCCTATAGTATACCTAGGGGGGATAGTATGGGGTACAGAGGGAGGCACCCAAGGCAATAATATAATAATGGGATTGGCCATAGTTAATAAATAAAGTGGTTAACCCGCATCATGTAAGAGACCACAAGTAGTTAGAAATAATGTGATAAGCCCATGGTATTAGATGGATGGTATTGAGAGAACCATGGTAATGACCCATGGTATTGTATGTATGAATCCTATATAGAGGCTAGAGACTCTCCATTGAGAGATGTCAAGGATTATTGTATTGACAAGCATATGGCTTGTGGAGTGTTCTCCTTCCTTAAGGAGTAGTTGTATGGTGTTACCCTACTTCAAGGATTTGATCAATAAAAAGATGCATTTTCATGTTATATTATTGGGTTGATCTTGTTATTTCTGGGCATATTTCTATTCTCCTATATTTGTAGGTCAGATCTATTACAAGTGGTATTGGAGCACTTTCTTGGGCAAAGCGGAGATTTTTATTTTTATTTTTGCAGGAATTTTTTGGGGCAGCAAGTTTGTAGATCATATCTGTAACTTCTGGTGCAAAATTTGAAGAAAAAAATTGCAGATCTGGATTCTTTGTGAAAAAATACCCAATTTCAAAAAAATAATCGGCCGAATTGGAGTCTGGATGAGGGAGATATCGCTAATTTAAAAATCAACTGTGTTGCAGAAAAGTTTTGACAAAAATTTCGTGGATGGCGCATCTCCAGTTAATTTTTTATTTTTATGGGGGATTTTAAGAAACTCATTGTAGATCGTAGATCCTCCTAAAAAATTGCCCAATTACAAAAAACAAATCGGTCGAATTGGAGTCTGGATGTGGGAGATATCGCTGATTTAAAATCAACTCTCTTTTTCATAATTTTTTGTGACAACAATAGTTGTAGCTTGAATATGAAATTCCAAAGCGCTTAGATCGGGATTTCTATCACATGGGAAGAGGCAAAATGGCTATTCCATTTCCGGAAACAGGTCATAATAAGGATTTTGAGCAATATTGACTGAATTGTGGCCATTGTAAATTTTTGCCAAGTAAGTGATTTTTTTTTTCAAAACCCTCTTCATGGCTTCTAGCAATATATTTTTTATAGGAAACGTTGATGGGTCGACTATTGAAAAATTTATACAAGATCAGAAGTGTGACCGCCCA
The DNA here is from genome assembly GCA_031772625.1 of Pinus tabuliformis. Classification (NCBI taxonomy): domain Eukaryota; kingdom Viridiplantae; phylum Streptophyta; class Pinopsida; order Pinales; family Pinaceae; genus Pinus; species Pinus tabuliformis. The sequence continues at coordinate 2,025,914,416 of CM062816.1, forward strand.
TGGTTTTGGAAGGACTCCATAGGGTATTATTTGAAAGATGAGTTTTTATATGGTGGAAATCACATGACAGTGAGATTTTGAAGTTATGTCCTACTGACGAAATTGAAAAAATATTTTTGGACAAATGGTATCATACTGGAAAGAAGGAAACCCAAAAACCTAGCAAAGATTTTATTTTTACAGGAAAGAAGGAAACCAAGAAACCTAAAGTGTTATTTTCTTCTAGTATCTCCTTATTATAGTCTCATGGATGTATTCAGAAGGAGAAGATCATTTCGTCTATAAATCCTAGTTGCAAGCATAATTTTATCCATGTTAATTTGGCAAAAACATTGCAAGTTCTAGCAAAACACATTGAAAACACACAGGTTCATAATGAGGATGTTTAAGTTTATAAAGATTTGAAGCTTTCTATGGATAAGTATGCGCTGCATTGTGATTTTTATACTTCAAATATGGATAACATGGATGTTGTTTTGGGATATGCTTGGATGGAATCTATGGGTACTGTCAATATTAATGTGCAAAAGAAATTCATGAAGCTTTGGTATAAAAAGAAGAAAATTACATTATATGATATTTCCATTAAGACTCTGACACATAAGATGATGAGCCTTTGATGGTTGACAACCAAACACAAGCGTCAAACTAGGTGTTAGTGCCTAGATTTACCTCGGGCTGAAAAGGCAGGATCCATGACCAACATCAAACCACGCTCAGCCTCGTAGCTAGCCCTACGAGGATAGTGGAGGGCTCTCTCCAGGTCAATCTCAGCAAATTATGATCTATGGGGCTTGAGATGACTGAAATATCTTCTAATTTTAGGCTAGGTATGAAGAGAAAGGATTTGATTTGATTTTTTTTGGGGGTTTTGTTGAAATCAAGGGAAAGGAAAATTTGAGTCCGGGGATGAAGGCTAGTTTTGTAGAGTTCTGATTGGGGCAAGAAAGGCAATCATTTTGATGCTTTGATTTGCAAAGATGGAGGGCTCAGACTGGTGAGAAGCTGAAGAGGGCAAGAGGGTATCAATAATCCTCTTCAAATTGAAGAAAACATTGAAAATTAAACAAAACTGAAAGGCAGAGCACAACAGCCTAATGAATTCTACCTTTGTCACTCATTTGTTTAATTTCAGAAGCAAAAGAGAAAGGAAATGGTATACATAAATCTAAGTGAACATACAAATTACACAAAGAAGAACACCATCAAAACATAGAGCCACAAGGATCCCAAAAAGTGTTGCAAACCCTGGTCTTTCCTTTGCCAAAAATGCAGAAATCAAATGTACAATGGAGTGCCAAGCAATCCCAAGTGTCCAACCCTGAAAATGATTGAGAAATTACGTGATATAGACAACCATAACTCCTTCACATGCCTCTAGGGGTCTAGCTCATCATTCTAGGAGCTGTTTCAACCATATCTAAACAAGGAACTGAAAAATGGGCAATGAAACAACTTGCCTCTATATAAAAGGAAATTGATTCATTCACTATCTTTTTACTTTTTAGTGAACGAATCTACATGGATGAGTAACAATGTGCCAAAATTACATCAAAGTCATGAATTTACATCAATATAAGTCAGAGTTATATGAAAAAGTGAAACTAGTCAAAACTGGGCTAAATCTTGAGCTGCTAAGTGAAAAATAGGCCAAATTTCCCTATGCACCGTGCCTGAAACCTGTATGCATAGCAAAACTTTGAGGCTGATTTTGAGGGTCTTCCCGAAGTCAAAATTGAGCACATGATAGCTCGTTGGAAAGCCCTACCTGTTTGCTTTCCAACCCAAGTGGAATTTCTGGATTTTGTTGTCATTTGCCCCTCCAAAACTTCAATCTCCCAAGACTGCTTCCTGTGGGTTCAAAAGGTGGCAGAGAGGTCATTTTTTGTATGTTTTTGACCCCTTAGGCAAACCAGAACTTGATGAAATCCTTAGGTAATTCATGAGCATGCATAAATTTTCATAAAAAATCCAGAAATGCAAAGTTTTCCTCCAGAGGATCTCCCAATTATAAGCGCGCGCCAAGTGGTGCTACGCGTTGGGCAGGAAAATCTGTTTTGAAGCCAAAAAATTCAAAATTGACAAAATTTTCTCCAAATTTGTTGAAATTTGGATTGAAGGTCCATCATCAAGTATCATGCTCAGCCAAAGAAGCTTCGGCCAAGATTTGGAGCCTATCATGCCTTTTGCGTCGTTTTAGTGCCCTCCTTAGTCTTGCCTTCAGGATTTTGATCCTTGCTTTGCAAACATGAGTTCGTGCCCAATAATGATTTTTCATGTGCCTGAGCATGTACTTGTGTTATGAAACCAGCTCAAGAAAAGATAGTAAAGAAAGATCAATGCCTTAGAATTCAGCCTCTTCGAGGGGGCAACCTCCTTTACATTACATAAATGAACAATTCTTGGATGATACAAATGACAAAACCTCCTTTCTATATATAGGAGTCTAAGGAGTTTCAATATAATCCAGCCGACCTAACAATAATAATAAAGCCACAAAAATAACAATAGAGGGATTCTATGGGGCACAGAAATAACAATATGGGGGTAATAGGGGCACAACAATATAAATAAGGGGTATAACTACAATAGTAATGGGGTAATCACTAATATTATAGGGACCCAACATTCCCCTCTCCTTCAAAAAAGTGTTGTCCTCAACGCTTGAGTAGTTCTGGATACTTCTACATAAAATTTTCATCCTCCCATGTGGAATCTTCAGCGGATAAGTTCTTCCACTTGATAAGATACTCTGAAATTGATCGATTTCGTAGCTGTCGAGTTCTTGTTTCTGTGACTGCTTCCGGTTCCAATATAATTTTTCCTTCCTCGTCAAGTTCTGGCAATATTGTTTGAACTGGGAGCTTGTCGCCTATAACCTTCTTTAAACATGAAACATGGAAAACTGGGTGCAATCGAGAAGCTGCAGGAAGCTCCAATTTGTATGCCATAGTACCAATCTTTTGCAACACCTTGTACGGACCATAATACTTTGGTGATAATTTATTATCCTTCTTAGCTTGCTTTAGGGACATTTGCTTATATGGTTGTAGCCGTAGGAATACCCAATCACCTACATCAAAACTTCTTTCACTGCGATGTTGATCTGCCTGTTGTTTCATTCTATTTTGTGCCAACACGAGGTTATCCTTTAAGAGTTGGAGGACTTGTTGTTGATGTTCGATGTGATGTTCCACTGCCTGAACCTTAGAATTTTCTCTTAAATATGATGTGATGGATGGTGGTTGATACCCATAAAGTGCCATAAATGGGGTCATTTTTGTTGCTGTATGGAAGGAAGTGTTATACCACCATTCAGCCAGAGGCAACCATTTGACCCATTGTGTCTGTTTATCAGATACAAAGCAACGAAGATATCCTTCCAAACATTTGTTTACTATCTCAGTTTGCCCATCAGATTGAGGATGATAAGATGAGCTATGAGCTAACTGAGTACCAAGACAAGAAAATAATTTTGTCCAAAAATTTCCAGTGAAAATGGGATCTCTGTCACTTACAATAATCTTTGGGTTTCCATGTAGCTTTTGAACTGTTTCCATAAATGCAGTAGAAACTGTACTGGCTTTAAATGGATGTGATAATGCACAAAAGTGTGCATACTTGGTAAGTCTGTCAACTACCACCATGATGACACTCTTTCCCTCAGACTTGGGTAAACCTGTGATAAAATCCATTGAAACCTCCTCCCAACGTTGGCTTGGAATGGATAAAGGTTGTAATAGACCCGGTGTCTTAATTGTTTCAACTTTATTTTGTTGGCAAACCAAACATTCCGCCACAAACTTTTGAATATCTGATTTAAGGCCATCCCAAAAAAATTCCTTCTTAACCCTGTGGTAAGTTTTTAAAAATCCTGAGTGCCCTCCTAAGGGAGAAGTGTGCAATTCCATAAGAATCTTTTGTTTTAGCTGGGAATTCTTACAGAGGTATAAGCGATCTTTGTACCATAACGAATCATTTTGCCAGCTAAATGTATCAGAAGTACTGGAATCTTGTTGTAGCTTTCGAATAAGTGCCCACACTTCTTCGTCATTCTTCCATTCCTCCTTTGCTTCGTTTATCCAATCTGGTTGGATAATAGAAATGGCACACAACAATGCTTCCACATCCTCATCCTTTCTTGAGAGTGCATCTGCCACCACATTTTGCTTCCCTTTTTTGTAGATGATTTCAAAGTCATAACCCAACATCTTTGTGACCCACTTTTGTTGCTCTTCAGAGGATAATCTTTGTTCTAAAAAGTATTTAAGGCTATCATGATCCGTTTTTACCTTGAAGTGTCTTCCCATTAGGTAGGGTCGCCATTTCTTAAGTGCATGGAGTATTGCCAACATTTCCTTCTCATAAATAGCTTTGCTTAAAAACTTTCCCTTGATTGGACGACTTTCAAAAGCAATGGGTCTTTCATCTTGCATTAGAACAGCACCAATTCCATTTCCTGAAGCATCACATTCCACAATAAAGGTTTTTGTGAAGTCCGGTGTAGCTAAGACCGGTGCTTGGCACATTGCCTCTTTAAGATGTTCAAAGGCCTTTGTTGCTTCCGGAGTCCATGAAAATGAATCTTTCTTCAATAATGTTGTTAGAGGTGCTGCTATTCTCCCATAATTCTTAACAAACTTGCGATAATACCCTGTCAACCCAAGAAATCCTCGCAGATGCTTTATGGATGTGGGGATTTTCCATTCCTTAATGGCTTTAATTTTGCTAGGGTCTACCTTAACTCCTTCATGAGATACAATATGACCCAAATATTCCACCTCCTGGACTCCAAAGAAACATTTGGATCTTTTTGCATATAATTGTTTCTCCTCCAATAGTTGTAGCACCCTGTCAACATGTTCAACATGATCCTTCCAAGACTTGCTGTAGATTAGTATATCATCAAAAAATACTAACACAAATTTTCTAAGGAATGGTTTGAAAATTGAATTCATCAAACCTTGAAATGTTGAAGGTGCATTGGTAAGGCCAAAAGGCATGACCAAAAATTCATAATGACCCTCATGAGTTCTAAATGTTGTTTTCGGAATGTCTTCAATCTTCATTCTGATTTGATGATATCCCGAACGAAGATCCAACTTGGTGAAGTAAATTGATCCATGCAATTCATCCAGTAATTCATCAATGACAGGAATGGGGAACTTATCTTTAATAGTGAGCTTGTTGAGCTCCCTATAATCTGGACACATGCGCCATGATCCATCCTTCTTGTGCACCAATACTACTGGAGCTGAGAAAGAACTTTGACTCGGTTGAATTATACCAGCCTCTAGCATTTCTGCAACCATACGTTCAATTTCACTTTTTTGGACATAGGGATATCTGTACGGCCTGATGTTTGGAGGAACACTTCCTGGAATCAGATGAATAGCATGATCATGATCACGCATAGGTGGGAGACCTTTGGGAGTCTCAAATACCTTGGAATGATTGTCCAGGACTTTTTGGAGATCTGGAGAAATAGATGATTCCAATGTGGAAACATCTAGCGAACATAATTGTGCAATTACACCTCTTTGCTCCTTTTTTAGAAGCTTTGTCATGCCATTAGAGCTGATTATCTTTCCTGGTTTCCCTGCAATACCCCTTAATTCAACTTCCTTTCCTTCCACAGAAAATTTCATGAAAAGTTCTTGAAAATTAAAAGCTATTGTACCCAAGGATTGTAGCCATTGGACTCCTAGTACAACATCAGCACCTCCCATTGGAATGGAAAGCATTGGGCTAGTCAATACATATTCTCCCATGGATAGCTTGATATTATGGCACTTTCCAGAACAATTTATTGTTCCTCCATTTGCAATCATCACTTGACACTCTGGTGCTGGATATAGGAAGCAATTCAATTCTTTTGCTACCCTACAATGAATAAAATTGTGGGTGCTTCCTGAATCAATCAACACTATTACCTTTTTCTTCTTGATTTGTCCTTCTATCTTGATGGTTTGAGGAGTGGTAATTCCCGCCAATGCATTACAAGATATGGTCGGATTTATTTGTTCTTCATCTAGGCTTTGTTCCTGGAATATATCCTCTTCTTTTGACCTTTCTTGCTCCTTTTCTTCTTCCTCTTCACAATCTATGTAGAATAATTTCTTCTCAGCACACTTATGACCTTTTGTGTATTTGCTATCACAATTGTAACAAAGCCCTTTTGCTCTTTTTTCTTCCAATTGTTGTGGTGTCAACCTTATAGGTTGTGGAAGACTATGGGCAACAACACTTCCGTCTTTATAGTTGTGAATGGTATGCTTCCTAGTTGCCATAATTTTGCTTTCCATTTTTCTTGCTAACCTGAATGCCTTCTCTAATGAATCAGGTTCCCAAAGGCGCACATCATGTTGGATATTATCCTTTAAAGACCCTATGAACACATCAATCCTATGCTCCTCTGGAATATCTTTTACCCTTATGTTCAATTTTTGGAACTCCTCAATGTGCTCCATTATTGAACCCTTTTGTTTGAGACTTATCAATTGGCTAAAAAAAGTGTTGCTTTTTGTATCCTCATAATGTGCTATCAATTCTTCCGTAAAAATTGCCCAAGTGATAAATTGTTTACGAGAACAAAGCCATTGATACCATACAAACTGATTTGGTTCCAAATATAAAGTTGCCATACGTACCTTTTGTGTGTTTTGCACATTATTGAGATCGAAGAATTGCTCCATCTGTAATATCCATGTGGCGGGATCCTTGCCATCAAACTTCCTCATATCGATTTTTGGAACATGGTGAGTCTTCGATCCAACATTAGAGTCTATGGAATCATGATTAACATTTCTTTTGTTCTCATCATGAGTTTCCTTTAGTACTCTTTCACCTTAGTAACCATTTCTTGTAGCAACTTATTCATATTTATCTTCAATTCTTCCATCTTATCATCCATGCCATCAATTTTAGCGTCCATGCCATTCACCTTAGCTTCCATGCCATCCATCTTAGCTTCTAGGCCTTTCTTTAAACAGTCCATCTTAGCTTCTACACCTTTCTTTAAACCATCCATCTTAGCTTCTACATCTTTCTTTAAACCATCCATCTTAGATTCTGTTCCTTTTTGTGCAAGGGACAGTTGTTGCACTTGGTCTTGTAATTTTGATATATCATGTTGCATTTCTTCCTCTTCTTCATGAGTCATGCTAGAGCTTTCAGGTTCCTTACTAGGTGTTTGCATTTTCTTTCCTCGGGGCATCAGTTACCGATAATAATGCTCTACTATGCCCTTTGAATTCCTTCAAAATAAATTTTCAAACCAAGCTTAAGCAAAAATTTAAAAAAATCTACACACCTTTTTTCACTTTGTAGGAGCTTGATATTGCCTCTGATGTATCTCTGTACTTTCCAATCATCTAGTTCTGTAATTATGACCTGTAGTAGCTCTCTGTGTCCTCTTTCCAATGCCACCAGTCTGATCCAAATTGGATTCTCCAAGAAAGAGTTATGCACAATCTCCCAAGATGACCTGATTATAGACCTTTCTAGAAGAGTGAACTTGTATGAAGTGCCACGTGTACAATTTTTGACCTTTGGTTCTAAAATAGATATACAAGAAACTACAGTCCGTCCTCTTTCTGTACCTTCTTACGAAATTTCAATCCGATCCCTAGAGAGAAAGTTATGACGATTTTCCCTAGGTCACCTGTTTTGAATGTAATTCAGGAGTCTGCAAAAAGACCAACTTCCTCAGATCATATCTCCGCAAATATCGTACGAAAAGATCTGAAATTCGGACCCAAGGTTCAGCGCGATTTCTTCTCAAATGGGTTTTTTTGCGACTTCTGAAACGTCACAGAAAAAAAATTATAGCGAAAATGCCACGATGACCTGTTTGGAGCAGCGAAACCCTAGAATCCAAAGCTCTGATACCAAATGTTATGAAACCAGCTCAAGAAAAGATAGAAAAGAAAGATCAACGCCTTAGAATTCAGCCTCTTCGAGGGGGAAACCTCCTTTACATTACATAAATGAACAATTCTTGGATGATACAAATGACAAAACCTCCTTTCTATATATAGGAGTCTAAGGAGTCACAATATAATCCAGCCGACCTAACAATAATAATATAAAGCCACAAAAATAACAATAGAGGGATTCTATGGGGCACAGAAATAACAATATGGGGGTAATAGGGGCACAACAATATAAATAAGGGGTATAACTACAATAGTAATGGGGTAATCACTAATATTATAGGGACCCAACAACTTGTCCTTGTTTGCCTTGTCCAACAGCTTCTCAAGATGAATGTTGACCCTCTCAAGCCAAATCTCTCGATCAGCCTCTATCTCCTGCTCCAATGAAGTGAACTCTCTCCTCCTCCTTTGGGCAACTTGGTGGTTTTGCCGAATGTTTTGTAACTCCATGACTATATGCTGATCCTCCAGTTGTTTGTTTCATTGCTCCAAATAGTTTATGACCCATTGAGCTCTCTGCAACTTGTTGGTCAATGCATCTATCTCGACTTTCTGCTCCTGAATGACCTCCCTCAGCTTTGAGCTAGGAGAGCTCACATCATCATCGATGAGTATGAAATCAATGTCTAGGCCTCCTGAAGGGCCCTCATGCTGCATAGGCTTCTTGCCTCTGTCCTGTACCTGTACTACTGATGACGGCAATGAGACCCCTTCCACCCCAGGTGGAGATAGTACTTGTCGGGCTGCTGCAAACAATCCTCTCATGCCTCTCTGATAGGTGACATATGTTGGCACACTAGTAGTCTCTGCCTCCCAACCTCCATGCTGATGTGAAGGTTCACCTGCATGATGGACAACCTCCTGATGAGCTACTGAAGCTGTGAAGAACTCACGAGAAATGAAGTCTTCCCATGTGATACCCTGCAAGCCAAGCTGATATACAACAATGATCTTGATGAGCGCATAATGGTAAATGCTATTGTACTGCTGTTCAGGAGTCTTCTTTTGTACAAGAGTAGTCATCCTCTCGATGTTTTGGCACATGAAATATGGAATGTTCATCATCTTCACTCTCGTGAAATGCATCAACAATCTGATATGGTATGCATAGAGGCGTGAGAAGCGGCCCTCACAACTGAAGTATCTAATAATGAGTCTCATCAATGGCGCATAGGATTCTTTCAAAAACCGGAATGGGAACACCCTGCTGAGCTGTTTCACATAGCTGGGCCTAATGTATGGTTCATAATGTACTTTTTCTACCTGCATTATTTTGTTCCACTCCTCACCTACATTCGGTATTCTTGTTGCTTTAGAAATGGTCTCTGGTGTCAAGGTGAAATTTACACCAGCAAGAGTTACCTGACCATCATGCAAATGCAAAACAAATAACTGAGCCAACTCCTGATGATGCTGAATCTGAGCAATCATTTCGCAATACTGAAAGCATGACTGTTGTTGGAAACATGCCATGGCAAGTGGGCAGGCTTGCAGTTTAGTCAAATAGGTGGGCTCTTCTCTAACATGTTTGCCTCCTTTACGAGGCCTTCTTGGTGCATGAAGCTCTGTGGTAGAATCACTATCTTGTTCATATGATGACTCGGTGTCTATCATGGTGCTGCAAAGGTGTATGTCAAGTATGTGTTTGGTTTGGTTTGAAAATGATAAATGAGTGTTTTGTTTTCAATGCCAAAGGTGTCAAAGTCAAATGAGGGACTGTAGGAAAAAATGGGCAGTGATAATGATGGAGTTTGTCAAGTGAGATTTGAAGTGTGAGGACAATCACTTGACTACTTAGGGACTTGAGGATTTTATAAGTGAAATGAGAGAAGGAGCGTGATAGGGAATGGTAGGGTTTAGGAATAGGGATAATAGAACTTAGGAATAAGTGATTTGGGATGTTAGGGAATAAGGGATTGACAAATGATAATATGACAGTGAAGGGGAAAGAAACCATAGGAAAGGAATGAGATTTGAAATACTTGGCACCAACGTCAAATTTTAACACTCAAATTCAAACCCTAAGAGGTAGTTTTTATCAAAATGAGAGGGTTTATGTTTTCAACTTTTAAAATTTCATATTCTTCCCTCCAAACAACACCAAACACAAGCTAATATCAATTCACAACCTTACAAACTTACTTGGCGCGAGGAAAACTGAGTTGGTTTGAAATTTTTGAAAGCAGTGATGAAGTTTTTGCTTGGCGGCCCTGTGTGCTGCGCAGGCTGTATGCGCCGCACACGTTCAATTTAACACTGTGAATGGCGGCTCTATGCGCCGCGAGTACCTCCCAATGCGCCTTGCAATCAATTCAACACACAGTCGGCCATCAAAATCACAGTTACACCCTTCCACAATCTAACTTGACTTCTTGTTGTCTCCTTGTGTGCAAATGAATTGTTTGGACACCAAAATATCTTGTATAACCATTGGACTTAAATTTTTGATCTCAATAACCCACTTTCTAATGTTTACACTTTGGCACTTTTAACTTTCTAATACAAACTCTGTTTTTTGTTGTTTCCTTTGACTTTTGACTAAAATGATGAAACTCTTGGCAATTTTTTGCAGGGATTATGGCCTTGGATTTTGGCAAAGGATGATCAGGGCTGCATTGAAGAACTGTAGAGCTTGAAAAACCTTAAACATTACATATTTATTACAAAAAATAAATTTAACGATTTCTTCTTCAAAACAGAGTTTTGAAGAAGAATCATTCTCAGGCATTATTGATAATGAAAATTTTGGAATGAAAACTTATTAGGGACATCCTCATGTGCTTGCTAGCATTATTGGACACTTTGAAGACAAAATTTGCGAAACCCTAGACCTAATGGCTGAAACGACTCTTGGCTGACCAAAAGACCATCCATAATGACTGTAAAATTGACTTTGATGATTAGACACGAACCAACAGGTACATGACATGAGGAAAGTATGCAGACAAGACCCTTCCGTCAAAAGATCGATGCTCCTAATGGAATGCATATGATCGAGCTGAATGAGACACCTAAAATGAAATACAACATAAGAGGTTTTGATCTCTGACGGAGGGCTGAACAGAATGACTCTAACACCAGGTACCAGAAAAATAGGTAGAGTCCAAGGAGGTTGAAGTAGAAAATGTTACAAGTACTAATACATTAGATGAGGAATCCGTGGTTGAAGTAATATTGGAAGATAAGCAACAACAACAAGGGCCAAAACATGTACCAAATACCAATCAAGCTCCATTAGGTGGTGAATTAAAGAAAGATACACCGTTGGTTAAAACTTCAGCATATCACCACCCACATCACTCTGCAAATATAGGAGGTTGATCAAACCCTTGAGGAAGGGTAACACCATACAACTACTCCTTAAAGAAGGAGAACACTCCACAAGTCATATGCTTGTCAATACAATAATCCTTGACAACTCTAAATGGGGAGTCTCTAGCCTCTATATAGGATTCATACATACAATACCATGGGTCATTACCATGGTTCTCTTAATACCATCCGTATAATACCATGGGCTTATCACATTATTGCTAATTACTTGTGGTCCCTTACATGATGCAGGTTAACCACTTTATTTATTAACTATGGCCCATCCCATTATTATATTATTCCCTTGGATACCTCTCTTTGTACACCATACTATCCCCCCTAGGTATAATACAATCCCCTTACATGCATTGAAAAGTTTGAAGCAAACCTTTCATGTTATAGACATTTTTGTGCCTTACAGCATTGAGCTTGAAATGTCCATAATCCAAGGGATCCAAAGTCCCTAAAAGAGTTGTTCCTGCCCCTAAAAGAACAAGGTCAACCAATGATAGCTTCTCCCAAAAGTTCTCCACCAAAAACCACTCAGAATCAGTCAATTCAGGATCAATTCAGATGCTCCACTAGCTGCTTGCGTTGCAATGCACCCCAGTACACTAGCTAGGTGCATTGCAACACACCTAAATGCACTACCAGGGTGCGCTGAGCGAGAAATTCCAAATGGAAGTGTCATTCCGCGAGGTGTACAGACACTGGAAGCTTCCAGAATCTTCCTCAATGACACTTGCCTCAATGAATTCGACCAGTGATGAGTAAGAGGCTCTCAGCCTCCAAGTGGAAACAAGAACTGACAGAGAGAAGCCACAAGTCAAAACATAAGCTGACTCATCCTCCCTGCTTACATCTATATATGGATCCCTCATCCCAGAGATCCAGAGGCTGGAATTTTGTACTTTGCAGAGAATTGCTGTTAGTTTGAGATTGAGATTAGTACATTGGGTGATTTATGCTTTGTTGGAGGTGAGGAAGGGATTCCTTTGCTGGGAGGTAGATGCTGGATCGGGACTCACTTGGTTGTATCTCCTCTTGGACTTTCTTATCATATCAATAAAACTATTTGAGTTTCTCCTGCATGTTTGTATATCAATGATGCTTTGTTATATCTGCATGTTTAGCTTAAATCTGATCCTAAGCTAGTTATGAATGTAAATCTATATGTTTTGTGTAGTTTTCCTCTTCTGTGATCTTGCAGGAACTTGGTGAAGCTGGACCAGTAAGGGAGTAGGCAGCGAGAAGCAAGCAAAAGAGTGGGATACGGGCATTCTGAATGGATACTTTTCCCAACAACAAATTGGCGACTCCGCTGGGGAACGTATCTAGTTAGTTTATTTGTGTTTCTATTGTTGTTCTTGTCATAAACTTAGGAGTGGCGAATCGAACTGCATTTGCCATTTACAAATGCAAAGTAGAGATCTGCTACTCTAGTCCATTCACTGGGCCTGTTTATGATCTGAACAGCTGATCCACAAATGCTCTAACAACCCTTTGTGATAGCTCTTAGTCCTCCTTTAAATCATCCCTCTAATTGTACCTTATTGATAGCTTTTATCCGGCCAAAAACCTTAGATCAAACTGCAAACCGTGATCCAGAACCCAGAGACAATTCTCATTTCTGCTTCAGCGCAGGCTCTGTCAAGAGGTTCTACATTTCAACGCAGGCCCCGAGAGGGCTACCTGCGCTGCAATTCAGTTTCTCTGTGCAACAGGTGCGCTGATCAGCCTTTGCCCTGTGCAGCTGTGGTTCTTTGCTTCTTTTTGCTCAGTTTTGTCTCTGATTTTTGCAGCCTGTTATCAGTGTGTGTACCTATCTGAAAACCCCTTTTCTTTGCCTTAATTCCGCCTCAGTTGTATAAAAGAAACTGTACTTGTTTTTGTGTATTTGTTACATCATTTGCAGTTTCCCATTACAAAAGTAAACTAGTCATACTGTCGCCCTTAGATCTAGACCTGTCGTAAGTGTCGTTTTGATCTTAGGAGTAAGTTTGTTTGCTGTTGACAGTTGATTACGCTTTTACTTTTGTCTTTTGGTTTGAATTTGTGAATTTCTAGTGTCGAAACAAGTGTTTACTTCAAAATCATAAAGTGTCGTAATCGTCTTTTTGATTTCAAAAAGAAGCTTGTTTGTGTTTTCACTTGAAATCGAATTCAAATTTGTACAACAACTTTCTTTTTAGGCATCAATATTAAGAAAGTGAAAACAAATACATGCACAAGTGCATTTGCATTTTGACAGTTTGTATGGTTTGATTTAGGAAAATTGCATTTACAGTGTGCTCTATGCTCTTTGAGAAAAGATTGTGTCTTTCTTTTCCCCTTGTAGCTAGGATTTTCATTGTTGAAAAGATATAAAAGCTTGCTTATCATCTTTAGACTGCATTTAGGAATTGTATCTACATCTCGTGGTGATCCAAAAAGGCAAACTTCTAAGAAAGATCAACCTAAAATAAATTGAATGAACTTAACAACGCTTTGTAACTTAATGCACAACATAGAGGTCTAGGCTAGAGACGTGTTTCGGCGTCGTAAAACCTGGTAACTGTTGCCTCACTGATGGTTGGGTGATTCCTCCTGAGAGACAACAAGTGCCAGTACGGATTGTGCTCCCACGTACCGTCGAGTATATATTGGGAGACCCCTATAGGCATAAAACCTTTATCCATAGGAAGCCGTGTCGGCCGCCCTACTAATCGCAATGCACTGAACACAGCATTCGGGAAGATTGATCGCCCGTACCTTAAAAAGTATTCTGCGGTTTTGCGAAAAGTTTGGCACACCCTCTACCTAGATCTCCAGAGCAGTCCCTTTCGTTCCTTTTCAGACTCCTTAACAGAAAAGGTCCATCTGAGCACTTGTCACTTCAGGCTCATTAAAAATCGAAGGAGACTAGAGTCATCTTTTGCTTTTTCTCGACTCTTTAAAATTGAAAAAGCAAGTTGTGTCCAAGCGTCGTTAAAATTTATTTTAAACGGAATATTCATCCCCTTTTTCCTGCGTTGATCTTTAGGTTGAGAAAATGGAGCCTACCAACCAAGGAATTCCCCTTGGTGGAAATCCTAGTCCCTTCTCCTCTTGGGGAGATGTTGGTGTGCCCCATATGGCCACATTGTCGCTTCCAGGACTGACAATTGGCTTGCCGGTCTGGCTCTTCTCAACCAATGTCGTTCAGAACACCACTATTCCTGAACAGTCGAATCAGCAATTAGACGAGTCCAGAATTTCCCACCAACCTTCTACTTCCTCTAATTCTTCTTCTCTTCCTTCCTCTTCGCGTGACGAAACTGGTAAAACTAAAAACCAAGTTCCTAAGGAGAAGAAGGAAAAGAAGAAGAAAGAGAAAAAGAAGAAGGAGCCAAAGGAAAATAAGGGAAAACAAGTGTCGTCTAATGAAAATCCACACACAGCACCGACCAGGCCTAAATCGCCATGTGTCATCTGCAAGGGAGACCACTTTCACAGAGATTGTCCTTGCATCCGTCGGATACTAAGGGACTGGTGTCCCCGTTTGCACAATCCGATGTCGTCAACCTCTGATAGCCATGTTGAAAGCACACCGTCAACTAGCGAAAGTGAAGTCCCAGGACAAAAAGGGAGGGCTAGACCTCCCTGTAAACTGTGCGAAGGCAACCATGCCCTCCACCGTTGTCCCTTCTTAGACGAAGCTAAAAGAGTTTTGGATGTTCGTCCGGTTTCACCGTTACGACTTCCTCCTGGATATAAAAAACTCTTGCCGAGTCCTTCGTTAGTTGAGAATCCAGCTGGCCCGCTCAAGTGGTCAGCTGAAGCGTCTATCATTGAGGGTAAACCGACTGAATCCATACCAAACGAAAGTCAAAAGGTCGAGGCGGCAGTTGACCCGGTCTTGCCTTCAGAGGTTTTATCTTCGAATGATACAGTCACTGAAGAGGATAAGGATGACACCATCCAAATTCTCTTCATCAACACAGACTCCGACGAACACGGGGGAAATCCACCCATTCCTTTATCGCAGGAAGGAAGTTCGTCAGAGCAATACCCGGCCGTCTACTCGGTCCCACCACCAAGCAACCTAGTTGTATCCTTCGACTGGAACCAACTAGGCAGACCCCGTTTGCCAGCAAGCATACCATTCCGAATTATCGTTCAAATATACAGAATGGTCATGGCTAGCACCATCATGGATGAGGGGGCATCTGTGAGTATCCTTTCCTCTGTTGCTTGGAAAGCGCTTGGTTCGCCATCGCTTTTGCCTGAGATGAGAAATCTGACAGGCTTCGATAAAGGAACCAGTCGACCTTTAGGGATCCTCCCCAATGTGCCCATAACATTGAAAGGGAAGACCGTTCAAATGAACGTGATGGTCGTTCAAGGACCCTTGGATTATAACCTACTCCTTGGACGAGACTATATTTATTGCATGGGAGCCATCGTCTCCCCACTCTTTAGAGTAATGTGTTTTCCGCACGAAGGAAGAGTGGTCAAGCTCGTGGAGCAGCTTTCATTTCCCAGATCACGCATCGCAAATAGTCATATACCATCCCTAAATGGTCTCTTCACGCAAGAAATGTCTCAACCCACGGTCCGTCCTCCCGATGAGTGCGAGTAATTCAGAGGGATATGACTGGAACCCAGGGGGCATGCGTCTTGGTCTGCTTCGGCAGGAAAACTTTGGGTATAGGGTAGGTTTCCACGGGAGAATATGACTAGTCTGTACCCCATCCGTGATTGAGATAGGGATTATTCTAGAATAAGATTCTCTTGTCAAAGTTATGTGAGTTGACATAACAGAGTCACTCACCTTTGTTCATCTCGGTGGACATTGCCGAAGAAATGTTTTGTTCGCTGCGCAAATGAGACAATCTTTGGTAACCTGAAAGAGGTAGGCCTCTCTCGGTAAAACAAATGTTTTGGCGGAAGTGAAGTAGGGGTAACCTTGAAATCGTATTTTATACCTGGGGGCATGCAAACCTTTTGGAGTGCAAGCAAGGGGCGGCTATTTATTTTTTAAATTTTTAGGACCTCTAACCCTTTAAACTCGTAGGATTAGTCGTTTCCGAACTTGCATAAAGAAAGGATTCCGGAGCAAAGATTTATAAGGTGCAAGCTCCATAAAAAATGGCATCTTCAATGAGACATTCTTATCATATGACTGGATTAATCGAGCAGTTTTAGCACATAGTTCATGCTCGTTAAAAAATAAACATAAGATCGAGCAAGTGTTTCAACCCGCATTTAAGCTCGTTAAAAAATGAACTATCCTCCGGTAAATAACCACCGTGAATGTAACATTATCAGCCATTAAAGCCTTGGTCGTGTTTGCACCGTCACCTCCACTTTTCCGTTGGCCGATCATTCACCTCCATTTGATTGTTTACCCATTTTGAGGAACAACTGCGAAGAGTGATTTCACTAGCCATCCTTGTGACACTTCTGTGATTGGAAAATTCCAACCCTTACCTGGAATCAGCTGCTACCCGTCTTATCACTCGTTCCTCAAAATACGAGTCTTCTTTAAGCTCTTTTCATCTGACTCGTAAAATATGAAAAGATTGCCGAGTTTTGGCCTTCCAGCTTGTTAAAGCGACCAGAAGTGCTATCCCTCCTCTAGATTTTAATCTTTTTGGACCTGAGGGATTATTGCACAAAAAGATCGAGCGCTTGCTTTGTTCGGCTCGTTAAAACTATCGAAAATTCATCCCTTCTGTATTGTTTTATACTTTTTCGGACTTAAGGGATTAGATGACGAAAAAGGACTTCCGGAGTTATCTTTACGTACCTTTTCAGACTCTCTAAAAATGAAAAGGACCGAGTTATCTTTGTCGTTAGACTCGTTAAAAAGATTAATAGCGACAAACTTGTCTTTAGACGAGAACGAGTTTCACTATCGCTAGGCTCGTTAAAACATAGCGATGGGTTTGCCCGAAGGGCAAATTATAGAACAAGCATATGTTATCCTCCTCAAGCTTGACAAAAATAAAGAGGTACTGGTCAGCAATGACTGGGGAAAAATTGGGAAGAAACTCAAAGAACTTTTATTGGTAGCAAGTCGCTCTTGAACATGACACTTCCACTCCGTGCCTGAGTCGGGTTGGGTTGTTTCATTCACCGGTCACATCACCATGGTCTCGCCATACCATCCACCTTTGGGGTAAATGCTACCAATCCATCATACAAGTGTAACCGATATGTTCAAGAGAAGTCATCCAGAGAAGTCACCCGTGTCCCATCCACTACCATACATTATACTTCATTCTTTCATGACCGCCACCCTGAACCATATATCATCAGATCGTTTTCACCTCCATCAAAATCATTTGCTCCGTTCCGTGTCACTGATGTGGGATACATCAAGGCCCTCCTTTGACAGATCGTTTCTTGTCGACATCAGCTCATTATCCAAGAAGTTGATCTAGGAACACCCCCTTCAGTACTTTGAAGCTTGCATGCCTCAATGGCAAGTTTCTCACTTCCGGCGACAGGTATACATCAATGACCTTCGACCGAAAGATTTTGCGTGGTGTTCGACGCCAAGTCCTTTATTCACACCACGTGAATTGTACTGCAGTACCTTGAGGGTCATTATCATTATCGGTGATTCCTCTCGCGCTTGTTAACAGTTTACATCATTGACTAGTAATCAAGCGATGTCTTTCCATGTTCGACTTCAAAACATTTCTCACATGGATTGACTTGTACTTCAAGTGAAGATCGGACGAGATTGAAGACCTCGGATCTAGTTTCATCCATCCAGGCTGCGATATATATTCAAGAAATAAAGACATTGACATGTACAACATTGCAGCACAGATAATAATCCTACCAAAAGGATGATGATTTCATCGGAATCATCAGTCTATCATCAGACGATTGTCTGTCCTATGTACATAAAAATGAATTTATAAAGCTGAGCATGGGAATGCCTGCCTCAGCTAGATCATGAAAACAGTATGAAAAATAATGTATTGTATTGTATCTTATTACAGGTCTCCTCCCAGCATTGAAAGAACTTCAGATCCTCCTAATAAAGCATTTCACCTGATAAACGGCCTCATACTTTAGGGGGAAACTGTTATAGACATTTTTGTGCCTTACAGCATTGAGCATGAAATGTCCATAATCCAAAGGATCCAAAGTCCCTAAAAGAGTTGTTCCTGCCCCTAAAAGAACAAGGTCAACCAATGACAGCTTCTCCCAGAAGTTCTCCACCAAAAACCACTCAGAATCAGTCAATTCAGGATCAATTCAGATGCTCCACTAGCTGCCTGCGTTGCAATGCACCCCAGTACACTAGCTAGGTGCATTGCAACGCACCTAAATGCACTACCAGGGTGCGTTGAGCGAGAAATGCCAAATGGCAGTGTCATTCCGCGAGGTGTATAGACACTGGAAGCTTCCAGAATCTTCCTCAATGACACTTGCCTCAATGAATTCGACCTATGATGAGTAAGAGGCTCTCAGCCTCCAAGTGGAAACAAGAACTGACAGAGATAAGCCACAAGTCAAAACATAAGCTGACTCATCCTCCCTGCTTACATCTATATATGGATCCCTCATCCCAGAGATCCAGAGGCTGGAATTTTGTACTTTGCAGAGAATTGTTGTTGGTTTGAGATTGAGATTAGTACATTGGGTGATTTATGCTTTGTTGGAGGTGAGGAAGGGATTCCTTTGCTGGGAGGTAGATGCTGGATTGGGACTCACTTGGTTGTATCTCCTCTTGGACTTTCTTATCATATCAATAAAACTATTTGAGTTTCTCCTACATGTTTGTATATCAATGATGCTTTGTTATATCTGCATGTTTAGCGTAAATCTGATCCTAAGCTAGTTATGAATGTAAATCTATATCTTTTGTGTAATTTTCCTCTTATGTGATCTTGCAGGAACTTGGTGAAGCTGGACCAGTAAGGGAGCAGGCAGCGGGAAGCAAGCAAAAGAGGAGAGCGATTGGATCGACAAACTAGCGAAAGACACAGTTTAGTTACATCCTTCCTCTTCGTTTACATTTCATAAAGAAGAATACAAAAATAGTTTTCCTTGTTTGTTGCTAAGGCACTATGACACCTTAGAGTGGGATAGGGGCGGTCTGAATGGATACTTTTCCCAACAACATTTCAGTGGGGAGGAAAGCAATAGAAAGCCTTTGATACACTAAAAGAGAATATCAGTACCACACCAGTTTTGGCCTTACCTAACCTCCATCAGCCTTTTGAGATATAGATAGATACTAGTGGGTATGCCATGGTAGCAGTATTGATGTAGATGAGGAAACTTGTATGTTACCATTCATAGAAATTCTCCCAAGTTCCTGTGAACTATCCCACAAATGACAAGGAGTTTTATGCCTTGGTTCAAAGCACGAAGAAGTGGAAGCAATATTTGATTGGTAAGGAGACCATCATTCACATAGATCACCGGGCCTTGCGGTACCTCCAGTCACAAACCAAGCTTCAACAAGCATGCCATTTCAAACAGATTTGATTCCTATAGAAGTTTCACTTGGTAAAAAAATACAAGAAGTGCACCAACAACAAAGTGGAAGATATGCTTTCTCACCCTCCTATTTCTGCATCTATAGTTTTGCAAAATGCTTGTTTATCTTTTTGAAATTTATGTTGAATAATATGTTAATGATGATGATTTTAAGAATATTTATGCAAAGATGACCCATGGATCACAGGTGAATAATTACCATTTGTAGGGAAAATTGTTGTAACACCTTGGAAAAATTTGTATCCCACCAATGAGAGAATACATGTAATTAGAGACGCACATACCTCTCTTGTGTCAGGTAATTTTGGTGTAGGGAAAAATTGTGTCATTTGCAGAGGTTGTATTATTGGCCTCACATGAAAAATATTATGACTCGATATGTAAATGGTTGTGTGTTGTGTTTAGTTAGAAAGCCCACTAATAGAAAATTGGGCCTTTACACACCACTCCATGTTCTAAGTCATCCATGGGAAAGTGTGTCAATGGCTTTTGTTGGTGGTTTGCCTTCATCTAGGAGAGGTCATGTTTATTTGTATGTCGTTGTGGATCGATTTACAAAAATGTGTGTCATAATGATTTGTAAAAAATAGGTCATTGCATAGCATAATGCTTATCTCTTCTTTCAATTTGTATGGGTCCACTTTCAGTTTCCCACATCCATTGTGTTTGATCGAGACTCTCACTTTCTTGGATATTTTTGGATGCATTTGTGGAGAACGATGGACACCAAGCTAAAGAGAAGCATGAAATTTCATCCACATATCGACGAACAAATAGAGGTTGTCAACCACACAATGATACAGTAATTACTCCGAGGCTATTGTGGCTAGCATCCCATGTTGTGGGATGAGTAGCTTCCCTATGTACAACATGCATAGAACTGGGCAGTGCATTCATCCACTCAGAGCTCACCGTTCGAGACATGCTTTGGATATTTTCCAAAGGATCCCTTAGATATGGTCTTTGGGAGAGATGAAGATTCCAGTGGGCAAGATGACAGGAACAAAGCATAGAAGTTCATTCAACGAATTCAGATGATTCATGAGGAAGTGTAGGAGAAATTGGAGAAAATTCAAGCTCAATACAAAGCTCGACATGATAAGCACTGAGTCAATCACCAATTATAGGTTGGAGACAGAGTGTGGTTCCACATCAGCAAGGAAAAAATGAAATGGGAAGGAAAGAAGTTGATACCAATCCGATATGGCCCATTCACCATATTATAAAATATTGGAGACAATTCTTTTCACCTCGATTTTCTAGCATACATGCAAATGTACTTAGTGGTAAACATTGAAAACTTGGAGCTTTATGAGCCTCCTTTGATCATGGACACATAAGAGGTTGGATAGGCAGTGGACAAATTTGCACCCGAACACTTGGACAAGCTACCAGAGGATATCAATCTTGATAGTAAGACCCGGACTTCATGGCGGGGATACGCGGAGTACCTTCATATTGGTTTCAAGGGAATGCATCCAAGTAAGGCCCAATGGATTGAAAAGGATTAAGTGAGGGAGAAATTCCTTCACTTTCCAATTGACTAATAAAATCTTTTGGCGGACCAAAAGCTCATTAGTGGGGAGGAATGATTCAGGTGGCTCCAGAAATAGAAGTTTTTATTTGAAAAAGATAAAAGAATCAAACTCATAGGATTGAAGTGAAACTAGGACCAGATCGTAGTGCTCGTCATCATGATTCCAATAACATGACAGATACTCAAATCTGATTTACTATGATCAAGGTATTCATGATCAAATTTCTAGTCAAACTAGGCCTAATGGTAGTCACTAACGAGGCATAAATTTGGCAAAGGGTTGGCACAAGGAATCCGGTGGTCATAACAGGTGAATTTTTGACCTCTTTAATTTTTCTAGTGACCGTTAAAACTTAGCGGAATTTGTTTTTATAGTGTAGTTATATATAACAAGAAATATAAAAATAAAAAATATATCTGTTGGCGAGTCACCAACCTTGCCAACCAAATGGTAATTACATTCAAACCATATAATATATGCATGGGTCAGACCACCAGAGACCTAGGTCTGCCCAACCATATAACAACCACACAACAGAGGAGTTGACGGGGGTCGAACCCACCCAGCCCAGGTGGGCCAACCCGCCAACTAGTGGCCCCAAATTTGAACAACAATGGAGTTTTCGAATAATAACAAATGCCAAAATAAAACATGGCTCCCTGGATTGGAACCTGTGACCCACTCTCACAACTAATGCCTTAATATGGCACCTCCAACCAATATTCTGTTGACCCAAACTTTCTTAACTTTGTTGCCTACATTACATATAAACCCATCATTCATCTAAGGATAGAGGAATGGCGGAATCGAGAAGCGCGAACCAAGTTGTAGGTGGAACTAGGAGCACCCAAGTTGGAACCGCGCCCACACAGACATGGATTTTGAGAAATATTCCTAGGGAATCTTGGAAGAATATTTTTACGTGGAATCTTGAGGGAATCTTGGAAGTGTTAGCCTCCTGTTGCAACAGGGTATCATCTTTCATGATTGACATTTTTACATGCCAAATATGTCATACTTTGCAAGCTGCAGTGTTCCATATTTCCAGAAGAGACCAAAGAAGAAGCCATGAAGTGTGCTGATCCAACTAACATTGCTGAATTCCATCTTGATGAGTTGTCCCAGTTTTGGAGAGTTTTCATTTAAGGGAGGTCCAAACAGTCTAATCTTGGTCTCCCTAGGTTTCAATTTCCTGTTGTAGAATATAGAGAATGATATATGTCCAAACAGTCTAAGCTTGGCAGATTTGTAGATAGGTAGAGAATCAAAGGGACCCAACCGTTTAATCTGGGCCCTGGCAGAAATAAGTGCAGATCTAGATAGGAAAATTCAAAAGAAAAATTGTGAATCTGGGTCTGCAAGTCTAAGTGCACCCAAAACAAAAAGAAGAAAAAATGTTAGGACAGTAGGCTGGGTAGGTAGCTGTTTGGTGGCAGAATGATGATTGATGATCAATTTTGTATCTCACAATGTCTTATCTTTTCAGATCACAGTTATCAGGCAGTTTTGCATTCAAAGGAGGTACTCAAGCTAGAACTCACTAACCTCCCCTTCTTCTCATCTCCCCCAAATCACTTACTAACATCCCCCAAGAGGTCAAGATCTGCTTGAGCCTATCAGTTTCATTATTTCCATGACATTCGCCTTGGTGAGGATCTGCTTCACTCAAGGACTGCTCACTCATCATCTGTGAGCCTTCTTTTCCCCAACGAAGCCTAAGGTCTCATACCTTAGCGCCCTCTTTTTGTCTCCATATTAACTATTAACTTTATTATATAACTCCCTAACAATTTTCCCCTTCCCCTATTAAAATCATGTATATAAAACTCCCCTATGTAAATACCCCTCCCTGGCAATATAGACATATTTTCTATAAGTCCGGGAAATCACAGTCCATCTGGGGCTGTCTTTAGCCCATCTGAGTCACTAAGGAGCTAGTTTGACATCAGGTCAGCTAGTAACCACCTCCCTAACCCCCAAAAACCTTCAAAAAACCCATTTTTTCACCTTTTGCCCAAGTTCTGTGCATAAAACACTAACCCCGCTTGGCAAAAACCCATATTTCGCCCCTATCCCTAAAACCCAAGTGTAAATATGCCAGTCCTGCCATTTCCCTATGTTTAAACCCACCGCCGCGATATATTAAAAAGGGAATATTCCCGCAAATATCCCACCCACTAACCCGCCGACGCTACCCATCTACCGCCAGTCGTTAGATCTGGCCCGCCACAGATCTATGGTGGGTGGGCTTTTCTATATACAACACACTCGGGCTTTAGCGTCCGGGAGTTTGGCGGTTTTGCCGCCGTACTCCCGCCACGCTTCGAGCTCTGGGGTGTGGCGGAGGTCCCCCTCACGAAACCACCATCCCCAAAAGCGGTGTGCCACAAAACCTCTTACCACCCATGACGTCACACCCCACGTTACCCCTGCACAGGCCCTGCTTATGTCACCCCTTTGTCCAGTCACCCGATGAGTCACCTACCTGCGTGGCCTCCTGCCACGTCACTACCATGTGTCCCTGCCACCGTACCTGCCATGTCATCATCCGTACGTGATGACGTCATGCTGACGTCATCCCGCCACGTCGCCCTGCTGACGTCATGCTGACATCACCCGCCGTACAATGTCACATCATGCTGACGTCATCAGCACCTTTTGGGCACAGAGGCGCGAAAGTCACACTTTGGAGCCCCGGAATCCAATTCTGAGGCAGTTTTTGATGAGCGATTTGCGCCTCATCGCAAGATTTTTTAGGCCGAAATGGAGAATCTTCAGGGAATCTTTAGGGAATCTTCTCGTCATGCGGCCCTAGGAAGCCCGAAAAGGCGCAAAAATGACCCGTTTTCTTCACAGAGCATACCAAAAGGAGCAGAAGACAATTCCGGATGATACAGAGGCCGAACAACGGCCATTTACTGGTGATTAGACCCACAGCACATCAGATCAGCAGTCCAAATTTTGTCAAAGATTATCAGTGGAAGAAAAGACGCCAAAGAGTATCAGCAAAGATTTGTTTAGGGGCTCGAAGCACCTGAACATTGATGAAGCCCCCAGAAATTCAAATCGATAAGCATTAGCCCATCCTTGCCTTCAAATCACCATTAAGGCATTCAAAGCACCAGGACAGCAAGGAAGCAGAAACCCATGCTTATTTATTTCAGAAGACATTGCCCCAAGGGACCCAGGACTACATCATTTATTCATTTCTTTTTACGGCCGCCCCAGCGCAGCCTGAGAATCTTCATGCATTTATTTCAGATAGGAGTAGGTCAATAAATTATTTTTTATGACCTAATTAGGTCAAGATGTAATAAAAGCAGTAGATAGAAAGTTTTTCCCTATATATACCACCCTCTGTATAGTTTTAAGGGTTGGTAAATTGAGAATTCTTCACTAGAGACTCGCTGTGTATACCTGAATTTTTCTGTAATCAAAGATTGCCGAAAGCTTGGAGAGAGAACTGTCTGTTGTTGATAAATGCTTTGGAGACTGAAGATGGAATTCTTGTGCTGCAGCCTGAAGCAATAAGTGCCTCTTATCTCTGTTTATGTGTTTGCCGTTATCTAGATAGCAGGAAAAAAGAATAGCCTAAAATTAGTTTAAATACTCTCTATGCTCAATTTCTGTTGTTTCTTGATGTTTTCCTCTGAATGAATTGGTTATGAATATTGAATTCCTTCTGGCTCATGTTTACCCCAATTCACCTGTGTTGGCCAATTATCTAGGGATTCTTAACTGCCCCTAGGTAGCGCCCTGTTACTTTCTCTGCTAATCTGTTGGAGAGATTCTTAACTGCCTCTCTTTCTCTAGCATTCATTTCATCCTTTAGACCTGAAAATTGCTTCAAGCTCAGCTATCTTGCTCCATGTTCCCTCACTATTATTAAGGAAACGCACCAGCAGTTCCCCTCCTCGACTCCACGCCCAATGGTTTGAAACATTCAGACAATACTCTGCCTCTCTACCTGAAAGTGTCAATTTTCCCACCAAAATCAAAACAAAGAACCCCCTGAACCCAAGACCTAGCCTAAAATCCTTTCAAACAAAGCTAAATCTAAAAGAGAGAGCCCTCTCTGATTGCAGGTTGGCTAGAACCTGCAGTCCAAAGTTGGTTTGTGGTTACCTCGGCCGTATCCCTTTCTTAACCTTCAGGGACAACCTGAGCGATAACATAATGGTGACTCCACTGGGGATATTCCTCAGTTAATTTTACAAAATTTCATGAAGAAGGTTAAAAAATCCCCTGTAGAAATCGATTTTCTAATTGTTGTATATTTCCTAAAACTACAGATGAAGCCTGAATGTCAGCCAGGAAGCCTTTGAAACTGTTTTTGTTTTACATTAACAGGTTTAGATAAAAGCTGCTTCAGTCAATCTTCATGCTAGTTTTAAGATATACACAGCCATTCCAAAATCTTATCTGGCCCTTGTGAATACAAAAAATATTCCAAATATATATATATATATATATATATATAGATATATATATAAAATAAAAAAAAGAGACAAGTGCGGAAGCTGGCTCCCAAGAAAAGTTCACGATATACAAGGTCAAACCCAGACCCAGATCCTCCAGCTGTTTTTGAAAACCCTAACATAATCCCTAAAATCCTTAGGAAGCAACAAAGACAGGAAAATTTTGCTGATAAAACCCCTGAAACAGCTTACCCTAGCTCTGTCCCAACCCCTGTCAAGGTTTTATTCCGGTCTACCCCTGCTTCCCCTTGTTCGTCATCCACATCTCATAGCACTCCTTCCACACCTTTATTCACTGCACATATTCCCATTACCTCTATTGTTATCCCTGTTATCCCCGTTGTTCCACTTATACCAGCCAATATGGCTAATAGATATGCTCCCCTGCAACTACCTGCTAACGCTGCGGCTTTACCCCAAGATTACCAATCGAAAATTACATATTTTGATTCCACTGGTTCTTTCACAGCCATTCAGCATGCCAAAAAGATGCAAGACTATTTTGAAAACTATGAAATAGATGATGACAGCGTGAGAATGAGAATTTTTGTTCAGAGTCTAACAGGTGATGTGAGAACTTGGTTCAGATCACTCGCTGCAAATTCCATAACCACTCCTGATGAGCTTTACCTATCCTTTACCAATAGATGGGAGAAAAAGAAAGATCCCTTGCACATACTAGCTGAATATGATACAATTAAACGAGGTCCTCAAGAGACCGTTTTAGAATACTGTGCAAGATTCAACAATGTATATAATGCGATACCACAGAACTTAAGGCCTCCACCCGACCTTGCCTTGTACAAATTACCTGATGGTTTTGACCCTAATATGGCATACCAGTTGAAAGAAAGAGCTCCTGAAACCCTTGAAGACGCGCAAAAGATTGTTGTCACGGTAGAAGCCAACTTAATTGCCAAAAGAAATAGAGCCCAAATGGAAAAGAGAACCACCTTTAAGGAAGAACCCTCAGCCTTCGACCAAAAGCTGGACGCTATCATCAATGGCCTGTAAAGACTAGGAGAGAGGGTAGAAAATGTGGAGAGAAAGGCATCATGGGAAGGACAGCAGTCCAATCCCATAAGAAACCCAAATTTCAGAAAAACGCAGAACACAAATGCTGGTAGGTCTAACCAAGACCAAGACATTAGACCCCCTTTTCAAGATAACTATGTAGAAGGATCTACTTCTAGTCAACCCATAGAAGATGATCATATGAATTTAATGGATCTAAAGGGTGAACACCAAACTTTCCTGACACAAGAAGACCAAAATGAGCATGACTGCAATCAATTTCAGACTAAATCTGGTGAGTCTTTTGATTTTAAACAAGGTTATGATACTGCTGTGTATGAAGTACACAAACGGTATAAGCTCAGAACTAGGACCATTGACATCTCTGAGCCTAGCAAGACAAAGGAAAGTAAACAACCCAACAAGATTAAAAACAAAGCTGTTGTAACAGAACCAGCTGATATGACTGTCCCAAACCCACATCAAGTGACTGTAGAAGATATAACGGAAATACAGGCTCCCAAAGATCGGCCTCAGCCACCTCCTCTCTCAAAACAAAATTCAAACAGCGTCCCAAAAAGTATTCCTGAAGTTGCAAAGCCGCAAGCAAATATTTCCCGTAACACTGATAAACAAGAGCAAGTCGCTGAAAATTCAAGTGAAAAGGAAAAAACTGCCAATGCCAATACTAAGACTCCATTGGCGAAGCCTTTTAGTTTAGAAACTGAGATTGGAAAACTCAAGATAGCCATTCCTCTTTCAGAATTGGATAGACACGATGTATATAGGAAACAGATTCAAAGATCACTGCAACTCCCAGAAAAAAAAGATGATGTAAATGTTTTGGATGATTCCCCTGAACTATTGTTTGGGCCATAAGTTAATGGAAAGTCAACACAAGGACATGTCCCACCCTTTTATGTCAGTCTGCATATACATGACAAAGTTTTACACAACGCTATGTTTGACTCAGGGGCGTCGCACAATCTTATGCCCAAAGCAGTTATGGAAAAACTGAATCTCGACATCACAAGTCCTTACAAAGATTTATACTCATTTGACTCCAGTCAAGTGAAATGTTTAGGTCTCATTAAAGATCTATGTGTCTCCTTAGTTCAATATCCCAACAAGACCATCCTCATGGATGTAGTAGTGGCTGACATCCCACCAAAGTATGGTATGCTCCTCTCAAGATCATGGGGAGCAAAGCTCCAAGGATCCCTTCAATTAGACATTTCCTACGCTACCATTTCAGTCTTTGGGCAACCAAAGAGACTGTACAGAGAAACGCTGATGAAATATGTAGTAAGTAGTGAAAGCAAGCCTGAAAATTTTCCCATTTATTCAATTCATTCCGATATGGATTCTTTCATTTTATTCAATGAGGATTCAAATATGCCCACTAATAAAGAGCATTTGGCTCTAGAACAACAAGTGCACATCAATGAAGAAACGGTTGCCCATAATAGAGAAATTGTCAAAACAGTAAATGCAACCAGCATGTTACAAGAACCTCCCCAAACAGAAATTTTAAATCTGCCCAACCCTGATTTGGATAACACTCCTAGCATTGTCAACAAGCAAGAAATCACATGGTTCTTAGAGTTTGATGGTTCTGTCAACAAGTTAGGAGCAGGGGCAGGTGTCTGGATTCACAATACACATGATAATCATGCAGAAGGACATGCCTATAGACTGAATTTCAAATGCAAAAATAACATGGCAGAGTATGAAGCTCTGCTGTTAGGCCTTAAACTACTAAAAACTCTAGGTGCTGTAAAAGTGTCTATCTTAGGTGACTCTGATCTAGTTATTCAACAGATGAAAGGTAATTTTGTTACCAATGACAACAGAATGAGAGCCTATAGAACTGCTGCTACTAACGTACTCCAGGCATTCACTGAATTCAAGCTTGACAAGATTTCCAGAAATCACAACATTCATGCACACAGCCTAGCCACCTTCGTGAGTACATGCAAGCTTCCTTTTGACCCAAGCCATCACTTCACAGCCGAAATAAAACATAGGCCCACTGTCCCAAATAATGTCAGAGATTGGCAAGTATTCGAGAATGATGCCCAGATTAATAATTTCCTTACCCTCGAGCATGAATTTTCAAATATTCACATTGACATGGATGCCATGACAGATTCTGAACAGTAGAGAAATGAAAGTCAGCAAGTTCTAATCGCTGCAACAGCCAAACAGATTCTGAAGCCAACCATTTTTTACATCGAAAACATTGAACAACTGAAGCAAACACAGGCAGAAGAAGTAGATAGAACAGAGGCAGAGGTCATTGACTTGAAAGACAATTTTTTGCCTGTAGGATTAACTCCGCTAGAAGACATGTTTGACTCTAATGACGTTCCCAGAAAACCAAAACTGCAACCAATAAACACGGAAATTGAAGAACATAACATTGGGACAGCAGAGAATCCAAAAATGATCAAACTGTCCAAAAATCTACCACTTGATCAAAAGCCCAAGTACATTGATCTATTCAAAGAATTTCAAGATGTATTTGCTTGGAGCTATGAGGATTTGAAATCCTACGATACATCAGTGATTCAGCACACGATCCCATTGAAGCCCAATCAGAAGCCTTTCAAATAGAAATTAAGAAGAATCAACCCTGTGCTGCTTCCCCCAATTGAAAAAGAAGTAAAAAGGATGTGGGAAGCAGGCATTATAGCCCCTATCAGATTCTCTGAGTGGGTGTCCAACCTAGTGCCTACAAGAAAAAAGACGGGTGAAATCAGACTTTGTGTAGATCTCAGAAATTTAAATCAAGTCTCTTTAAAAGACCACTATCCCCTGCCCAAAATGGACCACATACTGCAGAGAGTAGTGGGAGCATCTAGAATTTCCCTGCTAGATGGTTTTTTAGGTTTTAACCAGATACTTGTTCACCCAGATGACCAAGACAAAACCGCCTTTACCACACCTTGGGGAACATTTAAATATGTAAAGAGGCCATTTGGACTTAAAAACGCTGGTGCTACCTTTCAACGAGCAATGGACATTGCATTCGCCAAAGAATTACATGACTTCCTAGTTGTGTACCTTGATGATTTAACCCCATTTTCAAAATCTGATGAAGAACATCTCAAGCATCTCAGACAAATTTTCATGACATGCAGGAAATATGGCATCTCTTTGAATCCTAAGAAGTCCTTATTTGGCCGTGAAGAAGGAAAATTACTTGGCCACATTATATCAAAGGATGGGATCAGAATTGATCCTCAGAGAATACAGGCCATCCTCCAAATTCCACATCCAAGAGACATAAAAGAGCTACAAGCGTTCCTTGGGAAAATTAACTTTTTGAGAAGATTTATTCCAAATTTAGCTGAATTAATAAGACTGTTAAGCAACATGCTAAAGAAGGATGCCAAGGTAAGATGGTCCCTGGAAGCTAAGCAAGCATTTGAGAGTATCAAATCCGCCTTAACTCAAACCCCTGTCCTAACTAGTCCACAGTTCGATAAAGATTTCATCATATTCTCGTTCGCATCAGACCACACAATTGCTGTTGTCCTGTTGCAGAAGGATGAACAGGGAGCTGAAAAGCCAATTGCTTTTTTCAGCCGAGCCTTAAGAGACGCCCCATTGAAGTACCCGATAATGGAAAAACAGGCCTACGCACTTATTAAGGCCATCAAGGATTTCAGAGTGTACATATTATATTCACACGTGATTTCCTACGTCCCACACGCTGCTGTAAAAGACATACTAACTCAAGATGGATTAGAAGGCAAAAGAGGTAAGTGGATTGCAAGTATCCTCGAATATGACATTGAAATAAAACCAACCAAGTTGATAAAGGGACAAGGTTTAGCCAATCTCATGTCCGAAACAAGCTTTCAGGCCTTAGACATTAACCAGCTGGACAATGAACCGGAGCTGGCGACTCCACAGATCAGTGAAATATTTCTGCAATGCCCCTGGTACACTGATATTTGCTTTGTATTGTTAAACCTGTGTGCTCCCCCAGGATTGTCTAGAACAAAGAAAAGATTTTTTAAAATGAAGGCTTTGAGATTTTTTGTTATAGATGGTGCATTATTTTGGAGAAATCATGAAGGTATATTGTTAAATTGTTTAACCATGAATGAAACTAACAATGTCATGAAAGAATTCCATGCAGGTGATTGTGGAGGACATCTCTACTGGAAGTCCACAGTAGACAAAATTCTGAGGGCTGGTTTCTATTGGCCCACTCTTTTTGCAGATGTAAAAAAGTTTTCCACGGCATGTCACAAGTGCCAAATTTTTGAAGGCAAGAGAAAATTGTTGCCCCTGCCCCTTAAACCCATCTCCACCGAAAAACCTTTTCGACAATGGGGTCTTGACTTCATTGGAGAAATTCATCCCTCTTCCTCAGGCCAGCACAAATGGATCCTAACAGCCACCGATTATTTCACCAAGTGGGTTGAAGCCATTCCCTGTAGACAGGCCAATGATACCATCATTATCCAATTCCTTGAATGCAACATCCTTTCCAGATTTGGCTGCCCTGAGAAAATCATCACTGACAATGTCGCTGCCTTTAAGTCCAAAAAGATGATCAGTTTCTGTCATAAGTTTCATATCACCCTGGGCCACTCTACAGCATATTACCCTCAAGGTAATGGATTGGCCGAATCATCTAACAAGAGCCTCATCAACATCATAAAGAAAATGCTAGAAGAAAACAAGAAAAACTGGCACAAAAAGCTGGTGAACGCCCTATGGGCAGACAGACTTTCAAGCAAAAGATCAATTGGAATGAGCCCTTATGAGCTGGTATATGGCATGGAGGCTAGATTTCCTTCATCCCTGAGCATTCCTACTATCAAGCTGTTACATGAAATTCAGGCTGAACCAAATGACATTCAAAGAAGAATTAATCAGACAATTCACCTTCAGCAAACTAGAGAACAAGTCTATGACAGAGCACAAATCTTACAAGAAAAACTCAAAAGGATGTTTGATAAGAGAGCTAAAGCTGAAGATTTCAATATTGGTGACAAAGTTTTGAAGTGGGATTCAAGAAGAGAGGACAAGGGCAAACATGCCAAGTTTGACTTTCTATGGAAAGGTCCATTTGTAATTTCTGTTGTTCAAGGAAACAACACCTATTTTCTCAAATTTATGGAGGACAGCACTGTTGAAGAAGGCCCTGTGAATGGCAGGATGTTGAAACACTATCACGATCCTTGTTGTTGAAACAATGCAAGGTCTGTAAATATCTTTGTACAATATTATTTGTATATATCAGCACCCAGTTTAAATTTTTGAAAACAGGCCGATTGTTAAGGAATAGCAGTAAATTTGGAAAGGACGCAGCCGATGCAAATTCTTCAATCTCAAAAGCATCAAAACAGAGCAAGAACTTTCAGTTTATATATCAGCATAGTTGCTCAAGCATTGTACATAAAGATCAAGCGCGCAGAAGAAAGCAGGCGCTGCTGTACAGCTCACAGAAAGCTCTGTTGAGGAGGAGTTGGTCATAGTTCAAAGTTTCATATCTAAAACAGCCAGAACAAAGAAGAAATTCACAGTTAACAGCAACAAACAGAAGATCAAGGCAGTCTGACCTGCTGTTCTTGACTTTTCACAAGGAAAAGTCATCCCCAAGTGGAGCCACTGTTAGCCTCCTGTTGCAACAGGGTATCATCTTTCATGATTGACATTTTTACATGCCAAATATGTCATACTTTGCAAGCTGCAGTGTTCCATATTTCCAGAAGAGACCAAAGAAGAAGCCATGAAGTGTGCTGATCCAACTGACACTGCTGCATTCCATTTTGATGAGTTGTCCCAGTTTTGGAGAGTTTTCATTTAAGGGAGGTCCAAACAGTCTAATCTTGGTCTCCCTAGGTTTCAATTTCCTGTTGTAGAATATAGAGAATGATATCTGTCCAAACAGTCTAAGCTTGGCAGATTTGTAGATAGGTAGAGAATCAAAGGGACCCAACCGTTTAATCTGGGCCCTGGCAGAAATAAGTGCAGATCTAGATAGGAAAATTCAAAAGAAAAATTGTGAATCTGGGTCTGCAAGTCTAAGTGCACCCAAAACAAAAAGAAGAAAAAATGTTAGGACAGTAGGCTGGGTAGGTAGCTGTTTGGTGGCAGAATGATGATTGATGATCAATTTTGTATCTCACAATGTCTTGTCTTTTCAGATCACAGTTATCAGGCAGTTTTGCATTCAAAGGAGGTACTCAAGCTAGAACTCACTAACCTCCCCTTCTTCTCATCTCCCCCAAATCACTTACTAACATCCCCCAATAGGTCAAGATCTGCTTGAGCCTATCAGTTTCATCATTTCCATGACATTCGCCTTGGTGAGGATCTGCTTCACTCAAGGACTGCTCACTCATCATCTGTGAGCCTTATTTTCCCCAACGAAGCCTAAGGTCTCATACCTTAGCGCCCTCTTTTCGTCTCCATATTAACTATTAACTTTATTATATAACTCCCTAACAATTTTCCCCTTCCCCTATTAAAATCATGTATATAAAACTCCCCTATGTAAATACCCCTCCCTGGCAATATAGCCATATTTTCTATAAGTCCGGGAAATCACAGTCCATCTGGGGCTGTCTTTAGCCCATCCGAGTCACTAAGGAGCTAGTCTGACATCAGGTCAGCTAGTAACCGCCTCCCTAACCCCCAAAAACCTTCAAAAAACCCATTTTTGCACCTTTTGCCCAAGTTCTGTGCATAAAACACTAACCCCGCTTGGCAAAAACCCATATTTCGCCCCTATCCCTAAAACCCAAGTGTAAATACGCCAGTCCCGCCATTTCCCTATGTTTAAACCCACCGCCGCGATATATTAAAAAGGGAATATTCCCGCGAATATCCCACCCACTAACCCGCCGTCGCTACCCATCTACCGCCAGCCGTTAGATCTGGCCCGCCACAGATCTACGGTGGGCGGGCTTTTCTATATACAACACGCCCGGGCTTTGGCATCCAGGAGTTCGGCGGTTTTTCCGCCGTACTCCCGCCACGCGTCGAGCTCTGGGGTGTGGCAGAGGTCCCCCTCACGAAACCACCATCCCCAAAAAGCAGTGCGCCACAAAACCGCTTACCACCCATGACGTCACACCCCACGTTACCCCTGCACAAGCCCTGCTTATGTCACCCCTTTGTCCAGTCACCCGATGAGTCACCTGCCTGCGTGGCCTCCCGCCATGTCACTGCCATGTGTCCCTACCACTGTACCTGCCACGTCATCGTCTGTATGTGATGATGTCATGATGACATCATCCCGCCATGTCACCCTACTGACGTCATGCTGACGTCACCTGCCGTACAATGTCACATCATGCTGACGTCATGCTGACGTCATCAGCACCTTTTGGGCACAGAGGCGCGAAAGTCGCACTTCGGAGCCCTGGAATCCAATTCTGAGGCAGTTTTTGATGAGCGATTTGTGCCTCATCGCAGGATTTTTTAGGCTGAAATGGAGAATCTTCAGGGAATCTTTGGGGAATCTTCTCGTCATGCGGCCCCAGGAAGCCCAAAAAGGCGCAAAAATGACCCGTTTTCTTCACAGAGCATACCAAAAGGAGCAGAAGACAATTCCGGATGATACAGAGGCCGAACAGTGGCCATTTACTGGTGATTAGACCCACAACACATCAGATCAGCAGTCCAGACTTTGTCAAAGAGTATCAGTGGAAGAAAAGACGCCAAAGAGTATCAGCAAAGATTTGTTTAGGGGCTCGAAGCACCTGAACATTGATGAAGCCCCCAGAAAGTCAAATCAATAAGCATCAGCCCATCCTTGCCTTCAAATCACCATTAAGGCATTCAAAGCACCAGGACAACAAGGAAGCAGAAACCCATGCTTATTTATTTTAGAAGACATTGCCCCAAGGCACCCAGGACTACATCATTTATTCATTTCTTTTTACGACCGCCCCAGCGCAGCCTGAGAATCTTCATGCATTTATTTCAGATAGGAGTAGGTCAATAAATTATTTTTTATGACCTATTAGGTCAAGATGTAATAAAAGCAGTAGATAGAAAGTTTTGCCCTATATATACCACCCTCTATATAGTTTTAAGGGTTGGTAAATTGAGAATTCTTCACTAGAGATTCGTTGTGTATACCTGAATTTTTCTGTAATCAAAGATTGCCGAGAGCTTGGAGAGCGAACTGTCTGTTGTTGATAAATGCTTTGGAGACTGAAGATGGAATTCTTGTGCTGCAGCCTGAAGCAATAAGTGCCTCTTATCTCTGTTTATGTGTTTTCCGTTATCTAGATAGCAGGAAAAAAGAATAGCCTAGAATTAGTTTAAATACTCTCTATGCTCAATTTCTGTTGTTTCTTGATGTTTTCCTCTGAATGAATTGCTTATGAATATTGAATTCCTTCTGGCTCATGTTTACCCCAATTCACCTGTGTTGGCCAATTATCTAGGGATTCTTAACTGCCCCTAGGTAGCGCCCTGTTACTTTCTCTACTAATCTGTTGGAGAGATTCTTAACTGCCTCTCTTTCTCTAGCATTCATTTCATCCTTTAGACCTGAAAATTGCTTCAAGCTCAGCTATCTTGCTCCATTTTCCCTCACTATTATTAAGCAAATGCACCAGCAGTTCCCCTCCTCGACTCCACGCCCAATGGTTTGAAACATTCAGACAATACTCTGCCTCTCTACCTGAAAGTGTCAATTTTCCCACCAAAATCAAAACAAAGAACCCCCTGAACCCAAGACCTAGCCTAAAATCCTTTCAAACAAAGCTAAATCTAAAAGAGAGAGCCCTCTCTGATTGCAGGTTGGCTAGAACCTGCAGTCCAAAGTTGTTTTGTGGTTACCTCGGCCGTATCCCTTTCTTAACCTTCAGGGACAACCTGAGCGATAACAGGAAGAATATTTTTGCATGGAATCTTGAGGGAATCTAAATATTCCTTAGAGCTCCAGAGGTCACTTTCTCAGAACATGGTCAAGTTTATAGTTGTTTGAAATTATTTCGCACCACGAATCCAATTATGATTTTTGTTTCTCCATCTGAGCTTTACCTTTTCATTCCATGCCGGAAAATGGAGGTATAGGGCTCATTTATGTAGATTTTATTGTAATTCATTTTTGCAACCGTTTAATGAAAGAGGCCTACCCACTTTGAGCAGGGCCTGGAGACATAGCCCACACTAGGTGAAATCCATAATCAAATCATTTTGTTCCTTTCATCTCATGGTTTCTTTTGATTTCCGCTTCTTTTCATTTGTTTAAGTTACTTGGTTACATTCTCTTTTATATGCAAGTTTGTATGCATCCTTAAAGTATAAGATCTGGACCATGTAGGGAAATTGCAGCAAATAAGTAACAACAAAAAATCACATAATGGGAAACAACACCATAAATTGATAACAAAGTTCATGTATCTCAAAGCCTAATACTTCTTGCTCGGTCTTTAGTGGGGGGGCCTCTTTATTAATTCTTAAAAAGCCATCAAAGTAAACCAAAATTGCATCAAATAAATTCTTGAATGATGTTGTCATGTTCTGCTCGACCTCAGGATTTTGACACAACTTACGACACTCAAAAATGCCTT
The DNA here is from genome assembly GCA_031772625.1 of Pinus tabuliformis. NCBI lineage: Eukaryota > Viridiplantae > Streptophyta > Pinopsida > Pinales > Pinaceae > Pinus > Pinus tabuliformis. The sequence continues at coordinate 2,025,950,739 of CM062816.1, forward strand.
CCAGATATCCGAAAACAATCTTCCAATGTTACATTATCTTGTTGTCCTCCTCTACATAATTACAAATATGCTGCATAAAAAATTCAACTTGTGGCTTATGGCCCACTATTCAAAATTTTATAATAGCTTGGGAGAGGTCGGGGGGGTCAGATATCAACCTCCCCACCAATTCATTGTGATATGGTACATTGTATACAAAAAAATTAAAACAGAACTGATGGGTCTAGAATTCCTCACCACCTGCTGGCTCCACCCTATCCACATCATATAACATATATATAATAATATATGTTGGCAAGTCTTGCCCACTAGTTCAAACATTCACGTACACCATTCCACCATTCAATGTTCAACGTTTGGGATATGCCGTTTGATAAGTGTCGTAGGGGGTTCAAAAGTATGACAAAGTCTTCAACCATGGCCGATTTCGCCATTTTTTTAACCATATATAACATGTTATCACAAAAAATATATTCGGAGGAGTGTTTATAATAAGAACCATCGCGTGGTGTATTAATGAGGTGTGTGATTTGTTACGATGAGGTCTCGAGATCGAATCCCTCTAGTCTGTCGATCTATAAATTTTGACTAATCTCTTAGGCGACACGGCCTTTCTCAATTGTTCCACATGGGTCCCTCTCATTAGACCACATGGCACATCGGGATTGGCCCAAATTCCACCAATCAAACGATGCCACTTGTCAAGATTTCATTGTTCCATGTGGTGTTGGAACTATGACCACGGAACCCTGAAGAAGAACCATAAAATGGAACCCTACATGCTGGAACTATGCCTACTGGAACCCTGAAATTGGACTTCAACTTTTTGACCTCCTTTGACCAGAAATTTGACTTTGAATGGTTGTTGGATAAAGAGTCTAATTCTTCCCATTCAAGTTGGATTGTATTTATCTTTTCGATCTCTTCGCAATGGCATTGGTTTCGCTCGAATTCAATGACTTCAAATTTTTGGCCTTTTTAGATCCCCTTTAGATCATTCCTCCCCATTGAGACCTTTTGGACCTCCAAAAGGTTGTATATATTGTTTTAAGGTGAGCACAATGTTCCTTCACCTTCCTTATATCTTCAGGCCAATTTGTTCTGAATCTGAACATTTTACTCAGCCAAACAATCATCAATACAACATAAAAACTACAAAGAACATTGTTCAATTTTCTATCCACATATACATCCATGTTTGTTGTTATCAACCACATATTTTTGAATAGAAACAAGTTGAATAACAACACTGAACATATTGACATAAATGAAACTTTACCTTGCTGACTCTTCATAACCAGAACAATACCCAACTTATCATGCAATGACACTTGTTGTTGTACTATCTTATGCTTGCGTGCTTTAGATTGTACCAACTTTTGCATGACATTTTTTCTTGCATAAGCTACCCTTTTCAACTGTTCTATTGTTATAAAATATTTGTTTTCCTTGATAGGATGAGAGTGCACAATATATTTGACTCCTCTTTTAAACAAGTGATATTAATTATGTTCCCTGTAGAAAATTTCTTTCCAATCATACAAATAAGGGCTACCTAAGACCACCCGACATGCATCTAGTGGCAATACAACACATGTTGAGATGTGATTCCAAATTCTAAGATACATTTCTTAGTTACTCACAATTTATGACCTTTTTTCATCCAATTTAGTGTTTAATCTTTATGATGAATTTTAGTTTTTAACTCCAACTGTTTAACCACTTCGTCAAAAATTAGAATAACTTGAGATCCACTCTCTAACAAAGTGTCAATCTTAGTATGCTTCATAATGACCCTTATGTGACATAACTTACATCTATTCTTATCATCGAAATTAGAATCATTACCATCATCAGATTTATCTACCGAGCCTAATGTTGTGGTTTGAGCCTCATCACCTAAATCTAACCCCAAATCCATTGGGTGTGTTATTGCTGCAACTTTTTGCTTCCCCTTCTATTCTTTGAACCATTTTGGTGACTCTTTTGGGTGCAGTTGCCAACGATGTTCCTCATCACGTCCCTCCTTCTTGAAATGCTTGCAAGAGAGCTTCTCCTCCTCCTTTGTCACTAAATTTGTCCTTTTCATTTTTCCCTTTCTTCTTCACTCCTTTTTGCGTTTCAATACCATTGTTACACCTCATGTTTTCCCTGCTTCAATATAAGTGGCTTGGACACATACTTCATCTAAGTTAGTTGGACTAAACATGAATATTGTATTGTAAATATATTCAAGTAACCCACCTATATACTTCATGAGGGTTTCTTGAGTGTGTAATGGAATATTTAAGGTTAAAGCTTTCTTTCAAAATTCCTTTGTGTATTCTTACATTGTTTGTCCTTTCCTTAACTTAAGACTTTGCCATTCAATTAATGCTTTCTCTTTGTATCCTAAGGGATATAACTATTTTCTTAATGCAAGAATAAAGTCATTCCATGATGAAAAAATTTTATGAATCGTTTCAGTTACATATTGAATTTTTTTATGCCACGAAACAAGTGTTGTGCCTTCAAGACAAAGTGAAGCCAATCTGCCTTTTACCACCTCATCTGTAATTTGTTGCACACTACAATACACTTCCATTTGTCTAATCCAGTTATCCAATCTTTCAGCATTAATTTCTCCATTATACATTGGTAAGTCAAATTTCACATCTAACTTCAACAAAGGTTGTGACCAAGATGATTGAGGTTGTTTAAAAAGAGAAGAAATATGATCTTTTTGTTCACCTCCAATTTTTTTACCTGAACCTGATGGTTGTCGCTGCTCATCTTTAGGCTCATCTTTGGGCTATTCTTCTACATATTTGGGCTTATCCACCTCTTTTTCCTTCTTGAATTCACGATACATCTCCTCTACCATGGGTTGCAAGGTCACAAATACATCTGCAAAACCAACATCTAAACCAAAAAGATTATTTCCAGTGCTTTCTTTAGCCATCTCTTCTCCACGAGTTGTTCTTATCCTTGAACTAATTTCAGGATTTCCTTATACAATTTTTCCTTCACCACATTTTGACTTTCTCCTAGTGATCATGCACACTTATAAACCAAAGTTATCAAACACTACTATAATGCCACTTGATTTGAATCCTCAACATTAAATTGAAACATGGTTTATCTAATTTTTAAAGGTGTTTTTTGCATGTATTAAAATCACCATTTAAAATCTCAAATTAAATGAATTGTGAACCTTTTAGGGCAATTGTAGCAAATAAATAACAACAACAAATCACACAATGGAAAACAACACCAGAAATTGATAACGAAGTTTGACTATATCAAAGCCTACATCTCCAGGCCCAGTCTTCAGTGGGGAGGTCACTTTATTAATTTTTAAAAATACCTCAAAGTACATTAAAATTTCATCAAATAAATTCATGATGTGTCCTATTGTATTCTTCTCAACCTCAAGATTCCAATGCAATTGATGACACTAAAAAAGGCCTTCTAGATATCCCAAAACAAGCTTCCAAAATTTTTCTATCATATTTTCCTTCTTTGTAAAAATACCAATCTCCTACATAAAAATTTCAACTTGTGTTCTATGGCCCGCTAGTCAAAATTTTATAATAGTTTGGAAGAGGTCAGGGGGTCAAATCATGACCTCCTCACCAATTCATTGTGATATGGTACATTGTATATATATAAAAAAAAGGTAGTGTCAGCAGGTTTGACCTTCCATGCCTCCTGTTGGCTCCACCCTAACTAATTTGAAATTGGATTAGGTGATTTCTTCCTCTTTTCCAAAATCAAATAAAACAAAAATTAGGATTGTGTCAATGCTTTGTAAGGTTAAAAATGGGTCTTGAAACAACTGTTTTCTAATATCTCTTCAAATCATGAGTTAGTCTTGATATGTAACTTAACATAATGAACATAACAACACACAATCCATGTAGGCATAAAGAAGACCAAGGAAAAGGTTTGTTGATGGAGTTCATCGCTCCTGGTCTACATCTTCGGGCCTATCAACATGACTAGACCACTCATATATTTAGTATCAAAATCAAGTACATAAACATTTGTTATAGGTAAATATGTGGCTATTACCCCTACAAGGTAATGTTCTCCTACAAAGAAATTTCACAACAACATAAACTCAAAATATCTCCTACAAAGATGACATATTTAAATTGAAATGAGCTAAAACAATCATGTGAACCCTTCAACTCCACATTGAACCACATAAACAAAACTTCATGATAATAGAAGTTGAACCTGAGATGAATCCTACTGGTTACAGCTACTACATTAGCCCTGTGAAAGTGAGAATACCCTACAAGGTCTTCTACATGTCCAAATACCTTCTAGAACTGCTTCCAAACCCTAACTAATCCATACACCATTAGTCTAAAACTTGCAAAAACACTGTAGATGTGCTCAAATCAGAATTAGAGGTTATCAATGAATTTAGAACATCAAAAAACCCCTAATTTTCCTCTTTCTGAGCTCAATTTGGATAAAAGCTAAAAAAATTACGAGCTTCCAAGCTCTCTCATGAACTTCACTATTAAGCATCCTACAAATTCATCCTCTCGCTAACTGTCCTACATATCAGCCCCAAAAATCACTAATGGAGTGACAATTCTTCCCTCTCCTAGTGCATTTTGTTATAACTTAAATTTAGCCTCTAACCCATGGAGACCAAAAATTAGGGTTGTGTGGGAACATAGGGCCGAGGGTTGGGCCTTAACGTCTGCCATTGCTAGTTAAGCCATTAGCACCAGGCATGCAGTTATATGGCGCCATGGTGCTGAGGGTCAAGCTAACTGCCTACCCTTCCCACTAGGCCCCTTTACACTTCGCACTGGGTCACATGGGGTCGCATAAGTCCTGGGCTAGCCCCCTTACCTTAGCGCCTTAACTAGAGTGCCTTTTGCATTCCTCCTTGGGCACGTGCATTTTCAAATGACCAAGGGTTGGCCCCCTTGCTTTAGCACCTACCTTGTAGCCTTTGCTACGGGTATATGAGTGTGGTATGACCACAGGCTAGAGCTCTTTCCTCCGCCGCCACTCCTTAATGCCTTTATAGGTTATATGGTAGTGGCCTGGTGGTAAGGTGTTATGGCCTTGTGTTGGGGCTAAGCCTCAAGCTCTTGCCTCCCTCTTCCGTGGTTCTGTGATGTGTGGTGTGGCCAGGGGCTAGGGCTTAGCCCTGACCCCTTCCCCCATATAGTGCCAATGTATAATTTATATAGTGGTTAGCCACTATGAATTATAAGAACCATCATGCACCCTAGTGGTAAGGCACTTGACTTGTGCTCGATCGGTCCCGTGTTCGATCCTTGTGGGTGATCCAAGATTTTTCCACTTATGGATGCATCGGAGTTAACATGAGTTACATTGCTTAAAACCCATAAAGATATCAGCATGAAAAAATCAAGACAAAGATACATCATCACAAAATATCATGACACTGAGATTTGATTATGGATTTCATCCAATTTGGACTACATCTCCAGGCCCTGCTCAAGAGTGGGGAGGCCTTCTTTTATTAAGTGGCATGAAAAGAGAGAAATACAAGAAAATTTCTACATAAAAATCCTTATACCTCTAATTTGGAATATATCTGGCAAATGGAGAGCCCATCTATAGAAATAGACAACACCATTGACTTCCTAGTGAAAAATAGTCCAAAAACACCTATCCGAACACACTATTCGGATAATCGGCCCTTTTGCAACCTTCTCGGAACCTTCTGATCAATGAAATGAAGTCCCGACCACTTGCCAAGAGCAAGTGTCGCTATTCTACTCTGCAATACTCTCTCTGCTCTCACCGTTTCCTCTTACTCAAATGGTCCTTTAAGTAAGTTGGTGGCAAAATCCCTCAAAACGTGGGCAGTTCTAACCATAGGCCAAGTTAAGCAAAAGAGTGCTTTCCAATAGAGGTTCTCGAGCCCGAATAAGGCACAGCAACAAACCTTTCCAAATATGGAAAACTCTATCGAACGGTCAAAACAGACCGTTCACTTGAAACCTCAAAATGGCAGACAATACAAAGAATTGGAGTTTCCCTTAACCCAACAGCTTTAACAAAGAATCAGCGTTTTTCATATCGGCGGATGGGCCAAGCCCAAATAACAACACTCTATGATACATGGAGCCATCAGACTTATAAAATATGACATATAACATATCGCATCTAGTATTCCCCATTGCAATCACAATCGGCGGGAACCATCAGCGTACAGACCAACCCATTCTTCAACGCTCTGCGATATGGCGGACCCGTCGGGATTATAAAACACAACATATGAAATTTCACATTCGACAATCCATTGCAACTCACAATCAACGGCTTCCATCGGTGGAAAAAACCAAGTATGCATAACACGGACCCGCTAGGTTTATTGAATATAGTTTATAAATATCGCGTATGAGAAGTCTTGTCTCAAATCACAATCAGTGATTACGGTCGGACCGCTTTGTCAACACAAACCCTTTTATGTGATTGCGATATGTATCTCATTGTAATGAAGTCCTGTTGGGTCTGATCCAAAACCTCTCCTAATCTACGATCGCAATATGTGATATCACATCACAAGAGAGTCTTGCCAGGGCCGATTCAGAACCTCCTCCGATTTGCAATCGCAATATGCGATATCACATCACAACAAATTCTTGTCGGGGCTAATTTACCTTTATGTTTGATGAGACTCATAAATGGGTAATTATATGGGTTCATTTTACCTCCTAACCTAGTCAAATCAACCATTCTTTTATCTTATTACATGATTTTCTGATTATATTTAGGCTTATAAAATGAGTTGCGTTAGTTATTGTGCCATGTGGTCTAACATGTATTTAACGCAGATTATTGATGGAATTCGAGGTCAAAGTCAAGGATCCAATGAACAAATGGTAGCAATAACTCGAAGTGGATATAGGAGAGGACTTATAGGATGGAATCCCCCTCATTTATTACTCCTCACTTCGAATTCCCCTTCATTCAGCTCAGAGTACAAGCAGCTAAATCATGCACTAGAAGGCAGCTGAGCAAGTGGAGGATGACTGATGATTATCTCAAGTTTTGGGAGCCAAGCCTCCCTAATTTTAAGGAAGTTGTTTGTAGCTTCATTTGTATAAGTAGAGAGGCCTAGGGCCTCACTAGGGTTGGATTTTGTCACAAGCTTATTATTTTTGTGACAGTTTCATGTAATCTTGCTATTGTTTTAAAAAATAAGATGGAATTGTTTTTGAGCTAGAACTGAGTTACCTCAGAGGGCTGAAGCTCTTGGGTTAGGGCCCAATCCAAGCAGCCAAGATCCTCTTTACTTGTATTTGTATGCTTTGTTTCATTTTGTAGATTAGTTTGTTGTTAAATGTATTTCTCTTATGGTCAAGAATAGGTTGTTTTGATGATTTAGTAGTTTGCTTCCATTTGTGCTTTCTGTAGCAGGTTAAGCAGTGATCAGAAAAGATTCAAAAGCCTAGAAATAGTGCCTTGGCCTCTCTTCCTCCCTCTGGGATCATGATTTGAGGCAAAGACTCTCTTGCTGCCCCGAAAACACAAATTTTCCTCATTCATAGGACTTATAGTGTGTGCAGCGTTTTACTAGGTTAATAGTCCAGCTTTGCTTTGCTTTAGATCTTCTTCATCATGCTCACTTCATGATTTGCAATAGTCTTCTTTCATGCTTTCCTTTCCTATAGTATTTCTCAGCATTTCCTTTCATGGATCATAGTTTAGACATTTTTTATGCAAAACTCTGTTTTTCCTAAATGCATTCATTTCACTTGTTGCTTGATTTCCTCGGTCAACTGTCAGATTCTATGTAGCAGATCTCTTCTAGCAGTAGTCTAGCTTATCAGAAATCACCCCCTCCATCTGATCCATGCCCTATTGGTCTCCCAAATCTCACCTCAATTCTGCCCTAGTTTCCTGCATTTTTTCCTAGAACTTCTTCCTCTCTCCTTGAGAAAATCCAATCATCTTTCTCTCTCCTGGTGGTTCATGATATACCATAGGTGCCCTAACACCTCATTCCAACCTTCATACACCTTTTTCACCCACTCTCACACCATCAAAATAGTGAAAACTGCTCTCGGCCTCCTCTTGTAGGCCTCCTGTAGTTCCTTGTTTTCCTCCTGTAGATTTCTTGTGTCCTCCTGTAGATTTTCCTATAGGCTTTCTTTTGAAGGCTGAGTGTGGGAAAAGCCTCCAGAAGGCCACCTGAGACCTCCTAGGACCCATCCACACCATCCTACATCCTCTCAAGTCCCAAAACCACCCTTCAACGCCACCTATTCGCTGCCACACTCACACACAATAAATTACATGCATGTCAAATTCACATAAAAACACATAAAAATCCAAAAATATGTTTTTTGCTTATTTACTTCCAGGAATAGCATAGTTAGATGTTGTTTACTTCCTTGAGTAGGTAATGGCATTCCTTTCATGGTTTTCATAGTGCTTTCTGCAAAAGTAGAATTAGTTGGTTAATTAGGGTTTACTAGGTTTGCTTTACATTTCAGTATTTCTCCTTTCTGCAATTAGAATAGCATCTGTAGAGTAATCTTTCTTTCCTTTCACCACATATCAGAGCTTCTTCTGGAATACATAGAAGTTGGCTTGAGCTCCTAGAGATCTTGCGTTGGCTGACCAAGTGATAACTTGCAATGAAAACTAGTACTTGTGCATACAACACCGACGCTTCATGTTTGTTACGAAATACCGAGTTGATAAGAGTAAAATAGGCATCCTAGGAGTTGTAGCATTATTGCTGCAATACTGGTTCTCACCAAGTTCATTTCAGTTAGTTGCAATTTTTTTTTTCAACCAATTTCAGTTTTGCAGGTACTATCAGTGTGGGGAAAAAAGAAACAAAAACCAACCAAAAAAATTTCCTTTCATGCCTCGTAGGAATAGAGATAACTCAGGAAAAATTTTGCCCAACACCCCCACTGCTTCACACAACCAAACTTCTCTCTTCTTCAGTGGCTACGATTAGGAATAAGCCTTAGGTGAACAACCAGACATATTTGAAGAACCCATAGGGGAAGAAGAAGAAGAAAACATTCCTTCGGAGCCAATGGCTGAAAACAGAAATGCTAGGGGGAATGGAGAGAGAATAGAGGGTACCTTTCCCATTCGAGAGACCAATGGGGACACCAAAATGAAGAATATAAGCCCTTCTACCCTAGCTCATTTCCATGGTCTAACTATAGAAGATCCTGACACCTTCTTGTTAGAAAATTATATATTACGGAGCAATGGAACACATAAAATATTGCAGAAATATAAACACAGAAAATGCATAAAACAAGAGAGACACAGATATACGTGGTTCACCCAGTTTGGGCTACATCCACCCCAAACAACCAGTCCTTCCTTTCTATTATCCAGCAAAATGAAGAGACACAACCTACAGCAGATCCACTGTAATATCCTCTGTTTTCTCTCACAGTTTCGCCTCTCTATTTCTCTCTCACAGAATACACATCTATTTTACAGCCTCAAATACAATGCCCTCATACAAAGAGAGGGGTTGCCTTCTAGGGCAAAAAAACCTAAACTAAACATAAGTTCTACCGTCAGATCATCCGCCTAATGAACGGCCCAGATTGACTAGAAATTGCTATACTTTTACAAGGCAATTTTACAGTTGTTTTTAGCTTCGGGGGCGCTGCCCCCGAAACCCCCCTCCAGGGGGGGGCTCCCAAAGGTCGCAGCCACCCCTCCTTAGACCCCCCCTACAGTGAATATTTTACGGGCGGCATTGCCACCCCCATTTTGAACTGGGGTCCAATGTGGCGATACCTTTGAATATAGAAGGTAATCAGGCTCCACACCCAACACTTCTTGTTTGAGTTTGCTGTTATCTATCGAACTTATGACTATGAAAAAGATGAACAAAATTTGAAATTGTTCCCTTCTACTCTCAAGGATGTAGCACTGCGTTGGTTCATGGGATTGCCCGGCAATAGGATCACAACTTGGGCTCAGATGCAGTAGGCCTTTAACAAAAAGTATCGAGACTATTGTAGGTCAAAAGATACTAAAGAAGAAATCTTCCGAATGACCACAGGAAGTGATGAGCCCCTGGAAGACTATGAAGAGAGGTTCCAACTCAGTTACAAAAGGGCCGGATGTACACTTGAACCTGAGTCTTTGAATTTGGTCTTATCTAGGAGAATTCGGGAAGACCTTTTAGACACCCTCCATCTACTAGTCGGGGGAGACATCTACCAACTATCCTATGAGGAAATAAAGACTGTTTTTAGAAACCATTCTAGAGCAGTCAGAAAGAAAGGTAGGGGGAGTCAACCCATAGCTAGTACCTCTTCCTCCAACTCATCCATTAAAGGTGAAATTGGAAACATGTTGGAAGACTTCAAGAGTGAGGTGTTGCAGATTCTTGCCACGCAAATGGATACCTTACATATCAAGAGAAAACAAGAGGAAGCAGAGAGGGCTTTAGCCATTTTTTTCCCTAGATGCACCAGGAGGCATCCTAGGGATGAATGCCCATTGAACTCTATAGAGGTTTGTTCAATCTGTGAAGAAAATCCTTCTACAGATAAGTGCTCTTCCTTGCCCGGACTTAAAGCTGTATATCAAGGGGCTGAGGGAGTCACTGAACAACTCTATTACATAAACCAAAGAAGACTGCATAGACCGAGACCATACCAGCAGGGGATGCAAGGGACATCTCAGGCATACTACAACCCTAACCAAGTTCCCTCCATACCTTCTTGGGGTCCCCCTGCACATCCTTCCTGGTCCACACCACCTCCTTGGTCCTTCACATCTCAATATCATGCCCAACTAGCAACCCATTCATTTGAATCCTATGCTCAGTCGCAGCCTCAATGGAATGCATCTCATCAGGGGTGGAGGCCCCAATACAACTCTCTTCCCACTCTTATTCCTCCACCACTTGCCCAACCACAACCGTTACCTTCTGCTCTACCAAGGCAACCCTAGATGCCTACCCAGCCAAATCTGAACCCAAACAACAGAGAGGATCAACAAGTGTACAGTGGGGAATCATCATGCCCAACTTATGCTGTGGAGATTCAAGAAATTAACTTGAGATTATAGGTTTTAACCCCGTACAGAAATTACCTGCATACAAATTCTAAAACACAGAAAATAAGCAATGTGAGAGCATAACACATAAAACACATATACACAGATATTTTCCCCTGGATCCAAAACCGGGACTACCAGCTTGATTTTTCATTATATTCCTTTCAATATTACAATACATATTTATACATGCCGAAGAATCCAATACTATGGACCAAAAACCATCGCGTCCAAAACCATGGACCAAAAACTATCACATCCACAAAACATGTGTGAAAATCATGCACAAAACCATGGGTACACCTCAAACCCCCTGTGACCCCCCCTCCCCCCCCCCGCTACACAATCGGCACAACGAAGGGGGAGCTCCACCCCCCTATAACCCCCTAGTTAACTATATGGGCTAGTTGTTGGAAGAATATAACACAACCCAACATTCTCCCACTTGTTGTTTTCTTTACACAAGGGGCCACAAGAGAGCTTAGTCACTTTTTCCAGCCTTGAAATGCCCATTGTCTCTCTACACCAAGAGAACTTCTCAGAGCTTATAGATTTTGTCAATGCATCTGCAGTTTTCTTCAAAGTGTCCACCTTTACCAACAACACCTTTTTGTCTTCTATCATATCCCTCACAAAGTGATACTGAACATCAATGCGCTTTGTCTTTGAATGATATGCAGGGTTCTTTGCCAAGAAAATTGCACTTTGGCTATCACAGTCTATCCTTATAGCTCCCTGTACTAACCCCATACTTGAACACAATCCCTTCAACCAAACTGCTTCCTTGCTTGCATGAGTGGCTGCCATGTATTCTGCCTCGATAGTTGATAGTGTCACTACAGATTGTTTCTTACTCATCCAACTAACTGCACCTCCAAATAGTTTAAACACATACCCACTTGTAGATCTTCTTTGATCCAGATCTCCAGCCTAGTCTGCATCAACAAAGCCACGAATATCCAACGTTCTGTCTAATCTTGGTCTTCCTTGGTAGCACAAACCATAATCACTAGTGCCATGCAAATACTTGAAAACCTACTTCACTGCTGTCCAGTGCTCCTTCTTTGGTTTTGACATAAACCTACTCAATACTCCCACTGCATGTGCAATGTCTGGTCTAGTACAGACCATTGCATACATCAGGCTACCGAATGCACTTGCATATGGAACATGGGACATGTCCTCTTCCTCTTCTTGTGTCTTGGGACACTGTTCAGCAGATAACCTCACACCTACAAGAATAGGAACCTTCACCGGTTTACTATCCTGCATATTAAACCTCTGTAGTATTGTCTCGACATACTTCCTCTAGTTTAACCAGAGCTTCCTCTTTGCCTGATATTTTTAAATTTCCATGCCCAAAATATAGTTTGCAGCACCAAGATCTTTCATGTCGAATTTGGAGGACAATTGGGTCTTCAAATTTTGGATAATTTCTTTGTCATTTCCAACCAGCAACATATCATCCACATACAAGACCAGATAAATAACACGGTCACCAATTAATTTAAAATATACACAGTGATTTGCTTTGCTTCTGGTGAAGCCAAGTCCCCGTATAAATGTATCAAATTTATGATACCACATCCGTAGTGACTATTTTAACCCATACAAAGACTTATTTAACTTACATACCAGTTCTTTCTTACCCTTCACCGCAAAGCCTTCAGGTTGCTTCATGTAGATTTCCTCTTCCAGATCCCCATGAAGAAATGTTTTCTTGACATCCATCTGTTCTACCTCAAAATCAAAAGCAACGGCAACAGATAAAAGTAATCTAATAGAAGTTACCTCGACAACAGGAGAAAAAATATCACCAAAATCAATTCCTGGCACCTGGGAATAACCTTTTGCTACCAACCGAGCTATGTATTTCTCCACTTTTCCTTCTACATTTGTCTTCTTTTTGAACACCCATTTGCTTCCAATGGGTTTCTTTCCAACCGGCAACTGCACTAGATCCCAAGCCTCATTTTTGTGCAAAGATGCCATTTCATCAACCATGCCTCTTTCCAGAGTTTTCCATCCTCTGAATCCACTACTTCCTTCACAGTTCTGGGATCATCATCAGTAACAGACAAAGAAAAATTTGAACAGAAAGCAGACAGACTATACCTTTCTGGCTACCTTCTTTCTCGAACTGATCTTCTCATAGCCGAAGTTTGTGGCTCTTCATCTTCTGATTCCTCCTTTGCTGTAGAGTTTGATTCTTCCTCCTTTAGCTCAAACTCTATCTTCTCAGATTCCTTTGGTTGGACTTCATGTTTAATAACATCTTTCACCTCTCTGAGCACCACATCTCGGTTGTACACAGCCTTCCTTGTTATTGGGTTCCAAAGCTTATAACCTTTAAATCATCCTTATACTCAATAAAGATGCACTTTTTAGATTTACTATCCAACTTGGTTCGTTTCTCCTTTTGAACATGTACATATGCATCACATCCAAATACCCTTAGATGTGAAAGAGAGGGTTTCTTACCAGTCCATACCTCTTATGGAGTCTTATCATCCAACGTTGATGAAGGTGACCTATTAACCAGGTAACATGCAGTATCCATCACCTCTGTCCAGAATTCCTGTCCTAACCCAACGCCACTGAGCATGCTTCTTGCCCTTTCCATCAATGTCTTGTTCATTCTTTTTGCAACTCCCTTTTGCTGAGGTGTATATGGAGTAGTCTTCTGTTGTGATATACCACACTTCTTACAAAATTCTTCAAATTCCTTGTTACAAAACTCCACCATTATCTGTCCTCAGCACCTTTATCTTCTTATCTGTCTGATTTTCCACCAGAGCCTTAAATTCTTTAAATTTATCAAAGACTTCGGATTTCTTCTTAAGGAAATATATCCATGTATTCCTTGAGAAGTCATCTATAAATGATACATAGTATACAGACTTACCCAGTGATGGAACCTTCATAGGTCCAAACACATCACTGTGCACAAGCTCTAATATCTGTTTCGCCCTCTTACCACCACAGGGGAAACTCATCCGATTCTGCTTCCCATATAATTTTTTTTTATAGAAATCAAAATCAAGAGAGCTATTACTCATGCCTTCTACCATACCTTTACCATGACGTATTCGAAGGCCCTTCTCTGCAATATGTCTAAGTCTTTGATGCCACAACATGGTCTTGTCTCTAGAGACCACTAGATTTTCTGCTCCACTTTCAGGAACCACAGAACTGTTGCATCCATCAATAACAATGCTACCTTGTAGCTTGTACAGAGTTCCAATCGAAACTCCCCGCATCAATACCAGTGCTCCCCAAACCATCTTGCAGGTATTCTTCTCGAACACTGTTTTTACACCTGCATCATCCAACTTGCTTATAGAAATCAGATATCTGGCCAATGCAGGAATATGCAGAACACTCAGAATTGTTCTAACCCTTCCACCTTGAAACTTCAACTTAAATTTTCCACAACCACCGATTCTAGCCTTCCTTTCATCCCCCAAGAAGACATCACCACCATCATATTTCTCATACTCGCAGAACCACTCTCTATGGGGAGTGAAGTGAAAGGATGCACCTGAGTCAATCAACCATGCCTCATGATCTACATGTGTACTTGAAGAGGCCAAGTACACATCCCCACCTTCATCTGAGGTTGTTTTCGCCTCTACAGAAGGATCATCATCAGATCCCTTTCCTTTGTCAGGAGCTTTAGATTTACAATCCCTTTTGTAGTGCCCTTCCTTTCTGCATTTCCAGCACACCACCTTTACAGGTTTTCTTGGAGATTTAGATCTCCCTCTCGATGACTTTTTTTTGTTTCTATTCTGGGACCATCCTCGTATAGACAAGGCATCACCATTCTGGCTCTCCATATTTTTCCATCTCATCTCCTCCGTTAGCAAGGGTGAGACTATTTCATCAAATTGCAAGGTAGTTGCATTGCTACCTATTGCAATAACCAGACTATCCATGAATCTGGTAGAGAACACAACAAACTGATGCACTTATCTTCATCTAAAATTTTAATATCAACAAATGCTAACTGACTTACCACAGTATTAAATGCATTCAGATGCTTTGTCACCGAGTCTCCATCTTTCATCTTCAGGTTATAAAACTTTTTCTGTAGGAACAGTTTATTCACCAGAGACTTAGATTGGTACAAAGTCCCTAACTTGTCCCACAAAGCCTTCACCGTAGCTTCCCCTGATACATTCAGGTTAACTACGTGGGCTAGTTGTGGAAAGAATATAACACAACCCAATAGAGATCTAGAAAAGTTGTCCCAGATAGCCAGCCTCTACCCAGGGAGGTTGAGGAAGATAAAGAGGAAAGCGAACCTAAAGCAAATCCACCCTTTCCTGAGAGACTATTCATGACAATCCAGTCTACCCCAGAAGAGACTGAACTCCTGGGAGAATTGAAACATTTATCTGTGAAGATACCACTTATCCAAGCCATAAAAGATGTGCCTATCTATAATAGGTTGATCAAAGAGAAGTGCTTTAGGCATCCAGGAAGGTGCATGAGAGATTCCCCAACCATCAATGTCATAGGACAACTGTCCAACCTGATGTTGGGGTAGGTAATCTGTCCAAAATATTTGGACCCTGGAAGCCCAGTAGTTGATGTCCACATCAATGGCACAATGATCCCGCATACCTTGATTTATTTGGGAGCTGCCATTAATGTGATGACAAAGGACACAATGCTCAAACTTAATGTCTAGGGCTCCTTGAGGAAGACCACGACAGTGCTATAGCTAGTAGACCGCTCCACTGTGACCCTTGAGGGGATTGTGGAAGATGTGATGGTCTCCATTGATTCTTGGGAGTACCCTGCTGATTTCCTACTTCTCCAGCCAAAGGCAAAGCTCACTGGGTATCCCCTCATTTTGGGAAGACCTTGGTTGGCTACAGTCGATGCCTACATCAGCTGTTGAGCTGGGAACATGACCATAAAGAATGGGCACATGTCCAAGCAGTTAATCCTATATGCTCCTGCCCAACCCTTGCTAGAACATGATCTACCTCTCTGGTTGGAGGAGGAAGATGAGGATGAAGTTTATTCTACAACACTTTGTGCATTAGAAATCGCCATGGGTGGGAACATATAGAGTTAGGCCCAGAAAGAACATTGAAAATCAATCCATCGCTATCTACTTCCCAGGAGAAAGAACCGTGCAGCCTACTAAGAAAAAATCTAGATGATTTCGCCTGGAGTTATAAGGAAATGAAAGGAGTGCACCCTTCAGTATGTACTCATCATATATACATCAAGGAAGATTGCAAACCGGTCAAGCAACCTCAAAGGAGGATGAATCCAACACTTAAATATATTGTTAAGGAAGAACTGTAGAAATTGCTTGATGTAGGATTCATCTATCCCATCTCTGACAGTGTAAGAGCCCTACCCTAGGGTCTGCTAACAGATCTAATTTCTTTTGAAATTAAATGCGATAAAAGGTGATAACTTACCTACTTACACGGCTTTTAAACAAATAAAATTTTATCATTTACATTATAATCAACATAAATTAAGGTGAATATTTCATTCTAATTAACTTTACAAGAGTAGTCTATGGAGGAATACCTGTACCGGTGGCTGATGGAGATACCTTTGTCCTACTGCTCCTGTTGAACGCTCCTCTTGACGGACCCAACCGGATTTACCTCCCAGCCAACTAGGAAATAATCCCTAGCCCAGGAAACCTCCACAAGTTCCCTAGCCCTCCGAGCCCAAGTCCAACTAGATGTAGTGTGTGTGTCCAAATGAAAGATCCAGACCAAGATAACAATACTTCCCACCTCTCAACAACCCAAGAAACCTCCACAAGTTCCTAAGGTCTCCAAAAACACAACAAGTCCAAACAATCACAACCAACCCCACAATCATAAGCAAGACCCCCCCTTTTCTCCCTTCCCCCTTCCCTTTTTATATCCTCCTTCCCTTCTCCATCTCAACCACCTCTCATTAATGTCATTAACTTCCCATCCATCCTTACTGTTGACTTCTCTTCTCCCAAGTAAAGTTGGGAGTACATTTGGAAATGTGACATGAATATAAAATTGGGAATTTAATGGGAAAGGACCATGTCTTCTCCCAAGTAAATCTGAAAAGTACATTTGGGAATGTGAGATGAATATATATATTGATAATTAAATGGAGAGGACTATGTCTTCTCCCAAGTAAATGTGAGGGTACATTGGGGAATGTGAGATGTAATTACATGGAGAGGACCATGTCTTCACCCTAGTAAATGTGAGGGTACATTGGGGAATGTGAAATGAATATATATATATTGATAATGAGTTGGAGAGGACCATGTCTTCTCCCAAGTAAATGTGAGGGTACATTGGGGAATGTGAGATGTAATTACATGGAGAGGACCATGTCTTCTCCTTAGCAAATGTGAGGGTACATTGGGGAATGTGAGATGAATACATAATTTTTTTGAAATAATGGAAGGAGACCATATCCTACCTAATATTCAATTTGAGAAGGTAAGTGGGGAATTTGAATAATGGAAATCATGAATTTTATATTAGACAAGTATTTCTCAATATTTTCAAATAATGTAAACATTAACAAAATTTGTAGGATAAGATTTAAGTGGGGCATTACATACACCCCCCCCTTCAGAAAACTTCGTCCTGAAGTTAGAAAGAAAAGATGCAAGGAGTTTGAAAGCATAGCAACCAGAGAGAGTTATAACACTAAAAGCTAATAAGTCTGACAATGACATTACTTCCCATCAAGAGTCTCCAACTGATCTATATCCTCCTATCCATCCTGGCCTACTTTCGTTCCCACCCTAACCGTCCTCTGTTGCTTCATCAGTGGCAACGGCCATACTAACCACTGATAAAACCGACACGGTGGAAGCGTCGAATATATCGACCTAACTTCCCTAGCAGGCAATTGGCGATCATCATCACACGTCTAGGGGAGCGTGTCCACCACTGCCCTCCCACGATTCCAGGTTTCGGAGGATACACGGTGGGAAATGCCTCCACCCCTCCTTCAAAACTAGGGTCAAAGCCTTAACACAGACCACACTACAGAGCTGGTTGGACTTGTCATCAAATAATCCAGTTAGGTCATCTTGCCACCTGTCATTTGCATTTTACTCGTATCATAAGAGTGCATATCAAGTAGATACCAAATTTAATAGAACAATGTACATTGTACCTTTCCTCATTGGTCTTCTCGACCTTCCCCAATGGAATAGTAGATCTTGGTTATCATACGGTTCTTTCCAATCTGTAGTTTAGTTCTCATCCATGCATATATATAACCACAAAATAGATATAGATACATGATCTTAAACATCATGTTTATTAAGCCTAGTGTCGACGTGTCAATTTTTGTTGTTCATACTGGAAATAAATCTTACATCAAATAAATCATAATTTCACTAAGTCATTGATTAGATAAATCATATCTATATAAGCCTATACGATGTAACAATAACTCTGTCAAGTCATGCACTAGATAAATTGTAACCAAGTAAGTCACAGATTTGGTCATACATCCAAAATTTCCATCATTAATACCAAATCCATCAATTGATTTTGACGTTTCCAACCAAATGTATATAATGTTCATAAATAACAACATGGAACTACAAAATAGAACCTTAACATAGGTGGCTAGCTACGCTAAAATGGGCATCATAAATGCTCATGTGACATCCTTGTGGAACCCCTCAATAACAATTAGAGTTGAAATAGATTCAACTGTCCGTCATGGGAAATAGCATTTGAACTCGGGCATGCTATAAGGTGGTACCAAAACCAAAATAATGGCAAGCAACGGATTAGTGCACTATCAATTCCACTAGAAGGTGCTAGTATAAGTTTTATGCATATAATTTCTTTAAAACCTTAGTGAATATAAAAGTCCCACTCTTCCAATTTGATGGTTTTTCATCTTCCAAACCCATTTAGTTAATCTTGAAAATAAAAGACTCAAAACTTCAGAAACTGTTTCCAACATGATTTTCATACTTTATTTTTTTTTGTAAATTGAGAGAAATGTCCTCTAAATGTCAAAAGGTTCAAATTTATTATATATTTAATCATTGTTTACTAGTACTAAAACAATTTCATGATATATACTACAGCTCTCAATATGACCAGACAAATGAGAAATAATTAAATGAATGGAATAATTTCCTTTGCCCTACTGCTATTAGTATTTCCCCTTGAAATGGCACCACATTTCTAAAGATGCTCTACTCCATTGCTCTCCTTGTTTTCCCTCCCCAATGAGCTCTGTGTATAGCAGTGTGCTGATTTGCTCTCCCTTTTATAATGTTGTTTTCAGATGGTAAAGTATAAAGTACTTTCAACCTAATACACTGAACCTTGCATTGTAAAGTCTGCTGCATGTATGGTCTTCAGTTGTAAAGTGTTATCTACTTTGGTTGCTTCAACGTTGCTGGATCCAGTCCTTGATCACAGCTTACTCAGGCAAGGTTCATTTCAAGTGTATGCATATTGAAACCGAATCCTGAACTATCTGGGATTGACAACCAGATGGACACTTGAAGTTGTTTTGTGAAATTGAGAAATGCATCCAAATGTTAAATGCAGGTTAAGATTCATTTCGTCACTAGAGAGGGAAAACACACCCGGGAACTTGATTACTAACCAAAAAAAATCATGATAAATAAAAACGAGAAGTGGGCTTTTACTTGCTTGTCCTTCTATGGTGCTGCTTAACTCTAGATAAGCCCCCATCTTCTTTTCCTCGTTAAAAGGTTTTAGTTTTTGTGTGGTACTAGTATCTGCCATTTCGTGAAATATTGAAATTCGAGGGAAGATCCTTGTATTTGTAACAGTGGCCAATTTATTATATTGCTCATCTGCGTTTGGTTCTGGTCATGCTTCTGCTCATCTGCATCTAGTTCTGGTCATGCTTCAGCTTCTTATGATCGTATTGTGAGCAATTTAGACAACTTTGGGTCGAATGGAGTAGAGGCTGGAGTTTATGATTAACAATAATTTACATATTTTCTCATTATTGACAAAATGATATCAATATGCCTTTACTATTATGGAATCATCAAAATTATGTATCAGTATTTGTTAAATCGTTCAAAAACCAAATGGTCAAATCTATTGTGCTATAGTACTAAAGCTTTAATATAGGCCGTTTACAAAAAAAAGGATTGCCCAAGGTTTTTTTTTTTAATTCAATATTCAATATATATTTTTTTTAATTTAATTTATTTATTGTATGAATATAAGCCTTATGGAATTTGAGGTGTAAAGCAAAAAAAAACATCTGTTGTGCTTGCTTTTCCTGACTGTTTCAAGACATAGTGATGCCTTATCTAAGCTATAATGGGACTTTCACTTGAATGTTAAGTTGGCAAGGGAGAAGAGGGGGGTTCTTGGCTGATGCTATTGTAAAAATAGGCTATATAATGGAAATTAAGGTGAAAATTTGATAATTCTTATGATTGTATTTAATGTCTGTTTGAGGTGGTTGATTTTCTTCATATAAAGCATAATGATATTTGTCGTTCAAAGTCCATCTGGGAGTGAGGGATACTGGAGGCTGTTCTTAGGAAGAGAAGAACATACCAGAAAATCTAGGTGGAATTTTCTTAGTTTCTAATTGGGTATTGTAGTTGCTGGAACTGGGAACATCTGGAGATGTAGTCTTTACTGGTGCCATATATTTGAATTATTTTTGGCAGAAACATGCAAATCTACAAAGTCTGAAGAAAATCTTTCAAACTAGCTGTAACCATTTGTGTGCACTATGATTTGGACAAAAATGCTGGAACAGTCCAAAATATTCCATCTCAATTCTGATAGGTGAAAATCAAATTTGGCCTTGAATCAGTCCAAAGTTTTTTCTTAATGGTGATGAACAGCATTAAATAGCTCATAACTCTCTTAAGTTTTCATTTTGTTTGCACAAGCACAAAATGGCCCAGATTTCCCACTTTCCTGCCAAATTTCAGGTAGAAATTTGGGTGCCAGGCATAGCCCCGTGGTCCAAAGTGGCAGGGACATAGTTTCTCCATGCCCCAGAGGTTATAAGGGTTTCTGATTCGACCCAAAACCTCAAAAAATCCGTAACGACCTGTAACTAGACCAGTTTTAAGTTTTTTTTTTGGCTGGATTTCAACGAAAATGAAAATTTTGAGACTATTTTGAATAAAGGATGGACTGTATACCCAAATATGGCTTCCTTCCTTCTATAGAAAACCTACTGATAGTCATGGTATGAGAATATGTCATACGAATTGAATAAAGAAAAATCGAGGATATCTGATAAAAACCTTAAAAGCGCACTGTCGCGAGATTTGATCACATTTTTCTCCAATATTTTTGCTCGTATGCATTATTAATTATGAATAGACTGTCGCGAGATTTGATCACATTTTTCTCCAATATTTCTGCTCGTATGCATTATTAATTATAAATAGAATCTTGATGAGTCTAACGCCGTTTTTCTAGATATTGAACTCGCACTGCATATGAAACGACCTAAGCTCCAGAATTTCAATATAAAAAAAAAATGTGAACTCAAATGAAGAAACGAAATTGAAATCGGTGGCAGAGTCTGAGTGGTTTAAGGAGACAGACTTGAAATCTGTTGGCAAAGTAGAGTCAACACACATCATACGGAACCTGATGATCTGGATTGATGTCTCAAGGCCGTTGCTATTCAAATGAAATCTGAGGCTCTGGGCAGCTACAACACTGGTTTCTATTGCTTTTCATGGCAATCAGGAGGGTATCTCTTTTTTAATTTAAAAACAATTCGTTATATGAATATATTTTAGGATTATAAGTCCTTACAAGCTTTTTATAATGGAATTTGGGGTTTAGTGGGCTTTCGGTCCAGATTTTGAACCAAAGCTCTGATACCATGTGTAAGAGCCCTACCCTAGGGTCTGCTAACAGATCTAATTTATTTTGAAATTAAATGCGATAAGAGGCAATAACTTACCTACTTACATGGCTTTTAAACAAATAAAATTTTATCATTTACATTATAATCAACATAAATTAAGGTGAATATTTCATTCTAATTAACTTTACAAGAGTAGTCTATGGAGGAATACACGTACTAGTGGATGATGGAGATACCTTTGTCCTACTGCTCCTGTTGAACGCTCCTCTTGACAGACCCAACCAGATTTACCTCCCAGCCAACTAGGAAATAATCCCTAGCCCAGGAAACCTCCATAGGTTCCCTAGCCCTCTGAGCCTAAGTCCAACTAGATGTAGTGTGTGTGTCCAAATTAAAGATCCAGACAAAGATAAAAATACTTCCCACCTCTCAACAACCCAAGAAACCTCCACAGGTTCCTAGGGTCTCCAAAAACACAACAAGTCTAAACAATCACAACCAACCCCACAATCATAAGCAAGACCCCCCCTTTTCTCCCTTCCCCCTTCCCTTTTTATACCCTCCTTCCTTTCTCCATCTCAACCACCTCTCATTAATGTCATTAACTTCCCATCCATCCTTACTGTTGACTTCTCTTCTCCCAAGTAAAGCTGGGAGTACATTTGGAAATGTGACATGAATATAAAATTAGGAATTTAATGGGAAAGGACCATGTCTTCTCCCAAGTAAATCTAAAAAGTACATTTGGGAATGTGAGATGAATATATATATTGATAATTAAATGGAGAGGACTATCTCTTCTCCCAAGTAAATGTGAGGGTACATTGGGGAATGTGAGATCTAATTACATGGAGAGGACCATGTCTTCACCCTAGTAAATGTGAGGGTACATTGGGGAATGTGAAATGAATATATATATATATATATATATATATATATATATATATATTGATAATGAGTTGGAGAGGACCATGTCTTCTCCCAAGTAAATGTGATGGTACACTGGGGAATGTGAGATGTAATTACATGGAGAGGACCATGTCTTTTCCTTAGTAAATGTGAGGGTACATTGGGGAATATGAGATGAATACATAATTTTTTTGAAATAATGGAAGGAGACCATATCCTACCTAATATTCAATTTGAGAAGGTAAGTGGGGAATTTGAATAATGGAAATCATGAATTTTATATTAGACCAATATTTCTCAATATTTTCAAATAATATAGACATTAACAAAATTTGTAGGATAAGATTTAAGTGGGGCATTACAGACAGTGAATGGGTCTCTCCTTTGGTGCTAGTACCAAAGAAAAATGGTAAGTGCAGAATCTATGTCGACTATCGGGAATTGAACAAAGCCACTAAAAAGAACCATTTTCCTTTACCTTTCATAGAACAAGTGTTAGAAGGTCTGGCAGGGAAAAAGTTTTTCTCCTTCCTAGATCCGTTTAAAGAGTACAATCAGATTCAAATCATCCCAGAAGACCAAGATAAGACTACCTTCACTTGTCCTTGGGGTACCTTTGCATACCGAGTCCTTCCTTTTGGTTTGTGCAACGCTCCAGCCACGTTCCAAAGAGCAGTATTGAGTATATTTTCTGAACTTGTTCATGATGTAGTATAAATATACATGGATGATTTTACTCCTTATGGCTCTGACTTTCAGGAAGCTTTATCTAACCTAGGAAAAGTTCTAGAAAAGTGTATTGAGATGAACCTATCCCTCAGTCTGGAAAAATGTGATTTTTTCATGACTGAAGGGACCGTGTTAGGTCATGCAATATCTCAGCAAGGACTGCAGGTGGACCCAAACAAAATCGCCATCATCCAAAGGGTCCCACCTCCTTAAAAGGTGAGAGATGTCAGAAGTTTCCAAGCTTAGCCGAATATTACAGAAGATTCATTAAAGATTTCTGAAATCTAGCCTCTCCTTTGTTTGGCCTCCTAGGCAAAGATGTTGAGTTCATATGGTTGGAAAACTATCAAGAAGCCTTAGATACATTGCAGAGCAAGCTAGTAACTGCCCCAATTCTCAGAGGCCCAAACTGGGCCCTACCTTTCTACATTTACAAAGATTCCTCGAACAAAGTGATAGGAGCAGCCTTAGGGCAAATTGATGAAAAGTTACCTTATGCCATATACTTTATAAGATAAACTGTAAAGTGACCGAGAAGGAGCTCCTAGCTGTCGTGTATTCCTTAAACAAATTTATACATTATGTCACAGGCTATCAAACCTTTGTGCACATTGATCATGCTGCAATTAGATATTTAATGAACAAACCAAATGCAAATGCTCATATTATTAAATGGTTGCTTTTACTGCAGCAGTTTGACTTGACAATTATTGATAAGCCTAGTAAAGAAATTCTTGTTGCTGACTTTTTGTCTAGAGTAAATTTTCCTGCAGGTGAAGAAGGAATGGTGGATGAACAAATGCCAAATGAACACCTATTTGCTATATCAGTACTCTCTCCATGGTTTGCTGATATAGCAAACTACTTGGTTTCAGTATAGTTCCCGCCACACCTATCCTCAAAAGAGAAGAGCAGGATAGTAAGGAAAAGTGCCCCTTTCACATGGATTGGGGGAAATCTCTTCAAACTTGGCCCAGATCAGATCTTGAGAAGATGTGTCAGGGAGGAGGAAGTCTTTGACATCCTCCTGGCCTGTCATGATGGGCCTTGTGGAGGTCATTTTGCAGCAAAAAGAATTGCCTTCAAGATATTGCAAGCAGGCTACTACTGGCCCACTCTTCATCAGGATGTGAGGAGACATACAAACCAGTGTGATAGGGAAACCTACTCCAAAGGATAGGGAAACCTACTCCAAAGGATGAGATGTCCATGCAACCTCAAGTGACCTTTGAGCCATTTGAGAAGTGGGGCATGGAATTTTTCGGGCCTATCAGCCCTTCTTCAAAGTAGAAACAATACATGATTGTGTGCACTGACTACCTGACAAAGTGGGCAGAGACAAAAGCAATCAAAGCAACGACAGAGGAAAAAGTAGCTGAGTTTTTGAGAGAAAACATATTCTACAAGTTCAAGTATCCAAGAGAGTTGGTTACAAATCAAGGCAGTCAGTTCACTTCCAACCTGATTGAAGACCTGCTCACACATCATAAGATCAAGCACATGACTTCCACCCCTTACCATCCACAAGCCAATGGGCAAGTGGAGGTCACCAACAGAGAATTGGAACGGATCCTAACCAAGGTAGTGAGCAACAACAGAAAAGACTAGGCAGATAGATTAGTTGAGGCCACTTGGGCCTACAACACAACATGGAAGAGCACCACCGGGTTCAAACCCTATGAACTGGTCTATGGGAAGAAGGCTTTGCTGTCAATAGAATTTGAGTTCAATACACTAAGGATGGTAGCTCAGCTGGACCTAGACCTTAGCCATGCACAAAAGCAGAGATTACTTTAGCTCAATGGATTGGATGAATACAGATTGCAAGCCCTTATCCATATAGAGGTAGTTCAACTTTAGAGAAAGATATGGCATGAAAAAAATATCAAAGAGAAGCAATTCCAAGAGGGAGATTAGGCACTACTCTATGTTTCAAGATACAAGGATTTCAAAGGCAAGCTGAGGACAAGATGGTTGGGACCCTACACTGTGGAGAAATGCAATGACAATGGTTCAGTTTTGATCAGACCCATTGATGATGAAGCCATCCCCATGCTTTTCAATGGACATCGGTTGAAAGTATACAAGAAACCCCTCTCCAAGCAAGAGTTTATTGAAGATATGAATAAAACAGTGATGGTAGTGGAGCATGTCTTAGCTTCCACTTCACCCACTCACTGAAGAATAGCAAAAAGAAAAATAATAATAATAATAATAAGCTCAAGTGAAAACCTCCATGAGACGATTGAGTCCTATCATTGGGTTGAAAACCTCTTCTGAGGCGGCCCAGTGATGTCAAAAAAAGAGAGAGGAAAAAGAATAATATCCCTGGGTGAAAACCTCCCTTGGAGATGCCCAGGGCAGGAAATTAGGGTGAAAACCTCTCTGAGGTGCCCTAGTTGTTTTTCAAAAAAGAAGAAGAAGAAAGAAAATGATTTGTTTTGTTGCATTGTAGGTTTGCAGGAGGACTAGAGGGGGCAGAAGAAGGTGACAAGGGGACCCTGACATTCATACCATCACCCATCTCATCTTCTCCACACCTTCCTCCATCATTTTTGGCATTTCTTTCACCCCACTGTACCTCTTTTTCAAAAACTGTGTTTTCTACAGGAGGTTCCTATATGAATTACAGAGAGCCAGAAGTGGCTGAAAAAGGTAGTTTGAGGGTCAAAGAAGCTTCATGAAGAACCCATAAGCCCTCCTACAATCTTCAAACCTACTTGCCATCATTTCCAAACTTGCATCACACCCCAAGCATCATTTTTCTTCCTGCACAAGAAAACACAAAAAAACAGTTTTTTAGTTTTTAAGAAAAAAACAAAAAAATGAGAGGAAAAAGCACCATCAACCTCACCTGAAGCCTACCTACTACCTCTCCAAATTTATCTACACCTTTGGCATCATCCTCGAGCTCCAAGCATAGAAATAAGCTAAAGTTTCAAGGGGAGAAGCAGCTACATGAGCTCCTGTAGGAATTCCTGTAGCAGCTGATCCCATAGAAATCCAGCACCAGCAGCAAGAGAGTGAAAACATGAAGGTTGAACAAGCACCTGAAGCTCAGATCTAGCCAGAGAAGAACCTACACAAGCACACAATCACACATTAGCAAGCAGAGACAACATGAAAAAATGGAAATAAAAGCATGTAGCAGAGAAAGCCACAACACCTCACAACAAATACATTTGAATCACAGGTAAGTAACTAAGTCACTCCTCTGTTTGCATTTGTGTAATTAGAAGTCATGCAAAAGCAACGAGATGGTTGAGGTTGAATGAGGAAAAGGTGGCCAGTTAACTTGGCCACCTTCATCTAGTTGACTCCACTCATCCGAGATGTCACCCACATGTGCGCACAGTCAACTCCAGCACAAGATGCCAAGGACAGGTAGTGGAGGAAGTGTGAACTCTGATGCAATAATGAGGGATGATTACGAGGAGGGGCCATGATGACAAGGTAGGTGGGGACCAACGGTATGAATATGGCCAACGTATACCTTGCCAGCTCACCCCTCATCACCGAAAATATCCATAAATGGTAATAAGTACTCCTCCCCAAGCATTCTCACCACCTTTTCCTTCATTCTCTCCTCGTAACTCAGCTAAAGTAGTCTCCTTGTGCCCCCACACCCTTGTAACCATCATACTCCATCGATCTCTCCCATATTCCTGCTCTCTACATTTTCTACAGGAGCACCTACAGGTTTTCTATAGGAGCACCTATAGGAATTCTACAAGAGGGACAACAGGCTTCTACAGGAGGGGCAGTGAGTCATTTTGAACGGAGAAAACTTGATTTTTTGCACGATTTTCGGTCTGAAGAGGTAGGTTTCATGCATGCCCCCTATTGAATAGCAATATATGAAAGAAGTGGGTTCAATTTGAGGAGGAAATAAAGTCTTTAGGAGAGGAGAAAATACATAAAAAATTCTTTTGCTTATTTAAAAAAAAAAAACAGTCTCCTCTGTTTCTTTGTTTTTCTCAAAATTCTTTGTCTCCACCTGCATTGTTGGTTTTCCAAAAGAGTATAGACAATATGACAGGAGGTTTTATGAGGAAGGAGCCCACTAAATCCACTAGGCTCGATGCACATCCTCAAGTAGTGGACATCTTCACAAGGGCAAACTGGATGGGTTTCTTTGAGAAATTTCAAGTGTTTGATGAAGAAATTACCCCAAGAGTTTGCTTTCTCTCTGGTCCCTCACACAAGGACTCATGCCACTATCACCATTAGAGGTATTTCCATGGAGATAACCCCTGAATTCATCAGTAGGGTCACTACCCTTCCTCTTGGGCTGCCTTGGAGTAAAGATGAGAAACCAATTGGCCAGGCTGCCAAGAAGAACTTTTTCCAAAATAATGAAACCCCTATTGAAGATAAAAATGGCATTAAAATGGATAGCATACCATATCCCTGGGATGAGGTTAGCTATCAAATAATCAAATACATTTCTTGTGAGGGGAGATACAACATTTTTTATGGTTATTACATTAGAATCCTCCAAGAATTAAGTTATGGTATGAACACTCCAGCACCTTAGAAGCTCAGTATACCTTACTTCCTCCTGCAGTCCCTCATTGACTCCAGAACTAAGGTACAAGCAGGAAATTAAGAACAGCTAGCTCACCAGGGATTAATCAAAATCCTAATAGTGGAAACCATCCATGCCTTTACACTCCCTATAGCATGGGAAGTTTTCCGAAACATGACAGCTGGGGATGACATAAAGGCCTTAACCTATGATGTCAGCCCTACTGGCAGTGAGGAGGAAGAACAGCAAGGGGGAGAAGGTGGAGCCAGGGGTGACATAACAGAACAAGAAAGGAAGGAGGAAGGAACTGAAATAGAGTAGGAGAGAGTTGAAGAAACAGAGCAGGAAGAGATAGAAAAAGAGATATAAGAAGGAGAAAAAGAGGTAGAGAAGGCAGAAGAAGGAGAAGAGTCCCTTGATACTTTGTAAAGGGAGGTAGAAACTACCCTCACTGCCCTCAGTACACCAATCAGGCCAAAGCAAAAGAAGAAAATACAAACCCCCATGTATTTTAAGGCTAGGAAGAGCACAAGAATTAAACCGGGAAAACCTCAACCCTCTTCAAAAGTACCAATTACCATTGAAGATTCACCCTCTGCCAAGGGGAAAGAATCTCCTTCCAAGACACCTATAACATATGAGAGGGGGACTCCTAGATCTTCCACATTGAAGGAAAAGGTAGTACTACAGGACCCAAAAACAGTTCCACATGATGCTCAGACAGTTCTACAAGAGACATTGTCAAAACTACAAGAGACCCAAAAGCTTGAGAAAAGGATAGAAGGACATCCACAGGTGAAGGAGGAAGCAACAGAGATAAAAGAACCGGATCCACAGCCTAGTCTTGCCTCCTATTACAATCTACTTGAGGGAGAAAGGATAATCCCACAGAAATTTGAAATTCCACTATTTTTTGAATTGGAGCAAGAAAGAGTGAGAACACATAGGTGGATGCAAATATCCGAATCCAAAGGAGTTGAGGATGTTTTCCATATGGAAAACAAACTGAGGGAAATGGGCAGAGAGTTGAGTGCCCTCAAAGACAGGGAAGCTATCACAAGAAGCTACCTTGAAACTGAAAATGAATTGTTAAGGAGGCAGCTGCAAGAGAAAGAGACCTAGCTAGCATGCATGGCCAGCTTATCCATGGAGGCATTGCAATGCAAAACACCAGCCAAATCCTATGGCCTCTATCTAAAGGACCAATGGTTACAATTCCAAATAAAGACTTTGGTACAAAGAGGCACAATGCCTTTCCAAGACTACAGGCAGTTCATGGACCTGTGGGACCAAAGCACCTCACAGGATAAGGCAAAGATGGCAGAATTCTACTTACGCAACATGGCCCTCACAAACATGAATGTGTGGGATCCCAATGGTAAGCTATGGGACCTGCAATTAATGGCCATGGCCTCATGGATGAACCATGAAGAAATGAGGGCAGTAGAAATAAAAAGATTGATGATAAAGGAGCAGAATGAGCCATTAATGATAAGAGATGAGCCATCAGATCCTATGGCACTCATCAGCACACACAACCTGCTTTCCAATGACCCTCAGATTGCCCCTAGATATCTCACCAATCAGGCACAAGCCATTACACACTTTGAGGATATGCAAAGGCTACTTGGGGATGACTGTGTGCATGCATGCATGAGGAGATGGAATACCTTACCACACAGTTTGCAAATCAGGGAATATCATTCCCCCATGAGGCTAAAGGAGGCATTGAAAAGAGTGCCAATGTACAAGCGCTCCATGCAAAGGTTGAAGGTCAATTGGATTGGCCTCAAACTGAGTCCCCCACTGCTATTAGGCATGCTGGAAGGTAGAAGAGAAGAAGAAGAGGAGGAGCAGTGGAAGGACATAGACAAGAAGGCAGGATTCTATGGCAAAGAAGAACAGACCACATCAGAAGCCTGGGATGCTAGGGAGGCCACCAGGGCCATAAAAGATGAGGATATTGACTAGATTGCTCAAAGGATGAGCAACACCTTCAGTAGGGGGTGATGATGAACCTCATAAATGGGTAATTATATGGGCTCATTTTACCTCCTAACTTAGTCAAATCAACCATTCTCTTAGTTTATTACATGATTTTTTTATTATATTTATGCTTATAAAGTGAGTTGAGTTATTTATTATGCCATGTGGTTTAACATGTATTTAATGTAGATTATTGATGGATTTCGAGGTCAAAGTCAAGGATCCAGTGAAAAAATGGAAGCAATAACTCGAAGTGGACAAAGGAGAGGACTTATAGGAGGGAATCCCCCTCATTTATTACTCCTCACTTCGAATTCCCATTCATTCATCTCGGAGTACAAGCAGCCGAATCATGCACTAGAAGGCAGCCGAGCAAGTGGAGGATGACTGATGATTATCTCGAGTTTTGGGAGCCAAGCCTCCCTGATTTTAAGGAAGTTGTTTGTAGCTTCATTTGTATAAGTAGAGAGGCCTAGGGCCTCACTAGGGTTGGATTTTTGTCGAATTTTTACTTGTGTAAACTCTGCTCAAATTTCGAGCTTATTATTTTTGTGACAGTTTCATGTAATCTTGCTATTGTTTTGAAAATAAAGATGGAATCATTTTTGAGCTAGCACTGAGTTACCTCAGAGGGCTAAAGCTCTTGGGTTAGGGCCCAATCCAAGTAGCCAAGCTCCTCTTTACTTTTATTTGTATGCTTTGTTTCAGTTTGTAGATTAGTTTGTTGTTAAATGTATTTCTCTTATGGTCAAGAATAGCTTGTTTTGATGATTTAGTAGTTTGCTTCCATTTGTGCTTTCTGTAGTAGGTTAAGCAATGATTAGAAAATATTCAAAAGGCTAGCAATAGTGCCTTGGCCTCTCTTCCTCCCTTTGGGACCATGATTTGAGGCAAAGACTCTCTTGTTGCCCCAAAAACACAGATTTTCCTCATTCATAGGATTTTTAGTGTTTGCAGCTTTTTAGTAGGTTAATAGTCCAGCTTTGCTTTGCTTTAGATCTTCTTCATCATGCTCACTTATTGATTTGCAATAGTATTCTTTGACGCTTTCCTTTCCTACAGTATTTCTCAGCATTTCCTTTCATAGATCATAGTTTAGACCCTTTTTATGCAAAACTCTGTTTTTCTTAAATGAATTCATTTCACTTGTTGCTTGATTTCCTCGGTCGACTGTCAGTTTCTATACAGTAAATATCTTCCAGCAGTAGTCTAGCTTATCAGAAATCACCCCCTCCATCTGATCCATGCCCTATTGGTCTCCCAAACCTCACCTCAATTCTGCCCTAGTTTCCTGCATTTTTTCTTAGAACTTCTTCCTCTCTCCTTGAGCAAATCCAATCATCTTTCTCTCTCCTGGTGGTTCATGATAGACCATAGGCACCCTAACACCTCATTCCAACCTTCATCCACCTTTTTCACCCACTCTCACACCCTCAAAACAGTGAAAACTTCTCTCGGCCTCCTCTTGTAGGCCTCCTGTAGTTCCCTGTTTTCCTCCTGTAGATTTCCTGTGTCCTCCTATAGATTTTCCTATAGGCTTTCTTTTGAAGGCCAAGTGTGGGAAAATCCTCCGGAAGGACACCTAAGACCTCCTAGGACCCATCCACACCATCCTACATCCTCTCAAGTCCCAAAATCGCCCTTCAACACCACCTATTCGCTGCCACACTCACACACAATAAATTACATGCATGTCAAATTCACATAAAAATACATAAAAACCCAAAAATATGTTTTTTGCTTATTTACTTCCAGGAATAGCATAGTTATATGTTGTGTACTTCCTTGAGTAGGTAATGGCATTCCTTTCATGGTTTTCATAGTGCTTTCTACAAAAGTAGAATTAGTTGGTTAATTAGGGTTTACCAAGTTTGCTTTACATTTCAGTATTTCTCCTTTCTAAAATTAGAATAGCATCTATAGAGTAATCTTTCTTTCCTTTCGTCACATATCAGAGCTTCTTCTGGAATCCATAGAAGTTGGCTTGAGCTCCTAGTGATCTTGTGCCGGCTGACCAAGTGACAACCTACAGTGAGAACTAGTACTTATGCATACAGCACCGATGCTTCCAAGTTTGTTACGAACTACCGGGTTGATAAGAGTAAAGTAGGCAGCCCAGGAGTTGTAGCATTTGTCACACGGAATGAGTCGATCTTGCGAACGAGATAGACCTTCCTAGAATCTAAAGAAGACCTATTGACAAGCAAATCAAACAGACACTATCTTTCTCTAAATATGCTTTAATAAACAATAGCAAACAAGTGTTTTTAGGGCCTACCTTTGGTCCAACGCAAGCTTGTGGATGCCCTCACTCCTTTGATCCAAATGAGCTCCTTTTCATGAATCTGCAAACACAAACAAGGCAAACAAATTAAATAACACCTGAAAAGCCAATTGCATAAAACATATTTAACATGAAATTCAAGGAGTCCATGAAACAAATAACATAAGATACTTGTTGAGAAAAATGAGTTTGATTGTATTAATTCAAAAGAAGAAGAACTTTACAACCTTTGCCTTGACGCTGTACAAGCTCCTCCCAGGATCCAACAAGAAGTCTCCTCTACTTTGACAAGTTTCACTCACTCCCCAATGAAGCCAAAAAGGTATGTAATCTCTCCTCTTAAGCTCAACTAGGAAGTCTTAATTTCACCAGCATTTACCCTCAAAATGTTCAGCTTCTAACCTCTCTAGTCCTCTCCCAAATGCCTGTATTTATAGTGCAATGGAGGGAAGTTACTAGGTCCTCCTTCAAAGGGATAAAGCCCTCCTTCAAAGGGATAGCTCCTTTAGTCAAGGGATTAGCTCCTTCTCTTTTGGGATGCATGAACCACCTCAGAGTGAACAATCCACATCAAAATTCCTTCTAGAAAACTCTAGAATTAACCCAAAGTGAGTTTTTTAAGATAAAACTTGCGCCTTTTGACTTTCACAGGGATCCGCACCTACACCGTTAGGGACAGAGCGGGTAGGTATGCAGCTTTTGTACACAGAAGGTGCGGGACCGCAGGTGACCATGAGAGAAAGTGCGAACCAGAGTTATATTGATTTTTAATGTCTTTCTCCCATTTCCAAAGCTTGATTTGAAGAGCTGAGGTCTTAGACTTGCTTAGGAGGACAGTACAAGTGATGATAGACCCATACTGACTGTAAATAATCATGGTGACAATATTTTTGTGTAACAGCATTATTGCTACAATACTAGTGCTCACCAATGTTCTTCCTCTGGTCTGAGATATGCGATATCGCAATCGCAGCCAGGAATGCCAGGGGCTGATTCTTCCTTAAGAGTCTCTCATTTTCACCGATATGAGATATGTGAGGTCCAATGGCATCCTGCCACGTGGTGCTCCGTTTTTCGGTGAAGCTTTGCCATGTCATCTTCTTCTTGCCACCTGGACAAGTCAAACTAAAACTTTGGCTTGCTCTAAATTTGTCACTTAGACTCGGATTTGAGTGTCGTTTGCATTGTTGGAATCAGGGCAACGAGCATACGATCTGATGCCGAGTTCATCTATAATCTTCCATTTTGAGTTTTGAGCCTTTTACCATGCCAATGGTACTTTTCTAAAGATCCTCCTGGATCAATCTTCCTAGGTCTTCCTGGATCAATCCTCCTAGATCCTCCTCGATCAACCCTCCCCACAAAGGGAAGCTTTTGGTCCTCCAAAAGCATTAATTAATCTGCAACTACTCTGTACTTTGTCTGCACCGCAAGTATCCTACAGGTCATCCTTCCTTCTCCTTCGTCTTTTTCCTTCAGAGCCATAAGTGATGAGTGGACACTTGCATCCCCTACAAACCTGTAGTACAATGTTTTGCAAACTACATGTTTAGATCTATGACCAAAATGAGCCAAGCATCCCATACTTACCACGAGTTTATAACACATACTCTGTGGTCAAGTTTATATAAAAATGGAAACACTACGCCAGCTATCAAGACAAGGCCAAACATCATTGTTGCTTCAACAAGTGATGGAAAACACATCATGACTACAACACATGATTTACACAAACAAGGCCAAACACTATTGTTGCTTCAAAAAGTGATGGAAACACATCATCATTTTCACAGTTCAAAATGTTACAGAAAATAAGGCCAAGCATCATTGTTGCTACAACAAGTGATGGAAAACACATCATCACTTTTACAGTTTAAAATGAAACATATGATTCAAAAATAAGGTTGTGACATTCTACCACACCTAGAAGAACCATGTCTCACTTATCAAAGTGAATGGATCATGTCCCTGTGGTGCATTCGTTGGTCAAACAACTGTTTCATCTGGTTCATGCTCGAATGCTTTGTCCTTGCGACGCTATTCTGGATGGAGCCTCCAACATGTGGCTCTCTGATGACCACCTCTGTCGCAATGAATACAATGAGCCTTCACCTTCTAGATCTGCTTGATCTTCTTCTTCTTCTTTCCCTACTATTTAGAGGGTCTTCTACGCCTCATCCTTTTCTGTACTGCCATTCTCTTCCAACACTCAGCAAACATATGGTTATGCAATCCATAAAAACTATGAGTTCTTTTATGCCATGATCTATGTCCATCAATGTGATTGTAATGAAATTTAAAATACCGAGACTAGTTATACCTTTTATGTCGGTCTCTGGTAAGATTATGGGAACAAGAGCTTCCCTCATCTCTATCTCTGCTATGCATAGGTTGATGATGATGTATTCCCATCATCCCCTTTCAATGTCGTGGAAGCTTCTAACATCTTTGAAAAATCTCCTGTGGTGCTCCCGAGCCTTGCATATAGAGGTCTTTGCTCAACCTCCAATGGCTGAGTTATGCCTTGGCTATTAACACCAAGTCATTATTCTTTCTTGTACCTCATCCTGGTAAGGAATCTCATGTTTATTCCTGTGATTGGAATATCCACATTTCCAACAGAAACTATACTATGTGAAGACGAAACTGAAGGGAAATCAACATCTTTTACCTCCACTGCTGAGTTTGAAAGAACTGATGAGGGCTTCTCATAATTTATCATTGATGGTTCACTGGCTGTAATAGCGTATTTCTCATTTTCTCTCCTGACATACCCAAGTCCTATTCGACAGGGTAATTCTTCTACTTTGATGGGATTGACAATTCCTTTGCCATTAATGCCCAAGCCTTTTCCTTCATACCCCATTCTCTTCAACAGTTTGGAGCCAATTCATATGGTATGATTTTCAAAAGCAACAAAATTGTCATCGGTAAATATAAATGAAGGCGAGGAGTGACTTTTTACCTCACGGGAGTCATGCTGCAGTGATTCCACTACCTCGTCCTTGGCTTGCAGTTGTAATAGTAGCATTTATTTCTAATCTTCCTCTTTCTGTATAGGCCTCCTTAATCCAGCGATCTCCGCTTGAAGATTCTGGTCACTATGATTCCATTCTTCCTGGGCCTCATCTCTGGTTCGTAGCTAAAGCTGCAATTACTACCTCTCCTCATTCACTTCTCGCTGGGGCTTTCTTAATCCAACATTCTCCTCTAGAAGCCTTTGCTTAATTTCCCCATTCGAGGAAGGCGATGATTGAAAAGAACCAGAAGAGGTGGATGATATATCGTTATCCAATCCTTGAGTCTCCTCCTATTTGTGCCTCTCAGATGTTGCATACATTATATCCATCATTTTTGACATACGTAGGAAAGCCTCACGCATTCATTTAGACAGGACGCTAACAAAAATTGTATCATATCTCTCCCCCATGAACCTCAATACTTGCCATGTCTTCCTTTTTTTTTCAATATGCTCGTCCTCTGAAGCTTATCTCTAGTTAGCGCACTCATGCGATTCAAATCACTTAAGCCCTGCTTTGATACCATCTTGATCTAGGATTTTTCTTCTTATGGATGCATCAGAGTTAACATGAGTTACAACACTTAAAAACCATAAAGATATCAACATGAAAAAATGAAGACAAAGAGTGATCCAGGTGGATATTGGTGGCCACCTGCCAATTCGACCTGGACCCCCACCATTGTCTTTCTCAGCATTTTCAGTTTCCTTAATTGTAGCACAACTTACTATTTTTAGCAGTTTTTCGGGTCCTGAACTTCCGGAGCCGTTTTGAGGCCCTAAACGACGTTTTTTGGGGAATCCGGGGGCAATATGGGTCCATGGACTGGACCGATGTTTCCCGTTCCAACAATGGCAGTACTCGGATAGATCTTTCTAACGAGCTATTGTATGCGTCAAACGGAGATCATATGCCAAAGTTACGACCCCGGGAAATTGATGTACCAATTTACCCCAAACGGGGCCCACAGTTTGGCGTTTCATCTCCTAGGGTTAGGTTTTGGAATGTTAAGGGTTTTTCATTGTTTCTCAACAATAAATAGGCCTTCGAGCCTCATTGTAACACAGTTCAGAGGCATGTAGCCATCACATCTCTTCTCAGGGATAAGCTACCATCGCCCTAGCTGGTTTATTTCCATTTCTGGTTGTAAGCATATTTCAGTATTTTCCATTAATGAAATGAAGTATTATTTCCGCTGCATCTTTGTGTATATGGTTATCTCTGTAATTTGTTGCGTTCCTGTTTAAATCTGGATCAGTGGTATCAGAGCGGTCTGCTTTTTCTCTGTTTTTCTTTGCATGTCCCCAACAAGGTCGGGATATAAGGAGTTAGGGCTTGAACTGGTTGAACCTTTGCAAGACCAGCCTCGCAAATCCCAACGGCCTCCCATGGCGGACGAGAAGAAAGACGAGGGGGCAGGAGATCCCATCAAAATCTTGCTCGAAGAAGCCCTCGAGCGACAACGGAACGCGATGATGGACAGTTTTGCCCAGATCCTTCAGCGGCTACCTAGAAGCAACGCATCGGCTTCCAGCAGCTACTCTGGAAACGCCACACCCTTTAAGGTACAATTTAATTTTGAAATCCCCATATTCGAGGTTCAGATAGACGCAGATGCCGTAGATAAATGGTTAAATCTGCTAGAGGGTTATTTTCCTGTTCATGAATTTTTGAGTCAGGAAAAGATTATTTTTGCTCTTCTCAAAGCAGCCCCCCACGTCAAGGACTGGTGGGAAACCTACTGCGAGCAGAAGGATGAAAGTACTGGCTCACTATTTTCAGCCGCACCCACCTAGGATTCGTTCCGGGATGCCATCAAGGAGCAGTACTACCCTGTTGGAAGCTATGAGGATGAATACATAAAGTGGACCACGCTGCAGCAGGGAAGGGACCAAGACGTGCCGGAGTTCACCAATCTTTTCCATACCCTTCACACAAAGTTGGGTATCAAGGATTCAGAGCAACATTTGATACTCAAATACCGTGGCTGCCTGCACAAGTACATCCAGGAAGAAATACAATTCCTAAACATCCCCTCGCTCGGCGCAGCATACCGATATGCCGTCAAGGTCGAGCAGAATTTTAAACAAAAGAAGCGAGACTTTGGATCTGTGAATCCAAAGCAGGGGAAAGGTGCCCCTAAACCACAGAAAAAAGGACAAAGCCAAGGTGGGACATCCCAAGACAACCAGCCGAAGCTGCAAGCAAAGAACAGCGCCGCGAAGCCGAGAAAGGACACTGGAAAATGGTGCGAGTTCCATAAGAGCTCCACTCACAACACAAGTGAGTGTCGGGCCAAGCAGTCACTGGTGGCTGAGCTAAAGGTTTCAAAATCAGATGCATGTTCCGACTCTGAGTCAAAACCCGATAAGGGGTATGAGAAAGGGAAGCAAATCATTGATGCGGATCCCAGCGCCACTGTTGCTACCACAAAGATCCAGAAAAATGAACCCGAAGATCCAGAGGAGGAGGAGTGTCTCTTCCACTCCCAGATGTGGGTAAAGGGCTCCCCGATACAGTTCATTGTTGATAGCGGGAGTCAAAAGAACCTCATTTCGGCAGAGGTCGTGAAGCGGTTGGGCTTACCGACCACAGCACATCCACAACCATACACCATTGGGTGGCTGCACCAAGGACGAGATCTTCGCGTGAGCCAGTAGTGTCGCCTTCCATACAACATCAAGCCCTTCACGGATGAGGTATTGTGTGACATTGCTCCCCTTGAAGTTTGTGATGTATTACTAGGACAACCATACTTGTGGAAGCGACATGCTGTGTATGAATCAAGGCCCCGTGCTGTTATTATTACATTGGGAAATAAGTTGTTCAGGATACCAGAGGTAGCACCACCTGCCACCGTCTCTTTGATTACTGCAAAAACAATGCAGTAAGATCATTTCCAAAACTAGGAAATTTGTTTTCCTGATGATACGCCCTCAAGGAAAGAAGAAGACAGTGGCCGCGGCCTCTAGACGGGGTCCCTCTGCATGACAACTACAGATGGACAAGATTGTGGAGGAGTACGAGGACATCTTCACCTCCCCGGCAGGGGTTCCTTTGCACTGTCAAGTCAAGCACTCCATCGATCTGACCCCAGGGGCACCGCTACCCAATGGACCAATTTATCGGCGCTCCATTCTGGAGAACGATGAAATCAAGAGGCAGATTCAGGAGCTCCTGCAGAAAGGTCACATCCGTCCGAGTTCATCGCCCTGTGGGAGCCCGATCATGTTGGTACAGAAGAAGGATGGGACGTGGAGACTCTGTATTGACTATCGGGCACTGAACAAGATCACTATCCGTAATAGGTACCCGATCCTGCGGATTGATGACCTCCTAGATCAACTAAAGGGGGCGAAATATTTTAGCAAGATCGATCTGAAGTCAGGATATCACCAGGTACCAATCGAACCCTCTGATGTGTGGAAGACTGCATTCAAATCCAAGGAGGGCCTCCTCGAATGGTTGGTCATGCCTTTCGGATTGACGAATGCTCCTGCAACCTTTATGAGGCTAATGGATGACATCTTGCGGCCATTCACCAACTCCTTTGTAGTAGTATACTTGGATGACATTCTGATCTTTAGCCAGAGTTGGGAAGAGCACCTCCACCACATCCGACAGGTTCTCCAAACACTGCGGCAACACAAGCTATGTGCCAATTTGGAGAAATGCACCTTTGGCATGACCCAGGTTCAGTATCTGGGATACATCATTGATGAACAGGGGGTGCATGTCGAACCAGCCAAGATCCAAGTCATTCGGGATTGGCCCTCTCCAACCACTCTAACAGATCTCCGCAGCTTTCTAGGTCTTGCCAACTTCTACCGCAGGTTTGTGTTGGGGTTTTCTCATATTTCTTGGCCCTTGAGTCAAGTCACCAAGGGCGGGGCTAAAGCAAAATTCTTTTGGTCTGAATCTCAACAGAAGGCATTCATGGAGCTGAAGGGTCGCCTCTGCACGTCACCAGTGCTCACGTTACCAGATTTACAACAACCATTTGAGGTCGAGACAGATGCCTCTGACTATGCTATTGGGGCAGTCCTTACTCAACATGGACATCCAGTGGCATATCACAGTGAAACACTTTCAGACACAGTCCGGAAGTACCCCACTTATGATAAAGAGATGTATTCCATTGTACAGGCCTGTCGACAATGGAAGCATTACATTTTGGGGAAGGAAACGGTCATCCACACAGACCACCGACCCCTGCAGTTCATACAGACCTAAGGGAAATTGCAGAATGACCGCCATCAGAAGTGGTTTACATACCTGCAACAGTTCCATTTGAATATCAAGCATAAGAAGGGCAGCACCAATAATGTTGCAGATTGCCTCAGTGGACCACCGATCATGGCGTTAACCACCGTGCTCAACTCTTGTGGGCACGAGACTTCTGTTTGGCCACTTCTCTACAAAAGCGACCGAGAATTCGGCCACACATACCAGACACTCTTGGAGGGTCGGCATGTTGCAGATTTTCACCTCCAGGATGCCCTATTATGCCACCTCGGTCACCTTTGTGTTCCTTCAAGCGAGTGTGCCAAGATGATTTGGGAAGCACACTACAGCCGGGCTACTGGGCATTTCGGGGTCGAGAAAACAGTAGCAGTACTGCAAAATTATTTCTATTGGCCGAATCTTCGACAGGATGTTGGGAAGTACATCAGATCATGTACTGTCTGTGCCATTGCCAAACCGACCATTAAGAAGCACGACCTCTATACCCCGTTGCCTACCCCTAGTCGACCTTGGGAATCCATCTCCATGGATTACATGTCAGGCCTTCCTTCCACTAAGCATGGAAATGACTGTGTTTTTGTGGTCGTCGACAGGTTCTCGAAGATGGCCATTATGATGGCCTGCAAGAAGAATATCACAGCAGAAGCCACTGCTAAACTCTTCTTTGAACGAGTGTGGGTGCACTTTGGGATCCCATAGTCCATCATCTCAGATCGGGACAGTCGGTTTCTCAGCACATTTTGGTCCAGTCTTTGGTCAATGCTGGACACCAAACTCACGAAGTCCACAGCCTTCCATCCTCAAACTGATGGCTAGACAGAGGTTATCAATAGGATGATTGTGCACATTCTGCGCATGTATAACTCAAAACATCCACGCACATGGGACGAGAGCCTCCCCTATGTTCAACACAGCTACAACCGAGCTCTTCACAGCTCCACTGGCCATAGCCCTTTTCAGGTGGGTTTGGGATTCCAGCCACTATGCCCCATTGATGTGGCCATGCCACTTGCAGCTACTCACATGAATTCAGCTCATGTCCAGTCCGAAACAGATAAGGCCACCAGCTTCATTGAGCGCATCCAACATATTCGCCAGTAGGTCCATGACATTCTTGAGAAATCAAATGCCAAGTACAAGCAGCGACATGATCAACACCGGGTGCCACACAAGTTTCAGGTGGGCGACAAAGTCTGGTTGCATTTGCAAAAGGAACGCCTTACTGGAGCCTATCGGAAATTGAGACCACTCCGATATGGTCCTTACACCATTACTAAGGCTATGGGAGACAATGCATTTGAGCTCAGCATTCCCCCATTCCTTAGCCTGCACCCAGTGTTCAATGTGGACCGCCTTCGGCCATACTTTCCACCATTGCTCGACACATCCGACATTGCAGAACAGCTCAAACCCACAGAATTAAATCCAGATTGCATGGAACAAGCTGCAACTGATCGGATCATGGACACACAGATCAACAACACTCGCCAACAGAATATCCAACTGTATCGAGTTGTCAAAGCAGGCCAACTCCTTCAGCAGGGCAAGTGGCTCACCAGGGAACAAGTTCAGCAAACGTTTCCTCATCTCATGGAGGAGCTCAACGCAATGGGGACCATTGCTTCCTAAGGGGGGAGGAATGATCCAGGTGGATATTGGTGGCCACCTGCCAAGTCCACCTGGACCCCCACCATTGTCTTTCTCAGCATTTTCAGTTTCCTTAATTGTAGCACAACTTACTATTTTTAGCAGTTTTTCGGGTCCTAAACTTCCGGAGCCGTTTTGAGGCCCTAAACGACGTTTTTTTGGGGAATCCGGGGGCAACATGGGTCCATGGAATGGACCATGTTGCCCATTCCAACAATGACAGTACTCGGATAGATCTTTCTAACGAGCTATTGTATGCGTCAAACGGAGATCATATGCCAAAGTTACGACCCCGGGAAATTGATGTACCAATTTACCCCAAACGGGGCCCACAGTTTGGTGTTTCATCTCCTAGGGTTAGGTTTTGGAATGTTAAGGGTTTTTCATTGTTTCTCAACAATAAATATGCCTTCGAGCCTCATTGTAACACAGTTCAGAGGCATGTAGCCATCACATCTCTTCTCAGGGATAAGCTACCATCGCCCTAGCTGGTTTATTTCCATTTCTAGTTGTAAGCATATTTCAGTATTTTCCATTAATGAAATGAAGTATTATTTCCGCTGCATCTTTGTGTATATGGTTATCTCTGTAATTTGTTGCATTCTTGTTTAAATCCGGATCAAAGAGACATCATAACAAAAAATCATGACATGGAGATTTGATTACGGAGTTCATCCAATTTGGACTACATCTCTGGGCCCTGCTCAATAGTGGGGAGGCCTTATTTTATTAAGTGACATGAAAAGAGATAAATATAAGCAAATTTCTACATAAAACATCCTTATACCTACAATCTAGAAGATAGATGGAAAATGGAGAGCCTAGCTCTAGAAATAGACAACACCACTAAATTTCTGGCAAAAAATAGTCCAAAAACGCCTATCTGAACACTTCATTTGGATAATTGGGCCTTCTGCAACCTTCTTGGAACCTTCTGATCTCTGAAATGAGGTCTCGACCACCTACTAGGAGCAGGTGCCACTATTTTGCTCTGCAATACTGTGCTATTCTCTTTGCTCTCCCCCTTTCCTCTAACTCAAATGGTCCTTTAAATAAGTTGGTGGCAAAATCCCTCAAAACCTGGGCAGTTCTAACCATAGGCCAAGTTAAGCAAAAGGGTGTTTTCCAATAGAGGTTCTCGGGCCCAAATAAGGCATGACAACAAACCTTTTCAAATAGGGAAAAATCTATCAAATAGTCAAAGTAAATCGTTCGTTTGAAACCTCAAAATGGTGGACAATACAAAGAATCTATGTTTCCCCGAACCCAACGACTTTAACAGAGAATCAAGATTTTTCATATTGGTGGATGGACCAAGCCCAAACAACAAAACTCTTCCATTCATGGACCCGATGGACTTATAAAATATGACATATAACATATCTCATCCAGTAGTCCCCATTGCAATTCCAATTGGTGGGAACCATCGGCATACAAACCAACCCATGCTTCAGTGCTCTACGATATGGCAGACCTGCTAGGATTATAAAACACAACATATGAAATTTCGCATCTGAAAGTCCATTGCAACTCACAATCGACGACTTCTATCAGTGGACAGACCCAATTTTCCATAACACAGACCTGTTGAGTTTATTGAATACAATTTATAAATATCGCGTCTGGGTAGTCTTGTCACAAATCAAAATGGACGATTACAACCAAACCGCTTTGCAAATAAAATCCCTTTTATGCGAATGTGATATGCGATATGTATCGCATCCCAACGAAGTCCTACCGGGGCTGATTCAAAACCTCTCCTGATCTTCAATCGTGATATGAAATATCACATTGCAACAGAGTCCTATCAGCGCTGATTCAAAACCTCCTCCGATCTGTGATCTCAATATGCAATATCGCATCACAACAAAGAACTGCCAGGGTCGATTTACCTTTCTATTCTTCCTCCGCCTGCAATATGCGATATCGCAATCGCAGCTAGGAACGCTAGGGGCCGATTCTTCCTTAAGCGCTCCTCCTTTTCGCCAATATGTGATATGTGGGGTCCAATTGCATCCTACCACATGGCACTCCCTTATTAGTTGAAGTTTTGCCACGCCATCTTCCTCTTGCCACCTGGACAAGTCAAACTCAAACTTTTAATTTCTCTAACTTTGTCATCTAGACTCGGATTTGAGTGTCATTCACACTATTGGAATCAAGGCGATGAGCACTTCGATTTGATGTTAGATTCCTCTAGAATATTCCATTTGAGTTTTGAGCCTTTTACCATGTCACTGGTACTTTTATGAAGATCCTCCTGGATCAATCCTCCTAGGTCTTCCTAGACAAATCCTCCTGGATCAGTGGGGGTTGGGGGTAGTTTGGCCCATAACAAATGTTTGACCACTATTGGGAGGCCACTTTGCAGCCACCCATTGGCCCATGTGGCTCTTAGTTATTGGACCACATAAAAATAGCAACAACCAATTAAAACATAGAAAAGTTTGACCACTTCGGAGAGGCCAAGTGGAAGCCTTCCACTAGCTGTAAAAAACACACTCAAACACCCAAATTGTCATTTTTTATGTATGTTTAAGAAAACAGTCAACGAGTGATAACTTGAGAAAACTGTGGCAAATTGAGGTGAAATAAACGTCATTGGATTCAGAATTATGGGAACTTTGATTTAGCATTAGTTTCAATAAGTTTTGGGCACTTTCATTTTTGAGTGAAAATTTGATCACTTGATCACACGTCCCCACTAGGAACTTTTGGACTCCAAATGTTTTCTTTGCTAGTCAATATAAAGAGGCTGGAACTCAAAGTACCCAAAAAATCAATCCAAAATGCAAAATTTCCAATTGGTACCCTTCAA
Organism: Pinus tabuliformis; assembly: GCA_031772625.1. Taxonomy (NCBI): domain Eukaryota; kingdom Viridiplantae; phylum Streptophyta; class Pinopsida; order Pinales; family Pinaceae; genus Pinus; species Pinus tabuliformis. Next base: position 2,025,994,790 of record CM062816.1, read on the forward strand.
GCTCCATTCAAGGCACTTCACTTATCATCCTCATGAAGACCTATTGTCCTATTAATGATTGAGTCATCATTCTTATCATTGTTGCAAGAACAAGATACTAATGAGTGGAATATGAACATTCTCTTCTCTCTCATCTTTTCACGGCTCCAAAAACACTTCATATTCAAGTTAAAATGTTGAAGACAAACTTGATTCCATCTTGGAATTCAGAAGCAAAATAAACTTGATTTAACATCCTTAAGCTGAGCTTGTACATGAAAAGTACATTGCTGCAAAATTTTCCATGATATGATTGACATTTCCAATAATACACAGTCATCTTATACAATCTTAAAAACAAAGACTCAATTCACACAAGTTTCAAATCAAATACTTGTATCAGTGACCATAAGACAACTTGTAGACAAATTTGAACGACAATAATGTACATTCACAAAAGTCCTTAACATGTGGACTATAACAAGTCAATACATACGTCGATGAAAAATATCTACTTGTTGAACATAGTGACAATGAATGTTCACGTTACAAAAGTACCCAAACTTTGCCTCTCCTAGGCTTGTGGGTTCTCTCCTTGCACCATCTTGTCTTGAAGGTCACTTAGGATTGTGGAGAGTCCTATTTTCCACCTTTTGTTTCCTTTGAATTATGTGGCATAATCTCTTTACCTTTCTTTGAATGATGTTCCGAATGCAACTTCCAACATCGTTCAGTGTGATCTCCATGCACTTTGCAATGAGCACAAAAAAACTTCTTCTTGTTTGTTGACATAGAAGTTCTCTCATGCGAAAGAAATTCATTATGCTTGATGCCCAAAATTTGGTTCACTATTTTAACTGTTATCATACTTTGTTCACATATAGCCACGCAATAGTCAATATCATCACAAAATGTACAAGGGTACTTATTCCACAAGTATTCAAAATTTCCATGCATTGGAAAACACTCTTAAGAGTTATAGTTGTCTCTACAGCTGCAACTTCGACGGTTGTCACAAGTTGGTGACATCTCATGCTCAGATGTGTGATGTACCTCAAGTTGTTTCGAGCATTCCCCAAACTCCCTTCAACCATATCCCAATCCCATATACTTCGTTCTCTCCTCAACAATAATTGGATTGGTAATACCTTGAATTTATGTTTAGGCTTCCACCTTCATATCCCATATTCGAAAGAAACTTCATAACTATGCCCTTGGTATGTTGTTCGAACGCTGTGAAAGAGTTGTTATGCATATAAACAGAAGTAGTGGAACTTGAGATGCTAATTACCTCCTTAAAATTGGCATTCATCATTTTAGCTTTTGATGATGATGGTGACAGCCAACTCGTAGATTACTCTAGCTACCCACTCTTATCCGCTGACATATGGTGTGCTTCTTGAAGATGTTTGTAAAATTCACATGCAACATCTTCCACATATGGTCCAAAACCATTATTTGAACCATGACCACATACTAGCTTCATGCTAGAAGTTTCTCTTATTGGTATAAGAGTAGAGCTTTATGCAACTTTCTCATCAAGAACTTGTTGCAAACAAAGTACATGTGTCTCTTTCCCTCTTCAGTTATCAACATCCTTCTCAATTCTATGTTCTCCATTCGAAGAGTTAAATTCTTCTCCTCTAGCACTTGAAGACTCTTTTTGTTGCCCATTTTTGCAACTTGGTCAACTTGTGCTCTGATACCAACCTGATTTGAAATTGGATTAGGTGATTTCTTCCTCTTTTCCAAAATCAAATAAAACAAAAAATAGGATCGTGTCAACAGTTTGCAAGGTTATAAATGGGCCTTGAAACAACAGGTTACCAATATCTCTTCAAATCATGAATTATTATTCATATGTAACTTAACATAATGAACATAACAACACATAATCCATGCAAGTATAAAGAAGAGCAAGACAAAGGTTTGTTGATAGAGTTCACCCTTCCTAGGCTACATCTCCAGACCTATCAACATGACTATAGCACTCAAAGATTCAATATCAAAATAAAGTACATAAACATTTTCCGCAGGTAAATATGTGGCTATTACCCCTATAAGGTAATGTTCTCCTACAAAGAACTCTCACAACAACAACAACTCAAAAATGTCCTACAAAGATGACATACTTAAACTTAAATGAGCTAAAAACATCATGTGAACCCTTCAATTCCACATTGAAGCACATAAACAAAACTTCATTATAAGAGAAGTTGAACCTGAGCTAAACCATGTTGGTTAGAGCTACTGAAGTAGCCTTCTGAAAGTGAGAATACCCCTACAAGGTCTTCTCCATGTCCAAATACCTTCCAGATCTGTTTCCAAAACCTGGCTGATCCATACACTTTTAGTCCCAAACCTACAAAAAAGACTTCATATATGTCATCAAATCATAATTTAGATATTACCAATGGATTCAAAACATCCAAAAACCCCTAAGTCACCTCTTTCTGAGCTCAATTTGGATAAAAACTCAAAAATGTATGAGCTTCCAAGCTCTTTCATGAACTTCACTGTTAACCATCCTACAAATTCTTCCTTTTGGCTAACTATTCTATAAATCCACCTGAAAAATAGCTAATAGAGCAGAAATTCCACCCTTCGTCGATGCATTTTGTTAAAACTTTAATTCAGCCTCTAACCCCTGGAGACCGAAAATTAGGGTCGCGTGGGCACATAGGGCCGAGCACTGGGCCTTAACACTTTCCTCCACCGGTTAAGCCCTTACCACCAGGCATGCGGTTATATGGCGCATGTGGGTAAGGGCCGAGCTAATGACCTGCCCTTCCTGCTAGACACCTTTACACTTCGCGTCGGGTCACATTGGATCACATAAGTCTTGGGGCAGGCCCCCTTATCTTAGTACCTTACCCGAGTGCCTTTTGCATTCCGCCTTGGGCACATGCATTGTCAAACGACCAAGGGTTGGCCCCCTTGCTTTAGCACCTACTTTGTAGCCTTCATTGTGGGTATATGAGGTGTGGTATGACCATGGGCCAGAGCTCTTTCCTCTACCCCCACTCCTTAGTGCCTTCGTAGGTTATATGGTGGCACTCTAGTGGTAAGGTGTTATGGCCTTGGGCTGGGGGTAAACCCCAATCCCTTGCCTCCCTCCGCCATGGTTTTGTGGTGTGTGGTGTGGTTGGGGGCTAGGGATTAGCCCCGACCCCTTCCTCCATATAGTGCTAACGTATACTTTATATAGTGGTTATCCACTATTACTTATAAGAACCATTGTGCGCCCTAGCGGTAAGGCGCTTGATTTGTGCTAGACGGTCCCCTGTTTGATCCTTGTTGGGTGGGGGGGGGGGGGGGGTAGTTTGGCCCATAACAAATTTTTGACCACTATTGGGAGACCACATGGTAGCCACCCATTGGCCCACGTGGATCCCAATTATTGGACCACATAAAAACACCAACAACCAATCAAAACACAACAAAATTTGACCGCTTCGGAGAGGCCAAGTGGCAATCTGCCACTGGCCGTAAAAAACACAGTGAAACACCCAAATTGTCATTTTTTTTCCTTGTTTGAGAAAATAGTTAGCAGGTGATAACTTGAGCATCTAGTGTCGGATTGAGGTGAAACAAACGTCATTGGATTCAAAATGACGAGAACTTAGATTTGGTACCAGTTTTGAGAAGTTTTGGGCACTTTCATTTTTGAGTGAAAATTTGATCACCTTATCACTAACTAGAACATATAACGTATATATAATAATATATGTCGACAAGTCCGACCCGTCGGTTCCAACATCCACATACACTATTCCACCATTCAACATTCAATTTTTTGGATTTGGCAGTTCGATAAGTGTGGCAGAGGTTTTATAAGTATGGCAGAGTCATAAACCATGGCAAACTCCATCATTTTTTTTACCATATATGACATGTTATCACAATAAATATTTGGCGAAGTGTTTATAATAAGAACCATCGTGTGGTGCATCACTTAGGTGCAAGATTTGTAGTGACGAGGTCATGGGATTGGATCCCCTTTGGTCCATTGGTCCATAAATTTTGACCAATCCACTAAGGCCACATGACCTTTCCAATTGGGCCACGTGGCACCTTGGGATTGGCCTAAATTCCACCAATCGAAAGCTTCCATTTGTCAATATTTCATTGGTCCATGTAGCGCTGGAACCATGACCACAGAACCATAAAGCAGAACCACAAACTGGAACCCTGCCTGTTGGAATCGTGTCTGCTCGAACCCTAAACTTGGACTTTGACTTTTTGACTTGCTTTGACCATAAATTTGACTTTAAATAAATTTTGAATACGGAGTCAAATTCTACCCGTTTAAATTGTGTTGGATTTGTTTTTTTGAGTTCTGCGTAATGGCGCTAGTTTAACTCTTTGGATTTTTACTTTTTAAATACTTTTACATCAGAGAATTTTATATAAATTCAATAAGTTATGATAAAACAAAACAAAAAAAAAATGTAATGAAATGAATATTATATAGATATTTTATATATTGCATGTTATAAAAACAAAAAAAGGGCACAAAATAAACACAACACGGAAATAAACATAGCATGGACCAATGTTTTTTGGGAACCCGCCTCACTGGCCATGTCAACTACAAAGGTATCACTCCATGTCATTGGTTGACGTCACCGTATTCGCAATAACTATTCTCTCTCACCAAAATCTAATCACAGTCAGCTCCACATTGACATTATTCTTGAACATGAATTTAAGCATAAATGAATTTTGCACGTAACCAAAATAGATGAACATGGTGATGTATGTTTTTTACAGTGAACGCGGTTCTTAAAAGACATTAGATTGATTTTTTATTTTTATTTACGGGTTTTGCAGGGTATTACAAGGGGTGATGCCACATGGCGAGAAGATGACTTCAAAGCATACTTCATTCTCCTCGCCACGTCAATATGCATCTAATTGATGGTAGCGTCAACATATTTTCCACATCCTTACTATTTTTTAGGAGTAAATTGTTGAACATAATCAGGCGTCACCAAGAAAAATGTTTAAGGATGGAAAATTTTCTTGAAGTTTAAAAATATTGGCGAATCTCAAATCTCACTAATCCCTAATATACAGATTATAAAATGTTTATTGATATAATTGTAAAATTATTCAAATTTATAATAATTTTATATATAGTCTCTATATAATGTTGGCGATTTTTAAGGTAAAATAATTTTATATTCTAAAATTTGGGTGAATTGTCTTTTATAAAAATTGGAAATTGGCAAATCTTTTTTGTGGAAAATCATGGAAAATTAGCCCACTAGGCGAACATTAACCCCTAAAATTTTCCATGGGCCGTTTCACTTGAAGGGAATACTTCAAATTCCAACCTAAAAATATTCCATCCCATTTAAATGATACTTTGAATCGAATAAGGCTCAACTAATCTAACTTGAAGGGACCCTTCAAAATAAATAACCAAGGTCCATAACAATTTCTATTTGAAGCCAATACTTTGAATGTAAAAATAAAACTTCTTCCCAACCACAAGAATACTTTGATTTTTGAACAAGGGTCGACTTGCCACTTCAAATATACAAAAGGACTTGGATTGAACACCAACCTGACAAGGTTTTAATAGCATCCGAACTTATAAGGTTTAAAGGATTATCTTAAAGACCATGGTTCACATAGGCATTTGCTTATGGCCACACCAATATACCTAAACAATTCTAACTAAATCTAACCTATGCCTATCAACTTCAAATGAAACATAAAATGATAAAGGGAATAACATAAATATAAGTCCAAAAACACTAAGGAAATTTGAATTCTACTAGCAAGAAGCTTATTAATGCAACCATCATGCATGCATAAAACTTGAATGTATAAGGTATTTTAATCTAAATAAACTAAGGTATTTTCTAATTCACTAAGCAAATAGTTGATCCTTGTAGTAATGATGTATGAAAACATCCTAAGCTTTCCATGAATTCCTTTTTAAATTCACACATAAGCAAGATACAATTTAACTTTAGAGTTATAAATATGAATCAACATAGAGATGGAATACATATCTTTTGAACAAGTTGGTCTAACAAAACTAGCTATTGCTGAGAAATTTTCCACCCATCTTTAGGTCATCCAATTTGGATATCACCCCATGCTAGGGTATGAGGCCACCATGGCAAAGTAAATTCATTTAGGACTCTTTGTCACTTAGTTCCCAACCTAGTTTCTCTTAGACTCAACTAAACTCTCTAGGAAACAATCTAACTAGATGGGCCATAGAAATTCATTCACCACCCAACACAACACAAGTAGAAATTTTCATTTCTCTACTCAGTAGTCCTTCAAGTATCTTCTTCCTTCCAATGTTCTTCATTGGATGAGGAAGGAGTCCAACCTATCATTTTCCTCTAAAATCAACTCAATAATGTCACATCTTAACTCTTGAGCACATAATGAACAAAAATATATAAGGAAAATGGCCATAGCTTTCCATCTCTCTTCTCAGATTCACAACCTTCTCTTCCTCAACTTACTCTTCTCAAGCTCTTAACATTTTCTTCCTCAACTCTCCTTAATAACTTATAAGATCCAATTTGAATACTCCCTATATGAAAACATAAACAGTGAATAATGATAATTGAATGTTGAAAAAATGATTATAATATACTAAATTCAATCCTATCACTACAACATTTATTTACAATTAAGTTAAAAATATCCAAAATATCAAAACTATGATAATATAGTATTGGAAAGAGGAGAAAAAAAAATAATAAAAAAATTCTAATTATATTAAACTAAAATAAATAAATTATATTATTTAATTTAATAATTTGGGAATAATTCCTTTTTATTGGTTGCATTTATGCTTCCAAAGGACCACTCCCCTAATAATTTGGTTCATTAAGACCTCTCTAGTGCATGATCATTACGCTTGTGCAAAAGTATTTAGTTCCACTTCAAATTAAATGGTGATGTATAATTTTTTCATTTAGTTGATCATGCATTTATGCTTCCAAAGGACCACTCCCCTAATAATTTGGTTCATTAAGACCTCTCTAGTGCATGATCATTACGCTTGTGCAAAATTATTTAGTTCCACTTCAAATTAAATGGTGATGTATAATTTTTTCATTTAGTTGATCATGAATGGGGTATTGTCATAACAGGTTAAAAACCATAAATGTTACTCTATAAGGTAATAACATGTCTTCATTAAGAGGAGTTAATAATTTGAAAAAGGTGATTTTGTTTCACCTTTATAAGGTAATAACATGTTTTATTGAAGAGGAATTTATAATGAAGAAACTAGAGATGTATGATGTAGATTTGTAATGTCTAGTTTCATTACGAAGCTCATGAGAAATAGTTTTAATCTTGCCAACGTTTTTTTTCGTCTTAACACTACTCAAGACAAGAAGATAATTTTGGTTTTCAATATTAGGGTTGATCACCTCATTTTAATATCACAATATCATTTTTCCCTCCAACTCTTTATTTTCTCACAATTTCTCCTCAAGTTTGGAAGTAATAATATTTTTAACATTATCTAAAATTTTGCAAAATGATATCCTCCTTTATTCGCCAATGGTCTAGACAAGATTGGGAATCCTTATGCCACCTTTATTTGAGTCGAAGGTGGGGGTTTTGGCTAAAGTTAGAAGAAATTTTAGGAAAATTTCTTGGCATCCACAATGTATGGCCTTTTCTTATACATAAGATACTTAGTCATGCTTTTAATGGGGGAAATACTTGCTTCAATCAGGAGGATATGATAGGGAGCATTTTCTTTAATCTTGAGGTTGTAGGTTATAAATTACTTTTGGATTTGTTCAATCTTCCTCCATGACTCTCTGGATATACTACAACTTCAAACCTCACATCCATATAAAATAATAGGAGTGATGAGACTCTCAAAGAGGAGCTATTTTTCATCCCAAATCCATATATCTTCTAAATTAAACTTGTTTCAAGTCCGTAGTACGATTTTGAGACCCTATATATCATTTTCTCGTTGTTGTAATTCCAATTAAGCTTATGGTGGATGGGAATTCACGGATATTTGTATGAAGAAACTTCCTCCATGGAGCTATTGCCATAAATGAAAATGAAAGTACCATTGGTGATTTTTTGGGATTTAATTATCATGAATTTAGTTATGTTAATATATATAGTCATATCCATATTGTAGGATTCTAAGTATCTTTCCAAGATCATAATGGTTTATTTCCAAAAGAAAAAATATTGACAACATAAAGGAGAAGAGCTAGACCATAGATGTGAGCATGGGGCGACACAACCTGCATCTTCCAAACATTGTTCTAGTTTATCAATGCATATGCCAAAAAGGGTAGGGGATAAGGGACACCCTTTCTTGACTCCAATATTTCATTCAATTTCCTCCGTCCAACCCTGAGCGGTCCTAAGATTGGCAATAACATTCTTGGATAGCCTTGTCACAACAACCCTCAACTCAACAGGAACCATTATCTCTTATAGCCTCTTCCATAGCTTTGTTTTAGGAATGGTGTCAAAATCTTTTCTAAAGTCAAAAGAACAATAGAAGAAATCAAATTTATTATTGTGGCATTCCTCTACAATTATCCGAAGAGTAATAAGATGGTCCAAAGTTGAATGATGTCCGCTAATCCCAGTTTTACCTTTAGTTGTTTTACCATGGATTTCAAGCTAGAGGCTAAATTAATCATTTTTTACAAAATAAGCTTGTACAACTTGGCTAAAATGTGGCTAATCATAATGGTCTTGTAATTAAAAAGGATTCTTTTATCCACACTCTTAAATATATAAACAATAAAACTTTTCATTTATTAATAAAGTCAATATTTTTTTAATGCAACAATTAGGTTATTTATATTATTAAAAAACTAGATTATGGCTAGGTCCCTTACAATATTCAAATTGTTCTCCAAATACATTGTATCTTCATTCCAAAATGTAGACATCCTATGCCTACAATTCTTTCTACCAACTATTCATAACATATACCCACAGTAGACTCTAAAAAATACTCCTAGTATTAGTTCATATTTACAGACCATAACAAAAAGCTAGGTTTTAACAAACTAACTAATAATGGATGGTCCCCCTGCAGGAGTTTTGGTTAATTGCACAGATGCTTGGCCTTCATTATGTTGATCCTAGTCTAGTTTGATCCACTTTTTCTGTGGCTCCTCACTAGACTCAATGTCAGTGTCTTTGTCCTAGGTCCCATTATCCAATTTCTCTTCTATCTCAATCAACATTATCTCCATTGCAGTTAATTATATCTTGCATTTCAACTCCATTTTTTTGAATTTTTCTTTTAGTAATATTTGTTTCATTTCCATCGATTGCATCTTGGTCTTCTTCCATTGCTCTTCCAAATCAATTCTCCTTGTCACTGCTTGCATCAATTTGTCAATTTCTATCACTAATTGATCTAGGAGCACATTCAATCACTTGTGCAATTGATTATAAGTCTCATCCTTGTTTCCGACCATTGTTAATCATTGGAGTGACAGGGCTCTTCAAAAGACCCGGATTCATTTCTTCCCCTTGTTGTGCTCTCTCCATAGTGGACTATCCTGGCTCCTTAGAAGAGTGATTACATAGAATATATAATTCCCATGACCCCTAAAGCATCATTCTGGAGCCATTGAATGTGGATCTGTCATTTTTGTGTGAACCTCCAAGAAATTTTTTTGAATTGTATGCCAAGAGAAAAGAATAGTGGAGGATCCAAGGAGAATTAAGACCCTTCTCATATGAAAATACCTATAAATCACCTTCCTCCACTATAATATTATTATTGGTTTATGAGCATGTGTCCATCTGTTTAAGCCAGGTATCACCTAGGTACGCCATTTTTTGTTGCTTGTGCAAAAAATATAATCCACCTTTATTCCACACTTACAAAGCTTGTTATTGTGCCATCCTCCAACTCTTGAGATCGTCAGGGATATAACTATTCTCGAGTCTCTTTTTTCAACTTGCTTATGGTGGAGTTATTTTGATGGAGAAGGTTGGATATATCGATTATAAGGATTGTGTTTTGATTCGAAATTTTCATGGAATTGGATGGTAAAATGACGTACCTAGATCCAACTCCATAATCCCCTCACAATGTTGTTCCTCTATTGGAAATTTCATTTTCCTTAGACTTGAGATTTATATATACATGATAGAATTCAATGGGTTTAAATTGGTACATTTGCAACATAATCTTATGAAGAACTGGAGGAACAGAGGAAATAGAATTTCCCCTTAATTTTCAAACTTTTTCAAATCACAAGCATTGAATCACCAAAAACCCAAATCTTATAGATTTTACTTGTGATTTCCCATTCTAGACCTTACCACAACTCTAAATATTCATCTTGGCTATTCAACAAAATCTATTACAAGAGGTCAAGAAAGTGGTCTTTTAACATAAGTAAATAGCCCTAAAGGTCCAAAACCCTAACCCTAGGAGGGGATAGACCAGAACATTTGTAGGCCCCAAGGTGGTTGATTATACAAGACAACTTCTCGGGTGTGCAACTTTTGCATACAACCTCCATTTGGGCTGCACAATATCTTATTGGAAAAGTCTATTTTATAAGTAAAATTCTTAGTAGGGCCTAGAAATTCCATGGAAACTATAGGTCCTTGAATCATCAAAAAAGGTCATTGAGAGCCTTGATATGGCCTCAATATTTTAGGACCAAAAAATCATAATGAAAATTTTCAAGATGAGGAACCATGTTAATGTAGTAGTAGATGTGGATGGCCATATCTATCCACTTGGATCATTACAAATTCAAATTTGATTGATTCTCGTAGATTTTACTAGAGAATATTATCATAGATGGTTAGTTGAGCTACTTTCTATCCAAATATTTTAGGAAAAAGGTGGATCTAGCAAAGAGTTTCTCTGGAAAAGAAACATTTATAGGCACTCAATACTAATCACTACATTTTCAATGACCTATAATTACCTTAATAGCAAAACCTAAGTGGATTGAAGTCCATCATTCACCTCACTTGGTCTCAAAATACTTTCAAGCTTCATCTTACTCCTAGAATCTTATTCTACCTTCCTAAAGTAATCTAGACTCGTGCATGATCTAGTCTTACATCATCCACCACCTCATTAGGCAAGGTAAAGTTCATTAGTGCTTCACATCCTTTTGCATATGTTGTTGGCTCATATCACACAAATCTTCTTAAGCATGCACATATATTATCTAATAAGATGGTTAACCCATCTCATATATTTTAGGTTCATGCCTTCTTTCTCTGTTTTCTAATTTCCTATTCCATCTGGGCTCTTTATGGCCCTTTCTAAAATAATAATGATGCCCATAATGATTTACAACCTTTAGTTCCTAGTTTCCTTTCCATATATTTTATGTGAAATGATATCATACTCTATAGATCAATATCTCTCACACCTTTTCTATCCATTCTAATAATGTTTTTAGGCTTCATCTTATTCCTGAAATCTTATTCTGCTCTTCTCTAGAATTTATTTTACAAACACTAATTGCAATTAAATCCTTACATGCATCGAGGCTACAATCAAATGGAGACTCTTTCTCATACATATCTATGAACTACCATCCACTGAAGGCCACCACGATCAACGATCCTCACCTGAGTACTCCTGAACTATCAATCAACTCTACAGACTATGATATGTTGGAAGCCACCATGACCAACGAGTCTCACCTAGTTTCCGTTGAACTATCCAACCACCATGGATTTGAGAAAACTATTCACTTACTTTGATTTCGCCTCAGTCCTCCAACTCTTCTCCTCTATGTGGTTCTCGTCTCAAAATGTTTCAGACTAGAATCGAGAACTACTCAACATGATCACCGCAACAATATATCGTCAATGCACAATCAAATAGTAAATCTGCAACACTAGATGCAATTAAACTCTCCACAAATTTCTCCACGCAAGCTGTAAAACAATCTGCTCAAACACTAATCTAATCCACACTTCAACACCTCACTCACTGCATAAATATGAAAGCTAAAATACACTTCAGCTCACTACTACTACAACTACAAATTGCTTCAGAAATTCTACAACACAATCTTCACATAGTTTTCATACTCTTCTCAGCAAATACACACTTACTTAATACACAAAATAATTAACCCAACTATCATTGAGTTATTTCCAATAAATAGATGAATTGAGGTGCTCAACTCAATAACTACACAAAACTATTGGGCTTCACAACTTTATTCATACGCTTGAATTGATATGGATTCAGCTCGTTGACTCGATTAAGCCACTAACTACACTTTCATTTTGATATATTCAACTTTAATTAACTTTTGGAGGCCCCGCGAACTTTTCTGACCATTAAGAGAAAACGTTTCAAACAAGAATGTCGCCAAAATACAAAAATTAGCTAACCAACATATGAAAACCAGAGAAAAACTTGAGCAAATTCTTGATCACATGCATGACACAGGCTCCATGTGACTAGAACTCCTCAGTCATTCCCATATTCCTATCTTCCAGCAACTGGAGCTTCTCAGTCACTCCCACAGGCTTGGCTCCATGTGACGGGGGCTAAGGATGAAGAAAAACAATGTAACTTCAGCTTGGAACCTCTGTAAGCTGATGGAACACGATCTTCAACATATGAACACTCCTCCAAGCCTTTGTGACAAATCTAAAATTGATTAAATAGGACAATAACCTTTACAACAAGTGAGTGACATGAAAGTCCTAATCTACCAACCTCAACACCAAGACCAACACCTCCAGCTCCTCAAGCAACAACCACAACATCTCTAAACGCCTCTTTCACATGTAGAAACATCTCCAACTCCTACAACAACAACATCAAGTCATCCAATTTCCTCCAACACTTATGGATGCACCTCCAACACAAGCAACCACAACTCAACACATGTAGCAACATATCCAATGTCAACAACATATTGAGACATATGTAACACCTAGAGTAACACTCCAACCACATGCAATAGTAACATCTCAAACCAACAACAAAATGGCAACCTTAATCCATTCATCAAATGTGAAATCCATCTCTACTCAGTAACCACAACATCAGCTCCACTAGGTCTAGTCATAATTATGTTGACATCAATGCCAACTAACAAGACCATCAAGCCAAACATCTATCACACATGCACATGAAAAGTAGCACCATGAACCTATTGACATCAATGCCAACACTACAATGCCAAGATTTTATAATTTATCCATCTCCCTCTAGCACCATGTCTAATGAGGAGGATCACTTTTTCTCTTTTCTACTAAATAAACCCTTTGAGGCCTTATTTATTATTCCTTAATCCCTAGTTACATGGGTCAAAGGTCACATATAGCCCTACTTTAAAATATTATCAAACCCCAATGAAAGCACAATTATTAGGCCATTTTTATTAATCTATATTAGATCATTATATTATTTTTCATCCATCATGATGCTTTCAAAGTGGAAAAATTGAAGAAATAATCTTATAGGAGTAGTTTTATTGGTGAGACCCAGTTTGGAGAATTGGGGTATTAAAATTCTCGGGCTTGTTTGAGGCCTTAAATAATTTTTTGAGAGTAAAAAATTATTGCATACGTGTGGGCCCATGTGATGTTTTTCTACACTATAATATCTTTCCAACAGTGCATGAATTACATGATTTGGAGTTCAGATGAAAACGTTATGCCTCCCATATGTTAGCTTATCATGTTTGACTACCATAATTTAATAGGGTGCCATGTCATCCCTTATTACTCATGGAAAATGGTATAGCCACGTGGTGACTATGAATAAGACTCTAGAAGGGTCAAATTATAACTCATTTTGAGGGTTGAAAGGGCTAAATATAACCCCTAGTTTGATATCAAGTTGTGTTATAGCTAGGCCACTGGGAGGAAAATGGGTTCCATTCTATTTTCTTGCATTTTGTTCCATAGTAGAGTAGATTAGCTGAGTGTGGATAGAGAAAGATAATAACAAAGGGGTTTTGTATTCTACAACATCTCACGGGCCACAAGTCTTAAGAAACTCCATAGAGAGTGCCTTCTACTTTGTATTTGCATCATTTCCATTCCAGATAAAAGAGAGTAGAGCATCTTCAACTTTCAACTTGGTTTTCTCCCAAAAAGTTTCCCCACAACATATCTTGGTCTCCATTGTGATTTTTGAGCGATTGGTTTTACATGTTATCTATTTTTTGCAGGTTATATATTGCATGCATAAACAACAAAACAATAATAACAAATCTAGAATCTAAAAGGAATTAACCCTTCATAGTATAGATTTCAATTTATTTTCATATATCTGTTGTGATGATCTATCCATTTGAATATCAACAGTGGTTTACAAATCATTCTAATTTATTTCCCATAACAACAATAGTGCTAATACACCAACTCTAATATAAATTTGTAATTTATACATCTACCTCTATCACCATGTCCAATGAGGAGGAATGTTTTTTTCTCTTTTCTAGTGGCTAAATGATCAGGTGCTCATGTCCTAAGTGTCGTAAAATGCTCAAAATTTAAAGTGCTTAGAACTCTTTCAAAGTTGAATTACTGGAAAGTGCTCGTCTTCCCGATTCCGGCGCCGCAAACGGTTTGAAAAACGGTCACCGTATGAGGAAGTTATGGCAAAAAGAAGAATTTGTCCATAACATTCGAAATTTTAATTTTTCAAAAAAAAAATAATTAAAAAAGAAATATTCTGGGCACGAAATCTGAGGCAACCACCAACATTAAATGTAACTACAGTTAATTTGGCGGAATTTTGGCAGGAGCGCCAAATTTGGCAGACCCGCCATAATTGGCGGAGCAATCTGGAGTTAACTAAAGTTAGCTGGAGTTTTTCTAGGGAAAAACTGGAGAAACTTTAAATGGCCATAACTTTGGCTAGGAAAGTCGGTTTTGGACGATTTTATTTTATTTTATTTTTTATTTTTTATTTATTTATTTATTTATTTATTTTTTTGGGTATTTTCGACCTTCTGAAGCCATTGGTGCAGGTATTACATCCATCTGAGGTTATTTTCAGAGGTTTTGGAGCCGTGAAAGTTCAAGGAGCCATAAGGGCCCAGTTTTGTGAAGATTGTATAGGGTTGCAGGTATCCATTGGAGGTGATCCAATAGTCAATATTGAAGGATTCAAGTGTTCTGAATCCATTTTTACCATCTATTTCTCCTGTAGATGCTTCTATTCAGCTGTATTTTCAATTTTAGCATTTAATAAAAACAAGGACAAGCCCGGTTGGGAGCTTTGGACCCAGCAGACGTAGCCCTGGAGGGGGTGAACTGCTTTCTCAACTTCTTTTGCATTTGCAGTTGATTTATTTTGCAGATCAAATTCATTTTAATGTGTTAAACAGTAAAAGGAAATAACTCTGCTATGCTTATATGGGTCATGAATAGCTGAAAATTTCATGTGTTTTCTTTCTGCAAGACATGGAAATCTTTTAAACATGTTTAATTCTGAATTGAATCCCTTGCAAACAAATTTCAAGTAGTTTCAAATTCAGATCAAGTTGGTATCGGAGCTCAGGTTTTTGTGCAAAGATCTTCTAATTGTCTTGCAAAGTATTGATGCTTACCAAGTTGAAAAACTCAAAAGAGGGGAACGACAGTTGACTAGAGAACGAGAGAATCCTCAGTCAAGGAAGGCCAGAGAGCCATCACCTCCACCTTCAATTTCACCCTCAAGTGTCTCTGCAGAAGCTTCAAGGATGTCTGAACATGAAGGAGAAATTCCTATAGAGACAGATCCAAGAGAAGAAGAAAGAGTCTTCAGAAAGGCTTTCTTGGACCTCACTGAAATGGTGAGGATATTGTACCAAGAAAGAAATGAGAAATTGGCTGGAGAAGGGTCCAAACATCCACATGAAGGAGAGGGATCTTCAGGAGGTAAGAATGATGATGATCATTCCAAGAAAGGACATGGAGGAAATGGTGATCCACCACCCCCATCTTCACCTTCTTCCTCTTCATCCTCGTCTTCTTCTGTTCATAAGCATAGATCCTCTGGAAATTTTTTTTTTTTGAAGCTTGATGTAAAATTCTAATTACCTATGTTTAACGGTGAAGTGAATGCAGAAAAGCTTGACAACTGGATTAGGCAGTTGGAAGTTTACTTGAGGATCCAAAATATGCATGATGATGCCACAAAGATTCAGTTGGCTTCTTTGAGAATGGATGGAGCAGCATTGGTCTGGTGGGAGGCCAAGACTAAAGAGGAGATCAAAAAATTTGGTAAGGTTACCTTAACATGGCCTGAATTTCTGTTAGCCATTAGAAAACAGTTTTATCCTCTTGCTCACATGCAGAAAGCCATTATGAATTGGCAAAATTTCAGACAACTTAAGGGTCAGAGTGTCCAAGACTACACCCAAGAATTCAGGAGAAGAGCTCTCTTGTTAGGGGTAGATTTACAGACCCAAGAAACCTTGCTGAAATACATCGGTGGCTTGCATAGCTACCTTAGACACACCATCTTGATGTTTAACCCTACTAGCCTGGATGAGGTTTGTGTCCAAGCTACCCATTTAGAGGCAAGGGGAAAAACACATTTGAAGAGGGTAGAAACAAGCCCCCCAAGGGGAAAAACAAAGAGAAAACCTCCAAGGGAAAGGGCAAAAATAATGCATCTATCAAACAGGAGAGTGAGAAAGTGATCTATAAACACTGTTCTAAACCAGGCCATGAGGAGAAAAACTGTTGGAAATTATATCCTGAAAAAAGACATCAATTTAACAAATCCAAAGGGAAACAGAAAAGTGCTACTACTACATCTACACCACAAGATTTAGGGGAAGATTTAGGTGATGAAACCAAAATTGCAGCCATGGATTTGAAAAACTTGAAGGGAAAAGAAATTGAAACTCAAGCCAGCAATAGTACCTCAAACTGCCATGTACAAGCTCCTAATCAGGAAGAAAGAATTGAACTGTTTCATGTGAGGGTGATTTCAAAACATACCAAAATTGACACACTTTCTGATAGTGGGTCACAAGCAAACCTTATATCAGAGGACTTGGTCAAGCAGCTTAAACTTGAGACCGTTCCACATCCAAAGCCATATCCACTTGGATGGATTTGCAAGGATGCAAATTTACAAGTTTCAAGAAAGTGCACATTGCGCTTTGCAATTACTGCACATTTTATTGACACAGTTGAACTTGATGTGGTACCTTTTGATATAGCAGGAATTGTTTTGGGAAGTCCTTATTTGTTTGACAGGAAATCTATCTTTCATCACCATGAAAAAAAATATCATCTGTTCGAAGATGGCAAGGAGTTCATTGTTAGAGCTCATCGCAAGAAGACAAATATAGCGATGGTGAATGTAGGACAGGTAAAAAGGCTGGTCAATTCAAGTAAGAATTTTGTTCTTCTTATGATTAAGCCCAAGGTTGATGTGAATCATGAGTCATTTGACAATTGTGATCCAAAACTTAAATCAGATCTGTATGATGTAGTTGATGCATATCATGAGATGTTTCAGGAGCCTACAGGTTTGCCTCCTAAGAGGGAGATTCAGCATGAAATCCATTTGCATCCAGATTGTCCTCTTCCAAACATAGGCATGTACCGCATGTCTATTACGGAGAAGGCTAAAATAAAGAAGCAAATCAAGGACTTGTTGGACAAGGGTTTCATAAGGCCAAGTACTTCGCCATGTGGGTCACCGATTGTATTGATTCCAAAGAAAGATGGCACTTGGCATATGTGTGTTGATTTCAGGGCCTTGAACAAGATAACGGTAAAGAATCGTTACCCACTCCCAAGGATAGATGATTTGCTAGATCAGCTGAAAGATGCTTGATATTTCACTAAGCTAGACTTGCGCAGTGGATATCATCAAGTAAGAATTGAAGAAAGTGACATTTGGAAGACAACCTTTAAAACCAAACAAGGACTCTTTGAGTGGCTTGTGATGCCATTTGGTTTGTGCAATGCACCTGCAACTTTCATGCGGGTAATGGATGATGTCTTGCGTCCTTTTCTTGATGATTTCGTTATTGTCTACTTAGATGACATCTTAATTTTCAGCAAGTCTAGAGAAGATCATGTCATGCATGTTAGAAAAGTACTTGATGTTTTGAAGAAGAATCAATTATTTCTTAAAATGTCAAAGTGTGAATTTGGAAAGACTTCTTTGGTTTATTTGGGACACATAGTAGGAGGAGGTGCTTTGAGAATTGATCCTACTAAGATTGAGGCTATTGTGAAGTGGCCTACTCCCAAATCCATAACAAAGGTAAGAAGTTTTTTGGGTGCAGCTCAATATTGGAGGAAGTTTATCTCTAACTTCTCTTCTATAGCAGCTCCTATGCATGCAGTGACAAGTGTGAAGCATGCTTTCCAATGGGGAGGCAAGCAGCAAAAAGCTTTCGAATCTTTGAAAGAGAAGATTAGTTCAGCTCCAGTCCTTGCATTACCGGATTTGAGACAGCCATTTGAGATACAAACTGATGCTAGTGATTATGCTATGGGTGCAGTTCTTCTACAGCATGGTAAGCCTATTGCTTTTCATTCTGAAACTTTTAATGGTGTTGTTGTAAATTATCGTACATATGATAAGGAGTTGTATGTATTGGTACAAAGCGTCAAAAAGTGGAAACACTACTTGATGGGCAAAGAAACTGTTATACATACCGACCATCAGCCCTTATAGTACTTGCAATCACAAAGCAAGTTACAACAGTGACGACACTTCAGATGGATGGGCTTCTTGCAACAGTTCCATTTGGTAATAAGGTATAAGAAAGATACTTTGAATAAGGTTGCTGATATGCTTTCAAGGCCTATTATTGGTGCTGTTACTTTACTTAAGAATGATTCCATTGTACATGATAGTTACATAGAACAATATGCATTTGATGATGACTTTAAAGATGTGTATGCTAACTTGAGTAAAAGAAATCATGTAGAGGAAAATGACTATCACATGCATAACAATTTGCTGTTTCATTTGGGCAAGTTGTGTATACCACATGGGGAGAGGATAAATGTCATAAGAGAAGCTCATTCTTCTCTTATTGTTGGCCATTTTGGTGTGAGCAAAACAGTTGCACATCTACAGAGGTATTGCTATTGGCCTCGCATGGTAGATTCTGTTTCAAGGTTCATAAGAGGTTGTTCATTATGTGCTACAAGCAAGCCTAGCAACAAGAAGCTTGGTTTGTATAGTCCTTTGCCGGTACCTTCTAGACCATGGGAGAGCATCTCTATGGATTTTGTAGGAGGTTTGCCAAAATCTCGAAAGCAGCATGATTATTTATATGTAGTAGTTGATCGTTTCAGTAAAATGTGTATACTTATGCCTTGTAAGAAAACTATAACTGCTGAACAAACTGCTGAATTAATTTTTCATCATGTATGGATTCACTTTGGTTTGCCTACTTCCATTATTAGTGACAGGGATTCCAGATTTGTGGGGAATTTTTGGTCCAACCTATGGGAGATGATGGACACAAAGTTGAAGAAAAGTACTGCTTTCCATCCGAAAACCGATGGACAAACCGAAGTTGTGAACATAACCATTGTGCACCTCTTGAGAGGTTATTGCAGCAAGCATCCCAAGCTTTGGGATGAACATTTGCACTACATACAACATGCTTACAATCGTGCCAAGCACTCTTCCACAAACACCTCACCGTTTGAAGCTTGTTTTGGTTACTTGCCAAAATCACCTATTGATTTCATTCTTGAGAAAGATGTTGCCATTGAGGAACATAGTGACATTGACAAATCTCGTTCATTCATTGAAAGGATTCAGCAAATACTTCAGCAAATTCAAGAACAACTTGAGAAGAGTCAAGGCAAGTACAAGGAAAGACACGACAAGCATAGAGTCGATCAAAAGTTTCAAGAAGGAGATGAGGTATGGCTATACATTAGTAAGGAAAGGATGCAAGGAGAAGGTAAAAAGCTGAAGCCTATTCGTTATGGTCCATTCAAAATCCTCAAGAAGGTTGGAAATAATGCTTTTCAATTAGATTTGCCTTCCTACATGCAAATGTATTCGATTGTCAATGTGGGGAACTTACGTTTGTATGAACCTCGTTTGATTACTGATCATGAAAATGCTGTTCAGCTGCCACCTATAGGAGATTTCTCGCCAGAATTCTTAGATGAGCTGAAAGAAGATACAATCCTTGACAGAAGGACACGCACTTCAAGGAGGGGCAGTGTAGATTATGTTCGGGTTGGTTTCAAAGACAGCAAACCGAACAAGGAAAAGTGGATGGAGGTGGACAGAGTGAGGGAGCTGTACCCTCACCTCTTTAACAGGTATTTGAAGGCTTTTGGGGTCCAAAAGCTTCCCAATAGGGAGGCGTGATCAGGTGCGCATGTCCTAAGTGTCGTAAAATGCTCAAAATTTAAAGTGCTTAGAACTAGTTCAAATTTGAATGAATGGAAATTTCTCGTCTTCTCGATTCCAGTGCCGCAAACGGTTCGAAAAACGGTCGTCGTATGAGGAAGTTATGGCAAAAAGAAGAATTTGTCCATAACATTAGAAATTTTAATTTTTCAAAAAAAAAAATTAAAAAAGGAATATTCTGGGCACGAAATCCGAGGCAACCACCAACATTAAATGTAACTGCAGTTAAGTTGGTAGAATTTTGGCAGGAGCGCCAAATTTGGCGGACCTGCCATAATTGGCGGAGCTATCTGGAGTTAACTAAAGTTAGCTGGAGTTTTTCTAGGGAAAAACTAGAGAAACTTTAAATGGCCATAACTTTGGCTAGGAAAGTCGGTTTTGGACGAATTTTTTTTTGATTTTGGGTATTTTCGACCTTCTGAAGCCATTGGTGCAGGTATTACAGCCATCTGAGGTCATTTGCAGAGGTTTTGGAGCCATGAAAGTTCTAGGAGCCACTAGGGCCCAATTTTGTGAAGACTGTATAGGGTTGCAGGTATCCATTGGAGGTGATCCAATAGTCAATCCTGAAGGATTCAAGTGTTATGAATCCATTTTTTCCATCTATTTCTCCTGTAAATGATTCTATTCAACTGTATTTTCAATTTTAGCATTTAATAAAAACAAGGACAAGCTCGGTTGGGAGCTTTGGACCCAGCAGACGTAGCCCTGGAGGGGGTGAACTGCTTTATCAACTTCTTTTGCATTTGTGGTTGATTTATTTTGCAGATCAAATTTGTTTTAACGTGTTAAACAGTAAAAGGAAATAACTCTGCTATGCTTAAATGGGTCATGAACAACTGAAAATTTCATGTGTTTTCTTTCTGCAAGACATGGAAATCTTTTAAACATGTTTAATTCTGAATTGAATACCTTGCAAACAAATTTCAAGTAGTTTCAAATTCAGATCACTAAACCGTTTTGATGCTTCATTAATTTATTCCCTATTCCATGGTTACATGGGTTGAAGGTTTCATATATCCCTCCTTTAAAATACTATCAAACCCAAATCAAACATAATTATTGAGTTTTATCAAAACAAAAAAATATCACCTAGCCAAAATTGATAGGATTATTGAAATATAACTTTGTAGTATGGGTTTCCCACATTAGCATCCCACTTTCACATCTTAGACTCATATAATTAGCCTAAGGAACCACTTTTTTTAAACTATTTTCATCAATTTTAATCATTTATGTGAAAATAACCCAAAAATCCATTTGTTATAAGACCCATTCCTATGAAAATAATTCAATAAATTAATTTTTAATGAATTATTTTCGTTAAATTAATATGATAAATAATTTTTGTTGAGTTAGCTACCTACTATAAAGGTCATCGAATTCCTTTTTTACTTCTTCACTCATATTTAATAAAATAATAAATCAAAAGGGGGTTAAGTCTTGATTTGGATTAATAATCAATCTTTATTATTTGGACCATATCAACTTTAAACACTATTTTTCTATAAATATGTGAGAATTTTTGCCTCATTCTTCATGACCATTTAATTTCCAAACCTTTGAGCCTATTCCACTTGATCTCATCCATCTTGTGCTCTCACATTACATTTAGCCCTAGGAGAGAGAGAACCATTTTTCCATGGAGACAAGATTCACAAAGAAACCTCTAAAGGAGGTAGTTGAAAGGATAACCAACTCTTATAGAGGCATCCCTACTTGTGTCATTTTAAAAATTTCCTTGGGTAATAGAAGTATGATTATTATTTTCATTTTGTTATTATAGTTTAGTTCATTTTACCCCATTTTATTTAATTGAATAACATTTGTAACAAGGGCAATCCATTTTATTAAGGGTTTATAATATGCTTTGTCTATGCTCGAGTACTAATTACTAAAGTCATGTTTTTGCTAACCCTTGTTATGGGAAACCACCAACATCCATCAACCCTGTTTAATAGTACACATCAACCCCCTCAAAAGATCTACCTGGATTGTGAACCCAATCCATGGGCCCTTTCAAAAATACCACCTAAAACATGCTAACCCTCTCTCAATTTTTTGGCCTATTACACATTAGGTCACTTTGGATCCGTTTATGAGGATGGAAAAGGGAGCGCTGATATAGTTCATAACCCAGGAGACAAAAGAATGTGAAAATCCCAAGTGAATCATAAGAAGAGGAAGATAAAGCTAGCTGACCATGTCAAAGGATTTGGAGAGATCTATTTTGAAGACCAATGCTTTTTGTTGGAAGGTATGGATTGAATGAAGATCTTATTGGTCCAATTTGATGACCTCATGAATTTTCCTACCAGATAAGAACCTGAATTGTTCGAGGGAGATATGGTTTGAGAGAGTGTCTCTTAATCTGAGGGAATAGTCTTTGAGATAATTTTATAGATGTTATTAAAAATAGATATGGACCTGAACTGATCAAAGGATTCAACATTATCAATTTTCAGAATAAGGGTAATAAAGGTGGAGTTAAAAGGGACCAAGACAAGTCCATAAGACTTGGAGTATTTGATAATAGAGAGGATATCTTCACCCATGAAATCCAAGCAGTGGATAAAATCCATTCTCAGGATTTTATCCTTTTGGAAATTTGTAGAACTCTTTCTATTCAAGCCTAGTGACCTCAACCATGTCAGAGCTTCATTCTCGTCTTCATATAGAAATCTTGGAAAATGTATAGCCACTCATAATATTTGTTCAATAGAAGCTCTCTCATCTTGATGAAAAATATTTTTGAAATGAGAACATCCTTCTTCAGATATATCAGAAAAAGAGGTGGTCATATTTCCATTTCCCCATTTTATTCCCCAAATGGTATTTATGGTTTTCCTGTGGATGGCCACTTGATGAAAGAATTTTTTGTTATCATATTCTGCTTGGAGCCATAAATATCGACCTTTTAGCCTCCATTCCTTTTCTTTGTCTACGAGGACATTCATTTTGGAGTTTTCTAGTTCTAATACATGGGCATTTAGAACCTCTAGTGGATCCCAATAAAATTTTGGTTCCAAACAGAGAGGAGCTGAGTTTCAATGTCATTTAGGGCTCTCAAGTTCTCTTCTTTTTTAATTTTTTCTTATTCAATTATGACAAACTTAGATTTTTTGAGATTTCGATGCAACTGGATAGAGGCAGATTTAGGAGACTCAGAGGAGAGACACGTCCATTTGTTTTTGAGAAGAGCTATGAGGTAGGGGTCATCAAGCCACAATAGATTGAGATTGAAGGAAATAGGAGTCTTAGAGGGAAAATTTTCCATCTCCAGGAGGATCAGAACATGACCAAAATCTACACCAATAAAAGCCCATTGTTTTATTTCAAGATTGGTGTCTAGAAGAGCATCCAAAACTAGGAAACGATCTAGATGCTTTGCAATTCTAGTGGACATAGATTGGTTGTTTTTCTATGTAGGAAACATTATTGGGAGGGATAATGTTGCAAATACTAATATCATCCAACAAAGAAACAAGAAAGTTCGAGAGGGGATTAGGTTTAGTAGAAGGACCCTAAAATTCAGATTTTTCAGGAGTAAAATTTAGGTCCCTGCCAGTAATGACTTTTCCTGAACTAAAAATAGAAAGCTTTACAAGATTCTCCCAAAATGATCTTCTGTCAGCGTATGGGCCATAAAGGTGGTTTATGAATAAAAATGACATATCCAAATCATATTAGGAGTGAAGGTCCAAGAGCATCCTAGATTGTTTGGGCCATGCATTTTATAACCACAAGGAAAGTTAGAGCCATTTTATCACCTTCAAGCATGAAATCTTGCAGGAAAAGGATTTGGGGGAAATTATGAGAAATGAGTCTCTTGAGAGAATTTTTTCCCATGATTGGCTAGATCCTGACAATTCAGAGAGAGAAATTTCATTGAATACCCTGTATAGGGCCCAATGCTCTAAGCAACCTCAAAATTGAAGATTGTTCCCAAATTTAATTTCAAAATTGAGTTACTATTGATATTTTGAGAGGAAGGTTTTCCTACTCGTGGTGGAGGAAGGATGAGGTAGGTCCTTGAAAATACTTAGAACCTTTCATGTACTAGAAATAGGGTAGGGAGGAATAGAGGGGAGGGGAGGAAGAGATACCAGAGGAACAAAGATTGTAGCAAGAGGAAGAGGGAGGGGGAGGGGGGATGGTGGAGAGGAACCAGGGGTAGCAAAAAGAGAGGTTTGTGATGGGGGAGGAAGGGAGAATAGAGAGAGATGTAGAGGAAAGGGAGGGTAGGGGAGGAGGTAATGGGGGAATTAACCCAACAAGTGACTTTAACAGTAAATGAAAAGTATCAACCAATGAGGAACTAGGGAGAGTGATGTTTAAGAAAATATGTTGCTTACTACTAATAAAAAGAGTGAGAGTGGAACTAAGGGATAGATCCATACCTGGGGGAGATGGACCATTCAATGATTGCGATGTTCCTTATGAGTTTTTCCCTGCGCCTGCCTTAGGAGGATCTAGAGCCGAGGCCTTTTTTCATTTCATGAGGCATGGTAGTTGTTGTAGGTGATGTAGGAGGAACCATTGACTATATATGAAGATACAAAAGAGGGTCATAGTTTTGGCCCAGTGCCTCTAGAAGAGAATTTGAAGGGGAGCTTGAGAGAGTGTATAAGACACTTTTCCTGACCCATTTCTTCCTTTTTATTTTCCCAATTACACATTCTCAACATAGATGACCACAAGCATCATATCAAGCATATTTAAAAGGAATGCCTTCATGGACGATATTCTAGTGATGGGTTGTAACATACAACCTACTAACCCTAGCCCAAAAAAAAGGTTAGAAAGGGGCAGTTATTGTAATAACCCAATCCTAAAAATACTGTTATGGAAATGAACTCTCATTTTTTCTTTTTTCTTTTACTCCTTCAAAACTCAAAATGAATGATAACATTACGTCCATCTCATCGAAATGAATTTGACTATGTATAAATTTTCCTTAATCGAGATTCCATATTAGAAATTATAGCTATTCAAGGATTGGATTATCAGTGAAGGCCAAGTCATTTTGACCCGCCATGTGGCACCCACGTGGCTATCTGAGTCATGGGAATCATGGTAGCTACTAATCCACTCATACCCCGTCACGAATTAATCATAACTCTTATGGTCAACACAGGACAACCATGGAAACATATGTATATATATTAGACAATTACATTTGGTGTACATAGGTATGGGCCCTCTACAACCATGTCTCCCCACTATAATGAACCCCGACGAGTCTCTACACTAATCCCCACTGAACTTCCAAGGAGAATCTCCCAGGATCATGTGGCGTTGCAATGCTGCCTCACAATGCAACTCCTCTTTAATAAAAAATCGAACTTGTCCACACCATGCAATACTTATTCTCACCAATGGGTCCATCATAACAAGTCACCCTGTGACTTAAATCCCAAACATTCTACCATGCCCTACTCCAAAAATATCTGGGGTCTGGGATCTGGGGTGACGTCACTGGTCTTAAATGTTGAGGCAATGTCATCCCTCATCGCATCCTCCGTGTTTTAATCCATGTAACCGTGGATCCCACCAATGAGGGTTTCACGTCTTATTTGACTGAGGTTGCCTTTGTCGTTTTGGGATTCAATAGGCCCTACTAACACATCATCATGAAAGTTTGACCCTAGGAATTTCCCTTGGCGCTCCACCTAAAACCTTCGGGCTATCAAAACTCTAGGGTCATCAAATGGCCATGGATGCTCATCCATCGATGGCCTAGATCTCCTATGCTTATGTGCTTGGTTGTGGCACCCAGTCACTTGGCCTACCAAGTTTGGGTTCCCCAACCCTTCTGATACCTAAACTGCCAACCCCGCGACTTAAGTGAAAGGTGAAGTAACTGGGCCTTTTTACCCTCAGAACTCGATCACAATGGTTCCATTGTATGTAAGCCACTTTGGTTTATCTCCCAGACCCTATGAGTACTAGGTCTTAGTTATCACTTTCTCTATATGCATAAGCTTGGATCCGATGGGTTTTCAAGCGACTCTTCCCTTAGCGCTTGTTGTGGATATATATACATATGAAGACTAGGAAAATGTATGTTATCACTATAGAGATTTTGGCAAGGCTCAAACCAAAACATTCAACACATATATTTATATATGTTAACCATATGATTAATACTATCCTTCTCGAGCTTATAAATAAACACTAGCTAGATATACAAGCCAATTATGTGAAAGCATTTTAATGACAGGCATTTTACTTTTCCTCCATATTCAGATAATTAGATTAGATTGGAGCTTAGAATGAATAAAATAATGGAACCATTCTTTCAACATAGCAATAAATGTTACAGAGATCTACCCATATATCAATACATAGGCCATTTGGACCAATTTGTAGACTTTAATAAGTACACAAAATAAATCCCAAAGAAAATGTTCATGGAGCACTTCTGCAAAGGAAAACACTTTCTTTATTATAAACATGTGCTAGTCAATATAACAAAGAACAAATATACCAATAGGTCTACACAAATAAATTACTCATTTAGAAATATTTCAATCCCTTCATGTGTAGACAAGCTTAAGCTATTTCAAGATTTGTACATCCATAAGTAATGGACCATATCACAAGATATTTACACAATCATTTACATTCATCATGTATGCAAGTACAACACTCTGCAACATGAGCATAACAATATTTCCATGTAGATAACAAAGACATAGTAACAAAATCAATCACAAAACATAATAATGAAATTATATTATATGAGACCTGGAAACTGAGAGTGGGACTCTAACGCTCCACCCAACCATAGATAAGCTACAACCACAATTACTTGTAGCTGTCACACCAAGCTAGATTCTAGTGCTTGAGGTGGAGTTCTTCTTAAGAGGAAACCAACCAATAAAACAACTTGAACAAGATACCACACCGCCACACTGCCTTCATCCACCAGCCCAACTACATACATTATCTTTTAGTCTTTTTAGGCATAATCACATCCATGTGAGGATACCATATTGCAGAGAGTTTTTAACTCACATTCATGAGAAGAGATTCTATGTCAAGGAATATTCTTCAATGGATATGTTACTGTTGGAGCATGGAAGCCACTTTGACCAGGTAATTCATTAGTGACGACATGCACTAGTGATGTCAACACCTAGTGGTTCATCATCTCCATAAGAACCGGGGTGCTTCTCTCCTAGTTGGTGTTCATCAATTCACAAGCTTCTAATGGTTCTTTAGCCTTTAGGCAAGCCATTTCTCTCCACAATGTTTTTCACCCAAAAAGCATCTTTGAAGCTTCCTCAGTTGGTTCACTTCCTCCAAAGCTTGATCACAATGTGTTTTGATTGCTGCACTGCTCACTCTCTTCCTCTGTGTGAGAGTCAAATTGCCTTGGACAACACAGCCCATGTTGTCTTTAGTATTTCTTGTCCTCTTCTTGCTTGTCATTGGGGCTTAAAGGAAACCTGGGCCTATCCTTGTCTTTTCACTTAAACTCAATGCAAAATCAACTCATTTAAACTTCTCATCCAACCCATGGATGATGCATCTAATTTTTCCAATTCCTCAAGCAATATTCTTCCCCAAGCAACTGGAATCTGTGTCCCTTCTATCAGCCTTTAATTCAATTACAATTTATTTACAAAGGGAAAAATAATGACTAGGGTATGTCACATGGGTGATATCTTTGAAGTTGATATAGATTGATTCAAGTAAACCTAGTGAAAGATTGAAACCCACTAGGATGTGGGCAAAAGCCATATACCCTGTTTGTTGAAAGGAAAGGTGTTCCTCATAGAAAAAACCCAAGGTACTCCACACCTATTTAAAGACACTTTCAAACCAAAGAAAGGGTAGCCGAATCGGGACTTGAACCCAAATTGGAGTCCAATCTAATTTCTTAGACCTGACATCAAAGTTGAGAGACCATTTCTTCAGAAAAAGAGTTTGAGAGCCCTAGGACCACTTACGAGACACAATTTTTGAAACATATTCCAATGATGAGAATTTCCACCCCAGTCACCCTTTCTCCAATATCATGAAGTGTGAGAGATAACCAAGAAGCGACTAAAATTTTTGATCTGACCACCTTCTCAGAACAATCATGGACATGTGCATGTTGGTGAAGTATACTACAACCACCAAACTTTCCATGTTTTTTATGTCGTTGAGATGGACGACTTTCCCAAGAACCAGGGATGGTTTTTTTGACTGCCTTTTGACACATTTATGGTTGATATTTTGTGGGTGGCTGATTGGAGGCCCCCGGGGTTTAACCTATTTCTATTGTAAATTGACACTATTACGCATATCTAGAGTAAGAAAACCATTGAGGAAACCCAGATAATGATAGGATTTGTGAAGGGTCACCGAAACCCAGTGGTGGATACCCACCAAATATAGCGGAGAGCTTGAGATGTGTTTGAAAATTTGATTTTTAATGTAGTGAGCTTCACAACCATCATTTTACTGAAAATATGGAAAAGAGACTATGTTGGTGCATCCGGAGGGAAGAAGAAGGTTGTTGCAGCTTATGAAAGTGACTTATGACATATGATACTTTGAAAAGATAGGTTTCTTTGTTGCTGCCCATGTGAGCTCTGTTCCGACGCCTTTTTGTAGCATTGTGGAATCCTTTGTAAAGACTCGAGTAATTCTGGATTGTAACCCAACTTTTTATGGTACAATAGGAGCTATGTGAACTTTTACCATTATATCGGGACAGGATTACACTATCCATTTTAGAACGTAATTTGATGGCTAGTGCATGGATTCAATATGCATTTGCATGCAACAGTGGCAAGTTATTCATTAACATAAAGATCAATTAATATTTTTAATAATATAACATGAATATTTTATAATTTGGTATTATTTTAGATTATATACATATAATATAGTTTGATAATTGAATTATTATTAATATTTTTATTTTTAGTATTTTCTAGGTAAGGTGAATTTTGAGATGATTAATAGTACACTTAATTTTTGGCTTGAGTGGTCTCAACCCAAGGTCATCTAAGTCGTCAAAATAAATCAGGGATCGTACCTAATCTGGGCCACACCAACCCTTAGTATCGCTGGATTTTTGCCCACAAAATTTCAAACTGATAACCTTTACACCACATAGTGACTTAACAAAACACCCTATCACCATCTACTCTATACTCAGCGGGTTAAATATTATTATTATTTTAAAAAATAATAAAATACATATTTAACTAGAATATATTCTTAATTTTTCATTTATGCTAGTTTTCATTTATTTTTATTGTATGTTTTATAAATATTATTACCATTGTTTTGAAGATATTTATTACAGATTGGCAATAAAATGGTTCTTGAATATAGTAGCCTGATTTTTGTGTTGTAAATGAGAGCTAAATAATCCTCCCTAAAGCTATACATAAAGAAAATATGTATAGAACAATAACTATCTATTGAATATTCAACTATTGTTAATAATTGATTTAATAGAAAATCTAGTATACCTCTATGAAATAAAAAAGAATAGTAAAGGTGTAAACGTAAAAACACTTTAGAAATAAGTCACAGGGAAAGCTTATGGCATCCTTAGAAGCCTGAGCATCAATTTTTTTAGTTTCTACATATCTCTTACACAGAGTCTTCTTGGCTAAATCTATGACTTTGATATCCACTTCCTTAACTTGAAGCTATAACTCATGCAACTGATTTTTTTCCCTGATAAGGACTTTTCCAGTGATGCCAATTATGGTCTTAATATGTCAATATAACTCCAAATATTTTAGATATTTAGTGTATTTTCTTCTATTGTTGTAGGTATTTGGAACCTAAGGTGAAAATGGCTCTTCTAAACCCCCTTTTCATTTGTGCCTCCACTTCAATAGATTCTATCTCCCTTTCCATTTGTTCCTCCACCACAGTAGATTCTATCTCATAACAAAACTTTAGTGAAGTCTGCTACCAAAAAAGTGGGCTGGAGATGAAACCCCTCACGGGGCGTGGGACACGTTAATGATGCCTTCCAGTTCACCCTCTCTTGCTAGGACCATGACGAGTTTCACTTATCCCAGAGTTCGAAAGCTTGATTTTTTGTTTCATATCATCCATGTCCACATTTTTAAGTAGAACAATCTCTTCTTCTTTCATCTTCCAAAAGTTGAACCCATTGACATTATGTTAGCACTCTGTAATTTCCCTAGGCTGAAAAGAGAAACTCAGAGGTAACCACAAACCACTTGGAAGTTGCAATCTAGCCCTTCCAACTTCAAAGAGGGCTCTCTCTCTCTGAAATGTTCAATCACTTGGATATTAGGCTATGCATGGTGCTCAGTGGGGTATAAGTTTTAAAGTTTTGTTGGCAAGAAAGAAGACAGATCCATTGGGCATGGAGTCATGTCAAGTTGATTATGTTTCCAGTGATAGGATGAAGAGATGAGGGGTCTTCTACATGGAAAGGTAGGCAGTCCTGGTGGTGTAATCAAATTAATTTGATGTAGGAGGGTGAGTATAAGAATGGTGAAAACAACATATATAACATCAAACTATAGGATGACTTCTAAAAGTTGTTTTCACCATTCATCAAACTACAGGATGAATTTGTTGCGCTTGGTCTCGTAATTTTGATATATCATGTTGCATTTCTTCCTCTTCCTCAGGCGTCATAGTAGAGATTTAGGGTTGCTTACTAAGTGTTTCCATTTTATTTCTTTGGGTCATGAATTAATGATATTTATTCTTCACTATTACCTTTGAATCACTTCTAACTAATTTTTCAAACAAAACTTATGAAAAATTTAAAAAATACACACCTTTTTCTTGCTTTGTAGGAGCTCGATACTGAATCTATTGTATATATGTAATTTTGAATATCCAAGGTCTGAAATTTCATCATATAGTATCCCTCTGAGTCCTCTTTCCAACTCCACAAGTCTAATCAAGATTGGGTTCTTGAAGGAAGAGTTATGTCAAATCTCCCACGATGACATTATTATTGATTGGTTCAATAGATCAAAGTTATACGAGATGCCACGTGTCCTTGTTTCAACCTTCGACCCTGAAATTTCTACACGAAAACGTAAAGTCCATGAAATTTCAATCACTTTTTACATAATTCAAACCTGATGCCTGAAATGAAATTTATGACGATTTTCCCTAGGTCACCTGTTTAAGTCAGAATTGTGGAGCCTGCAAAATCCCTAACTTCCTCGAATCATATTTATGAAAATATAGCGAGACGAGGTCTAAAATTTGGACACGAAGTTCACTAAGAAGTTTGCTCCATGTGGTTTTAATTTCAGCTTCTGAAACTTCGTAGAAAAAAAGGTTATATTGAAAATCCCACGTTGACCTATTTGAAGTAGCCAAACCCTAGAATCCAAATCTCTGATACCAAATGTTATGCAACCAACTCAAAAATAGATAGATCGACGACTTAAAAATTATCCTCTTCCAGGGGGAAACCTCCTTTACACTACATAAATGAACAATTCTTGGATGATTCAAATGAAAAAAACATCCTTTCTATATATAGGAGTCTAAGGGGTCACAATATAATCAAAGCCAACATAACAATAATAATGTAAGGGAACAAAAATAATAATAATGGGCTTCTATGGGGCACAATAATAACAATATAGGGACTACATGGGCACAAAAATAACAATAAGAGGGCTATACTAACAATAACAATGAGGGAATACATTAGTATTATAGGGACCTAGCAAGGTGAGAAAAATAAATTCATACCTTATTACGACATGCTTGATGAAGATCCCCCTTTGTGATTTTGTGTAGCTCCTCCATGCTTGAATCCAAACCTACACACATGGAAACGACAAAGGATCAAAGTAGAGAAAATTTTAAGGATGAAAATTTATCTTAAAGTTTAGAAACCTTGGAGAATCTTACTAGTCCATAATATGCATTCTATAAAATTTTGGTGATTTTTAAGCTAAAAAACTTTTATACTATAAAATTTGGGCTAATAATTTATACGAAAAATGGAAATTAGCGAATCCTTTTTTTGGAAAAAGCATGAAAATTAGCCCACTTGTGAATATTAGCCCCTAAAATTTTCCATGGATCAAAGGCATATGTAGCATAAACGATTCAATAATTCAAACTAGTGATCAAGGAGACTAGTAACAAACGTCATTTCAATGGAAAAATAGAAATAACAACCATCCATGAAATTCGTCAATTAATCCATTAAAAAATGTTGTGACAAGAAATTCTTGTTTGTATTAATTTCAGAAAAATAAAAGAACTACAAAACCTATGCCTTAATGTTGTGAAGCTCCTCCCATTGATCTCAATCCTCTCCAAGAATGATAAGCTCTCCAACCTAATCTCTCAAGCATGAACTTACTCTCAGCATCCTCCCTCAACTTCCCCACCTATGGCTTGATTAATAAGCTAAAAGGAAGTAGTTTGAGATCCTTAGTCCAAGGATGAGATCCACTAAAATAGGTATGAGGGCTCATTGAAGAATGGGGATTAGTTCCATGAAAAATGAGGTTAGGCTTGAATAAACATGAGTTCGAGGCTTTCTGTTGGGAAGTATTCGCCCACCAATGCTTCTAGATCTCACTTTTATTTTTACTTTTTATTGAGTCATGTGCGCACTTTTTAGTGCAAACAAGGCACACATTTGTGCAGGGATCAATGTCAATAAATGCGTATGCACAAAAATTGACTTAGGAAACTACACAAGAGACTAAAAGTGTGTTTATAGACCATGTTTCCAAGAATTTATAGTTTATTCAAGGTATATAAGTTTTTGACTTGCAAGGGAGTGCTTCATGACACTTGGATGGATGGCAAGAGATCCAATTTGATGATAATTTTTCATGGTGAAAAAATGAAGTGTAACAAATTCCCCCCTAAGGTGCAAAGTCAGAAATGTATGAGGACTGAAGTAGTTTATCATATCAAGGATTGGACCAGAGAACATGGTTGGAAACCTACAATAATCAATCAATGATTACAATGCAATATAATAATCATCACTTAGGTAAGCATTCCCATACTCAGAGTAAAGATAACTTGATGAATCAGTAGGGAAATACATCATGTAAAGTAGATATACACTACTACACGAAGGGCACTTTTGAGACATTTTTTTGAGACAAAACAAATCTTTTGTCTCAAAAAAAGTCTTTTGTCTCAAAAACTCATTTTTTATTTTACATTAAAAATTAATATTAATTGATTTGTCTCAAATATAAGGTTTAAGACAAAAATAGGTTGAGACAAAAATATTTTAAGACAAAACGTTATGTTTAAGACAAAAATAGTTTAAGACAAAAATATTTTAAGACAAAAGTAGTTTGAGACAAAAATATTTTAAGACAAAACTTTATATTTAAGACAAAAATAATTTAAGACAAAAATATTTTGAGACAAAACTTTATATTTAAGACAAAAGTAGTTTGAGACAAAAATTTAAAGACAAAAATAGTTTAAGACAAAATTATTTTAAGACAAAAACAATTTAAGACAAAATTATTTTAAGACAAAAACAATTTAAGACAAAATTAGTTTAAGACAAAACTTTATATTTAAGACAAAAGCATTTTGAGACAAAAATATTTTAAGACAAAACTTTATATTTAATACAATGACCACTTTAGATCAAACCTATGTTTATGCTTTTATCTTTACATAGAATGTGTCATCTTTGGGCATGGGGGTAATCAATATGTGCCCAATAGTACGCCATATGCAACCAATGGAAATACATTCAAGTGAGATTTCATAGGCATGCCACTAGGCTCAAATACACACGACCTTACCCAATGACAAATTTTCCTTTTTGTTCTAGTTACTAACTGAACC
The DNA here is from genome assembly GCA_031772625.1 of Pinus tabuliformis. NCBI lineage: Eukaryota > Viridiplantae > Streptophyta > Pinopsida > Pinales > Pinaceae > Pinus > Pinus tabuliformis. The sequence goes on from CM062816.1 coordinate 2,026,028,922, forward strand.
AACCATGGATCTTCATTCAATTCCCTAAGTAGATTTCATATACCAACAATATTTAGGTTGACATAACTATAATTAGAACCTAGATCAACTAAAATGGAAATAACTTGGTCATGCAACTTACCTTCCCTCTTAATAATGGATTTCTACTGGTCTGCTTGGTAGTTGTCCACTACTACATAAACTCTCGGCATGTTCTGAGCTATATCACCTATTGTCCAAGCTTCTTGAGCACTATAGATCTTTGGGCCAACATTTTGTTGATGTGGATAATCCCTTCTTCTATGATGTTCACCAGAAATCCAACATTTTAGTGGCTCTCATCCCTCAAACTTGGTCTACTCTAGTGCTATTTGTTGCACATTTTCCTTAACAACAACGTTATATTTTTTGTTGAAATTGGTTTACAGGGGTTGGTTGCTTACCTTCCCTATCTTTTGAGTTTTTCTTGGGCTAATTTCTCTTATTTTTGGCATTGTCCTTTTCCTACCATTTTCCCTTGATCTCTGGCCTACATTTTTCTTTCTCATAATAGTGCTTCAGCATTTTTATGGCATCCTTCAAATTTAGTGGTTCCAGAAACTTAATTTTATCTTTGAATGCCACATGAAAGCCACTAATGAACCTTTGAATCTTTGATTTCTCATGATTGAGATATGGTACATACCTCAATAGCCATAGGAACTTCGTGATGTATTCCTCATCTAATAATGGCCCCATCTTGAGTTCATAGAACTCCTTTTCATTTCCATCATAATAGTGTTCAGAAAGATATTGCTTTGTGAATAACTTTTCAAATTTTGTCCAAGTCAACTCCCTCTCAACAATCACTCTAACATTCTTCAGATCTTCCCACCATATATTTGTTTTTCCCTTCAAGTTGTAGGTGGCAACTCTAGCTTTCATATTTTTAGAATAGTTATGTATTCTAAAAAACTTCTTCATGCCCAACAACCAAGATTTTTCATCCTCTACCTTCTTCATATCCCCATCAAATGTCAGTGGCTTGGCTTTCTTAAACTCCTTAGGTGTGTAATCATTTTCCTTTCTTCCTGGATGATGATGATGATGGTGATGATTAGAACAATGATAGTTCCTCCTAGTAGTAGAACTAGATGGTTTTTTAGCATGATGCACATCAATGTTGGCTCCTCCTCTTGGGGTGCTCATTGGTGCATCTCCCTTCAAGGTGTCCTAGCTTTCAGGCTTAATCCTCTTCCTAGAACTTCCACCATCTGCCTCATTGGTATACTCCTCTCATCTCTGAGGGCTCCTTCTATCTCTATAACTGACCCTCATCTCGGATTGCCTCTACCTCTGCAAATCTAAAAGTCTTTTCATAATGATTGCATTTATCTTAGCTTACTTCTCTTCAGCTCTCACTAGCCTCTTATTATCTTCCTTGAAGCTTCTAACTTTAGCCCTGGGTATCCATCCAATCTAAAGAGTGAATCCCTGCCCCTTGGTTAACTGATATTTCCTCTTCATTGACCCTGACCTCTTCACTTCCATAATGAGACTACTAAGAACTATACTGGACCATTCCAGTCCTCATTTCTACTTTGGCTTTGTCTTATGCTACTTATGATGTGTTTTCAATCACACACGCTATTAGACAATGAAAATAGATAAATAAATACATAGTTATGGCCATGAATTTGATGCTCATGGAGTTGCCATGGTAATCCCTGCTATAACAAGGAAACCAAATTAACATACTCGTGATGTTCAATATCTCACATGCATCAATTATAATTCAAGTAATTTAAGTTGTTAGTGCATAATCATTAAAATAAATAACCAATTATATATAGGTTCCTACCCTTATAGAGTTGCCATAACAATATACCTATAACAAAATAACCATATTAGCACATAACTATACCAATTTACCATCTAAAGTTTGCAGGCCAGCCAAATTCATAATTTATTACAACTAGAAATATGTTTAGTCATGTTGATTACTAAACTTTTTGTTGTTCCAACATGTCACATAGTGAATAATTCCCATTTAGGTATGTTATTAGTTTATTTAGACTATCTTTTAACACCTAACATCTCGCTTAGGTAATTTCTAAAAATCATCACTTGCTCATAATGATCCAGTCCAAGTGTTGAACCTAGATGTTCCAATACCACTTATGCAACCCCATCCTACCCTTTTCTCCAGTGGAATGGGTTGTTACTGAAAATCCAACCCCTCTGGTTCAACTAGAGGAGTGGGATATTGGTTTGATAGTATTCATTATTTTATTTTTGCATAGGAAAATGGGTGTGTGTGCGTGTGTATTTATCTAAACATTTATTTATCAACATATAAATAATATTTATGATTGTCACATCAATTTTCACATCACGTCACTATTCACTACCAACTATCTCCCTGCTAATTTGACGGTTCTTGTTCATCGATTCCTTGTTCCATGTGTTGTGTCAATGTAACTTGAACGACCAATAATTCTAGCAGGGATTAGTGCAATCAAGGTTCAGGCTCATGGCTCTACTCCCCACATTGAGCAGCCCTCGTCTCCTCTATCAGATCCAATGGATCAAGAGAATTGTTCCACCCCCACTTCCCTTCCCGGTGATGTCACAAGGGAGGGGTGTCGCAATATGTGGGTTGTGGGCCTTATCTTCGCCCACCCTGCCACTGATTGGTCCATGAGGGATGGTCTAGGGTACCTGTTTTGGTAAAGTCACCCTTCCCTTTCCCAATCATAATATGGTGTGATATGAGCATGCTAATTAGAATCCTCCATGTCTAGGTCTTTCCTCCTACCAAGGGAATCAACATGTCTAATTAATTTATATGTTGGTCCACTTTGTTGCAATTCTCTGTGCCAACCTGGCCCTTTAGGCATGGGTTCATTTTTTCATTTGTTTCATAGATTTTGCAATCTAGGACATCCACACCAAAATTTTTTCATGGCCTCTATGGGTCGTTATCCCTTACTAGTTCTACCCCTCCTGAGCTTACGATAAAACTTATCTTCCAAAGCCCACTGAAGTTGTAAACTAACAAAAGGGGCTTGAGGAGATCAACACTCCTCAATGATCTATGGGCCAAGGCATACCCTTAGGGTTGTAATTCCATAACTAGAAGCACTATGAAGCTTGGCGAAGACCTCCATGACTATTGAAAATGCAAGGCTACAAGAGCCTCTAATCTAACGTCGACAGTTAATATGTTTTAAAGAGGATGACATCCTTGGCATCAAATCATGCCTCACAAACGCATGTACATCCATTTATATGTATGCAAAGACCATGTCAACAATTTGTCTTTGATGTAACTATTATTCTGTAATAAAAGGATTCGTATACTAAATATTATGATGGTAGAATTTGGTTCTTATGGGAAATTTATATGCCTTTACTCTGTGCACCATTTTATTGTTTATTATGTGATAATCTGGTTCAGTTGTATAGGTACTATTTCCAGTTCTTTAACCTTTTTCTTAGCAGGTTAATTAGTCATGTTTAGAAATGGTACTATCACATATTTCAAAGGTATAATAATTTAAATTAGAGAAGAAGTATACCATGTTCAGCACAATCATGAGTACCATTCAGTCTAGAACACAATACATATTCATTTCTCATATACATGTGATTTCAATCTAAGAGTGTAACACATGATTAATGGCGTTGCAATGCATAAGAGCACTTATCTCATGATGCTTTGGGAAATTGAGTTTGGGATGAGGAATCTCCACCCAACCTTAGCCAATTATAGCTAAGGTCACTTGCAACTATCATCCTTGAGCAAGATTTTAGAGAATGAGGGGCTTGGTTCAAGGATAAAACACCAACTTTCAGTTGAAACAGGGATTCTAGATGACCTCCCTCCTACACCCACTAGCCACTCAGCAATCAAATGGAAACACAGGGATTTGAAATGCCCAATACCTTCTCTCAAAACATACCAAGGGAATCTTGAGACTAAATATCCACCCTTAAACAAAACATAGTGGTTCCACTCACTTAAGGGAATCCAGAGCCCAATGTAAATCAATATCAGGAAGTTTTGAGAGTCTCTCCATCTAGGAATCGAAGGATACAATCCTCCATCTACACCACTGAGGGAATCCAGAGAAAGTCATCTCCATCCTATGGCTTTACAGGGACTCAAGAGGCATTGTTCCTCACCAAGGAAAACCACCTGTTCACCAATATTTCAAACCAAAAACATAGTTTATTGCCATTCCTCCCTCTTCTTGTTCAATTTTGAATCTTATATGTTGAACAAGTGAGTGGATAATTCTTTCTCTTCCTGATTGAATGAGAGAGGGTGTATCTAAAAAATTAGATTGAACCCCTATCATTTATCTGTTATCTTCTCTTTTGTGTTGGGATTGATTTTTTTCATTGCTACTAGCACAAACAACTTCATTAATTTAGTTCTTCTTTCCTTGTAAATGTTTCTCAAGGAAACATGGTCTGCCTACTTCCTTCCAACCCAAATTAATTTCTTGACTAGTCCATTAAGGCTCACCAGCTATCTGTTTAATGAGTGTACCAAAAATAATTTAGATTTCTGCACAAGAAACCCATTGACATCCCAAGAAAGCAACCCCCTCTCAGCTCTTTAATCTATGTCCTTTACTCAGATCCCTTTTTAATATTTAATTTTTGTAAACATGTATACAATGTCTTTTACGAGAGAACCATGGTTGGGGATGTCACAGGGTTTTTGAGAAAAATACTTTCAAATATGAAAGGATGATTCTTAGGGGTGGATTTTATGTATAACTCTATACATATTAGTTAATGATCTGACCCTACGTGTTAGGGTCCAACCCTAACCCCTTTATTTATGTAATAAACCCAATAGGGTCGAGTCATAGTCATAGTTAGTTAAAGAGTCAATAAAGCTCGTATTAATAATTGTAAGTGGTTAACCCTCATTTAAGAAAGGGACCACAGTTAGTTGCAAACAGGCCATAATTAATAAATAAAGTGGTTAACCCATGTTACGCAAAGGACCACTAGTCGTTAGGTTGTTGAATGTCATTTAGCTATAAATAGTCGTAGTTATAAGGGAAAGATCATCGAGTCTTATTTTGTAATCGAGCTATGCTCTGTTGGAGTTGCCCCCTCGAAGAGGCAAGTGAACATTGCTTTTATCTCTGAATAATAAAATACTTGCTATATTTCTCATTTTATTATGTGTTTTGGGTTGTATTTCTTTGCATATTTGGTATTCTGGAATTTCTCGCAGGTCAAGAGCATAACAAGCAGTATCAGAGCACTTTCTAGGTTCGTGGTACCTCCATTTTTGCAACAAAAAAAAAAAATTAGGCCAGAGACGTGTTCTAGCATCTTTAAACCATGGGATTTATTGTTGAGCACATAAACATGTGGATTTGGGGAGGCATGCACGCAGGAAATACAAGAGGTTGGCCACACTTGTTGGACTCCCTTGTAACCCCTGTGGGTACGCCTTCGAGTAGTACTACATTAGATAGAACCACGCATGGAATACACTTCCACATACCCTTTGGGTATATCGAAAGCCCCCTAGGCTCAATTTAGACCTGGCCTTAGATAAGCCATCAATTGTCTTGCTGCTATAGTACATTGAGAACAGTACTCGAGGAGATTACTTGTGCGTACGATAATGTATTTAGGTAGTATGGCTAAGGGTACAGTTGATCCTCCTTAGTTAATTCCCTAAAATATTGGGCCAAGTATTATTGTTGGAACCTTATGTATATTGCGATCTATAGCACCTGACAATCATTTGTGACCATAGTTCCCTCAGCTCCCTGAAGATCGCCCATTATCTTATATGCCAGATCAGATCCACCAGTTGAGGTTCTACCATAGCAATACAATTCAGATCTAGGTCCTCCCCAGGATGCTTACAAGAGACGTAGCCCATAAGATTCAGGACAAGGAGCTGATCACAGTGGTTCCATTCACTAGTCAGCCTCATTTTTCGGGCGGTCCCAAATTTTTTCGGAGTGACTTCAAGTGACCAAGATTTGTGTATGGTAGAAACCACTGGAAGAAATTTCAAAATCGCTTCAACTAGTCACCAAGAGCATGACAGGGTATCATCAAGAGGTGCATAGTATTAATGAACACCTCAAAGGAGAATATAGCCATCATATTCACTTCCATGGAAATCACCAACATTCCCACCCTCGGCCACCCAAGTTGGACATGTATAAATTTGATGGCTCTAATCGGGCAGTATGGGTAGCACAAATAGAACAATATTTCACCCTGAATGATATCCGCGATTATCAAACTAAACTACGTGTGGGAGCCCTTTACTTGGACCAAGAAAGATGGCAATGGTGGCAGTGGCATGTGAAATGTTATCCTGGAAACATAGCGTGGTAGGTGTTCTCAAAATCCCTTTCTTAATTGTTTCGAGTTGTTTCAGAGTGGTTCCAACTTCATTCAATTTTGAGAAAATCAAATTTTAGATCCCATTCAAAACTTAGTGGTTATTGATTGAACCGCTTCTTTATAATGAGTTCTAGACTTTGACTTCCAATTTTTTAGGTGCAGTTATTGCATAATCATATTCCTCAAGAGACTTTGCAGCAAAAGTTGATCTTTAATCCATTGCAAGCACTTGACCTAACTTAGGGAACCATCAACTACCCCTCCCAAGTTTCACCTCAACATTGAAATTTTCTTTTTCAGTAGACATTCATTTTATCCATTAGATCATTTCTTCCATTGTGACAGTCCAACAACACCCCTGCTAGCATATGCTTGACAAGCCATCTCATCTTTATTTCTATCTTATAAACACTCTTAAATCTTGTGTCTCCAATATAAAAGAGGAAGAACCAGAAAGGGCCTTCTTGGCCCTCTTCACAACTCAATATGTTTAGCTTCTCTCTTGTGCTTACACTCTAGTCTTCTTGCAGCTTCGGAATGGTGAATCTTAAAAACAGTCTCATGATGTCCATTCAAGGAAGCATAATTCACCCTTTGTTTGAATCAAATTACCCCCCTAGCATTACCTTTACCTTTACATGCAGGCATATATTTTCCTTCTGGATGACTGTTAAGCTTCCCATCTCTATTTCGCCTCCCTCTCCTACCCTCATGAACCCGATAAGCTGAATTTAACCAATCTCAATGTATCTGAGATAAAAAATCCATTCAACTTAGGAAAGGGCCTTCTGGAAGAAATCAATATCAAAGTCGACCAATGGACCCATATTCAGCAGTTGGACTACGAACAAATCCCGTTCAAATGTAAGGTATGCCATGAATATGGTCATTTTGCTAATAGGTGTAGTAAACTAAAAGAAAATGAAATGAATGAAAATGTTGAAGCCAGTGAAGACACATGGGAACAAGGCAAAAAAAAGAAAGCAAACCCCAAATAGTCTGGCCCAAAACCAAAGCCTCCACCAGAAATCCAAGCTGCATCCTTCTCCTCCCCTCCCATCTTGACTCAGCCATTACCCTCTACATCAAACCCCTTCGAATTTTTGGAGGAAGAAGACCCCTCATCCCCCTACTCTCCTCCTGATCCCCAGGAGCCCCCTCTCCCTGAAAGCCAACACCAAGACACTATCGAATCCTCATTGCCTCTTACTATTTCCTCTCAGCCTCTTCTTGATCCTCCCCTCAACAGAATCACCAGAAGCTCATCTAAATATCACGGGGGTTCTAGTGAACCCTCCAAGAAATTTGGCCCAGGCAAGAAATCTACTAAGCAGCACAAGGATGAGAATGCACAAAAGGACATAGCAATGGGAACGCAGACACCCATAGAAACTTATATCCTGGGGCAGCATGACAAAAAAGCAATCAGCAAGGACCAAGGGGGGCGAGCAGCTCCCCGCATACCGCATATCCAATGATGAAAATATTATCTTGGAACATCAGGGGACTTGGGCACCCCTCTAAGGTAGCAGCCCTAAGGGATCTTATCATTTCTGAGATGCCAGGAATTATTATGTTACAAGAAACAAAACAAAACCACAAGGAAATGAATAAAGTCATTGAGCAGCAGAGACAGTATAGAGGAAGCATTAGTGAGGCAAGAGGAGCCTCAGGAGGAATAACAACAATTTGGAATCAAGGTATATGGAACTGTATTTCGGAAACAATAAATCAACACTGGATCAAAACAACTCTGGAAAATAAAGCAGATCAGCAAGCCATTATCATCTACAACATCTATGTGCTGAATCATTGCAGAGATAAGGATAGTTGTTGGCATGATCTAAAAGATAGTCTGGACACAGAAGAGAACACTAACATTATTCTAGGAGGTGACTTTAATTTAATCCTCCACGCCAATGAGAAAAGGGGAGGCAGTTTTATGCCTGATCCATATAGAATACAGTTGGAAAATATCATGTAGGAGCATGATCTTATGGATGTCCCTCCAAAAAACCGTAGATACACCTGGAACAACCACAGGATGGGTGCTAGTAACATCATGGAGCAGTTGGACAGAATTCTCATCAATATTACACTTCTCTCTGCTTTCTCCATCAGATATGCTAACATTCTAACGTGCTCTGCCTCCGACCACTTCCCAATAACTCTAATGCTGGAAAATCATAGGCCACTTGGGCCCATTCCATTCAGATACAGTTCTCTCTGGAATGATATACTAGCAGTTGCAAGAATTGTTTACAGCTCTTAGATATAACACGTGGAAGGCTCTCCCGGTTTCATTTGGGAAACAAAAATATGGAAAACAAAATAAGCCATCAAAGAATGGGCTAAAACAAAGTATCAACAACTAGAGAAGGTAAAAAAAGAAATTAAGAACAATCTGGAGAGTATCCAAAGACCAATATAGGCTAATGGCCTTTCCCAAGAGAACAAACAATAGGAAAATGAACTCTACTTACAGCTATACCGAGTTAACAGAGAAGAGGAAACAAAATGGAGCCTCAAGTCGAGACAATTATGGTTACAAGGGGGTGACAAGAACTCAGTTTTTTTTCACAAGCAAACAACAACCAGAAAGATAAGGAATAATGTTAGATCCATCCTAGATGCAGAGGGTGATAGACAAAGGACTCAGGAAGCCATTCAAAGAGCTGTTACAGATCACTATCGGGACTTGCTATAGATAGGCTTAGGATTTCTTTCATTTTGCTTGCATTTAGATTTAATTCTACATTCCTAGAAGTCCTCTTATCAAAGGGGAAAAATTTAGTTGTGGGTGGGCTGAGCCCCAAATCAGCTTAAGGATCACTTTCTTGTGTGATCAGTAAGAGCGTTGATCTCGTGTCTCTTCTCTATTGGTAAGTAAAAGGCATACTTTAAGCCATTAGCGATAGAAAGAAGGTAACTGGACCTAATTTAACCAGTTAGAACCACCATTTCAACGGAAAATGAGCTGCTTAAGTTCCCGGCTAGGTGGTCTCCCTTATAATGTTGAGGCAAAGAATTTCGAGCCTTCAACAGGTACATAGGCACAACTCACAACTATTGTGTGTACTCTCCTTGGGTTGGAAGTATGGAAAGGAGATGGGGAACTGTTTGTCTCTCAGGGCAAGTTTCTTTTCCTTAGATAAATCTCTGTGTATGTGTGTTGAATCTTGATGCGTGTTGATGATATGAGTTCTCAATCGTGAATTTACTTCTGCAGATCAGTAGAGTAGCTTCTAGTCTTGTGATTTAGAAAATTTCATGAGCAGTTAGAATTTGCACATTAATTTCTACAATCCCCACTTTTAAAAGTAGGTACAATAAAGCTTTGAGTCCAGGGTTTAGGGAAGTCTTGCTTGATTGTTAAATAAAAAAGGACATGCAAAGCAATTTTTAAGATTTTTGTTTGGTAGCTTTTGATGTTCTTAAATTTTCCCTTTACAAGTTTTTTAACCTCAAACTGTATGTTTTCTAAAGAAAAAAAACTTATTTCTTTATAGAAAAGGTTTGAATATTCCTCAGATTAAGGGAAGTGAGAATTGAATTCTTTAGCAATGGGGGCCAAAAGAGATTTAAGGTACCAATCCATATAGACACAGTCTTAGAATTCAGGAGCTTTACATATGCTCCTCCTTCTATGTCATTCTTGAACATGATCAGATAGGCCAATGGAAAAAGTTTGACGAAAAGAAGTGAAAATTTTGTTACTAGTGTCATAACAGAAAGGTAACTTGAAATAGGCTATAAAATCTTTGGCAAGAGTCAAAAAAGTGGAATGAGTGGATCTGGTTTGATCGACATACCACTTAGCAGTAGCTCCAGTAAGAGTGCAGTAGAAAAGGCGAAGACAAATGGAGTCTTATATGATAGAATTGGATGAGCACCACATATGGAATGAGTGAACATGATTTGTGGGATCTTCTCTAGGATTACCTTCAAAATTGGGGATGTCGGAAGGAATCTTGGTAGGCATAACTAGCCAATTTGGGTCATGAAGAAGGGGGTCGTTGATGAGTTCGCTGAATTAGGGAGACTCAAACTAGCCATAAAAGGAGGAAATGGAGTAGGAGTGCCCATATTAGTGAAGGTTACGCTCATGGGGTTACCCTAGTTAGTACTTGGATTACCACCTTGGTTTCCCACACCCGCATTGGTGCTTGACATGGTGATGGTATAACATTGAGAATATGCAGAATGAAAGGAAGAATTGGAAGAATAAGTAGAACTAGAGTCAAAATGAGGACTCAATGGAGGACTCAGAAGATGTACTTTAACTTGACGAGGAGGAGTAATATGTCCTAATAGAAACTGAGGGTGAAGGCCTCAAATTCTCTGTGACAAATGCCTAGGGGGAACAATGATGTTAAGACAATGATGACCTTAAGGACTAAACAGTGATGATAGGAGAAAAAGAGCAAAAAATAGCAAGCAAACACCTAGTACAGTGGTGCCAAGTGTAAACCAACTATATTAATGATGCTACTCCCGCAACAGTCATTGCCTGCTGAAACTACACAATTATGTCTCTCAGGGGCCATGAAGAATGATGACATGATAGATGACTCTCAAGGAGCTAAGGAGAAAAATAAGAAGACCGAGAAACCAAAGGTATGAGAGAATATCAGTACCGCATGAAGAATCCATCTGATGCATAACCCTTTGGAGGCTAGGTATGGAAAGCAAAGCACATCTTTTGAAATACACCTCTTAGTGTAGCTTAAAATGTTTCTTATCATTGTCGAATCATTATGTCTTCAATGACATGCATGGTTGAAAGAACTGAAATTCATTCCATGTGTTTCCTCTTAATGTCTTGCTCCCTTTCACTTGTTTATTACATAACTTAGAAGATGAAGAGTATTACCATTTGTTTATTTAAGCTACGGAGGTTGTGACCAACATGATCTTATGACTAACCAGGCATGATGCAAGGGATCCTAAGTGGGATGAAATATGTTTGATGATATGTATATAGTCAGTACACTCCTTTGCATTAATCCTTGCTTTGTATCTTACATGTACCCTCACTACTTGTCAGATTTGGCTACCTGTTGCCAACAGTCTCTTAGCTCTTTCCTGACAAAGCAGGGGAAGGAATTTCCTTCAACCTGATTTATTCAAGGCTCTTCATAGAAAGTATAGAGCTAAGAGAAGGAGATGTAGAATCTCACTATAAAACTCTTGAAAATACTTTGCATGTTCAAATCTATCCAAACGATTACGCTGCCACTCAACAACATTTTCAATCTTGGAAGACTCAAGAAAGATCACATCTCTAGATATTATAAACTTCTTATTCACTTTATTATAGAGATGGTATTCTTTGGAGGTATGAGTATCCAAAGAAGATACATTTGTGACTCCTTGCACTAAGTTTTTTTATATGTTCCTTAGGTATTAAGGCATAACAGGAGGAACCAAAAACCCTGAGATGCCTCACTGAAGGAATGTGGCCATACCACATTTCATAGGGAGCCTTGTTTCTGATAACATGAGATGGAAACCTATTCTTGGAGATCAGCCCTTGAATCAGATGGCAGAACTGGAAAATATCAGAGCTTGGCTTCAGGCCAGCAATCTGGAAACCCTTTGGGATATCTCCAATTGGACAAATGGTGCAAAAAGTCTATGGGATGGTTTGAATTTGGGGGAGGTCCCTCATTGGCTGGATGGTGAAGCCAATTTATTGTTGGATTTTCTCCAAGGAAAATCTCCCTTAAAGGCCTCTTCTAAGGACAAAAGAGGGTGGGGTTCTCTTTCAGGCTCTTACTTAGCAGCAGAAGGTTACAAAAGTATGATGGTTGTCCCTAGCATCCCCCCAGAGCCAACTCAATGGAAATTTATTTGGTCTTTTCCTGCTCTCCCCAAAATTGACTTCTTTTGCTGGACTCTGGCGCATAAAAGTATCCTCACTAGAGATAACCTGAGGAAGCGTGGAATGGAAGGTCCCTCCAGGTGCCCTCTTTGTGCATTGGATGAAGAAATGGCTAACCACCTGTTCTTATTGTGCCCCTTTGCTCAAGAAGTTTGGAAGGGTGTCCTAATGTTAGGACCTGACAAAATAGAGCTTCCAGGAAATATTCAGGACCTGCTAAGAAACTGGGCCAAGTTATCCCCGTTCTGTCTCTCCAAAAAAAGATCCCTTCTCAGGTGCAGTTAGCCCCCATCCTCAAAAAAATCAGACTATTGTTGCCCAAGTTCCACAAAATCTCCTTCTATCATGTTCTGAGGAAGTTAAACTCACAGGCGGACTTGGCAGCCAACCTAGGCTCTCTCAGGAGCAGGAGATCTCTGTTAGTAAATTATGTTGAATCGGACTGCAGCATTCCTTAATTTTGGAGTTGTCTGGGCCTCTGCTCCTTTGAGCATTTCGCTGATTCAGATTCTCCAGACATCGGGACCGTACCATTTTGAGTTGGCTGCTGTTAGGAAACGTGGACTCATCCACAAGGGAAAATTCAGAATGCAACCGTGGCATTTTCGATCTCTGTTCGTCGTTGGAACTCACTGCTATGTCTGGGTAGGTGCTGGGGAGTTCACGAGGGCCTCTTCAAGGCCAATTTACCGCTCTTGGCATTCTTGAACACCTGCAAGCCGGTAGCAGTTGACAAACCCAAAATCGAGCTCCCAAGTCAGCGCATCAACACTCAGATCCAATTTATGAGGGATCATGCTTTGATAGGAAAGTTCATAGGCCTTTGGCCAACGGAGAAAGCTTTTCATGGCTGGATCGTAGCCAAATGGAAGCCAAAAGGGCACATAACACTACAGTTAGGGCCTAAGGGCTTCTTTACTGCCATTTTCAATTGTCTGGAGGACTGAAACAGGGTATTGGATGGAGGACCATATTTCTTCAACGCAACAGGGCTATACCTAAGAGGTTGGATCGAGCGCTTTAACTCTGACATCTCCTAAACTCATGTCTGTTAGCAACCCGACTTTGGGAGAAGGTTAGCTTCAGATGTCAAAGAGATGGACGAAATAAGGAGAATTCAGCCAGCACTATTCATTCTTGGGCACCTCACCCTTATAAAAGCAAAATCTTAAACGCCTTATGGAAGCTAATACCAGGGTTCCTCATGTGGACAATCTGGAAAGAGAGAAATAGCCGCATCATCAAAGACCATTCCTCTCCCATAGAAGTTCTATGGATCAATATATGTCAAAACATACGAGAAACCTTGATGCTCCAAACGTGGCTTGATGATGATTTCCCATCCACACCACAAGAACAAAATATATGGCTGAACTGGAACCTTCAGTGGAACCATGAGCAGGTACACCTAAGGAAAATCCCTCCCTCTGGAGATACACCTGACAAATGGACTCCACCCCCACCACACATGGTACTGCTCAACTTTGATGGAGCATCAAAGGGAAATCTAGGTAAAGCACAATTTGGGGGAATATTTAGAAATCACAAGGGCAATGTTCTCCAAACATTCATGGGGTCAATAGGTTGGGATACAAACAACTCAGTCGAATTAGAATGAATTTGGCAAGGACTTCTCCTAGCTCAGAACAATAGATTCTTCCCACTCATAATTGAAGGGGACTCTCAAATCTTAATTAACATGATCAACCAGATCTTAAAGGGAACTCCAGCACATAAAGTGGGTAGCGGCACTTAAGCAATAGGATATATGCAAAGGATGTACATTACAAAAGTACATAAAATCCACATTCCATGATGAGGACAACAAAGCGCATGCAGTCCTAGAAAGGATCCACTATGATGTTTATGGACCTTTCTCGATAATCTACAGTGTTAGACACAAATATTTTGTCATTTTTATTGATGACTTCTCACGTAAGTGTTGGATATTTTTCATGTGGAAGAAAGATGAGAATACACAATTATGTCTCTCAGGGGCCATGAAGAAAGATGACATGATAGATGACTCTCAAGGAGCTGAGGATAAAAATAAGTAGACCAAGGAACCCAAGGTATGATAGAATATCGGGACCGCATGAAGACTCCATCTGATGCATAACCCTTTGGAGGCTAGGTATGGAAAACAAAGCACATATTTTGAAATACACCTCTTATTGTAGCTTAAAAGTTTGCTTCTCGTTGTTGTATCATTCTGTCTTCAATGAAATGCATGGTTGCAAGAACTGAAAGTCATTCCATTGTTTCCTGTACGCGTCTTGCTCCCTTTCACTTGTTTATTACATAGCTTAGAAGATGAAGAGAAATACCACTTGTTTATTTAAGCTACAGAGGTTGTGACCAACATGATCTTACGACTAACCAGGCACAATGCAAGGCATCTTATGTGGGATGAAATATGTTTAATGACATATATATAGTTAGTACACTCCTTTGCATTAATCCTTCTTTGTATCTGGCATGTACCCTCACTACTTATCAAATTTGGCTACCTGCTGCTAGTAGTCTCTTAGCTCTTTCCTGACAAAGCAAGGGTAGGAATTTCCTTCAACCTGATCTCTTCAGGGCTCTTCATAGAAAGTATAGAGCTAAGAGAAGGAGATGTGGAATATCACTATCAAACTCTTGAAAATACTTTTCATGTTTGAACCTATTCAAACAATTAAGTTGCCACTCGACAACATTGTCAATATTGGAAGACTCAAGAAAGATCACATCTCTAGATATTATAAACTTCTTATTCACTTCATCAAAAATATACATATAGTAAAGGACAACAAAAGTCATTCATATATATATATATATATATATATATATATATATATATATATATATATATATATATATATATATATATATATATATATATATATATATAGATATATATATATATATATATATATATATATATATATATATATATATATATATATATATATATATATAGATATATATATATATATATATAGATATATAGATATATATAAAAACTTTGTGCAAAGTAAAAAAACATATAACTTAATAATCCTCACATGTCAAAAAGCCTTCTTTCCTTTGCAACTTGCCAAATCTCATAAATTTGTTCCCATTTCACCTCTGTCGTGTTAGGACCTATTAATGATATATGTATCAATGCATCAAGTGTGTTAATTGATAGTCTTATTATCCTTATATCTTTGATCATATTTTTCTTAGAGAACCCTCATTCACATGCGACGGTGCTCATTGGTATGACAAGCATTTCTTGCCATAATTTTAGCATATTTGGATACCTAAAGTGCCAATATTTGTTTGAGAAAATACTTTCCATGCATCTTCCATTAAGAATCTTTCTCTATTCAAATAAACCACGTCAATAAATTGATATAATTCTCTTTTACAAGTTGTAATATCAAACATTAGTACATTTTCACCTTCATTACATGTTTTATGTTGCAAATGTGAAAAAAGTATTTCAAGCCAATGCTTTACACTATTTTCTCTGACATAAATATCTGACAGGTAATGACAAGGACTAAACAAACTTGTTGGATTAAAAATATGAAGATCTGGAAATCTTTAATCGAAACTCTCAATCAATGCTTGGACATAATTTCTTGTAAGTTGTATGCAACTCTGAAGGGAGCCCTCATTGCAAGCTACCATTGGTTGTGACAATTGTTCATCATGGATTGAAATATACAAAAAATCATGTCTATGGGTATTCCCCTCTTTGTCAACATTTTCAAGGAAACCATCTTTGGAGTCATTCAAAAATTTAGTAAGATGTAAAACACCTTCTACAAAAGAATTTAGTATACAAAAATATCTTTTAAGAGTATTTAGTGCATGGTTAATAGGTATTCCAAGAAATGTGACATCCACATTATCTTCTTGAAAATTTTCGTTTAGATTATTCAACTCCTTCAAAACATCAGCAAGCATTTTTAAACAAAATTGAATTAAAAAAATCCTTGCCTTATGATACAATGAATTCTTTCTTTCTCTCTTCTACACGCTCAAAATAGAGAGCCATAGAATCCCATGGATTTGAAGAACCTACAAGGATTCTAATTCCATTATCTCTAATAAGGAAATGAGCTTATTATTTCTCTTTGCTAAATTTCCAACCCATGAGTATACCTTGTTTGTTATTATCTCAACATACAAATACTCAAGTATCTTTTTCAAAGCATATGATCCTACAAGTGCTTCAATATGTGAAATGCAATGAGTGCCAATCAAATTTGCTAAATCATTCTTTAGCAGTGTGACAAATCCATTTTCACATCCAACCATAGATGAAGCACCATCAGTCAAACCGCTATTAGTTTCTCATTTTCCAACTACCTTGTTTCCTTTAAATTAACGATGGTATCATATATAGTCTTTCCTTTTCCACTAGGAACAATAATCATTTTCATAAATTGTGTGACTGGAGGGCCCAAACCTTTTAAAGCTAGATATGTAGAATACACAACAATGTGTTGTTCCAAGCCATTGTCTATACTTTCATCTAACATTATAGAGAAAAAGGGATTTTCTAACACTTTTCTAGTTTGCACCTCTTCAAGATAATTTGATATAGAGTGAATGAATTTAGTAGCTTCTTTTCTATTTATGTGGGAAGAATACTCCACTCGAGAAGGCATATTAGGTGTCTGTAGATGCATTTGAATATGACAAATATCTTCATAAGTAAAATTGAAATATCTTTTTTTGCAATAAAATATGCTAACTAAATGGTAGTTCTGACCATTTCCTTATTAGCCTCACTTATAGCCACTATGTGTTCTTTAATGGGATTTTCAAACCTTTCAGTGTCATACAAATTTCTCTGAGTTGATGTTTGATGAATAATGGATTTTGCATGAGTTCTCACAACATCATATTGAATCGTATTAAATCCATCTCCAATACCCCATGGACCTTGAGCCTTGTATATCTCACAAATTTTACACTTCATATGAGTCTTGTGATATTCAAAATTGATACTATACACCCAAGGATGTTTTACTGTAGCTTAAAATATTTCTTATCATTGTCGAATCATTCTGTCTTCAATGACATGCATGGTTGCAAGAACTGAAAGTCATTCCATGTGTTTCCTCTTCATGTCTTGCTCCCTTTCACTTGTTTATTACATAACTTAAAAGATGAAGAGTATTACTTTTTGGTCATGCACATCCTCACTAACTATCTTGGGAGGTTTGTAATAGTTCCTTGCATGCACGTCCTCACTAAATATGTTTTGGGATGTCTGTACTAGTTCCTTGAAAATTCTTGTTTGTCAAGGCTTAACTACTTATGATCTTAGGTGCTCAGAAGAGTGCGACAGTTTATGGCACTCTCCAAATCACCATTCTTGGAAGGATCCAACAAAACGACTTGAGAGGAAGATGAGAAGGGCATACTCTTATTGGAACTAACCTACAACTAGTGGAATTTGTTGGTCCCAATGGTTTTAGAGTTGTACTGGTATAATTTGGTGGTTCAGATTGGCTAAGGTTGGTGATCTGAATTTGAAACTACTTGTAAATGGTTTGCAAGGTATTCAATTCAGATATATACATGTTTAAAAGATGTCCATGTCTTGCAGAAAGAAAACAAATGAAAATTTCAACTGTTCATGACCCATTTAAGTATAGTAGATTTATTTCCTTTTACTGTTTAACACACTAAAACGAATTTGTTCTGCAAAATAAATCAACCACAGAAGCAAAAGAAGTTGGTGAAGCAGTTCACCCCTCCTGGGCTATGTCTGCTGGGTCCAAGGCTCCCAAATGGGCCTGTCCTTGTTTTAATTAAATGCTAAAATTGAATATACATTTGAATAGAAGCATCTACAGGTGGAATAGATGGTAAAAGCGGATTCATAACACTTGAATCCTTCAGGATTGACTACTGGTTCACCTCCAATGGATACCTGCAACCCTATACAGTTCTCCCAATACTAGGCCCTAGTGGCTCCTAGAACTTCCACGGCTCCAAAACCTCTGCAAATGACCTCAAATGGCTGTAAGACCTGCACCAATGGCTTCAGAAGGTCGAAGATACCCAAAATCAAAAAACAATTCGTCCAAAACCACCTTTCCTAGCCAAAGTTATGGCCATTTACTTCCCACTGCCAGTTGCCCTTGAAAAACTCCAATTAACTTTAGTTGGAGCCAGTTAGGCCCGCCAAATATGGCAGGTCCGCCCAAATTTGGCGCTCCTGCCAAATTTCCGCCAACTTAACTGCAGTTATAATAAATACATGTAAACGCTTGGCGACTTTACCTCAGATTTTGTGCCGACGGCTAAGGGTTAAGCCCACGGTTTTGGGCGCTGGGTCGTATGGCATGGGGGGCTGGCCCCATTTGGGCCCTGCCCAAATGAATTTTAGACTTCATATTGAAATCGTTCCACCCACATAACACGTCTGATCCTTGTGGCGCGTTGGTAAGTCTTTGGCATGGTCCGCGGGAGGTCGTGTGTGCAATTCCACTCTCCGCCCAAAATGAATTTTAATATGCGCCAAATACCTTTGCTGACGTCACCCAGGCCACGTGGCGACCTCCAGGCCTGCCACATGGCAGCCTATGATTGGTTGTCGAAAAGGAATATTCCTTGGAATATTCTGTGGAATATTTTTTTTTAATTTTTTTTTTGAAAAATTCAAATTTTCAATGTTATTGAGAAATTCTTCTTTTTGGCATAACTTTCTCATACGGCGACCGTTTTTCGAACCGTTTGCGGAGCCAAAATTAGGAAGACGAGAAATTTCCATTTGTTCAACTTTGAACCAGTTTTGAGCATTTTAAATTTTGAGCATTTTACGACACTTAGGACATGAGCACCTGATCACGCCTCCCCATTGGGAAGCTTTTGGACCCCAAAAGCCTTCAACTACCTGTTAAAGAGGTGAGGGTACAGCTCCCTCACTCTGTCCACCTCCATCCACTTTTCCTTGTTCGGTTTGCTGCCTTTGAAACCAACCCGAACATAATCTACACTGCCCCTCCTTGAAGTGCGTGTCCTTCTGTCAAGGATTGTATCTTCTTTCAGCTCATCTAAGAATTCTGGCGAGAAATCTTCTATAGATGGCAGTTGAACAACACTTTCATGATCAGCAATCAAAGGAGGTTCATACAAACGTAAGTTCTCCACATTGACAACAGAATACATTTGCATGTAGGAAGGAAAATCTAATTGAAAAGCATTATTTCCAACCTTCTTGAGGATTTTGAATGGACCATAATGAATAGGCTTCAACTTTTTACCTTCTCCTTGCATCCTTTCCTTACTAATGTACAGCCATACCTCATCCCCTTCTTGAAACTTGTGATCGACTCTATGCTTGTCGTGTCTTTCCTTGTACTTGCCTTAACTCTTCTCAAGCTGTTCTTGAATTTGTTGATGTATTTGCTGAATTCTTTCAATGAATGAACGAGCTTTGTCAATATCACTATGTCCCTCAATGGCAACATCTTTCTCAAGAATGAAATCAAGAGGTGATTTTGGCAAGTAACCAAAACAAGCTTCAAACGGTGAGGTGTTTGTGGAAGAGTGCTTGGCACGGTTGTAAGCATGCTGTATGTAGTGCAAATGTTCATCCCAAAGCTTGGGATGCTTGCTGCAATATCCTCTCAAGAGGTGCACAATGGTTCTGTTCACAACTTCTGTTTGTCCATCTGTTTGTGGATGGAAAGCTGTACTTTTCTTCAACTTTGTGTCCATCATCTCCCATAGGTTGGACCAAAAATTCCCCACAAATCTAGAATCCATGTCACTAATAATGGAAGTAGGCAAACCAAAGTGAATCCATACATGATGAAAAAATAATTCAGTAGTTTGTTCAGCAGTTATAGTTTTCTTACAAGGCATAAGTATACACATTTTGCTGAAACGATCAACTACTACATATAAATAATCATGCTACTTTCTAGATTTTGGCAAACCAACTACAAAATCCATAGAGATGCTCTCCCGTGGTCTAGAAGGTACCGACAAAGGAGTATACAAACCAAGCTTCCTATTACTAGGCTTTCTTGTAGCGCATAATGAACATCCTCTTATGAACCTTGAAACAGAATCTATCATGCGAGTCCAATAGCAATACCTCTGTAGATGTGCAACTGTTTTGCTTACACCAAAATGGCTAGCAATAAGAGAAGAATGAGCTTCTCTTATGACATTTATTCTCTCCCCCTGTGGTATACACAACTTTCCCAAATGAAACAGCAAATTTTTATGCATGTGATAGTCATTTTCCTCTACATGATTCCCTTTACTCAAGTTAGCATACACATCTTTAAAGTCATCATCAGATGCATATTGTTCTATGTAACTATCATGTACAATGGAATCATTCTTAAGTAAAGTAACAACGCCAATAATAGGCCTTGAAAGCATATCAGTAACCTTATTCAAAGTACCTTTCTTATACCTTATTACCAAATGGAACTGTTGCAAGAAGCCCATCCATCTGAAGTGTCGTGACTGTTGTAACTTGCTTTGTGATTGCAAGTACTGTAAGGGCTGATGGTCGGTATGTATAACAGTTTCTTTGCCCATCAAATAGTGTTTCCACTTTTTGACGCTTTTTACCAATGCATACAACTCCTTATCATATGTAGGATAATTTACAACAGCACCATTAAAAGTTTCAGAATGAAAAGCAATAGGCTTACCATGCTGAAGAAGAACTGCACCCATGGCATAATCACTAGCATCGGTTTGTATCTCAAATGGCTGTCTCAAATCTGGTAATGCAAGGACCAGAGCTGAACTAATCTTCTCTTTCAAAGATTCGAAAGATTTTTGCTGTTTGCCTCCCCATTGGAAAGCATGCTTCACACTTGTCACTGCATGCATAGGAGCTGCTATAGAAGAGAAGTTAGAGATGAACTTCCTCCAATATTGAGCTGCACCCAAAAAACTTCTTACCTCTGTTATGGATTTGGGATTAGGCCAATTCACAATAGCCTCTATTTTAGCAGGATCAATTCTCAAAGCACCTCCTCCTACTATGTGTCCCAAATAAACCAAAGAAGTCTTTCCAAATTCACACTTTGACATTTTAAGAAATAACTGAATCTTCTTCAAAACATCAAGTACTTTCCTAACATGCATGACATGATCTTCTCTAGACTTGCTGAAAATTAAGATGTCATCTAAGTAGACAATAACCTAATCATCAAGAAAAGGACGCAAGACATCATCCATTACCCACATGAAAGTTGCAGGTGCATTGCACAAACCAAACGGCATCACAAGCCACTCAAAGAGTCCTTGTTTGGTTTTAAAGGCTGTCTTCCAAATGTCACTTTCTTCAATTCTTACTTGATGATATCCACTGCGCAAGTCTAACTTAGTGAAATATCGAGCATCTTTTAGCTGGTCTAGCAAATCATCTATCCTTGGGAGTGGGTAATGATTCTTTACTGTTATCTTGTTCAAGGCCCTGAAATCAACACACATACGCCAAGTGCCATCTTTCTTTGGAATCAATACAATCGGTGACCCACATGGCGAAGTACTTGGCCTTATGAAACCCTTGTCCAACAAGTCCTTGATTTGCTTCTTTATTTCAACATTCTCCATAATAGACATGCGGTACATGCCTATGTTTGGAAGAGGACAATCTGGATGAAAATGGATTTCATGCTAAATCTCCCTCTTAGGAGGCAAACCTGTTGGCTCCTGAAACATCTCATGATATGCATCAACTACATCATACAGTTCTGACTTAAGTTTTGGATCACAACTGTCAAATGACTCATGATTCACATCAACCTTGGGCTTAATCATAAGAAGAACAAAATTCTTACTTGAATTGACCAGCCTTTTTACCTATCCTGCATTCACCATCGCTATATTTGTCTTCTTGCGATGAGCTCTAACAATGAACTCCTTGCCATCTTTGAAAAGATGATATTTGTTTTCATGGCGATGAAAGATAGCTTTCCTGTCAAACAAGTAAGGACTTCCAAAAACAATTCCTACTATATCAAAAGGTACCACATCAAGTTCAACTGTGTCAATAAAATGTGTAGTAATTGCAAAGCGCAATGTGCACTTTCTTGAAACTTGTAAATTTGCATCCTTGCAAATCCATCCAAGTGGATATGGTTTCGGATGTGGAACGGTCTCAAGTTTAATCTGCTTGACCAAGTCCTCTGATATAAGGTTTTCTTGTGACCCACTATCAAAAAGTGTGTCAATTTTAGTATGTTTTGAAATCACCCTCACATGAAACAGTTCAATTCTTTCTTCCTCATTAGGAGCTTGTACATGGCAGTTTGAGGTACTATTGTCGGCTTGAGTTTCAATTTCTTTTCCCTTCAAGTTTTTCAAACCCATGGCTGCAATTTTGGTTTCATCACCTGAATCATCCCCTAAATCCTGTGGTGTAGATGTAGTAGCAGCAGTTTTCTGTTTCCCTTTGGATTTGTTAAATTGAGGTCTTTTTTCAGGATGTAATTTCCAACAGTTTTTCTCCTCATGGCCTGGTTTAGAACAGTGTTTACAGATCACTTTCTCACTCTCCTGTTTGACAGATGCATTTTTTTTTCCCTTTCCCTTGGAGGTTTTCTCTTTGTTTTTCCCCTTGGGGGGCTTGTTTCTACCCTCTTCAAATGTGTTTTTTCCCCTTGCCTCTAAATGGGTAGCTTGGACACAAACCTCGTCCAGGCTAGTAGGGTTAAACATCAATATGGTGTGTCTAAGGTAGCTATGCAAGCCACCAATGTATTTCAGCAAGGTTTCCTGGGTCTGTAAATCTACCCCTAACAAGAGAGCTCTTCTCCTTAATTCTTGGGTGCAGTCTTGGACACTCTGACCCTTAAGTTGTCTGAAATTTTGCCAGTTCATAATGGCTTTCTGCATGTGAGCAAGAGGATAAAACTGTTTTTTAATGGCTAACAGAAATTCAGGCCATGTTAAGGTAACCTTACCAAATTTCTTGATCTCCTCTTTAGTCTTGGCCTCCCACCAGACCAATGCTGCCCCATCCATTCTCAAAGAATCCAACTGAATCTTGGTGGCATCATCATGCATATTCTGGATCCTCAAGTAAACTTCCAACTGCCTAATCCAGTTGTCTAGCTTTTCTGCATTCACTTCACCATTAAACATAGGTAATTTGAATTTAACATCAAGCTTCAAAAAATGACTTTTCCCAGAGGATCTATGCTTATGCATAGAAGAAGAAGACGAGGATGAAGAGGAAGAAGGTGACGATGGGGGTGGTGGATCACCATTTCCTCCATGTCCTTTCTTGGAATGATCATCATCCTTCTTACCTCCTGAAGAGCCCTCTCCTTCATGTGGATGTTTGGACCCTTCTCCAGCCAATTTCTCATTTCTTTCTTGGTACAATATCCTCACCATTTCAGTGAGGTCCAAGAAAGCCTTTCTGAAGACTCTTTCTTCTTCTTTTGGATCCATGTCTGCAGGAATTTCTCCTTCATGTGCAAACATTCTTGAAGCTTCTGCTGAGACTCTTGAGGGTGAAATTGAAGGTGGAGGTGATGGCTCTCTGGCCTTCCTTGACTGAGGATTCTCTCATTCTCTAATCAATTGTCCTTCCCCTCTTTTAAGTTTCAACCTGGTAAGCATCAATACTTGCAAGACAGTTAGAAGATCTTTGCACAAAAACAATCAAAAGACAACTACACCAGAGATTGACTGAAAGAGCATTTATCTACTTTGCAATTGTATAACAAGAGCATTTCGAAGGCTTCCTGGCTCGTTTCAGGCTCTGTCTATAGCTTATTTGACTACTTTTGATATAAAGAAGCAACAACATAGCTCTGATACCAACTTGATCTGAATTTGAAACTACTTGTAAATGGTTTGCAAGGTATTCAATTAAGATATATACATGTTTAAAAGATGTCCATGTTTTGCAGAAAGAAAACAAATGAAAATTTCAGCTGCTCATGACCCATTTAAGTATAGCATATTTATTTCCTTTTACTGTTTAACACACTAAAATGAATTTGTTCTGCAAAATAAATCAACCACAGAAGCAAAAGAAGTTGGTGAAGCAGTTCACCCCTCCTGGGCTACGTCTGCTGGGTCCAACGCTCCCAAATGGGCCTATCCTTGTTTTAATTAAATGCTCAAATTGAATATACAGCTGAACAGAAGCATCTACAGGTGGAATATATGGTAAAAACAGATTCAAAACACTTGAATCCTTTACGATTGACTACTGGTTCACCTCCAATGGATACCTGCAACCCTATACAGTTCTCCCAATACTGGGCCCTAGTGGCTCCTAGAACTTCCACGGCTCCAAAACCTCTGAAAATGACCTTAGATGGCTGTGAGACTTGCACCAATGGCTTTAGAAGGTCGAAGATACCCAAAATAAATATAAAAATCGTCCAAAACCACCTTTTCTAGCCAAAGTTATGGCCACTTACTCCCCACTGCCAGTTGCCCTTGAAAAACTCCAGTTAACTTTAGTTGGAGCCAGTTAGGCCCGCCAAATATGGCGGGTCCGCCCAAATTTGGCACTCCTGCCAAATTTCCGCCAACTTAACTGCAGTTATAATAAATACATGTGAACGGTTGGCGGTTTTACCTCGGATTTTGTGCCGACGATTAAGGGTTAAGCCCACGGTTTTGGGTGTTGGGTCGTATGGCATGGGGGCTGGCCCTTAGGGCCTAGCCCCATTTGGGCCCCGCCCAAATGAATTTTAGACTTCATATTGAAATCGTTCCACCCACATAACACGTCTGATCCTTGTGGCGCGTTGGTAAGTCTTTGGCATGGTCCGCGGGAGGTCGTGTGTTCAATTCCACTCTCTGCCAAAAACAAATTTTAATATGCGCCAAATACCTTTGCTGATGTCACTCAAGCCACGTGGCGGTCTCCAGGCCTGCCACGTGGTAGCCTGTGATTGGTTTTTGAAAAGGAATATTTTGTGGAATATTCTTCTTTTATTTTATTTTTTTAAAATTCAAATTTTTAATGTTACTGAGAAATTCTTCTTTTTGGCATAATGTTCTCATACGGCGACTGTTTTTCGAACCGTTTGCGGCGCCGGAATCAGGAAGACAAAAAATTTCCAGTCGTTCAACTTTGAACTAGTTCTGAGCATTTTAAATTTTGAGCATTTTACGATACTTAGGACATGAGCACCTGATCAGTTGGTCTTGTATGTAACTAACCTTAAAACACCAAAGTGACTAGTTCTCTACTAAACTCACCGATTCTAAAGAATGTAGTGCAACATAGATTGTAGTTGTGCATATTAATCCAAAGTTCTTATGAACTTTACCATGTTCATAAAATGATTGTTGTTCTCAACCTATCAATTTATCAATTTAACTTTGAGGACCAATAAGATAATTGAAGGTCTTATTTGGCCTCTTCCCAAGGTCGACAAACCATATCATTGATATTATTCATACAATATCTTTTTTCCATTCATTTATTTGATTCATATTTCCAAGATTTGAAACTAATGCTAGCATTAGTTTATAAACATTAAATGCTACCTATAACCATGAAAACACTGACCATAACCATGGAAACACTGAAGAGGGCCAGATGGTTGTGTGCATGTTGGTGTGGTGTATAAGGAACAAGACACTTGTTAGTCTTCTTATTCTTCTCCTGAGAAAAATCAGCGACTACCTTCAGATTTAGTTGCAACTTTAGACTTCTTTGCAAGGTGCACAACCTCTCCTCTACTTTAGCTTGACAACCCAACTTCAACCAAGTATGCTGAGAAAATGTCATATTTTGATTCTTGTAACACTTATCCATTAAGTAGAGCACTTACTGGAACAAAATACCATTATGGGGATATTCCATTCTAGTTCAACAAGTTATATGATGTGGAACTGTCCAAATAGAGAAAACAAAAGCTTTTTCACACTTATCAACTCTCCAGTTTTATTAACCCTTCAATCTTGTCTTCATGCAATCAAGCTTTAAAACAAAGCTAAACCTAATCCACTCCCATAAGGCATCATAGCCTATATGGGAATCTCTAAACCCACCCCATTGGAGGTGTCAATCCTGATTTCTTGCATCTATTGGAATCAAGACTAGCTCGCATATTGATTAGTCCACTGATATATCGAACTTATCCTCATGCAAGTGAATTGGAATAGACTAGAGCTCATGCAAATGTTTAAATGAAGGTGTCTTGGATGGTGGATTCCATGCACCAATCCTATTTCATGTTGTTGTTTTTGGTACTTGCAGTATCATTTTAATGAAATGAAACACTAACCTTCAAATAATCAAAATAATCATTTTCGATGTCAACCTTGTCAATATTATAACTTCATTTGTACTCTTATCACATGCTTATGTCTTTTCTTCATTGTTGTAATGCAATCAATTTAGTGTTTAGTTACAAGTCATCACCATAACAAAAACCATAGCAACTTTTAACCTTTAAGCCTAATTATTTCCAATACTAGGATAATGTTGTAATTTTCTCTAATATCATCTGTAACAAACCCAACACCTTGAGTGTTATCCAAGCGATGGGGTCAACTTCTTTGGAAACACACAAAGGGAGAGAGAGATATTATCACTTTAAAAGTTAACTTCCTTATGATAATGGCTATGGGTATCACTTGAGATGAACCCAACACCTTGAGTGTTATCGAAGCGATACGATCAACTTATCTCAAAACACACAAAGAGAGAGAGATATTATCACTGTAAAAGTTAACTTCCCTACAATAATGGCTACAGGTATCACTTGAAGTGTCATTTATGTAGTGATGTAGGGTATAGTGTCACATAGACCAAGTGATGTAGGATAGGGTTGAAGGGCTAGGTTAACTCAAGGGTTGGGCGCCGAGACTAGTGGATTGGTTCCTAGGGGTCTTGTAGCACCTGAGGGAGGTCTATAAAGAGTTGGTTAGTCAGTTCCACTTCCTTAACTCCACTTAGGGAGTTTAATCATATCATAGTAACTCTTCATCACATGTTTACCCCGGTGGACCAATTATCTCGGGTAAATGTGGGAGGAGGGAATTACATAATATAAATCCTTTATTCAAGTAGAAGCTTGTGTATTTATTTGTCTTATATTTGCATGCTTATAATTTCCTCTAACTAATAAGAACTTATCTCCACTTCGTCATGTAAGAAAATTGTGTCCTGATTTGTGCAATGACCCACCCAATCATGCTAGACATTGGGTCATGACTTGTCTTACAGATGCTTGTTTACAAAGGGAGACCCCTCTCGACTCCTTTAATGCAATTTCTACTCACAAGTCTATGAAATATATTGGATGACTATATGGATGACTATCAAATTATCACAATAGATTAACTTGATTGTGTGGATATTTGTCTTCCACACTATGTTATTTGTCTTTACTGGACATATTATTTATATGCAAGATGGATATTTTATTTCCCCATGGTATGTTGGTTTCTCTTGGATGTACTTTCAATGGTAGTTTTGGTGCCATTGACAAAAGTGTGGTCCTTGATGCTCCTCCAATTGACCAATGTACTTCACTGGTTCCTTCTTTCAGACTTCAGCCAAAAGACCCAATTACCAGGTTGTCGAATGGTGTTGGTATTGGTACTATATTGTTCGCTAAAATAACCTTTATTGCTACTATATCGTCGCAATTTTTTTACTCTTGGCTAATTCGATTTCTTTATTTCCTCTTGCCCCAACTTAGATACATATGTGTCACATTTTCTTGTGAGATTTTAGTTATGAGATGATGTAATAAACATACATATTTGTGAACACTAGGAAATCTATTGCATCCTCACTTATTCAGAGTGTGACAACACAGCTCTCCTCTTCGATCTTTACCCCGACTGTCCCATGGGAATAATCCTCTTTTCGAAGTTGTTTAATGGGCAATGCAGACGTGTCTGTCTTCCTCGAGATCCTCTCACTCATCGACGGCGAGGAACCATGCCCTTCCATCGAACGGCTGGAGGTGCTCCTGGCGGGTTATCAATCTCCTAGGCAAGGAATGAGGGTTCATTTGTCGCCCCTTGACGTCGGAGCTCGGTTTTGGGTTCCTGTTCTGGATGTGGGTTACTCGGGTCATAGCTTGGAGGCCTACCGCTGTCTGCAAATACTGAGGAAGTCAGGTGCTGCCTCAACCTTGGATTTTGGTCTACTTTGCTCGCTTTCAGGTGGATAAACTTTACCTTGTCTATTTTCTTGCACTTCTTCTTTGAAGTTCGTTTCCCTTTCTTGCTATGGAATTGGCCACATTACTTCGGTAAATGGTTCACGCAGGTTTTGGAAGCGGTGATACCGGAAATCGCTATCGATTGTATAGGTGGGGTAGCATTCCAGTCGCATATGGAGCGAGCAGTCTCTCCGGGTATGTTGTCCCCTGTACAGACTGAGCTATGGAGAGATATTCGGGTTTGCTTGTTAACAGTGCTTTTGCCTTGCCTTGCCTTTTAAGAGGGTTTCGTTTTTATTTATTTTTTTCCTCTTGCTGGTTAGCTTCTCCAAGCTTGCTCACTACCAGTGGGGGTTACCTTTAATTTTTGTAATACAGTTGTAAAAGAACATCAATTAGTTCTGTTTTAACTCTTGGGTTCTCTTGGCTCGCTCATTTATATGGGTAGGATCCTCGAACTACTAGATCCACCATCGTGTCCTTCCTTTTTATTGCCAAGAATTTCTATATCAACAAAATACTCTTCATTCATATATTCATTAGCACCATCATTCAAATGAGGTATATATGGAATATCTTTAACATTATAAGTCTTTGATGTTTTAAAATATACATAAAAAAATTTAGTTGATTGACCCTTCCTTTTTGGAGGCATTTCTATTTAAATAATTTACCTACATGCAAAACAATTACAATAAATCGCAATAATCAAATAAAGGGTGAAGGATTGATAGTCATTACATAAGTAAAGATGTCAAGATAATAAGGTGTAATTACTAAAGAATAGCACATTCCACCTTGAAGTGTTTATGAATGTGGAATGATTTTTTTTTTATCTATTTGTAATAGTAGAATTTTATTAGTCACTCAAATTACATTTTGGTAATTTATGATGATAAAATCCCTTCAATAAATATGATATTTATTATGGTTCATTAGATTTCTTTGTTTTGATGAATGCTTCTTAAAAAATTACTAGACACTACCTATAGTACAATGATTACTTACTATAAAATAGATACACTACCTATAGTACAACAATTAGTAGATCAATAGTACCTATAGTACAACAATTAGTAGATCAATAATAAGTCAATTCAAAAAAGCAACTTCAAACGGAACCTTAACCTATGTAAAATAACATAACATTTTAAAATTCTTATGGAATTTAACATTCTTAAACCTATAAGAAATCAAATTAAGTTAAATATATGTTTGTTATTAATAAATTTAACATAAAAGATTTAAATTAAAATATATTAAGAGCCCTGGGTTATGCATGGTTCGACTGCCAAGGAGCCTCCACTTGGTACCCTGGTTGCCGTATGCCTAGGGTTATGCATGGTTTGACTGCCTGCAAGGAGCCTCCAGTTGGAATCATTCCGTGGGAATATGGATCGGTTCTATGGTGCAGATGCCTCTTCCAATTGCAACGGTCGTGGTGTTAGATCCTAGTACATTGTGTGTCTTGAGGTGATCTCCCAGGATTGTCGAGCCGGGAGGGTTAGTCTGTCGAGTCCTCAAATGGTTCACTTCTGTCTTTCTCTGTTATGGTTCTCTACCCACTGCTTTACCTCGCCACAGTTTGCCTTTGATCAAGTTGCCCACTTCTGGTTGACTTCGAAATTGGTTTTTTTCAGTGGTACAACACGATGTGCGCTGAGACACAGTCTCTGTTTTCAGAAAGGTTTTCCAGCTTGGATAGTCTCTTCAGGTAAGCGCATATTCGTTTTAGGTGTTAAACTTAAATAGTTTCTGAGTTTTATAGCTTTTCTCTTGTTTTGTCATCACATACTCATCTTGTTTTCTACTTGAATGTGCAACCCTGGTTGGCTATGGTGTGGGTCTTCGGAGTCATGCCGAATTGTGGTTGGGTCTACCAGTTTCTTGTCGCCCACTACCAAGTATGTGTTTGTTTGTCGAACTAGGCTAGGTTTATTAGTTAACATCCTTCATCTGTGAACTGGACGGAATACTATCCCTGTAATGTATTTTTAAAAGGTTTCTCTGGCCTAAGGCTGAGGGTTTTGTTATAATAACTCAGAGGGACTGGGCCGAACTCAGAGGAATAATTCCTCATTTTAAGACTTTTGGTTTTGGTTATGAAATTGCAGTCTTGTTGCCAAGAATGCGCTTGTGTTAAGTTATTGATCTATTAAAGCCACGAGACTAAGGTTTCTGTGACAGGCATTATGGGCACGAAGCCCAACGGCCGCAGAGTACATACTCATTTATTCGTTCGTGGGTGGCGGGAGATAGATATTAAGACCCTCATTCTTATGAAAAGTGGGAGACATATGCGGGAAATAGCAGGAAACAGCGGGCTAGGCCATCTTAAAATGGAAACAAGACCACTGAAACCACCGAAACTTGTTTGGTGTAGAGGCCGAAAATCTTTTTGGCGCTAAATTGTTTTAGTTTTTATATGCTGGGGCTTTCACTGTTATTTTGCAAAGGAACTCGAAGCTCATGAGCTAGAAGTTTCAAGGAAGACAACAAAAGGTTTATTTTCCATAGGTATTTTCCGTTCAATTTGATGTATTTCCCTTGCAAATATGTTGGCCTTAAGAAGTATTCTCTGCCATGAATTTAAAGAGTTTTTAGCTGCACTATCTCTAACTTCAAATAAAAAGCAGGATCAGTGATAATCTGATTTCTTCATATTGAAGAAATGTTTTGCAAAAGTTGTCTTTCCTATGTCACCTAACCCCACTATCCCCAATATCTGATATTTCCCCCTTTGCTGTTGCTGCAACAGGACTGTCTCTTCAAAATCTTGAGGCTTAAAATTCAAGCCTGTTGGATAGTCGGCCACGGGAAACTCTGGCTTTTTCACTATTTCCGACAGAAATTTAACCCTTTCGTCCTGACATTGAGTGTAAATTTAGGGCAATAATGTTTATTAGGGCATAATGTTGTTTCTCTTTGTAAATTTATTAAATAACCTGGTGTTATATGGAATCTCGTTACATATAACATAGTTTTGAGCACTCATTGTTAGGTTGGACATGGAAGCCTGGTTCAATATGCTGAAAACCATCTACGAGGTTGAGATGACACTGAGTACATTGACTTTTAATCATTTAATGATGGCCCATTTTACGCTCAATAGTATAAAGAGATCATAAGGATTTTCAGGTAAATGTTAGAGAAATTCCACGGCTTTGATCCACCTAATTAGTATGAGGAGGTCATGAAACGTTTCAGGGAAATGTTAGAAAAATGTCACGAGGCTGATCCCCCTACATATGCTACTACACACCAGCAGCACCCCCCAGAATCCCGTGTGTCCTCTCGAAAGGTTTCGATGGAGTTGGTTGTTTTTGGATGTATTTTGTTCATCTTACCTTATTGTTGAGTCAACAAGTTCTTTCTCGTGTTTCCAGCAGTACTCGATTTATTTCCATGGAAAAAACTTATAATTTGCTATAGCTGAATCGTGGATTACGAGACAAATTTGTGATAATCCAATTTACTATCAAATTTGTCATCAGCCCCTCTCTAGGCACTTGGGTTTTCTTTGAAGTACATTTCTATAAATTAACATATACATTAGCCAAATCTATTTAAATTTAGGTTGGATATTTAGAGTTACAATAATGCATACATCGACCATTTGTGTGAACTCAAGATAGATATTCATCCTTGAGTTTCCTATGTCTAGGTGCATTCTAGATCTTGATTTACATGAGATTGTGTTGGTTTCCTTATTTAATGTGCCATGAAAGAGATGATGTCTCATCTCATTTCCATGAATGTTGTAGAAGGAACCTAGGCTCTTTTGGTGCAAACATCATACTGGTTATATGTATCTGAGTTTACAAATTTTCTAACATGGATCTGAAATTTCACTTGGGAATTGGAAAAATGTAAATTTATTTCAACCTGAAGATAGTGTTAATCCCCAAATACAAGGAAGGAATTGGACTGTCTTTTTTATTCTTAGGACTATTGGATTTTGTCTCTTGAAATTGATTTCTGATCTCAAAACTTTTTATTAAATTGCTTGGAATATTATGGAGGATATTTATAAAAACATTTGAGTACAATCGGAGCTAAATTTATTAGTGACATTCATACTGGAAGATTACCAACACTAATTCTACTACAAGTTTACCTATCTCATTTTTCTAACATATGCGTTCACAATATTCTCCATACTTTTACCCATGTTATCATCTAGTTTTTTCTTAAAACATTTGGCCTCAAAGTACCTATTTCTCTATCTATCACTGGGTAGTGAATTTAGGTCATCTAGTCTAGATTTGGGGGACATATATTTCAATAGTATGGAAATATTGATTGAGTTAGGTGCTTTTCTTTTGACTGTATCTATTTTCAATGTTTAGAACTTAGTGACATCAACATTATCATTTTGGTACTAGTTGTTTTGTATGTAATAGTCTTGATATATACTCTTTTCCATTCCTAGTAGAGTAGTGCAAAGGTTTCAGCATGTTTAAACCAAATATATTTGTCAATTTTAAAAGGTATGGGGCCACATGAAAAACAGGGTTAAAATCTCATCTTTTTCAATGTTTTGCAAAAGTTGTCTTTCCTACGCCACCTAACCCCACT
Source organism: Pinus tabuliformis (assembly GCA_031772625.1). Taxonomy (NCBI): domain Eukaryota; kingdom Viridiplantae; phylum Streptophyta; class Pinopsida; order Pinales; family Pinaceae; genus Pinus; species Pinus tabuliformis. The sequence goes on from CM062816.1 coordinate 2,026,061,868, forward strand.
ATCCCCAATATCTGAGATTTCCCCCTTTGCTGTTGCTGCAATAGGACTGTCTCTTCAAAATCTTGAAGCTTAAAATTCAAGCCTGTTGGATAGTCGGCCACGGGAAACTCTGGGTTTTTCACTATTTCCGACAGACATTTAACCACCTTATCCAGCAGCTCCATCTCCAGCTCCTTGCTAGTTATTCAGAAGAAAATAAATATAACAGTGAGAAACAAACGTCTATGTCTATTTATCAAACATAAAATACTATCACTGATAGTGAAGGTTGAGTTTTCACCCAGTATTGCACGCCTCCAGCTCGAAACCACTAATGTCTGCAACACGAAAAAGTGAATTTCTCCAATCTTCAATAGTCTTGGAGTCAAATCGTGGCTTCTCTTCATTAGTTTGAGTCACTTGATATCCACCATTCTAGGAGATGCACTGGGATGATCTTTTGCTTGGATATGTGATCATGTGTTTGGCACTAGACTCTAATTCGTTAGCATGAAATAGGTTCGAGAGGGGTGTTATGGAAATATGATTGATTCTCCTCTGAACATCTCAAATCTGCATAAATCTGTGCATAGGTATAATACCAAGCCATGATATTTGTAGCTTGGGTCTTTGAGAAGTATGAGGCATAAAATTGGAATTATTTGGTTTAATCCCACACCAACATTTACTCATGAATTGATGAAACCAGAGCTCATGGGCATTCACTGCATTGTCATTCATTTGAATTCACTTATTCCATGTGTGGTTAACTATATTGGAGGGTTAAACATAATTATGAGTTTTTATACCCTCTCTGCCACCAGTGCTCTACATTATTTTATGTCTTTTCATTTTCCAAGCATATTTCAGGGTTCTTTATTGCATATTGGTGCTCTTCTAAGGCAACACACCATATCACTTCATCTACCATAATGATTCTTTGGACTCCGATTAGTAGTTTCCATGCATGCTTAATATGCTTCATATGCATTGCTTTTCAAATGTTGATTTCACAGATTGTTTGTGGTAACGAATCACCCCTAAGGTTTTTATGTGGCAGAAAATCATCTCGAGGTATGGTCTGGGGTTTTGAGGCAAGCAAGGTTTGGTTTGGAGTTGATTTTGGCTGCAATGAGATAGTGAAGTAATGTTTATAGGCAGCAAGGAGATATTCTATAGAGATTACTTTGCATTATGCGACAACAATTTAAGACAGTGCATTACCCTTTGTAATATAATCCAGAGAACTCCTCAATGAAATTAGTATTACATGCATAGGAGTTTAAACCAACATATTTTAGAATAATTTTATGGTTTTACATGTTGTCATATATTTCAACATTTATTTATGTAATGATCCTAACGAGTGTCCACAAACTTTTCTTCGTAGATTTCTCTTACATTATTCTATACAAAATGGTAGACCAGGTATTTATGTTGCTTATGTTGCTTTTGGTATTTGTATTATTTATGTTGTTGATTTAGTTAGAGGTTGGATTTGCTTTTAGAAATTAACTTTAAAATGATACTTCAAAATTTTGTTTGTGACTAGTTAAATGCTTGTCAAAACACTCTGATAAGCTTGCCTCAAAGTGTTGGACAGATCTTCAATGCTCACTCAACACATATTTGGTGTTACCGATTCTATTTTCTTATCGGTTTTTTGATCAAGGTTTTCTTATTTTCATCTTATTATGTGTTTTTTTAAGAATGTACCCATGGGTGTTACTGATGCTACCATGGGGGGTTCAATGATATTCACTACTTTCATGGAAATGTTAACAAATGCACGAGGGCAAGACACCGCTATGATGATGCATGAGGTAAGCTTGAATATTGTCTTTTATATTTTCAATTATCTTATATTCCTTATTATATTATGCTAATTTATGTTTGTGGAATGCAGACAATTGCTAAAGTGATTCCAACCCCTATAACACCTTATAAAACATCTAAGGTAATGATAGTGGTAAAACTTGTTCAATATTTTTGTGCATTTAGTTAACTTATTTCACTATATATATTTATTAATATTTGTGTTTTTACTAAGCGTGCATTTTGTTGGCATGCAAGATTCATTTATGCCCCTCAATACAACCAATGTTGGCATGCAGGGATCGTTAATGCCCCCATATACATCTAATGTTATGCAAGATATAAGATTCAACCATTTATTTATGTGAGTTTGATTATGTTATTTGTTGAGAAATCTAGGGCATATATTTAATAAAGTTTTTGCACAACGACTCCATGATTTATGAGGTGTTACGAAGAGCTACATCATGCCTTCAAATGGATCACCCCATCTGTTTTTTTCTTCTTGTACATACAATACTATTTTAACAAGTAACCCAAGCAATATGTTATTCCAAAACATGATGTCAAGTTACTTTTTTAGGGTTTTTATGTAATCAAGAGGCCTTTTTAGGGTTTCTTAAATTCAAACATTAGATCATACTCTTTTCCCTTTATGTCATTCTAGAGTTTATCCCATGCCCTAGAAATCAAATCATAGGGAACAAATACCTTAAGATTAAGGTTTCTAGATACTAGGGTATTTCTTAAAATATAAACCCATAAATTCAACCCTACTACATCTTATGGTGGACCCTTTAAAAGAAAATTATTATACATACGTCATGGACAGCTATCTGTACTGATTAGTATTTTGGTTGCCATGATTATTTGCAACTTTACACAACATTTCATTGATCATTTGCCACCTTCATGACCTTCTTTTAATGAGTCTTCCTAGATATTGTCATTCTATAATGGGACTTGCTTCTTCATGTGTTCATGAAACCCATGCCTCAGTCATAACAAAAATAATCTTCTTTTTCCTTTTTTTACATAAATTACATATAATTGTGATTAGACATGTCATTATGAAGACCGAACCTAGTTACATATTTTAACATTATTCATCTGTTATTCCATCTTATTATTTATATTTGTGCCTTGCAGGATGTTTCTAGGGTGACTCTAACAAGTATACAATTTGTTGGTAAAGAGGGTGATGTTATGCCATCTACACCTAGACCAGAACCCCATTACATGTCCTTTACACAATCTGTTGGTATAGAGGGTCATGTTATGCCATCTACACCTAGACCAGAACCCCATAACATGCCCTTTACACAATCTGTTGGTATAGAGGGTCATGTTATGCCATCTACACCTAGACCAGAACCCCATAACATGCCCTTTACACAATCTGTTGGTATAGAGGGTCATGTTATTCCATCTACACCTAGACCAGAACCCCATAACATGCCCTTTACACAATCTGTTGGTATAGAGGGTCATGTTATGCCATATACACCTAGACCAGAACCCCATAACATTCCCTCTACATCAAATGTGGGTCTAGTCAACATTCTCCCACCAGGACCAGAACAAGTTTCTTTGAGGAGTCTTATAGACTCACAAACAAGAATGTTAAGGCTCCTACCAGATATTCCTGCAAATGTTCAAATCAGACAAGAAATAATTGAACAAATTCAGTTATGGGAAATGTCATTGTTGGAGAGTGTAGCTCCTGCAACAGATCAACAGGTAAAATTATTTTATTTTTTTTACAATTTTATTTGTTATGTTTAGGATCATTATTTTAGATATGAAAAATAGTTTCATATTTTGGTTGGGTTCTTAATAGTTCCACAATTTCATTGTAAATGCAGGAAGTAAGTGACACGGTTCCTAATGTATCTATAAGGGAACCTTCCTCAATCCCCAAGACTACAATAATATCATCGGTGACCACAAAAGGAATGCAAGAAGTTACAATCTTGCTCACTTCAGAAGGAAATGTCTTGAAGGATGAAAAAGGGATGAAATTTTATCACTTTATTTTTCGTTGTGCAGAAGAATTATTTGGAAATACCATCCAAATGGATTGGAGGAAACAAGCCAATGCCAAAAAGGAGGAACTATTTAAAGATGTAGTAATAGCATTTGGTAATCTTGGATTTGATAAGGAACTTATTTTACAGATTGCAAGTAAATACATGCACTCAAAGAGGTCCAATTTAAGGAAAAAGTTGACAAAAAATTTGATGTATCCATGTCCAGCTTGGATCAAAGACCAAGTGACGTGGGATGAACTTATGAAAGATGCCAAGTTTAAGAGGAAAGTCCTCAGAAATCCAAACTATACGCCGTCTACACAAGGAGGAGCTAAGAGACGCCTACGAGATACAAGAAAAGCAACCCAAGCTAGGGTGTCAAAAATTGGATCTCACAAATTAGGCTCTGGTGGATATAATAGTATTCATGGTGGTATGGTAAGTGATATTTCCATCTATTATATTTTCTATTTTAGGCAAAGTAACCATGGTCACATTGAGTTAATTGTATCTTATTAGTTATTTTACCTTATAGATATGATTATCTTTGTTAATGTAGGTTCACAAGTTTCAAAAGGAAGCTTCAGAGGAAGACCTAAAATATGTTGTATTACATGGTTCCCAAGGTATTCGCCAACACATGATAAATCGAGGGGAAAAAATAATTACTGGTTATGGATCTGAGGTTAGTTGTTTATAATATTATATGAATAATGCAATAAATCAATTGGAGGTTTTAATGTTATTATAACAAGTTAAAGTTTGTTGTGTATAGGAATCAGGTGAAACATCTGGGAGTGAGCATGGGGAGGAGATACAAGAACATGATGATTTTCTTGTTGCACAAAATCATCCAATAGTCATTCCTGAACCTTGGCAGATTGTTGAATTTCAGCGAATGGGAGACAGAAATAATGAGGAGGGTGTTCAATGTGATGAGCATTCCACACCCACAATTAATGTAGCACCTCCCAAAAAGAGGACAAAAAGGATTGATATGTGTTAAATTTTAATAACTTGAACATGCATCGCTCTAGCTTCTAAGGAGCACACTAGGTTGTGATGGTCCAAACATAAACTAATTATGTGTGCAAAAAAACAAATTTTGAAGATACTTTGTTTTTTTGATGAGTACTTACATATTAAGGGCATCACTAAGACTGTTTCAGGTCCTAACTTGTATTATTTGTTTGATTATGATCAATTTGATATGCTTATATTTGTGTTGTATGTAGATGACCTGGTCCTAAAAGTTAGTTAAAAAAATTCTAGTTAGTTAAAAAAATTCTATCCCATGGTGCAAGAAGAAACTGGCAAGTGAAGTTGACATGAAGGATATACACCTCATGTGTTATTTCTTGGTCTTGGAGGTTTGGCTGAGTCGAGGTTAGGTGGTCCTCGAATAGGGGTAAGTAAGCAATTGATATTTTGAAGAAGTTTCGGATAATGGACAATAAACCATAGGCTACTTTTATGATACATATTTTGAATTTATCAGTAGATTAAGATTCAAATTTGGTTGATTCGTCAGTGTACAAAACGTATATAGGTTCCCTAACATATTTGGTAGAATTTAGCAGTCAAATTGCTGTGTGCATGAGATCCCTTGTCTCACAAACAAGGGGGGCGCAGACACCAATTTATTGTCCAGCTTGGCTGCTAATATATGGTTGAGCTGAGGTTGTTGCAAATATGATCCATGGTCTGAGGTATGCGAGGTACTTAAAGGGCACACTGGAATAGTGCTTTGAGTTGCTGCATGCTTTAGTGGATTTTGACAGGGCCAGAGATGCAGGTGGCAGGAAGAGTGATTCATGGTTTTGTTTCAGCTTGGGTTCAAATATAATATCTTTGTTAGGATGGGATACCCATGTGTGCAAGTTGAAGAAGTCCCTTTCTGGTCTAAAGTAGCCTCTTGTGCTTGGTACTCATGGATTTATGAGTACTTACAGATTATGGGCATCACTAAGACTGTTGCAAGGTCCTAAATTTTATTATTTGTTTGATTATGGTAAATTTGATATGCTTATATTTGTGTTGTATGTAGATTACCTAGTCCTAACAGTTAATTTAAAAAACTCTATCCCATGGTGCAATAAGAAACTGGCAAGTAAAGTTTACATGTATTATTTCTTGGTCTTGGAGGTTTGGCTGAGGTGAGGTGAGCTGGTCCTTGAACATGGGTAAGTAAGCAATTGAGATTATGAAGAAGTTTCGGATAATGGACAATAAACCCTAGGCTACTTTTATGATACATATTTTGAAGTTTTCAGTAGATTCAGATTCAGATTTGGTTGATTCGTCAATGTACAAAAAGTAGATAGGTTCCCTAACATGTATGGTAGACTTTAGCAGTCAAATTGCTATGTGGATGAGATCCCAATACACTGTCCTAGTCATCCCAGTTGTATAATGCACAGTTGTACCGTTGTAACACTAACATAGGCACCAGAAGCTATGCTACTAGAAAGGATTAAAAGTAAAGTAGGATGCTAAGACCTTAATGTCTTTGCATGTCAAACACTATGTTGATACTTATTTCATTATTTACTTTTTAACCATCATATGCTGACCATTTTCGATGATGCTAAATTGAATGCTCTTTTTCCTGTTTCCTAGGGCATATTACCAGAGATCCTAGAAGAGTTACTGGCTGCCAGGAAAAGAGCCAAGGCAGACCTAAAGGTGGTGAAGTAAGTGCTTCCTATGTTCATGTTACATGCTTGTATTTTTTCCACTTAGCATCTCAGTTTTTAACTTCCTGTAATCTTGTTTAGGAGGCTAAAGATTGGTTGGTTGGTGGAGGTACAACTTTGTTCCTATGCTAGTTCCAACTTCCATTTGCTGTCAAACTTAGATCTAAAAGAGATTTATATGGTCTATCTCTTAGGCCTGACATCAAAATCTTAAAATTTTCAGGTGCATTTGGAATTGGAATTAATGCCAGAGACGTTGTATCTCACTGTGAACATCATTGACAGATACCTTTCTATTCAGAGTATTGCAAGGAAGAATTTGCCATTACTTGCTATCGCTGCAATGTTTATAGCTAGCAAATATGAAGAAGTCTGTCCTCCACAGGTAGGATGACTTGCTGACATCTGTAAGAAAGGATGTGTATATATCTAATTAAAAGAACACTTTGTTGGCTGTATAAAAGTACATACACCAGCAATATCTACTCCTACAGAAGATTACGCTTTATGCTGGAATCAGCACAAAAATTATATTATAATAGGTAACACAATATTGATAAGAGCTGGTTTATACTTGGCTACAGGTCAATGACTTCATCCGCATCTTCCCAAATGAATGCACGTCAGAACAGATAGTGGCCATGGTAATTAGCTCTAACTGATAATTCTTTGTCATTGATTGCAACATAGTCTCCAAACATTTAGATTGACTGATCAATTGATAATAACTCTTCGCAGGAGTTTAAAGCAATTGAACTTCAAGCTTATAGTTCCCACTCGGCCATATGTATTCCTCCTCAGGTTTCTAAAGGCAGCTGATTCCAACAAAGTGGTAAAGTTTTGAATGACACCACTTTTTATATTGTTGAAAGCAGCCTGTGTGGCATTGATCAAATCTACTTTCGAAAATGTCTCATAAAATCTAGCATTCATGTTTTAAATTACTTTTCTTTATTGTATTCCTAATAATACCTTGCTGTACTGACAAGTCGTACTATCTATTATTCAGATGGAAAATCGAGCATTCTTCTTGGTTGAACTATGTTTGCTTCAGTACATAATGAGCAAGTACAATCCATAAAATTTGTGTTAAGGGATTTGAACACTTATCCGCTATGGAAGGCTTGTTTGTTGATGTGGTTTTTGAAATATTCAATGTATTTTTTAAGTTGTTTGTGCAAGCGTTTTCCATAACAGTAGTGAAGGCTTATCTGGATCTCAAAATATTGTGCATAGGTGATGCTTTTCCCTCCTCTAGTTAGTTCATTCTTGTTTATCGTGTGTTTTTACAAACATTTTGTAGTATGGTCCACTTTTTATCATTTTTGATAATATATCTCATGTATTTGATACTTGTAGACCTTTAAGCCATAAAAAAACAGCCCAAAAATCTCAGAAATAGACACCTATAAATATAAACTAGTCATCAAATTTCAAGGAATATTTTTTCATGGGGCTAAAATCCTATTAAAATTTGGGACAAAATGCATATTTTCATATTTATGAGATGTATACTTTGTTTACTGAACTATATTTGTATGTGTTCATATTGAAATCTTGTTACTATGTTTTAAATTGCGAGAAGCTTGATGGCTAAATGTTGTTTGCTTTATGATCCTTAGTTACCATTTGTGAAGTGTTTTAAGTAACTGGTTACGGCTGATGTTATGCTGGATCCTTTATCGAAGGTTCTTAATGTAGGTTCTGATTATAGCCGGTGTGATAACTTTCCAGGTACCGAAGGGACTATCACATGCTTTGCATCATACTTGGTGTGCACCTCAATTTTCAATTCCATTATGGCATTAGCTGGGAATATCAATGTAAGACTTAAATTCTAAATACTGGACAGCCAGACATTATGTTTATTTTATCAGCATTTTGTATCTTAAAATGTAGTTTGTCATCGTTGTTTTATATATCTTACAATATTAGTTTTCATTATTTTGTTTTATATTTTGCAGTACTATGATGTTCGGAAGGAGTGCAATGGTGGCTTGTGCTATGATTTTTCAAATATGGAGAATTACTTAAACCAGGGTTCCGTTAGGGATGCCTTGGGGGTTGGCAGCCGAAACTTTGTCTCCTGTAGCCCCTTGGTTTATGAAGCTATGCTTACTGACTGGATGCGGAATATGGAAGTTGGCATTCCAACACTCTTGGAGGATGGTGTTAAGTTGCTAGTTTATGCAGGAGAATATGATCTCATTTGCAATTGGTTAGGTAATGATACTGTATACATATAACATATTGTTTTTGTTTTGGAGAATGACTTTATGATTTAGGTGTTAAGTCTGTTATTAACTTATTTGCAGTTGTGTTTTTCAGGCTTGTCAGTCTAATCTTCAAAATTGAAAAGTTAATTGTTCAAATTATGTGTCTTTCAGGCAATTCAAGATGGGTGAATTCCATGGATTGGTCTGGAAGTGAGAATTTCAAGAAGGCACCTACAAAATCCTTCCTTGTAGACGATAAGGAAGCAGGTTTAATAACCAGTTATGGACCACTCAGTTTTCTCAAGGTAAAAGGCACTCGATGATCATCTTTGATTTCGTTGTACAAGTAGATAATTTCTTCCTTACGGAATCTTCTATTTTGCTGCACTAGGTTCATGATGCAGGTCATATGGTCCCAATGGATCAGCCAAAAGCAGCCTTGGAGATGTTAAAACGCTGGACACAAGGAAGTATTACTGACGACAATTCTCAAATTTTAAAGACAGTGACGGAGATGCCAGAGAAGAATTTCGAGAGTTAGTTATCTGCTTAACTAGGATAATTGCTCTCTTCACCTATATTAATGTAAATATTTCTAGATTTGCAGTAGTGTGCATCCCCAAAGATGTGTATTTTCTGATTTGGCAAAATAATTGTGCATTGGGACCATCAGTCTTGCTAACTTGTGTCAAATCTTTTGATGGCCACTTTTTAATTGTATAGAAATAGTGCTTCTTATTGCTTACCAAGCCTTGTGGAATTATGATTATACATGGTGTTAAAGTTATATTCAAGAACATGAATAGTATGTCCTGTGTTCTTATTCCAGCATGTTCTGATGTCCTAATGGATGAAAGAAATTGTAAATTCAACAAAAATATTTGGTTAGAGTCTCGGGGAATTCAAAGCATGATGCTCTTAGCCTACATTCAATTTTATTGACAATGACATGAAAACATTTATGTTGTTTGCAATCATACAACGGATGCCAGTATTGTCTACTTATATTTGAATTGGAGGCTATGTGGTTTGGCTGTGTTTCACTTCTCGTTCGTTCTATTATTTTATTGTTGAATATGCCTGTTTCCTCTTTTTTCCTCTTATCCCTTTATAAGCCTCTTGGACATTAAGTGCTTGGCATGGAAAGATATGTCCATAAAGCGCATGGACTATCTACAATCCATCAATGCTTGTTGCTGCTGCTGTCTACACTGCTCGATGCACTTTGAGGAAGGATCCATGTTGGAACAAAACACTTACCCTTCATACAGGCTACTCTGAAGCAGACCTGAAGTAAGCCTTAAAATTTTTAAAGCATCATGCTTTTACTGATTTTACCCTTCTAAAGAAATCCTACTCCTAGACATTTTAGATTTCTTCATCAATTACACGCAGGCATTGTTGATCAGCTACGGCCAGAACATTGTGTCTTGATCAACTATATGTTGGAACTCAGCTACTAACACCCTGTCTGAATTGAATCTTTATCTAATACTAATGCGCATACTAAGCGTCTGGAGGCGTACGCACATTTTGTTAACTCTGTACATTGAGGTAATAACATTTATGTGCATTGTTCCAGGGAATGTGCGTATTTCATGGTTGATTTTCACCTAAATACAGGAGGAAATAAGCTGAGAGCTGTTCATAAGAAGTATTCAGATCGTTGTAGCAAGTCTATCTTTTAGCAACTCTCAGAATTTCAGAATGAGATTGCATCACATGACATCGGCTGACATAATACATTTTAAATGGTATTTTTTGGATTGCAGAACTGATGCTTATGGGATTCATCTCGTTTCTACTGACCATTGGAGAGAAGCCCATTTCTAAGATTTGTATACTGAAAGGAATGGCTTATAGTATGCTTCCATGTCAAAAGGAATAATCAATGGCTTCTGCTATCGATCATTGTTCTGAGGTGGACACCAAACTCTATGTTGTGTATTCGAATTTCCTAATGCTATTAGATGTTACTTAGATTGTGTTAGTCCATTTGATATGATTCAAGATATTTATGATAGTTTGATAATTATTCATTCCCTCTTGATTCAAGGGTAAGTATCCTCTAGTCTCCCTCACTGGCATGAACAAGCTCCACTACTTCATCTTTACGTTGGCAACTGTCCATGCGTTATATAGTGTCTTAAAAATCGCCCTAGCAAGAGCAAAAGTAAGTGCCATGGGAAATAACTGATCTTCTCCCATGTCATTCAGTTTAAATTTTTTCTCGGTTTGAATTTGCTTTCATATCTTCATGCGTTCGAAACATCTTTAACTCAATAGTTTGAATTATGGACATTTATTTTTTTTAAAATAATTTTTTATATTGTCTCTAGAGAGACAATAGTTTGAATTATGGACATTTATTTTTTTTTAAATAATTTTTTATATTGTCTCTAGAGAGACAATAGTTTGAATTATGGACATTTATTTTTTTTTAAATAATTTTTTATATTGTCTCTAGAGAGACAATAGTTTGAATTATGGACATTTATTATTTTTTAAATAATTTTTTATATTGTCTCTAGAGAGACAATAGTTTGAATTATGGAATTGTCTCTAAAAAGACAAAAATGTAATTGTCTCTAAAGAGACACAAATGAAATTGTCTCTAGAGAGACAAATCAAATTGTCTTTATAGAGACAATAATAATATGTGTTCTATATTTTCTTTATAGAGACAAATTTTTGAGACATTATATTTTGAGACACCCGCTTAGAGACAATATTTAAAACAATATTTGAGTTTCTTTTTGTCTTAAGTTAAGACAATTGACTCAAATATTGTCTTAAATATTGTCTTAAAACCCCCCTACATGTAGTAGTGATAGGAAGGACGCAACGAGAAAAATAAATTCATACCTTATTACGACATGCTTGATGAAGATCCCCCTTTGTGATTTTGTGTAGCTCCTCCATGCTTGAATCCAAACCTACACACATGGAAACGACAAAGGATCAAAGTAGAGAAAATTTTAAGGATGAAAATTTATCTTAAAGTTTAGAAACCTTGGAGAATCTTACTAGTCCATAATATGCATTCTATAAAAATTTGGTGATTTTTAAGCTAAAAATGTTTTATACTATAAAATTTGGGCTAATAATTTATCCAAAAAATAGAAATTAGCGAAACCTTTTTTTGGAAAAAGCATGAAAATTAGCCCACTTGTGAATTTTAGCCCCTAAAATTTTCCATGGATCAAAGGCATATGCAGCATAAACGATTCAATAATTCAAACTAGTGATCAAGGAGACTAGTAACAAACGTCATTCCAATGGAAAAATAGAAATAACATAAACCATCCATGAAATTCGTCAATTAATCCATTAAAAAATGTTGTGACAAGAAATGCTTGTTTGTATTAATTTCATAAACATAAAAGAACTACAAAACCTGTGCCTTAATGTTGTGAAGCTCCTCCCATTGATCTCAATCTCTCTAAGAATGATAAGCTCTCCAACCTAATCTCTTGAGCATGAACTTACTCTTAGCATCCTCCCTCAACTCCCCCACCTATGGCTTGATTAATAAGCTAAAAGGAAGTAGTCTGAGATCCTTAGTCCAAGGATGAGATCCACTAAAATAGGTATGAGGGCTCATTGAAGAATGGGGATTAGTTCCATAAAAAATGAGGTTAGGCTTGAATAAACATGAGTTCAAGGCTTTCTGTTGGGAAGTATTTGCCCAACAATGCTTCTAGATCTCACTTTTATTTTTACTTTCTTAGTGAGTCATGTGCGCACTTTTTAGTGCAAACAAGGCACACATTTGTGCAGGGATCAATGTCAATAACTGCGTATGCAAAAAAATTGACTTAGGAAACTACACAAGAGACTAAAAGTGTGTTTATGGACCATGTTTCCAAGAATTTATAGTTTATTCAAGGTATATAAGTTGTTGACTTGCAAGGGAGTGCTTCATGACACTTGGATGGATGACGAGAGATCCAATTTGATGATAACTTTTCATGGTGAAAAAATGAAGTGTAATAAATTCCCCCCTAAGGTGCAAAGTCAGAAATGTATGAGGACTAAAGTAGTTTATCATATCAAGGATTGGACCAGAGAACATGGTTGGAAACCTACAATAATCAATCAAGGATTACAATGCAATATAATAATCATCACTTAGGTAAGCATTCCCATACTCAGAGTAAAGATAACTTGATGAATCAGTAGGGAAATACAACATGTAAAGTAGATATAGGAAGGAAGGTGAGAAAAATAAATTCATACCTTATTACAACATGCTTGATGAAGATCCCCCTTTGTGATTTTGTGTAGCTCCTCCATGCTTGAATCCAAACCTACACACATGGAAACGACAAAGGATCAAAGTAGAGAAAATTTTAAGGATGAAAATTTATCTTAAAGTTTAGAAACATTGGAGAATATTACTAGTCCATAATATGCATTCTATAAAATTTTGGTGATTTTTAAGCTAAAAATGTTTTATACTATAAAATTTGGGCTAATAATTTATATGAAAATTGGAAATTAGCGAATCCTTTTTTTGGAAAAAGCATGAAAATAAGCCCACTTGTGAATATTAGCCCCTAAAATTTTCCATGGATAAAAGGCATATGCAGCATAAACGATTCAATAATTCAAACTAGTGATCAAGGAGACTAGTAACAAACGTCATTCCAATGGAAAAATAGAAATAACATAAACCATCCATGAAATTCATCAATTAATCCATTAAAACATGTTGTGACAAGAAATGCTTGTTTGTATTAATTTCATAAACATAAAAGAACCACAAAACCTATACCTTAATGTTGTGAAGCTTCTCCCATTGATCTCAATCCTCTCCATGAATGATAAGCTCTCCAACCTAATCTCTCGAGCATGAACTTACTCTCAGCATCCTCCCTCAACTTCCCCACCTATGGCTTGATTAATAAGCTAAAAGGAAGTAGTTTGAGATCCTTAGTCCAAGGATGAGATCCACTAAAATAGGTATGAGGGCCCATTGAAGAATGGGGATTAGTTCCATAAAAAATGAGGTTAGGCTTGAATAAACATGAGTTCAAGGATTTCTATTGGGAATTATTTGCCCAACAATGCTTCTAGATCTCACTTTTATTTTTACCTTTTATTGAGTCATGTGCGCATTTTTTAGTGCAAACAAGGCACACATTTGTGCAGGGATCAATGTCAATAACTGCGTATGCAAAAAAATTGACTTAGGAAACTGCAAAAGAGACTAAAAGTGTGTTTATGGACCATGTTTCCAAGAATTTATAGTTTATTCAAGGCATATAAGTTGTTGACTTGCAAGGGAGTGCTTCATGACACTTGGATGGATGGCGAGAGATCCAATTTAATGATAATTTTTCATGGTGAAAAAATGAAGTGTAATAAATTCCCCCCTAAGGTGCAAAGTCAGAAATGTATGAGGACTGAAGTATTTTATCATATCAAGGATTGGACCAGAGAACATGGTTGGAAACCTAGAATAATCAATCAAGGATTACAATGCAATATAATAATCATCACTTAGGTAAGCATTCCCATACTCAGAGTAAAGATAACTTGATGAATCAGTAGGGAAATACATCATGTAAAGTAGATATAGGAAGGAAGGTGAGAAAAATAAATTCATACCTTATTACGACATTCTTGATGAAGATCCCCCTTTGTGATTTTGTGTAGCTCCTCCATGCTTGAATCCAAACCTACACACATGGAAACGACAAAGGATCAAAGTAGAGAAAATTTTAAGGATGAAAATTTATCTTAAAGTTTAGAAACCTTGGAGAATCTTACTAGTCCATAATATGCATTCTATAAAATTTTGGTTATTTTTAAGCTAAAAATGTTTTATACTATAAAATTTGGGCTAATAATTTATACGAAAAATGGAAATTAGCGAATCCATTTTTTGGAAAAAGCATGAAAATTAGCCCACTTGTGAATATTAGCCCCTAAAATTTTCCATGGATCAAAGGCATATGCAGCATAAACAATTCAATAATTCAAACTAGTGATCAAGGAGACTAGTAACAAACGTCATTCCAATGGAAAAATAGAAATAACATAAACCATCCATGAAATTTTTCAATTAATCCATTAAAAAATGTTGTGACAAGAAATGCTTGTTTGTATTAATTTCAAAAACATAAAATAACTACAAAACCTATGCCTTAATATTGTGAAGCTCCTCCCATTGATCTCAATCCTCTCCAAGAATGATAATCTCTCCAACCTAATCTCTCGAGCATGAACTTACTCTCAGCATCCTCCCTAAACTCCCCCACCTATGGCTTGATTAATAAGCTAAATGGAAGTAGTTTGAGATCCTTAGTCCAAGGATGAGATCCACTAAAATAGGTATGAGGGCTCATTGAAGAATTGGGATTAGTTCCATAAAAAATGAGGTTAGGCTTGAATAAACATGAGTTCGAGGCTTTCTGTTGGGAAGTATTCGCCCAACATTGCTTCTAGATCTCACTTTTATTTTTACTTTTTATTGAGTCATGTGCGCACTTTTTAGTGCAAACAAGGCACACATTTGTGCAGGGATCAATGTAAATAACTGCGTATGCACAAAAGTTGACTTAGGAAACTACACAAGAGACTAAAAGTGTGTTTATGGACCATGTTTCCAAGAATTTATAGTTTATTCAAGGTATATAAGTTGTTGACTTGTAAGGAAGTGCTTCATGACACTTGGATGGATGGCGAGATATCCAATTTGATGATAATTTTTCATGGTGAAAAATGAATTGTAACAAATTCCCCCCTAAGGTGGAAAGTCAGAAATGTATGAGGACTGAAGTAGTTTATCATATCAAGGATTGGACCAGAGAACATGGTTGGAAACCTACAATAATCAATCAAGGATTACAATGAATATAATAATCATCACTTAGGTAAGCATTCCCATACTCAGAGTAAAGATAACTTGATGAATCAGTAGGGAAATACATCATGTAAAGTAGATATAGGAAGGAAGGTGAGAAAAATAAATTCATACCTTATTATGACATGCTTGATGAAGATCCCCCTTTGTGATTTTTTGTAGCTCCTCCATGCTTGAATCCAAACCTACACACATGGAAACGACAAAGGATCAAAGTAGAGAAAATTTTAAGGATGAAAATTTATCTTAAAGTTTAGAAACCTTGGAGAATCTTACTAGTCCATAATATGCATTCTATAAAATTTTGGTGATTTTTAAGCTAAAAATGTTTTATACTATAAAATTTGGGCTGATAATTTATACGAAAAATGGAAATTAGCGAATCCTATTTTTGGAAAAATCATGAAAATTAGCCCACTTGTGAATATTAGCCCCTAAAATTTTCCATGGATCAAAGGCATATGTAGCATAAACGATTCAGTAATTCAAACTAGTGATCAAGGAGACTAGTAACAAACGTCATTCCAATGGAAAAATAGAAATAACATAAACCATCCATGAAATTCATCAATTAATCCATTACAAAATGTTTTGACAAGAAATTCTTGTTTGTATTAATTTCAGAAACATAAAAGAACTACAAAACCTGTGCCTTAATGTTGTGAAGCTCCTCCCATTGATCTCAATCCTCTCCAAGAATGATAAGCTCTCCAACCTAATCTCTTGAACATGAAATTACTCTCAACATCCTCCCTCAACTCCCCCACCTATGGCTTGATTAATAAGCTAAAAGGAAGTAGTTTGAGATCCTTAGTCCAAGGATGAGATCCACTAAAATAGGTATGAGGGCTCATTGAAGAATTGGGATTAGCTCCATAAAAAATGAGGTTAGGCTTGAATAAACATGAGTTCAAGGCTTTCTATTGGGAAGTATTCGCCCAACAATGCTTCTAGATCTCACTTTTATTTTTACTTTTTTATTGAGTCATGTGCGCACTTTTTAGTGCAAACAAGGCACACATTTGTGCAGGGATCAATGTCAATAACTGCGTATGCACAAAAATTGACTTAGGAAACTGCACAAGAGACTAAAAGTGTGTTTATGGACCATGTTTCCAAGAATTTATAGTTTATTCAAGGCATATAAGTTGTTGACTTGCAAGGGAGTGCTTCATGACACTTGGATGGATGGCGAGAGATCTAATTTGATGATAATTTTTCATGGTGAAAAAATGAAGTGTAACAAATTCCCCCCTAAGGTGCAAAGTCAGAAATGTATGGGGACTGAAGTAGTTTATCATATCAAGGATTGGACCAGAGAACATGGTTGGAAACCTAGAATAATCAATCAAGGATTACAATGCAATATAATAATCATCACTTAGGTAAGCATTCTCATACTCAGAGTAAAGATAACTTGATGAATCAGTGGGGAAATATATCATGTAAAGTAGATATAGGAAGGACGCAATCAGCAAACAAAAAATTCTCTGTATAATCACGAATACAAAATTCCTCGTAACCTAGATAGATGAAACTAGTTCCAGGGTCTTCATCTCCATCTCTCGATCCATAGCATGGATCTAACCATGCTAGTAGATGTCTTGAAGTCGAACATGGTAGAAACCACTTCATTACTAGTCAATGATGTGAACCGTTCAAAAGTGAGAGAGAAACCACCATTAATAACAAGACGATCTGAAGTCGAACACTCATAGAATTGTTCGATCAAAGGCCAATGATGGGAACCTATCCAGGCAAGTAACCTGCCATTAAGGCATGTAGGCTCCAAGGTACTGAAAGGGGTTTCTAGATAACTTCCTAGATAATGAACTGAAGCCGATAGGAAGCGATCGTTGTAGGAGGGCCTATGACATGAAACTCAATGTCAAGTTTTGAAGAATAGTTTGCAAGGACTGAATCAGGTATGGCCGACATAATTGAAGGCTACAAATTGCAAGGTAATTTGAACTGAGGTTTAGACTTCTCTTGAACATATTGGTGACATGACAAAATGACTTGGAAACATTTTATTTAACTATAATACCAAAAACCATTTGAAGACTTTCAATGAGGTTCGATTAAATATGAGACAAATGGATTCCCCAACCCGAAAAAATATGTGATGGAGTGTCATGTTCAAGAGTGACATACTAGGTAAAATACAAGAAACACAATTTTCTTGTCAATTTTCCCCACCATTACTGGCAGGTAACTCTTTGTTTTTTACAAGCTTGAGGAGGATAACATATGCTTGTCCTATAAGCTCATCCTTTAGACAAGTACTCAAAGTATTTTTGACGAACCCTAAGAAGGAGTGGTTTAGTCTCGTCATGCTTAACAAGTCTTGTACTGTTTAGATTTTACGAGTCCAATAAAGGGGTAACTCAATGTCTTTTTCATGTTTAGATATTTTGAAAAATAGGTGAAAATGAAAAATCCAGATGTCCCTTTTCATAGGTCATCTCTTGAGCCTAAAAAGGTAGAAAATGATACTCAAGAGAATGTCTTACCCATGGTTGACTAAGGTATTCATTTTTCATAGTTAGTCTAGTTCAGTCTGTAAAAGGGTTAAACTTATACTGAATAGAGGACTGCTCTACTTTTATGAGTTCGAATAGTCAAGTACTCAACGATCTTTCCATGTTTAGGGATTCTGGAAAGGGAATAAAGATAACTCCTTGTTTCAATTTTCTTGTAAGTTTTAACGAGTTCGAAAAAGTGATAAAAATATACTTGTATCAACAAGTTTCAATTTAATTAATGAGCAGGAAAAAATGAAAAGAACTCGACATTTTCATGTGTGTTTTACAAGCATGAAAAAATAGAAAAACAAGCTTGGTATTTTCATGAGTTTAACGAGTCTTGAAAATAATAACTGCAATGGACTCGAGGTAGGTTTAATTTTTATATAATCTTGAAACAATGAAAAATTATGCTTGAAATTGGTTTCATTTTTACACAAGCTTGAAACAAAGAGGAAACCGCGCTTGAGAGTGGTTTCATTTTTACACAAGCCTGAAACAAAGAGGAAATTGTGCTTGAGAGTGGTTTCATTTTTACACAAGCTTGAAGCAAAGAGGAAACTATGCTTGAGATTGGTTTTCATGCCCTTAGTATACCGACATACGAAGATGCCCCCCAATCTTCGTTTCATTCACTTGAGTAGACTACTAGTTAGTAATAGGTAGATGAAATGAAGGTCAAGGTCAGGTGAAAGACTCGACTTAATTAGGGAGGATTTGTTTCATTTTTTAACGATCTTGACATAGGAAAATAACTATGATCATAATGACCTGTTTCATTTTTTAACGAGATTGACACATTAAAATAACAATCCTCAGAGAACCTATTTTATTTTTTAATGAGCTTGACACAGTAAAAGAACTATCCTCAAGATACCTATTTTGTTTTTTAACGAGTTTCCCATAGTA
The DNA here is from genome assembly GCA_031772625.1 of Pinus tabuliformis. NCBI lineage: Eukaryota > Viridiplantae > Streptophyta > Pinopsida > Pinales > Pinaceae > Pinus > Pinus tabuliformis. Next base: position 2,026,080,909 of record CM062816.1, read on the forward strand.
AAAGAACTATCCTCAAGGGTGTTGTTTCATTTTTTAATGAGCTTGAAACATGAAAAGAACTATGATCCATATAACCTATTTCATTTTTTAATGAGGTTGACACAGGAAAAGAACCATCCTCATAATTATTTATTTTATGCCTCCAAATGGAAGAAACACATGTCAAGGGACACCCCATAATCATGGCTTCCAAAAGGTCTTCATCATATGGAAGAACAATTCTATGGAAGGAACACATGTTAAGGGGATCAATAAGGATAATAAAATCATATTCAAATCCCCCCATTGAAGTTTTGACCACATCAGTTACCAGATCTAATTCAAAATAAGTCGATCATATAGTGAGAGGCTCGCTTGCATTGGTAACTAAAAACATGGGACACGTTTCCACATAATTAACACGTGGTGGGGTAGGTACCACTTCCATATAAGGAACATTCAGGGGTGTCATATGACTGGTAGTCGAAGCAAGATCAACGTATGAAAGCTGATCAATTGTCACAATGTTTCCATTGTGAGGGAAGGAAATCACGTGAAATAGTGTCGATATGAAAACTTTCATGACATAGACATAGTCTTTAACAAGGAGAAAATTGAAGTCTAAGGGACCTTGGACTACCATAAGATCAATACAGACAATTTTACCTTCCAGAGTAATAAGTAACTTAGGAAGGCTCCCTAAAGGCTCCCTAATGGTTCTGTTAAAGGCTAAAATATTCTGTGTAACAGGGACAAGCTGAGGGGAACCCAGAGCTTGCCAAGTGGATGAGTATAAAATACTAACATAAGCACCTTCATCTACATTTGTGCGACACACATTCTTACCATAAGCTTTCACAATGATTTGGAAGGGGTGGAAGAAGGAAGACGAGGCTTTGTCAGTCTACTACAATCAAAATAAATAACCTCATTACATGGATGGGATTCAAAATAAACAGATGAAATTCCCTCATGTGTAGAAGAATATCAGTGAACATGAAGAACCTGAGCGGTATGAAGTTCACTCTCTAAAGGGAGAGTGGGATCAACTGAATATGGAATCGATTCGACCACTTGATCAAAAAATGGTCCATCAACATGAGTGATACATGTTTCACTCTCAAATGGAAGAATGGGATCAACTGTACTTGGATTTATATCAATCACTTTGTCAACTGGCGGTAGGTGGGGACAAAGTTTGCAGTGATTAGTTGGAAGTTGTTTCTGTGAAACAATAAGATTTTCCAACAATTTTGAGGCTTCATCCATGTGCTGGAAAAGGTGAATATGGTGAGTCCCTTTGCATAACCTACAAGGAAACCTAACTATAGCCTTTTCCCCTAGAATCTGAGAATCACTAGTTGATGGATCAAAAATAAGTTGATGAAAATTATTTGACCATACTTCCAAAACCTTAGGAATACTAGGACAAATGATAAGGAAGTGGTCACCCTTACAAATCTTACAAGGGTATTTAGGCTTATGATGCATTTTAGAAGTTTCCTCAACAGTACCAATACTTACAACCATGGTTGGCTGATTGACTACTTTCATATCTTGCTTCTTCTTCTTCTTAGTCACCTGATTGCTTTTACCAAGTGAAGAAGAACAAAGGGAGGAGGACTTGTTGGATGAAGAAGGTAAAGGGTCAATAGTAAGTTGGTGATGTTGAGATGGTGAACTTGGTTGAGATGAGAAACTCGGTTGATCTGGTACAATTGGAGTATTTGGAATTAAAGAAGTTGAAAACAAACACACCAGTAACCTATCGTGAATCTGAGAAGTGACAATGTGGCTATATAAGGAGGACCGACATTTCCAAGAATGGGAAAAGGACTAAGATTATCGTTAATGGGGATTCCTTGGTCGGAAACTTCTGGATTGGTGGCCATTAGATTCAATCCAAATAATTTTTTATTATTAAAATTAAATAATATTCACAATCCACACCTAAGGTCTTGTAAAAAAAAAATAAAAACAAACATATAACACATGCTAGTAAATCTAAAGAGTCAAACCATGCAAACTAACTTTTCACGACGAAATCACTAGTTGGTAATGAAATCCAACGTCACAGAGATCAAAGTGAAAAGTGAATAATGATAGAGCGGATGGAACCAGTTACACTGACAACCTGCTTAATGAAATAATCTGGTGCAAGTAACTTCACTTATGCCATCTCGAGTGAAGATTACCCTCCAAAAAGTCCAAGTGAGTCTAGTCAATGTTTGTTCTAGGTACAACATGACCTTCCCTCTGCTGTCACCTCAGGTAATAGACCTAAGATTATGGTCTCTAAAGTTACCAACTATAATGATTCAACTTAGGGGAACAGTCATAGATCGAACGTACACGTAAGGGCAGAGTAGCAAAGATCAATCCCCTTGAAAGATCCTCAACATGGTTAATTGGGGGTTTACTTTCAAGTGATCCCAAGTACCATTCAACACCGTTTGTAATACATGTAAATAATTTTACCATAGCCAATGAAGTGGGTATAATCATTTCACCAGTTCTGATATCATCTCGTGATTAGCTTCCGAGAGAAAAAATGTAATCACTGGATTTATCTCTCCATTGCAAGACTCTAATGTTTTTCTAGATCTTTGGAGCGTTTACTCAATTCCCTATTACAAATCCCTACAACCTAATCTAATGTAGGTGGAAATAACCCTAAAAATAATAAAAATTCTAGATGAATTTTGTTAACGTTGTCTTATTAAGCTGTTATTTACTTAAAGGGTAAATGGACGTGAAACTGATGGTATTATGACTTGACTCAAAACTCTAATGCATCAAATATGAAATTTATAATCTCTTCATTTCGATGAATTCTAGCTATAGTAAGTAAAGAGATTCTTCTTTAAAATATTAACTCCAAAATGTACCACTTCTAATTTTTTAATGTAATTCAAATCCCTAAGTTACAAACCACATAATGTAATCTATGCACAATTTGCTTGAAAACTATGCAAATGTAATCTATGCACAATTTTCGTTCATGAAATGAGAATTATAACCATGCAAATGTAATCTATGCAAGAGAATTCTTCAAAACAAACACAAGATGATTCCAAATCAGCGAAAGAACAACAAGGCTATTTCCCTTCACTAATACAACTAAATAACCAATCAAGTGTAAGTAAAGGAAATCGGGTGAAAAATCCAAAGATAAAAAATAATGACACTTAAAGAAAATTAACACTCACACACAATTTAGCCCCCCCCCCCCCCCCCCTCGACGATTGAGGGGGAATTTGTTTTGCAAAATGAAAGAAAAAACACACAAAAATCGATAATAAACTAAGACATACCTTTGAGAAATAACCAAAGGAAATCAAATTCAAAACACCCAATGAAATCCTTAAAATGAAAATGCTTGAATGAATGTTATGAAATCAACACTTAAAGTATAATTTTGATTAAACTTCAGTACTGAAATAAAATGACTTATGTTTTCAATGCAACACAAGAAGCACATCTCATCAAAACAGTAATTCTTAAGAAATCCTACCTTTCAATCCTTGAAAATGAAAAAATCTCAATAAAACTCCTTAACAACACTTGATCAAACACATAGAGACGAACTGGAGGCATAGATAAGTGTAATGAAACCTTAAAAAACAAAAATTCAGACTTTAATGAGAGGAAAACTTGTTTTTCAAAAATTCCTAGAGTATGTGCATGCAAACAATATAGTACAATGCATATACGCACTTGTGCTAAAGGTAATATACACAAGTTTGCACTGTATTTCTGAACATAAACCACATAGGTTCAGAAACTTAAAGAAAAAATAAAAATTATCCAAACAAATCACAAAATATGAAAGATCATTAACCTGTTAAGACTTAGATAAAGCTATAAAAAATGTTAGAGAATAAAAAACAATGAGATGGAAGAGAAAAGGGCGTTCCCCACTGGGGTCACCAATTTGTTATGAGGACTAATTGCAAGTGAGGACACATGCAATCTCCCTAGGTTTCCAACAAAACCTAGTAACAAGGAAACAATCAAGCTAATTCCTTCTCTGAATCTATATTTTTTTGAATCATAAGGTCACAAGGTGAGAAAAATAAATTCATACCTTATTACGACATGCTTGATGAATATCCCCCCTTTGTGCTTCAGTGCAGTTCCTCCATGCTTGAATCCAGACCTGCACACATGGAAACAACGAAGGATCAAAGACATATGCAGCATAAATGATTCAATAATTCAAACTAGTGATCAAGGAGACTAGTAAAAAACATCATTCCAATGGACAAATATAAATAACATAAACCATCCATGAAATTCATCAGTTAATCCATTAAACAATGCAGTGAGAAGAAATGCTTGTTTGTATTAATTTCAAAAACATAAAAGAGCTACAAAACCTGTGTGTTGATGTTGTGAAGCTCCTCCCATTGATCTCAATCCTCTCCAAGAATGATAAGCTCTCCAACCTAATCTCTCTAACATTAACTTACTCTCATTAGCCTCCCTCAACTCCCCTACCTATGGCTTGATTAATAGGCCAAAAGGAAGTAGTTTGAGATCCTTAGTCCAAGGATGAGATCCACTAAAAGATGGATGAGGGCTCCTTGAATAATGGGGATTAGTGTTTAGTCAATTTAGTGTTCCTAAATTGATGTCATTAAATGTCAACCCGGGGCTCGTAAGCTGATGAAGTGAAGGTGTACTATATGTACTTAAGCAACCTCTTAGAGCTTTTTGTCGTTTGGGGTGTTGTTTGTGGTTAATTTATCTTCCTAAGATGGAGTGGTGATTTATAAACAGATGAGTGATAGTGTGTGTAAGGTGAGTTCTAGATGAGCGAGAGTGTGTGATTAGTGGTTTCTAACTACTTGCTAAAAAGGAAAAGCTTGAAAGAAATAAATAACTTGAAATGACTTGAAAGCAAAGAACCACTTTCTAATGGCATTAGACACCATTCATGCTGCTGCAAATAAAAGGTAAGAAAATCACTTTAAAAACCAATGATAATGTTTATCTCTTCCTAACTCCCTGCTTCTAACACATAGTACTGTGTAAAACACGATTAGAAAGTAGCTAAAGATGAGTTAGAAAAGTGATCAAAAATGAGAAAAATCTACTTTAAAGACTAGTTATAATGTTTTGCTCTTTCTAACTCTCTGCTTCTAACACATAGTACTGTGTAAAGCACGATTAGAAAGTAGTTAAGGATTAGTCTAAAAAGCACTCAAAGCCAGCTGTAAGTTATTAGTATTCTGATCTCTAAAAGATAAACAATTTGTGATAAAGAGATCATTCATATGTTAGCAGACAACTTTGAGAAAGTAAACTAAAAAAATCAGCTATGAAAATAAAGTAAAGGCAGCAACTTTGAATCTGTCAACTGAAACTACCACTAGATATAAAGCAAATACACAAACACAAAAACAATCCCGGGTTAAAAACCTGCAAAAGAACAATGCTGATCAACTTAAAATAAAGGCTGGAAATGAAATAACATGAAAGTGAATTAAGCTGTACATGTTTCAAGAAAAGGAAATGCTGAATGGAAAATGAAGAAATAGCAAGAATATAAACATGAAATACTATACAAGGGCAGTCATGAACAGGGGCCCTCCATTCATAATACCCAAAGAAGACTCAAGGAATTGAAAACTTCAGAACAGCACTGCTTCTATTACTCCATGTGCAGAAAATTACAGTCAAGAGTGCTAGAACAACACTATTAAAACAGAGTCTTGGAATGCACTAAAATGATAACGAGTTCATAAAACACAGCAACTAAAAAGTAACATTAAGCGTATGCAAACGCTAGTTTTTATAGGCATCTGAAAGATGGCCTAATGCGTACAGCTAGAAACTGAAAATTAACTAATCTGTCATGCGTAATAAAGGTGCAGCAACACGTCATGAGTTTCGTGGATGAGCTGGAGGTTCTGGTCGTTATGGGCATTGAATCCAGAGTTGGATTATGTCCCCCACAACCTGCGTAACACGGACAAATCACCGTTTGAACTGACGTGACCCAACAGCTTACGTATCACCGTTAAGCTGCCTTTGTTGACCGTAACTTGACCCTCGTTGACCGGAGGTACAGATGACGTGTCTGGCTGAACCAATAGCACAGGAACCTCGAGCACCTTGATTCCTAAGTGCCCATGTGGCTCATTTGGAAAAATGACACGTGGAACCTTGAGATTAACAAAAAGGCTGCGGGATCATCAGATGGCTGCGGAATCATCAGATGGCTGCAGAATCATCAGATGGCTGCGGAATTCCTGTAAATATGTCAAAATCTAAACAAAATAGTCACACATTAGCAAAATTCCTTAATCATGCTTAAAGTCATCTAATGTAATGATCTGGGTTGGTTTGCAAGGAAAATGAGGCAAAAGAGAGAGATGAATGAGGGAAAACTGTAGGAAATGATGGATAATCAAGTGCAAAGTAGAGGCTCTACATACCCCCACTACGAGGGCATTGCATGTCCTCATGCAATCAGAACATTGTTCAGTCCACCTGCTGGGATGCCTCTGCTAAGACATCCAGCCTTCTCTTCTTTCTCTGTGTGGCCACATTGACTCTTGGTCTTTTCATCAAACATCTGAATTTTAGATTGATCAAAGCTCTATTTAACTTCCTGCATCTCTTCTTGAGCTTTTTGTTTTCCTTTTGCCACAGGCCCATATGAAGCATGGTGTTATCTTGGACCATCTTGTCCACATTGCTCTGTACCTTCAGTTTTTCATTTTCTTGTTTGATGTGGCGATTTAGTACCTCCAGCTCAAATATTTCTTGCTTCAGTGATTGAACTTGCTGCTCCAAAGGTTGAACAGTGCTTGGACCAGCAGCTGCTTGTTCTAACGTCTCCAGGTAATTATAAACTTTCTGCTGATCTGGGTCAACCTCAGGTGACTTCTTTGGACTAGGCTCATACTGAAATTCGGATCCATGTTCATATTCAGGTTCATGCTCAAAAGGACTTTCCTCACGTGGAGGACTGGTCTCAACATACTCAGCGTGTGGAGAGCTTTTCTCAAAGTCAGGACTTGTAGCAATCTTTTCAGGTGTGCTCAAGTCAATGATGAGTGACTTTTTACCCTTTGTGGCCCCCACTTTTCTTTGTAACCTGCTGCTTCTTCTCACGGTGGTGATGTTCTGTTTTTCTTTTTGTGCCTTTTTCTTTTGTTTTTCCACCTTCTTGGAAAGGGAAATTTCATGGAGTTTGGCCATTCTTTGTGCTAAGGGTTGAGTATCTTCTTCACTAGAGTTCTCAGGAGTAGCGTAAGTTTCTTGGGCTACAACTTTGCCTTTATCTTTCTTTTGTTTCTTTCTACTCTCTTTTCTCTTTTGAGCAACTTCTTGGGCAAGTTCTGAAAGGGTTTCTGTGATGATTCTTTGAGCTGTTTGATCAGTGTCCACAGCAGGCTCAAGATCAATTTCATGTTCAGAATGATGTACATCAGTTTCTTCTTCAATCTGTTCTTGGACAGTTTCCTCTTGGACAACAGTTTCAGGGGTAGCCTCTTTTCTTTTTCTTCTACTCTTTCTAGGCACAGAGGTTTCTCCTGCTTCTTCAAAATGGTTTCTCACAAGAAATCTCTCCCAGGTATCTCTTTTTGCTTTCAACTGTTCCTCAACTAGCATCTTAACAAGACCATGATGATACAGATGTGATTCGATGTTTCTTGGGTTCCTTTGGACAATTGAACACATTTTTCTAAGACTTGAGAGTAGAAAATATGGAAGGTTAATATCTTCTCCTAAGAAATGCATCATGACTTTGGCATGGTAAACATATAAAACTCCAAACCTTCCCTCACAAGTAAAGAATTTTTGCACTAATAAAAGTAAAGTTGTCCATTCTTCCTTGACATAAGTAACAGGAATCCCTTTTGTAAAAATGCTGGTATCCATACCTGGATTCTTTAAGATTTGCTTCCACTGTTGGTCTTGTACTGATCTGTTTTTAAACCATCTTTCTCCAGTTTGTGGGAGTGAAGTGGCCTGTGCTATACTGCTCTCAGTGACTGTAAACTTCAGGTCCCCTATCTCCACTTGATTGTCTTTGTTTCTGAAGGAATGTGCAAAGGCCTTCGTAACCTCTTTGTGGTAACCTCTGAATTTCTGGATGCATTGTAGCCAGTTTGCTTTCTGCAAAGCTTCTTTAACTTGAGGATATCCCTCCAGAAATTTTGAACCCTCGGGTTCTACTCTTAAGAGTTTACCCATTGGCTCTACGGCTCTGTTCTAAGATTTTTGGAAAAAAAGGTTACACGGCTTCAACAGTGGCCCTAACACAGTAAATTTACGGCTCTACTGTAACAGCCGTAACATACGGTCATTGATACCCAGAATTAGAAGAGAGGAAAAAGAAAAACAGAGTATGGCTAAGGTAGCAGCGTAGTGAGCACAACGGAATAAGAGAACTATGGAAATGAAATAGCGTGAATGGAATGATACGAGAGTATGAGGGTTATGAAACGATGGGTAGAAACGGTTAGGTCCTTAGGTTTCGGTCATAGGTTCACACTTGGCTACGGGATTATGACTTAGAGAGACGTAGTACAGTAGTCTACGTCACTTAGGTACGAAAACCTTAATGGAGGAGCAGCCGCAGTTGAGTTTCAAAATCGTGTTGATCATGACCGATAAGTGTGGGGGATTCGTGGATTTTTGGTCGCATGATGGGAAAGACTGGTAATCATTACATTAAATGGCAAGAAACATAACCCCGGAAACTTTGCAAAATGAGATAACCGTAAGTTTAAGATTTAGATCATACCTCAGATCCGCGCTTGGATTGCCTTTGATCATTTTCCACTAACCCTTCATTGTTTTATTGTTGTTGCATGACTCTTTTCCACTTATTGTTGATGACTTCTGAACTGTAAATTTCTTTTCAAACAGACTGTGTTTTTTTTTATGCAGGTGCAGAGAGCTGCGGAATCGTTAGATGGCTGCAGAATTGCCAAACAGCTGCGGAAACTGCAGTGATACCCTCCGGCTGCACAAAACAACTTCAGTTAAAAAAAAAATGACTTTATTGATGGAATGAAATGTGATGAATGGATGGATGGATGGAAAGAAATGAGGTGGAGTGAGAGTGATGAGATGGTGAATGAAGTGGATGGAATGGCGAAATGAGATAGAAGAGAGAGAGATTTTTTTTTTGGAAAACATGAGGTGTCAGGTGACCCTGATTTTCACCTCAGGTTTTCTGCATGAGACTGCCAATCAGAGATTGGTTTTCAGGCTCATACATTTATTCTTTTTTTTTTTTTTTTTTTCTTTTTTTTTTTTCCTTTTTTTCTCTCTTTTTTTTTTTTCAAAAACCAAAGATTAGGCTGATGGAGGAGAAGAATCCTTCTCCACCAACCTGATTGCAGAATCTTCTTTAAACAACTTGACAAACTCTTCTTTTGAGAATGGCTTTTGGTAGATTTTCAAACGATGGCCATTCACAATAAGAGGAGTATGAAATTCATCAATAGTTTTCACTCGAACTGCTCCATTGCTAAAGACTTCATCAATCTCATATGGCCCAAGCCAATGAGTTTGAAACTTTCCTTTGAAGTCTTTGAACTTTGAATCAAACAATAGAGCCCAATCTCCTTTCTGAAACTTTCTTTCTTTGATATGACGATCATGCCATTTAGATCTTTGGTGCTGAACTAGATCGGTCCTTAGAATTGCATCTTGTCTTATTTCATCTAGCTCATTTAGCTAGTCCATTCTGTGTCTTTGAGCTTCTGAGAGGCTCATTCCCAATTGGACTGCCATCTTGAAGGTCTTGATTTGGAACTCAATGGGGAGCAGGACTTCCTTCCCATAAACAAGTTCATAGGGAGAATGTCCTGTTGTGTTCTTCCATGTAGTCCTATAGGCCCATAAGGCTTCAGGGAGCCTTTCCGCCCAATCTCTTCTATGAAGATGAACAGTCTTGGTGATAATGCCTTCAAGAACTTTATTGGTAGATTCCACTTGGCCATTGGATTGTGGATGGTATGGAGTAGATGTTCTGTGCTTGATCTTATATTCCTCCATCAGCTTCTCCATCAATTTAGATGTAAACTGGCTTCCTTGATCTGTTACAATTTCCCTTGGGACACCAAAACGAGTGAAAATATCCTCAAAAAGAAATTGAACAACTGAATTTTCAGTGGCAGAAGGCAATGCTTTTGCTTCTACCCACTTAGTAACATAATCAGTACAAACCAGTATATACTTCTTTTGCTTTGATGGTGGATTAATTGGTCCAACGAAATCTAGAGCCCATTTCTCAAAGGGTTCGATGCATACCTGAGGCTGTAGAGGCATTTCATTTGAAGGAGTTGGTTTCCCAACTCTTTGGCAGCTGTCACACCTTCTAACATACTGCTTTGCATCTTTAAAGAGAGAAGGCCAATAATATCCTAGAGAAAGGATTTTATAGGCTGTCCTCTTGTCAGCAAAGTGCCCGCCGCATGGTTCATCATGACATGCCTTAAGGATGTCAGGCATTTCATCTTCCCGAACACACCTTCTGATTATACAATCTGGCCCTGTTTTGAACAATTCATTAGAAATCCAAGAATAATGTGCACTCTCCTGAATGATTTTCCTTTTCTCATTAGGAAATAAGTGTAGAGGAAGCTTCCCTGTAACAAGATAATTAGCCATATCTGCATACCAAGGAGTCTTGGTAGTCACTGCAAACAAGTATTCATCTGGAAACTTATCTTCTACTGGAGAATCTTCATTAGTGTTTTGGATTCTAGACAAGAAATCAGCTACTGTGTTTTGTTTTCCAGGTCTATCTAACACAGTAATGTTGAATTCTTGTAAAAGTAAAAGCCATCTTGTAACTCTACCATTGGTGACAGGTTTGTTCATTAAATATCTTATGGCAGAGTGATCAGTATGGACAAAGGTTTCATAGCCGGTTATGTAGTGTCTAAACTTGTTGATTGCATGTACCACAGCTAAGAACTCTTTTTCTGTAACAGTATAATTTAACTCAGTGGGAGTCAAATTCTTACTTGTGTAATAAATGGCATAAGGGATCAAATCCTTTTGTCCCAAAACAGCTCCTAGAGCTGTATCTGAAGCATCAGTAGAAATGTGGAAAGGGAGTTTCCAATTTGGCCCCCTTAAGATGGGTGCTTCAGATATTCTAGTCTTTAAAGCTTCAAAGGCAGATTGACACTCAGGATCCCATTTGAACTCACAGTCCTTGGTAAGCAATTTGAAAAGAGGGGATGCTATCTTAGTGAAGTTTTCAATAAATCTTCTGTAATACCCAGTAAACCCAAGAAAACTCCTAACATCCTTCTGGCAATTTGGAACAGGTAACTTAGAGATGACTTCAACTTTAGATCTATCAACCTTAATCCCATCTCCTGAAATATGATGTCCTAAAACAATCCCTTCAGTAAACATCATAAAACACTTTTCATGACTTAAAGAAAGATTTGTTTCCTTACATCTTACCAGTACTTTTTCCAAATTTTCCAAAGCTTCTTCAAATGTATTACCATAAACTGTGAAATCGTCCATGTATACCTCTACACAATCATGAATCAGATCTGAAAAGATTCCTAGTACAGCCCTTTGAAATGTAGCGGGTGCATTGCACAATCCAAAAGGGAGTACTCGGTAGGCAAAAGTTCCCCAAGGACAAGTAAATGTGGTTTTGTCTTGATCTTCAGGTGCTACCTGAATTTGATTATACCCACTAAAACCATCCAAGAATGAGAAATACTTTTTACCTGCTAAAGTGTCTAGTACCTGATCAATAAAAGGTAGAGGGAAATGATCCTTTAAGGTTGCCTTGTTCAATTCTCGATAATCAATGCAAACTCTCCATTTACCATTTTTTTTGGGCACTATAACCAAGGGAGAAACCCATTGGCTATCTGAAATGGGGTAAATGAAGTTTACCTTGAGCAATTTCTGTAGTTCTTCTTTCACGATTTCCCTAAGGTTTGGATTCATCCTTCTTTGTGGTTGCCTAATAGGTCTGCTATTTTCTTCAATATAGATGTGATGAATACAAGTCTTAGGATCGATTCCTTTCATGTCAGTGTATTCCCATGCAAAGGCAGTGGAATGTTTTTGCAACAGTTTGGTTAATTCTTCTTGTTGTGGTCTTCCCAAGTTTTTGTTAATGTTCAATGTTTTTCCTGGAAGGATTTCAACTGTAGAACTACCAAACTTTTCCATTGAGAAGAGAGACATTTGTCTAGAGGAGAGATATTCAATGTCTGCATCTAACTGAAACTGTGTAGAGTCATATTCTAAAGGTATTTCAAAATTTTCTAATGTATTTAGAATTTGACTGTCTTCACTGATTTCAGAGATGGTTAAAACAGGTTGAATAGTATCCTCATCATCAACCCACTCATCTTCTCCTATTTCTGTTATTGCCTTTGCTGGAGGATACAAGTTGAATTTCTTGGTGGAATTACCATCTGATATATACATGTCCCCAGACCTACAACTTATGAAAGCATCAGCTGTGGCCAGCCAAGGTCTTCCTAAAATAAGAGGATGTCCTCCTAGATTGTTCTTGGGAGTTAAAATCATAAAATCAACTGGATATTCCCAAGAATCTAGAGAGACTGGAATATCTTCCAATACACCATCAGGTTTAATGATTGATCTATCTGCAAGCTGCAGCAAAGTAGGTGTAAAGAGAAGGTTAGGAAGCTTTAACTGATCCATGGTCTGTCTACTCATGATGTTGATCGCGGCTCCTAAGTCAATCAAAGTATTTGGGATTTCAACCCCATTAATATGAGTTTTGACAATAGGGCTACCAGGATCCACATATTTTTGCATGGTAATCTTACCCATCATTATGTCTGCAATTTTTCCAACTAGATGTATCCTTTTTGTATCTCTGGTTCTCTTTCCTGTTTTCTTCAAACTCAACTCCTTTATTGTCTTCGCTAGAATGGGAATTTCTTTAATGGCTTGTAACAAGGGGATCTTGATACAGACATTCTTCAATTCATCTAGGAAACTATAGTCAGGCACCCATATCTGCTTTTCCACCCCTTTGTCAATTTGCAATCTTTCAGGAAAAGGAGGTGTAGCTACAGGTGTAGGTTGCTCAACTATGGGAGTTGTAGAGGTTGATTCTTTTTCTTTTTCTTTTTGGATATTTTGGTTTTGAAGTGATACTTCAGAACCTTTATTGACTTTGAGAGATTCTTCCTCAGAAATGCTTGGTTGTTGAACACTTGTAGAAGGTTGATCTAAGATTCTACCTGATCTGAGTTGTACTTCATTGAGAGGAACAACCATATAGGTAGGGAATGGTTGACCTTCCATCATGTAAGCATTTTGAGGGTTCCTATTATTTGGATTTGGTAATGGCTGAGAGGGAAGTTGATTTGATTTCTGCTGGGATTGAAGCGATAGTTGAGAATTTTGATTTTGTGGAGGAGGTTGTTGTTGTTGAGGGTATGGCAATGATAGTTGTTGACCTTGATTTGGAAGTTGTGGGGCTTGCTGATTCTGAAATGATGGAGGATATTGATAGAATTGAGCAAATCTCCCATAAGGATTTTGCATGCTTTCCATCCATGCTTGAAAAGCATTTTGAGGTTGAGGCCAAGGTTGTTGCCAAGGATTCCAATTTGGTTGGGATTGAGAATTCATAGAGTTATTAAACCCTTGATTCTGTTGTCCTTGCCAAGGTCTCCTTGCAATAAAACAGAGAGATTCAAGTGTATCTGGATCCTCTTGAAAGACTACTTTGAGGCCAGGAATTGAAGGACAATCCTTGGTCTCATGAGTTTCTGAGCAAATTACACATGTTTCTGCAACGTGTGCATCTAAGGGACATTCCCTTAAAGCATGTTTCTTTCTACACTTCGGGCAAAAGATAGCCAAAGCCTCAGCTTCTGCTTTTTGTTTATTGTGAATCTTAAGGGTATCAAGTTGTTCACTAAGACTCCCTAAGATGTCAGTTTTAAATTCATCAAGCATACTGCCGATTTCAGCCCTACTTACTGATCCTGTTGCAGATTTATTTGCCCTAAGGAGAGAAGGATCTCTAGGCCCTTTTTGAGTTTTTGATTTGCCTCTTGAGAGATGGATACAAAGTTCTGCTATATCATTGAGTGAAAGTTGAGAAATATCCCCTTTCCCCATCATGTTTAGGATATCTATCCATTCATCCCTAATGGCTTTTAATAAGAGGGCTTTTAAGGTCTCTTCATCCAAGGTACTCATTTTTGCTCTTTTCAAGTTATATTGAAATCTCTCAAGTAAATCTTCTAAGCTCTCATCTTCTTTTTGTATCATTTTAAAAACCTCGTCCTTGTGATTAGTAGGCATACAATAGTCCAAATACCTATCCAAAAATGTCTGTTTCATTTCATCCCAAGTCCTAATGGATTGAGTGAGTAACCCCATGAACCATTTCAAGGCTTGATCCTTTAGTGTTGAAGGGAATAACTTGAGTTTCTGAGAGTCATCCAGGTAGTCATAAGTTCGACACACCACTTCAAACTCAAATAAGAATGTTTCAGGGTCCTCAGTCCTTAACCCATGGAAGTTAGGGAGGACAGATGGTGATATGTTTTTCATGGTGGCTCGGGAATCCTCATTAACAATGGGAAACCCAAATGAATTATCCCCATATCTATTTCCTCCTCCAAGGGGACCTCTTCCTCCATTATTGTTATTGTTGTTTCCTCCTCCTCCTCTACCTCTACCTCTACCACCTCCTTCTTCCTCTGCCATGATGATTCTCCTAGGGATTTCAAAATCTTCTGGTTCCTCTACAAAAGGTGAATGAGAAGAGATTTCTCCTTCTTCTTCAGATGATTCCACTTCCTCAATTACAATTGGTCTTTCTGTAGGAGAGAGAGAAGAGTCTCTTCCTGGTTCAAACTCAATAGAAGGTGTAGGAGAGTCAACTCTTGGCTCTTGAATTCCAGGAATTCTAGGACTAGGAGTTTCAGTTGGAGATAAGGGGGGTGTCTCTTGTCTATCCCTTGAAGCAGATGGACTTGTAAAAATTGAACTTCGAGCTCTAGCTAAAAACCTTCCTCTAGAATCTCTAGCTCTATGCATGTCATTTTTTATTATTTCCTTAAAGTCAAGTTAATAGTTCTTTTTCTGATCTTCCAGTTCACTCTAGGTGCAAGAAGAGAGCATACTCAAGAAACTACCAAATTAATAACTTTCTCTTTTCTGATCCTCCAGATCACCTTGCAGTGCAAGAGGAGAGCATACTTTGATAGGTTATCAACTTCTTTTCTTGAAATTTTTATGTTTTTTTTTCTTTTTTTAAGAATATGGCTACTTAATTTCACTTCCCCGGCAACGGCGCCAAAATGTTTAGTCAATTTAGTGTTCCTAAATTGATGTCATTAATTGTCAACCCGGGGCTCGTAAGCTGATGAAGTGAAGGTGTACTATATGTACTTAAGCAACCTCTTAGAGCTTTTTGTCGTTTGGGGTGTTGTTTGTGGTTAATTTATCTTCCTAAGATGGAGTGGTGATTTATAAACAGATGAGTGATAGTGTGTGTAAGGTGAGTTCTAGATGAGCGAGAGTGTGTGATTAGTGGTTTCTAACTACTTGCTGAAAAGGAAAAGCTTGAAAGAAATAAATAACTTGAAATGACTTGAAAGCAAAGAACCACTTTCTAATGGCATTAGACACCATTCATGCTGCTGCAAATAAAAGGTAAGAAAATCACTTTAAAAACCAATGATAATGTTTATCTCTTCCTAACTTCCTGCTTCTAACACATAGTACTGTGTAAAACACGATTAGAAAGTAGCTAAAGATGAGTTAGAAAAGTGATCAAAAATGAGAAAAATCTACTTTAAAGACTAGTTATAATGTTTTGCTCTTTCTAACTCTCTGCTTCTAACACATAGTACTGTGTAAAGCACGATTAGAAAGTAGTTAAGGATTAGTCTAAAAAGCACTCAAAGCCAGCTGTAAGTTATTAGTATTCTGATCTCTAAAGATAAACAATTTGTGATAAAGAGATCATTCATATGTTAGCAAACAACTTTGAGAAAGTAAACTAAAAAAATCAGCTATGAAAATAAAGTAAAGGCAGCAACTTTGAATCTGTCAACTGAAACTACCACTAGATATAAAGCAAATACACAAACACAAAAACAATCCCGGGTTAAAAACCTGCAAAAGAACAATGCTGATCAGCTTAAAATAAAGGCTGGAAATGAAATAACATGAAAGTGAATTAAGCTGTACATGTTTCAAGAAAAGGAAATGCTGAATGGAAAATGAAGAAATAGCAAGAATATAAACATGAAATACTATACAAGGGCAGTCATGAACAGGGGCCCTCCATTCATAATACCCAAAGAAGACTCAAGGAATTGAAAACTTCAGAACAGCACTGCTTCTATTACTCCATGTGCAGAAAATTACAGTCAAGAGTGCTAGAACAGCACTATTAAAACAGAGTCTTGGAATGCACTAAAATGATAATGAGTTCATAAAACACAGCAACTAAAAAGTAACATTAAGCGTATGCAAACGCTAGTTTTTATAGGCATATGAAAGATGGCCTAATGCGTACAGCTAGAAACTGAAAATTAACTAATCTGTCATGCGTAATAAAGGTGCAACAACACGTCATGAGTTTCGTGGATGAGCTGGAGGTTCTGGTCGTTATGGGCATTGAATCCAGAGTTGGATTATGTCCCCCACAACCTGCGTAACATGGACAAATCACCGTTTGAACTGACGTGATCCAACAGCTTACGTATCATCGTTAAGCTGCCTTTGTTGACCGTAACTTGACCCTCGTTGACCGGAGGTACAGATGATGTGGCTGGCTGAACCAATAGCACAGGAACCTCGAGCACCCTGATTCCTAAGTGCCCATGTGGCTCATTTGGCAAAATGACACGTGGAACCTTGAGATTAACAAAAAGGCTGCGGGATCATCAGATGGCTGCGGAATCATCAGATGGCTGCAGAATCATCAGATGGCTGCGGAATTCCTGTAAATATGTCAAAATCTAAACAAACAGTCACACATTAGCAAAATTCCTTAATCATGCTTAAAGTCATCTAATGTAATGATCTGGGTTGGTTTGCAAGGAAAATGAGGCAAAAGAGAGAGATGAATGAGGGAAAACTGTAGGAAATGATGGATAATCAAGTGCAAAGTAGAGGCTCTACAATTAGCTCCATAAAAAATGAGGTCAAGCTCGAATAAACATGAGTTTGAGGCTTTCTGTTTGGAATGATTCGCCTGAAAATGCTTCTAGATCTCACTTTTTATTTTTACTTTTTATTGAGTCATGTGCACACTTTTTTCGTGGCAAACAGAGCACACATCTATGCAGAGATCAATGTGAAAAATAGCGTATTCACAGAAACTAACTTAGGAAACTGCGTAGGAGTCTAAAAGTGGGTATATGGACCATGTTTACTAGAATTTACAATTTATTCAAGGTATCTAAGTTTTTGATTTGCAAGGGAGTGCTTCATGACACTTGGATGGATGGCGAGAGATCCAATTTGATGATAATTTTTCATGGTGACAAAATGAAGTGTATTTTTATGGTGCCCTAATGAGTGTGTGAACTGTGAGGGATATGAAAAACCAAAGTAATCACACATAAATCAAAGTGAAAATAAGAGTTAATTCCCTTTAACTGTGTCAAAAGTGTGAAAACAATGAAATTTTGGTGTGGGGCATTTTGCGTATGAAAACCTTATAGACCTAACATCCACTCAATCAATCACTAGGGCTTCCGAAAGTTTTTCGACAATGATGTCTCAAGCCACCAACAAAAAATTAATGAAGGTATGGAAGGAGCATTATAATGAGGGGTACTGGAGCCATGACCTGAAGGAATCGACAACTCTTCCAACAACCAGTCAAAACCGTCTCTAGGTGCAAGTGCTCTTGCACCCACCACCTATAAGGTAATATGCCCTAATATTTGTCCACTAGACTACCTCCATCCAATGCGGGCAAGAGAATCTCAACTTTATGGTATCAACCGCGGATTAAAATCCCCTACCAAGACCTTGGAGACTCAAGAAGACCCGTGATAGTCCTTGGTCTAAGTTGTACCCCCTTCACGAGTTTCTTCTCACCATTAGCTTTTTTGACACTTGGTTGTAGAGGATTTTAGGTTCCCTAAGAAGTTAACTTCTATTTTTCACATGAGAAATGGCCCAAGGATGTTATTTGGATACTTACTCCTAAGGTCGTAACTTAAGCTATAATTTCTTTTGTGACCCCTCGATGGCGAAAATTAATGTGTTAAGTGAGGTTGCTTTTAAGGGTTTGTAGAGTCAAAGATGATGGCCCAAAACTTAGTTTTATTGGGGTGTGAAATAAATTTCGACTGATTTAATTTAAGTTTATGATTCCCCAATATCACTCAAAGTGTGAGGGGAAGAGCATACTACTCAAAAAAATATTAAATGAAATTAGTGTGTGATGTGGAGTCATAGTGCGAGGGGAAGAGAACACTAATCAAACAAATATTAAATGAAATTAGTGTGTGAAGTGGAATGTGTGCAAGCAGTGCATATGTGAACATGACACAATTTATTTGATTGCAACATTGTGGATATCAATTGATCCGTTATCGGTACCACCTAATTAAATTTTGTTTGTTGAACCTTGCAGAAAAGAAAAGCATGTGTGTATCATGGGACACTTATTATTCCTCCTAATTAAAATATGTGAATATTTCTAATCTAAAGGGAGATGGAAAATGGTGTTTTCAAAACTATTTCTGATTCCCAAAGATTAGTTGAGTGTGAGGGGAACAACATACTCTAGATTTAACTCTCTCCACTTCTGGTCCTAAACTACAAATTAATAATAAAAAAAATAAGCCATCCACATGGAAAATGAACTAAGGAATTATTTTACCCAGTGACTAATAACATCTAAAAGACATTCTATCTTATTTGCAAAAAGAAATGTAGGAGTGGGGATAATTCACTAAAGGTTGTCACCCAACTTAAAAAAGAAACTTACACTGAAAATGGTGTTATGTGACCTGCGCAAGTTTTTGTCTAATGGTTGTGTGGTATCGTTGTGTCTCTTTGTTAGACAATTGTGGGAGTATTTGTGTTTTTATGTTGAACACCCACGGGGATGGCCCAAAAACTAGATTAGGATGCAATTATCTTGTATGTTGACCTGGTGATGACCTGCAAAGCTAGTAGAAGAGTCTGACATAATTGCTAAGATGAAATAAGATAGAAGGGACAAGAGAAGAGTGAAGGGAGGTTTGCAAAACAAATAAGAAGATTAAAAAATATAAAATGGAGTTTCCATTTAATATGATTGTGTATTTGCTAAGAAGGTGTACCAAATTCCAGTTATTCTTTGTAGATTGGCTATTACTTGCAAGAGAGCCCACAGTTACTCTAGTTAGAAAAAAGAATCAACTAAAAATAACAAAAAAAGTCACTGAATGGGACACAAAGCATGATAGAAAATGTATAAATAAACACATAAACGGAAACATCAAGAAAAACTCAGACTAATGGGAAGCACGATCCTCATTATTAATATGATGCTAGAAGTACAAATGGAATCTCTCAAGACATGGTAGGGAGATTTTGGTGAGTATTTTGTGTTCTAAATACCATCTAAAGGAAGGTCCCTCTTTCTAATCCTTTTGCAAGGACACTCTCTCCTCTCACAGAATCATTGAAAGAACTATGCAATGGTGAATCCTTTGTTTGAGAAAAACAATGTTGAATGCCCTAGGCAATTTCAATACATAACTTTGTTATGATATTTTGTTCTACTTTTGCACCAATCTTCTTGGTATTTAAAGGCATAGATCAACCCTTTGGCTCCCCCTGGCTCATTAATGAGTCTGGGGTGAATGTTGGACAAGTTTCACCCGTTTTTACATGGATTGCTCTGAGAATGGGCGATAGACCCTATGTTCTCAAACAAAGAAGGCTCACATACTGTGATGTGTTGAGCAAGCTTATGAGTTGTCGCTTTGGAGGATCCATGCAGCTATCAAAGACAAACCCACAAGTGATTTGTGAAAATTTTCTTTGGGGCCCTCACACATTTTTATTTTTAAAATGAACCTTAGAGGACTTTTATTTTTTTGTTGTTTCATGATGTTTTTGGTTCCAATTAGTGCACTTGTACATGTTGTTTCCCGTCACTAAGTGGAGGCTGACTTGTACAATTAAGTGTGCAAATTTTCCATGATAACAACAAATATTGTTGTTGTTGTTGTGTTGATTACATTGCTATTGTTTTCTTCTTTGTGATGGTGGCGATGTTCAAACATCTTCATGATTATTGTCGTATCATGTTTTAGTTGATTTTTCCATACTTACATGCCTCATTTTTCATTTTTTTGGTTGATGGTGTAGCTTTTGTTTGAAGCATTTGTCATGGTTCTTTCCCAATGCCTATTTGCTCTGAAGCATTTTTGGGAAGTTGATAATATTTGCCACTACTGTGCCTTTGCAAAACTTTCTACTTCAAATATTAACCAACCTCATTGAGGTTTCATGGCTCTCATCTTCAAAATTTTGGTACTTTAGCTTTTCAACTTTGTTGGCTTGTTAGGGCCTGACCTAGGTTCAGAGTTAATTAGCCAGACAAATCCCTATACTACTGGCCCTTTCGGCAACAGTCTGCGGAGCGCAGACTGAGATCTCACCCGAAGTAGTGTGGGAGGGTGCTAGAGCCAGGTTTTCGCACCCTTGAGATGTCTGAAAGGCTCAACTGGTCCTTTGTTTGTTCCTGCATGCAGGTGGCTTCACGCACCTTTCATTCCTCGCAGCCTGATACCCTGCCTTCGCGCAGCCCTAACGAGGGGTTGTGTTGCGCTCTCTGCTATTACCTGAGATCTTATTTATCTTCCAGTATTAATTAAGCACTTTCTTCCACTTAAATGTCTTAATTTATACTTAACAATACAAAACATTCATACAGGTTCACGCAATAAATAAACTGTATGCTTGCAAATTATATAAAATCATGCATTAAACCAAGAAAAGATACACTGAATTATAGCAAAACTTCTCTTTATTTATTCTTAAACGATTACAGAGTTGACCCACCCTATGCACTCAGCTGCAAGGGTCCGCACACTCAGCTGCGAACTACTAGGCCTCTGTGCACTCAGCTGCAGAGCCTTCTCCTACTCTATGACCCACAGACACACTTTACACTTCGACTCAATCACTTAGACTTCTCATGCTTCTATTCATTTCTTCATTTCTCTATACTTAGAGCCTCACTCTATTTATACAATCCCATGGTCCATGGACCATGGTTAGGTCTATCTAGGCGACATTATTTTACAAAAACTAGGGTGGAAAATCCTGTGACTCTATTATACTTTCGCACCCCACGCCCACAATTCACGGAGCTTTTACAACAGCATTCGGTCAAAACTTGGACTTTAAATCCCAAAGCATGCCTTGGGGGGATTCCATGCCCAACAGGCCCCCAACACAAACATCGTGACTCGCCCTTGAGTCACTCTATCGGCACGGAGATCCTTGCACGAAGTCCCTCGAACTGTTCTCGAACTACGGCAAGGTCAACAACACATTGAGCTGCTGCTTGTTGGATCTGTTGCGTCCGTTGTTTTGAGACCTTTGTGTCGGAAGTGCTTCTCTTATTAATCCGTGCATCCCCTGTGTTTGTGCGAGCTTGCCTTCAATTTTTCCTCTGATGGTGAAGGCCTCGTCAATCCAAGGCTAAACGCGTGCCTTCAGGACTGCTTCCTTGTGTCGTGCTGCATCCACCTGTTCTTTTAGCACTTTAGCCTGTTGCATCCGCACAGCCTCTGAATGAGGGCCACCATCTGCGTAGTTCCTTTGATGCTATCATATTGCTATTGGAGTTCTCGCGCCTCTATCTCTAAGCACTGGATGTTGGGGTCCTCCTGCAGATTTGTGAGGACCTCAAATGATTCTTTCAACATGCTGGTGCAGTATCGCACTGTACTGCCAATTTTCTCTAGTCCCACTGTAATAGCGGTAGCGTGCTGTTCTCTAACTTCCAAGGGGGTGGATGGCTATGCCTTTAACTACAGCTCGGTGATCTGAAGGTTCAGCTCCAGCTGAACCTTTGTCATTTCTTCCCTCGCCTCACGTACCCCTACTACTAACCTGTGGATCCCCACCTTTGCTGGCATGTCTACTAGGATGGCTAGCTCTAGGATGCTTTAGAAAGAATCATTTATTACCTATACAGCTGTTGATTCTGCAACACCACTTTGTCATGTTGCAAGATCAATCGTTCCATATTGATTTTCTGCTCACTGAGGACTTGCAGTGCGCGACTCTCCCTAGCTCGTAGCTCGGCCGTTATCCCATCTTGTAAAACATATAAGGTCTCTCACGAGAGTGCAGCTATGTTGATACCAAGACCCTTTAGTGTGCTAACCGTAGGCCTGTCGGTCTCATTTGTTGTCACTAGTGCCCCTTCTGGCAGCACTATGGTATTCGTCATTCGCACGCACAACATCTGTTCTACTTCCATTTTTCTGACTGCGAAGCTGGTTGAAAAGGTACTAGCCTAAGGAGGACGTACTGAAATTCCTGCAACTATGCTCTAAGGGCCCCCAACGCAATATGGTTCTCTTGCATGAAATTTTGGAGGGCCTCAGAGGCGACATCACGCACTATCTCGCCGATATTGTGTAGATCACCCTCAGTTAGGGTGATCGGGTCAATCGACAACCTCGATGCCTTGAATTTCTTACACGACCCTAGCCGCTCGGCTGGGTGTTGTCGCTTTAACTGTGTTGACGTGGTTTGTGGGTCTACACCTTCCTCTTCTTCCTCTGCTTCATGACCATGCGAAGGCGATGGTTGGCCCTCGCGTGCCTTCGCAGTTTCCTCCTACGCTGTTTCTGCTACTGTTGCAACCTGTTCCTACTCAAATGCTATCTGTGCAGCATCCCGTGCCACCCGCACTTTTTCTACTACTGCTTCCTTCCTTTGCCTTTCGGCCAACTATGTGATGCGCAGCTTGGCCTCGTATTTCTTTCTTTGTGCCACCAACTTCTCTATCTCTGCGATGTCTGGGGCACGCCACTCCGGCGGCCATGCCTCCAGTGCATTAAAAATGACGTCATCTGTGGCTATGAAGGGTAGCTTTATCCACTGTTTTGCCAGGTCCTTGTGCGCTCTGATGTAAATGTTGTAGATGTCTGCTTCGAATTCCGCAAAACTCTACAGGCTGTTGTAAACAGTGGGCGACAACCGCGACTTGTGGTTGATCTCCATTTTGAGGTTCATCTCCATGAACACCCAGAATATTTTACTGTCGCAGATCCTCTTGGCATCCTTTGTGGCCCATAGTGAAGCATACTTCGCGGCCTCTAGCAGGTCCCTGTCAATTATGGGGAATTGACTATCCTCTGGTAATTCCCCTGCCATGAGCACTGTGGACAGTAGAAGCTGTTAGTGCTTGAAATTTCACCTCAGGCTGAAAAAGGTAAACTCCAAGGCAACATCAAACCACTTAGCCTCGTAGCTAGCCCTACGGGGCAGGAGAGGGCTCTCTCCGGTCTATCTCGGTAAAGATCTTCAACGGGCGAGATAAACAATAAGGAAACACTAATTTTAGGCTAGTAAACTGATAAAAAGGTTTGATTAGGGATTTTTAGGGTTTTGGTGGAAAATCGGGGAAAGGCAATTTTGGGTGCGGGGATTGGACACAGTTTTTGCAGGGGGTTCTTTGGGGCAAGGTAGGAGACTGTATTGATGCCTTTAAATTAAGTGAATGGGTAGGAATTACCGGTGACAAGCTAAGGAGAGCAAGCAATCACCTTGAGTTCTCCTTAAACAGATGAAAACATTGATATTAAGAAAATTTAAAAGCAGAGCATGGAAATCATGAATTCTACTTTAACACTTCATTTTCCTAATTTCAGAAGAAAAAGAAAGAGGATGATTTCACATAACACACTTACAAGGACAAAGAGAAGCACACCATCAATACATGTAACCACAGGAATCCCAAAAAGGACTGCAAAACCCTGGTCTTTCTTCCTTTGCCAAAATTGCAGTGATACAATGAATAATACAATAGAGCTTTCTCCCTCAAGAGTCCAACCATGAAAATGACCAAGAAAGTACATAATATAGGAAATCTAACATCTTTCCTTGCCTCTAGGGGTCGAGCTCATTCTTCTAGGAGCTATTTCAACCAATTCTAAACTGAGCACTAAAATCTAGGCAGTCAAAACAACTTGCCTCTATAAGCTAGGAAACCAATTCATTCATTAAATGTTTGCTATTTCATGAATGAATCTTCTAGAATAGGTAAATAAGTATCATATCAACATGAAAATACATTAATTACATCAAAGAGGGTGAAAAATCCCATCCCAAGTCAAAACTGGCCAAAGTTGGGCGAATTCCTGAGCTGTAGGTGAAAAATTATGAAAATTGCCTGATAGGTCGCGCCCTAATCCTGATAGGTCGCGCTTCTTTCGAGCTCCGTTTGAGGCACTTCCAGGTGTCCAAATGAGGCAAAAGTAGGCTTGTTGGAAAGGTCTGGATGTGTACTTTCCAACCCAATTGGAATTTCGGAATGTGGTGGCCATTTGCCCCTCCAAAATTGCAATCTCCCAACACTGCTCCCTATTTGTCAAAAAGGTGGCAGAAAGTCAATTTTTGCATGTTTTTTGACCTTCTGGAGGCTCAAAACTTGATGAAATCTCTTGGTAATTGCTGAGCAGGTGTATCTTTGCATGAAAAATCTAGAAATGCTGAGTTTTCCCAAAATGAAGTTGCCCATCGAATAGGTCGCGCGCGGCGCGCGACCTATCAAGGAGAAAAACCTATTTTTTGCCCAAAAATTCATAAGTGACCAAAAATGCTCAAAAGTTTTTGAAATTTGTGCTGTAGTGAGGTAATTTAATATCATGCTCCTTCAAGGAAGCCTCAACCAAGATGTGAAGGGGATCAGGCCTTTTTCGTCGTTTTAGTGCCTTGGCCAACCGCCCTTGAATCACCTTCATTTTCGCCTTGCATACGTGCATTCGGGCCCAATAGTGGTTTTTCATATTTCGAAGTAGGTCCTTATCTTTGTTGGCCTTAGCCAGCAGCCTCTCCAAATGAGCATTGACCCGGAGAAGCATAGCCTCTCGCTCAACGGGTACCAAATCACTGGGTCTCTTTTGAGCCAAGTTGCGGTCCTCATGAATCCTCCGCAACTCATCAAGAGTGTGCTCATCCTCCAACTGCTTGTTGCGCTGCTCTAAATATGTGATCGTCCATTGTGCTCCTTCCAATCTTCGCTGCAATGAATCATTTTCAGCTCTTAGGTGCTGAATGATCTCCTTTGACTCTAGGCTAGGAGAACTGATATCAAGGTCAACAATCTCTATGTCTGGAACACCTGATGGCCCCTCATCAATCTTGGGCTGTTTGCCCCTCTCTGATACCTGTGCTGCTGTCGGTGACGAGGCCCCTTCCACCTAGTGTGGAGATAACACTCGTGGTGCTGATGAAGAAGGCGAGACCCCTTCCACCTGGTGTGGAGATAATACTCGCCTAGCTGATGCAAATAAGGCTCTGTGGCCTCTCTGATAAGTGACCAATGGAGGAGAGCTGACATGTCTGGTCTCAGGACTATCATGCTGCTATGAAGGCCCTCCCTCCTCATGAACAACCTCAGGGGGAGATGATGCTGATGCTGTGAAAAAATCCCGAGAGATAAAATCCTCCCATGGGATACCCTGCTGAGCCAACTGATGCATGACCACAAGCTGGATCAAACCATAATGATAAATGCTCCTGTGTTGCTGTGCTGGGCTCCTTCTCTACACCAAGGGCACCATCCTCTCAATATCCCGGCACATGAACCATGGTATGTTCCTCATTCGTACCCGTGTGAAATGCATCAACAAGCGAATATGGTACGAATAGAAATATGCAAACCTGCCCTCACAGGTGAAATAGAGCATGATGAGCCTCATCATGGGAGCATACTCATCCCTCAAAAATCTGAAAGGAAACATACTAGTTATGGACCTCATGTAGACAGGTTTAACGAAGGGCTCATACTGAAATCTGTCCAACACTTTGCGTTTGTTCCACTCTTCTCCCACATTTGGTATTCCTGTTGCTTGAGCAATACTTTCAGATGACAATATAAAATCCACCCCTGCAAGATTTACATGCCCATTATGCAAATGCAAAACAAACAAGCGAGCCAATTCCCTATGATGCTGAATTTGAGAAATCCTCTCGCAAAATTCATAACATGAGAGGTAGCGGAAACATGTGACCGCAAGTGGACAAGCCTGCAAATCGGTCAAAGAGGTGGGCTCCTCTCTCTTATGGTGACCACTCTTACCACCCCTACGAGGCCTCCTTTGTATCTCAATTTCTGGTGTTGACTCATGGTCATCACTTTGCTCATAGTTGGTTTCGGTTTCTGACATGGTTTCAGGAGCAAAGTGGCTGAAATGTACTGCTGCTTTTGCTCAAATGACCTGCTGTTTTTCCCTGTTTGTAATGCTGTTTCAAGGGGACAAATAGCACAAGGGAAATGTTAGGGAAGGGAGACTTTGAAGGGAAATTGGGAAAAATATATGAAATAGGGAAATAGGGAGTTAAGGGGAAGAATCATGACATACATATCATCATACAATTTCATTTGCAAGGATGTTATGGGAAGTAGGGTTTAGGGTTTGATTCTTGATTTTTAGGAATAGGGGTAGGGTTTTAGGGGCTTTTGATATTTTGGTAGGGAGATTAGGTAGAAATGATATAGGAGGTGGTAAAGAGAAGTGGGGAAAAAGTGGGGTGACAAGGATGACCTTGAAACAACAAAACAAACCATAGTTCTACAAGCATTTTGACATTTTTAAAGCAAATATACATGAACCTCTCATTTCAATTTGATGGCATTAAAACACCTTTCCCATGCTCATTTTTCTTTATCAAGTAAAACACTTTGATGATCAGAGGCCTACCTGCAATCTTGAATAATTTTGGGGTCGTTTGGGAGTTTACTGGCGATTTTTGTAGATGAATTCCCAACAGGTCGCGCGCAGGTGCTGATAGGTCGCGCGCGCTCAATAGGTCGCACCAGTGTATTTTTTTAACTGGATGAACCCCCCTGATAGGTCGCGCCGGCCCAACAGGTCACGCGCAAGTGTTGACAGGTCGCACGCGGGCTCTGCTTGCAAATTTTGCTCAATTTCTCTCCAAATCACCCAAATCGCTCTTCACTATTGCTTTGAGGAAAATGATGCTCAAATAGAAGGAGAGAGGGGCTTTATAGGCTTGATTTAAATTAATTTCTCCTCAAACCCTCTTTCTAATGTTTTTAACTTGACACTTTTTCAAAATTTAAATACTGCTGACTTTATGGTTTCCTTTTGTCCTGAAATTGTTTGAACTGATGCTTTGTCTTGAAAATTTTTGTAGGGATAGCTTCTGAGGAATCTTGGCAAAGGGGACCAGGGCTCCATGCTATCTTTTGAAAACTTTTGAATTTTTACAATTTTTTACAAAAATGAGAAAAAAGACCTTGTCTTTAAAAACAAGGTTTTTAAATCCAAGGTTAAAATTAGCTGTAAAAGATGAAATCTTTGAAGAAGTCTTTGAAGAAAAACTTTGATAGTCATCCCTCTGGCCTGCTGGGCATTTATTGACCTTTAAAGACATAACCTCAAAGACAAATTGGACCTAAACCCTAGACCTAGGACTTTGATAAGACAAGCAACCTTGAAAGAATTTATAGACTGAAACAACTTGATCCAGCAGTGCCAAGAGGGGAATAAAGACACCAGCTCCTCCATCAGGGTTATGGCATGCCTAATGGAATGCAATGAAATGACACTGATGAGACACCTACTTATGCAAATGCAAAGAGTTTTGATCGCTGATGGAGGGCTACTAGACCGACTCTAACATTGGCTCCAATGGGGATGGTAGCTCCTTAGAGGTACCAAGAACCTTAGACCTCTGGGAGAGAAGACCAGTGCCTTTCGATCATTGGGCAATGGAGTCATTATTTACATATGTGACCCAAAACGGGACAGCTTTATTGACTTTAACAACTGACTGAAAATTGGACTAACTTTGACCCAAACTAACTCAACTTTTGGACAAAAAATGGACTGATAAAAACAACATAAAACCTCACACCAACTAATCTCCATCTCCAGAATTATAGCCTTCACCGCGGGCCCCAGACTAAAGATGAAAGATCAGTTCTCACTTGCAGCAGAATGAAAGCAAAATGGTAATTACAATGATAATGACTAGAGCAGAAAATGCTCAAACATGATACCTTTTGAGCAGCCGGCCATTGACCGACCCTCCGAGACAATCATCACCGTTCATTTCTTTGAGAAGAAAGGCATTTGGACCACGGTATGCTGCAATTTTATAAGGACCTTTCCATAAGTTATCAAACTTTCCATGTTTCCCTTTGTCTTCATTTCGGGCATCCCACCTCAAAACAACATCATCTATCTGAAAGTCATCCGGCTTTGCTTTTCTGTCATAGATTTTCTTTATGCGCTCTTGCAACTTGAGAGTATTTTGAAGAACGTCCTCCCATGTCTGCTGTAAATGAATCATTTGACTAATCCGCCTTTGCATTGAATCTTCCTCACCACCAATTTCTTGAAGCAACCTTGCTACCGGAATACTAAGTGAAGTAGGAAACAGTGCATCTGTCCCGTAAACCAGTTCAAAAGGTGACATCCCAATTGACCTTTTCTGACTTACACGATCAGCCCATAATGCATTTACTAACTTTTTGTGCCAGCTCTTCTTGTTGATTTCCAGCAATTTCTTTATGATGTTTACCAAGGATTTATTTGAAGATTCTGCCAGCCCATTTCCTTGCGGATGATAGGCGGATGAATGCCCCAAACTGATATTATATTTGTAGCAAAAATCAATCATCTTCTTCGATTTAAACGCTGCTGCATTATCTGTAATCAACTTATGTGGACAGCCGAAACGTGACAATATGTTATTTTCAAGGAAAGAAATAATTACCAAGTCCGTGGCCTGCCGGGTGGGAATGGCTTCAATCCATTTTGTGAAGTAATCGGTGGCTGTCAATATCCATCGATGCTGTCCGGAAGATGCTGGATGAATTTCGCCGATGAAGTCCAAGCCCCACTGCTGAAATGGTGCGCTGACTTCAATGGGCTTGAGAGGCAAAGGCTGTAATTTCTGCTTTCCTTGAAAAATTTGACATTCATGACAACTTTTGACTGCTTTATATACATCTGAAAACAATGAAGGCCAATAGAAACCTGCCCTTAGGATCTTGTTTGCCGTAGTCTTCCAAAACAAGTGGCCCCCGCAGTCACCTTTGTGGAAATCCTCAACAGCTCTCTTAGCTTCTTCCTCGACCAAACAATTCAGCAATATGCCACCGGGGTCTTTCCAATATAGTGCAGATTTAATGATGCAGAATTTGGCAGCCTTTAACTTCAATGTCCTTGCTTTGTTTCGAGGCATTCCGGGAGGTGAAGACAAGTTTTGAAGCACATATACAATATCAGCATACCAAGGAGAGGAAACAAAGATATCGGAGACCTGTAGCGCTGAATTTTCTTCATCTTCATCGGACAAGGCAGCAATCAAATTAATGTCTAGGACATGGAGATTTGTTTCAGCCATCAATTTAGCGAGACCTTGGCCCTTGATCAGCTTAGTAGGCTTGATTTCCACATCATACTCCAACAGTGCAGCAATCCACTTACCCCGTTTTCCTTCCGGCTCCGCTTGTACCAAAACATCTTTAACAGCCGCATTAGGAACATATGCCAAAATATGAGAATTCAATATGTACACACGGAAATCTTTCAAAGCTTTTACTAGCGCCAATGCTTGTTTTTCAATGATATTATACTTCAGCGCTCCATCCCTTATAATACGACTGAAAAAAGCTATGGGCTTCTCAACTCCATCTCGTTTTTGCATGAGCACAGCTGCCAATGTATGCTCAGAAGCAAATGAAAATAAAATAAAATCTTGTGTGTAATCTGGGCTGATTAGAGTTGGGGTTGAAGATAAAATTAATTTTACCAAATTGAAAGATTTTACCACCTCTTCGGTCCACTTGAGTTGGCTGTCCTTTTTGAGCATGTTAGTGATTTCTCTGAGGTGTTCGGCAAGATTCGGGATGAAGCGACGCAGAAAATTCAACTTGCCATTAAAGGACTGAATCTCCTTCTTGTTTCGGGGCTGCTCTAATTGCTGAATTGCTTCCACACGTGCAGGATCTATACGAATGCCATCTTTGGAAATGATGTGGCCCAACAGCTTGCCTTCACTCATGGCGAAAAGGCTCTTCTTCGGATTCAATGAGATACCATATTTTCTGCACTTTTCAAACACCACTATCAAATGATACAAATGTTCCTCATCAGATCTAGAAAACACAGTTAAATCATCAAGATAAACGACCAAAAAAACATCCTTCTCATTAGCAAAGGCCATGTCCATCGCCCGCTGAAAGGTAGCACCTGCGTTCTTCAATCCAAATGGCATCTTGGCATAATGAAATGTTCCCCATGGAGTAGTGAATGCAGTCTTGTCGCGGTCATCCTCATGCACCAAAATCTTATTGTACCCGGAATAACCATCAAGTAGAGACATCCTTGATGCCCCAACTACCCGCTGCAATATATGATCCATCTTGGGCAGCGGATAATTGTCCTTTAGCGACACCTTATTGAGATTTCTGAAGTCTATACACAAGCAGATCTCACTGGTCTTCTTTCTCATGGGCACCAAGTTGGAAATCCAGTTGGAAAATCTGATTGGCACTATAATTCTAGATTTGTACAACCGGTTGACTTCCTTCTCAATCAATGGCAGCAGCTTAGGATTAATTCTTCTCAACTTTTGTCGGAAAGGCTTTTGATTTGGCTTTATGGGAATGGTATGCTGAATGATACTTCTGTCATAAGTTTTCATATCTGAATAATCCCATGCAAAAACATTAGAAAATGAAGACAACAATCTGATATACTCTTTCTTTACCTTAGGCGACAATGCTTTCGATAGTTTAACCATCTTTGGATTTTCAGCTGTTCCGAGATTCACTTCTTTGACACCTTCTTCCGTTGGCCTCAAGGTTGGTTTGCGAGCCACGTCATCTTGATCAAACAGCTCCTCCAAAGGAATTAATCCTTTAGGAATGAAATTATCCTTAAGCTGCAATATATCCATTTGATTTACTTCCTCAGGTTCTGTATCTATGGAAATGTCTTTGAACTCCCCTTCAACTTGCAGAAAATCCTTGATTTCTTCATCATCTTGGAAAACTTGCCAACATCTTTGATTGTCTGGGACTGTAGGACGGTGTTTCACATAAATCTCAAACTTATTGCTGGAATTCATGGGGATTTTTAGATTACTCGCTGCCTTAGCCAATGCATCCGCAACACCATTTTGGATACGGGCCACACATGTCAAAGTATGTTCAGAAAACAGCTTTAAGATATCTAGGACAACATTTCGATATGCTCGCATACGAGGATGCTTGGCCTGAAACTCACCTTTCACTTGCTTTATAACCAACTCGGAGTCGCCATATACTGCTATCTTCTTTGCCTTCAACTTCCGAAGGATTTTCAGACCAGCAATGAGAGCCTCATATTCCGCCTCATTGTTTGAACAATCAAATGCCAGTTTGTAAGAGCATACTCGTACCTTGCTTGGGACTTTGTTTCGGACAGAAAATGGACTTCGAATCCACACACCTATACCAAAACCATCACTGCCCACAGCACCATCAAAATCCATGGTCCAAAGACCATCTTCATCATCCTCTAAATGCTGAAAATGTGATGTCTCTGCATTTTCTGTTTGCTGCCCATTGATCTCAGCTGTTGGCTTCATGACAGCGGACCTTTCTTCACTTTCCTTTCTCAAAATTTCTCTGAAATTTTCTGAAATGTCTGGTATATCTTCTGCTTGAACTAACTGACTATCTATCTCATTAAAATTCTCCGCAAACAAAACAAATGACTCTAAATCTGTATGTACATAATTTACAGGATGATTAACTGGCTTTTCTTTACTAGTGATCATGTATTTCATTTTTTGTTCCCTATATAACTTCCTCATCTGACCAAAAACCGGGATTGTAGCATAAGAAAAATCAAGCTGAAGTGTACCTTTGAGCTTCGCTCCCCAAGATCTAGAAAGTAACATCCCGAATCGTGGAGGAATATCCGCCACCACCACATCCATCAAAACATTCTTTGCTGGGATTTGATCTAAGCTCACCACCAAGTCCTCGATCAAACCAATACATTTTACCCGGCTGGAATCAAATGAATACAAATCATGATATTTCCTTGTGATGTCTAGTCCTAGCTTTTCCATAATTGCTTTCGGCATCAAATTATGCGAAGCTCTTGAGTCAAACATGGCATTATGTAAAACATATTCATGCAATCGCAGACTGATATAGAATGGAGGACCATCACTTTCGGGAGACTCACCATTTAAAGCAGGCCCAAAAATCAATTCCGGCTGATCATCTTCTACATTCACCGTGTCTAGCATTGGATCAAAATTTAGCATCTTGGAAATTTGGCTACAGTAAGTGTTGTTCTTCATGATTTCCGTTAAAGGAATGGACACTTTCAACTTTGAAATTTCATTCTCCAAACTAAAAACTGAAACCTTCTCACCTTCTTTAGCCGGAACCTCTCTTTTGTCAATTTTATCTTTCGGTGTGTTTGATGGCTGATCTATCTTGCTTGCTGATGATGATTGACTTGTTGAAGGATCAATTATGTCTTTTCCTTTTGTGTGTGGGGGAGCCGAATCATTCTTTGCTGAAGTATCTTTCCTTTTCTGAATGGGATTTATGGGAACAGCTCGATTTCTTAATTGTCTCTGCTGAGCGGATAAAGCATTTAGGTACCCTCTTTGATACTCTTCCGATTCTTCTTCAAGTGCTGCATCATTTGACAAGATATAGTGTTCATCCTGAGGGATGATGGAGTGACTTACCAACTCTTCTTCTTCTGTAACATAAGTAGGCAGATCATCAGGAGTGAAGAAGTGGTTTTCCTCTCCCACCGTATCACCTTCATCCTCTGATTCTTGGCTAACAAAATTCTGCTGAAAAGGAGGTTTAATTTGTTGTTGAACTGCTGCCTCTTGTGCCTTTGTTTCACGCTGCTTGATTCTATATTGTGGCTGCTGTGCACCTCGGAAATTAGGATTACGCATCTGCGGTTCCGACTTGTTGAGATGAGTATTTTCGAGCATCGTTACTACCTTGCGAAGAAGCTAATCGGATGTAGAAGCTTCCTCTTTGATTGTGACTCGCTTTTCTGCCTTCATCCTTGCTCTTTTATCATTCAAATTCGCTTCAACACTAACAACAATTTTCTGCATATCCTCCAAGGTAGGCGGATCTCTATCTCACAATGAATAAGCCATCTCTGGATCAAAACCATCCGGGAATTTGAGAAGTGCTGATTTTCTAGATGGCCTCAAATCATCTGGATGAGCATTGTAAACTGTGTTAAACCTGATAATGTAGTCTTGGACCAACTCACCATGATTACGTTTGAGATTGTTGTACTCAACATTGATTTGAAGTGGATCCTTTCTGATTTCCCATTGATCTAGAAACTGGCTCTGAAGTGCTTCCAAGGTGGGAATACTTCTAGCTGTCAAACCTCTGAACCATTTTCTTACTTCGCCATCAAATGTTTGTGCAAACAAACACATAGTTACATCCTCTTCATCTATCTCATATAGATCAAAGAAAGTCGTCATTTTGTCAATATGTTGCTGAGCAGAGATACTTTGTGGAGTGCCATCAAACATGGGAATTTTACTCTGATAATCGGCTGGCATATCATGCAGATTTTGGGGAAGAGCAAGAGGAGCAAATCGGGCAGCCATTGCTTTAGGTAGATTGGGTCTAGGAGTAGCAGGTGGAGTAGGTGTAGCTGTAGTATGAGGTGTATGAGGAGGAGAAGTGGTATGGGATGTAGAAGGCGAACCAATTGTAGATGCAGGATAAGTGATTATGGGAGAAACATAAATAAAAGGAGGATTGGACTGCTCATGCGCCGTGATAGTAGATCCAATATGACCAGATATAGTTTCAACGAACTCGACAAGATTGGTAGCATGAATATCCAACTGAAGAGATCTTAAGATGAAATTGTCAACCAATTTATTGTGTCTCTCAATTTCAAGAGCAGATGCGAAATCAGGGTTAGGAACTAGAGAATCAAGTGCACTTTCAGATTTAGTTTTGAACAAGGACAACTCAAAACTCTCGTCAAAATCAATGTCTTCAAGATACTCAAAAATAGCTGGACATGAATGAAATTTGAATATATGACCAGAATTGGAAGCCAGTTTGGAAATCAAGGAACAAATAACCAATCAACCTCTGAAAACTCTTAACTAATCATCCAAAAGTTCAGAGTTTACAAATGAACTGGGGTAAAATGCAATTGAAGTGCTGTATTCACAAGCTCACGGAGATTGACTGAAGCAGCGTTTATCTACTTCCACTTATGCAAAGCAAAAGCGTTTCAAAGGCTACCTGGCATAACTTCAGGCTCCGTCTAAGACTTATGAAGCAAACACATCAATCAACAGACAAGTTGCTCTTCCCCAGTATGGTCGCCAATATGTTAGTGCTTGAAATTTCACCTCAGGCTGAAAAAGGTAAACTCCAAGGCAACATCAAACCACTTAGCCTCGTAGCTAGCCCTACGGGGCAGGAGAGGGCTCTCTCCGGTCTATCTAGGTAAAGATCTTCAACGGGCGAGATAACCAATAAGGAAACACTAATTTTAGGCTAGTAAACTGATAAAAAGGTTTGATTAGGGATTTTTAGGGTTTTGGTGGAAAATCGGGGAAAGGCAATTTTGGGTGCGGGGATTGGACACAGTTTTTGCAGGGGGTTCTTTGGGGCAAGGTAGGAGACTGTATTGATGCCTTTAAATTAAGTGAATGGGTAGGAATGACCGATGAGGAGCTAAGGAGAGCAAGCAATCACCTTGAGTTCTCCTTAAACAGATGAAAACATTGATATTAAGCAAATTTAAAAGCAGAGCATGGAAATCATGAATTCTACTTTAACACTTCATTTGCCTAATTTCAGAAGAAAAACAAAGAGGATGATTTCACATAACACACTTACAAGTACAAAGAGAAGCACACCATCAATACATGTAAGCACAGGAATCCCAAAAAGGATTGCAAAACCCTGGTCTTTCTTCTTTTGCCAAAATTGCAGTGATACAATGAATAATACAATAGAGCTTTCTCCCTCAGGAGTCCAACCATGAAAATGACCAAGAAAGTACATAATATAGGAAATCTAACATCTTTCCTTGCCTCTAGGGGTCGAGCTCATTCTTCTAGGAGCTGTTTCAACCAATTCTAAATTGAGCACTAAAATCTAGGCAGTCAAAACAACTTGCCTCTATAAGCTAGGAAACCGATTCATTCATTAAATGTTTGCTATTTCATGAATGAATCTTCTAGAATAGGTAAATAAGTGCCATATCAACATGAAAATACATTAATTACATCAAAGAGGGTGAAAAATCCCATCCCAAGTCAAAACTGGCCAAAGCTGGGCGAATTCCTGAGCTGTAGGTGAAAAATTATGAAAATTGCCTGATAGGTCGCGCCCTAATCCTGATAGGTCGCGCTTCTTTGGAGCTCTGTTTGAGGCACTTCCAGGTGTCCAAATGAGGCAAAAGTGGGCTTGTTGGAAAGTTCTGGATGTCTACTTTCCAACCCAACTAGAATTTCTGAATTTGGTGGCCATTTGCCCCTCCAAAATTGCAATCTCCCAAGACTGCTCCCTGTTTGTCAAAAAGGTGGCAGAAAGTCAATTTTTGCATGTTTTTTGACCTTCTGGAGGCTCAAAACTTGATGAAATCTCTTGGTAATTGCTGAGCAGGTGTATCTTTGCATGAAAAATCCAGAAATGCTGAGTTTTCCCAAAATGAAGTTGCCCATCGAATAGGTCGCGCGCGGCGCGCGACCTGTCAAGGAGAAAAACCTGTTTTTTGCCCAAAAATTCATAAGTGACCAAAAATGCTCAAATTTTTTTGAAATTTGTGTTGTAGTGAGGTCATTTAATATCATGCTCCTTCAAGGAAGCCTCAACCAAGATGTGAAGGGGATCAGAACTTTTTCGTCGTTTTAGTGCCTTGGCCAACCGCCCTTGAATCACCTTCATTTTCGCCTTGCATACGTGCATTCGGGCCCAATAGTGGTTTTTCATATTTCGGAGCAGGTCCTTATCTTTGTTGGCCTTAGCCAGCAGCCTCTCCAAATGAGCATTGACCCGGAGAAGCATAGCCTCTCGCTCAACGGGTACCAAATCACCGGGTCTCTTTCGAGCCAAGTTGCGGTCCTCATGAATCCTCCGCAACTCATCAAGAGTGTGCTCATCCTCCAACTGCTTGTTGCGCTGCTCTAAATATGTGATCATCCATTGTGCTCCTTCCAATCTTCGCTGCAATGAATCATTTTCATCTCTTAGGTGCTGAATGATCTCCTTTGATTCTATGCTAGGAGAACTGATATCAAGGTCAACAATCTCTATGTCTGGAACACCTGATGGCCCCTCATCAATCTTGGGCTGTTTGCCCCTCTCTGATACCTGTGCTGCTGTCGGCGACGAGGCCCCTTCCACCTGGTGTGGAGATAACACTCGTGGTGCTGATGAAGAAGGCGAGACCCCTTCCACCTGGTGTGGAGATAATACTCGCCTAGCTAATGCAAATAAGGCTCTGTGGCCTCTCTGATAAGTGACCAATGGAGGAGAGCTGACATATCTGGTCTCAGGACTATCATGCTGCTGTGAAGGCCCTCCCTCCTCATGAACAACCTCAGGGGGAGATGATGCTGATGCTGTGAAAAAATCCCGAGAGATAAAATCCTCCCATGGGATACCCTACTGAGCCAACTGATGCATGACCACAAGCTGGATCAAACCATAATGATAAATGCTCCTGTGTTGCTGTGCTGGGCTCCTTCTCTGCACCAAGGGCACCATCCTCTCAATATCCCGTCACATGAACCATGGTATGTTCATCATTCGTACCCGTGTGAAATGCATCAACAAGCGAATATGGTATGAATACAAATATGCAAACCTGCCCTCACAGGTGAAATAGAGCATGATGAGCCTCATCATGGGAGCATACTCATCCCTCAAAAATCTGAAAGGAAACATACCAGTTATGGACCTCATGTAGACAGGTTTAACGAAGGGCTCATACTGAAATCTGTCCAACACTTTGTGTTTGTTCCACTCTTCTCCCACATTTGGTATTCCTGTTGCTTGAGCAATACTTTCAGATGACAATATAAAATCCACCCCTGCAAGATTTACATGCCCATTATGCAAATGCAAAACAAACAAGCGAGCCAATTCCCTATGATGCTGAATTTGAGAAATCCTCTCGCAAAATTCATAACATGAGAGGTAGCGGAAACATGTGACCGCAAGTGGACAAGCCTGCAAATCGGTCAAAGAGGTGGGCTCCTCTCTCTTATGGTGACCACTCTTACCACCCCTGTGAGGCCTCCTTTGTATCTCAATTTCTGGTGTTGACTCATGGTCATCACTTTGCTCATAGTCGGTTTCGGTTTCTGACATGGTTTCAGGAGCAAAGTGGCTGAAATGTACTGCTGCTTTTGCTCAAATGACCTGCTGTTTTTCCCTGTTTGTAATGTTGTTTCAAGGGGACAAATAGCACAAGGGAAATGTTAGGGAAGGGAGACTTTGAAGGGAAATTGGGAAAAATATATGAAATAGGGAAATAGGGAGTTAAGGGGAAGAATCATGACATACATATCATCATACAATTTCATTTGCAAGGATGTTATGGGAAGTAGGGTTTAGGGTTTGATTCTTGATTTTTAGGAATAGGGGTAGGGTTTTAGGGGATTTTGATATTTTGGTAGGGAGATTAGGTAGAAATGATATAGGAGGTGGTAAAGAGAAGTGGGGAAAAAGTGGGGTGACAAGGATGACCTTGAAACAACAAAACAAACCATAGTTCTACAAGCATTTTGACATTTTTAAAGCAAATATACATGAACCTCTCATTTCAATTTGATGGCATTAAAACACCTTTACCATGCTCAATTTTCTTTATCAAGTAAAACACTTTGATGATCAGAGGCCTACCTGCAATCTTGAAGAATTTTGGGGTCGTTTGGGAGTTTACTGGCGATTTTTGTAGATGAATTCCCAACAGGTCGTGCGCAGGTGCTGATAGGTCGCGCGCGCTCAACAGGTCGTGCCAGTGTATTTTTTTAACTGGATGAACCCCCCTGATAGGTCGCGCCGGCCCAACAGGTCGCGCGCAAGTGTTGACAGGTCGCGCGCGGGCTCTGCTTGCAAATTTTGCTCAATTTCTCTCCAAATCGCCCAAATCGCTCTTCACTATTGCTTTGAGGCAAATGATGCTCAAATAGAAGGAGAGAGGGGCTTTATAGGCTTGATTTAAATTAATTTCTCCTCAAACCCTCTTTCTAATGTTTTTAACTTGACACTTTTTCAAAATTTAAATGCTGCTGACTTTATGG
Organism: Pinus tabuliformis; assembly: GCA_031772625.1. NCBI lineage: Eukaryota > Viridiplantae > Streptophyta > Pinopsida > Pinales > Pinaceae > Pinus > Pinus tabuliformis. Next base: position 2,026,119,423 of record CM062816.1, read on the forward strand.
TTTCCTTTTGTCCTGAAATTGTTTGAACTGATGCTTTGTCTTGAAAATTTTTGTAGGGATAGCTTCTGAGGAATCTTGGCAAAGGGGACCAGGGCTGCATGCTGTCTTTTGAAAACTTTTGAATTTTTACAATTTTTTACAAAAATGAGAAAAAAGACCTTGTCTTTAAAAACAAGGTTTTTAAATCCAAGGTTAAAATTAGCTGTACAAGATGAAATCTTTGAAGAAATCTTTGAAGAAAAACTTTGATAGTCATCCCTCTGGCCTGCTGGGCATTTATTGACCTTTAAAGACATAACCTCAAAGACAAATTGGACCTAAACCCTAGACCTAGGACTTTGACAAGACAAGGAACCTTGAAAGAATTTATAGACTGAAACAACTTGATCCAGCAGTGCCAAGAGGGGAATATAGACACCAGCTCCTCCATCAGGGTTATGGCATGCCTAATGGAATGCAATGAAATGACACTGATGAGACACCTACTTATGCAAATGCAGAGAGTTTTGATCGCTGATGGAGGGCTACTAGACTGACTCTAACAGAAGCCATGCATAGTGTAACGTTTTGCCTTGCTCTTGAGCTTCGCGATAATTCTCTAAAAACTCCTTGCAGAGGAACTCGGACCATTTAAACTGGACCCCCTCTGCGCACTACTCAGCCAGTGCCACCACTGGTGTGGGTACTTTGTCTGTGTAGCAATTGTGCATAACCTTACCAGCCAGTATTTGGGTTGCCACTTTCACCACTTTGTCACTGATGCTGGATATGGCGTAGGGCTTTTTCTTCTTCCCTGGCTTGTATTTTTTCTTCATGGCCTCCTCGATGGCTGAGTCACTGTTCTTCCCCTCCGAGATGTCCGTGGGGTCCTCTCCTTTGCATGGAAGCTCGAAGATGCAGTGAACCAAGTCTTCCGTGATGGGGATGGGCTCCTCCAGCCACAAACACCCATCATGCACCAAGCAGAGCAGCTGCCTGATGACAAAAATGGTTATTGGGGTGTGGTAGAAATGTGGCACCCAGAGTAGGTTTAGTAACCTAGCGTTTTCCACTCCGCGCAACCACTTTCGCAGCTCTAATCCTGTAACCCCTGCCGCAGTGTTCTGCTTGGGCTTCATGAGGTGCTTGGTCTCAAGGTGAGGGAACTTCTTGTGGTCAACGAGGTCCCAATCTTTGAATTATAGGCTTGGCACTCGTCCCAGGCGTGTGCCCTCACAAATAATGTTGTTTTGGAGGAGCGGGGTCTAGAGTGAGCTCTTGGTCTCTTTCGGGTCCTTGGGCACTTTAGCCTTCCCTTTTCATGGGGGGACATAGACAGGCAACTTTATCGGGGGGTGTGTAGGTTGAATTTCCTCCTCCATGCCTTCATTCTCGTCTTTTGCAATGATTAGGTCCTCCAGGTCTTCCTCTTCTTCATCGGTTTCTATGGTGACAGCTTTCCCCTTCTCCTCCATTGAAATCTTGGTGCGCAGCAGGTTCCGCAGGGACACACGTACGGGAACCATCGATTGTTTGTCCTTCTTGGGTCTTGGTGTGCGCGGTGATTTCAGGATTTTTGCCACAATCCCGGCACCTTCCGAAGCATCCCCCACAGTTAGGGCCTGTGCGGCCTCCTCGGCAGTCATTTCAGTTATCTCCATAACATCCTCAGTTGTTGTCATCTTATCTGTCCAGAAATCTAGAACTCGCTCACTCAGGAGCTCAATCAACCCTCGACACGCAACAATCAGGGCTCTGCTCAATAGCTCAATTTGCAAATGACCCAGTGTTGTTTGTTGGGTAGCCCTTTGTAATTTATAACACTTTTTGAATTTGAATTCGATTGCTTCCCCCAAATCTGGTTCATTAATTCTCCCTTGGCAGCAGATTTTCCCAAATATTGAACATAAATTGCGTCTTAAATGCCTGCCGCCGGCTCCATTTCGTCTCAAGTCGAGCATCCCATCATGAATAGTGACTTCAAGGGTCACATTCTAGTCAGCCCATGCAGTAGTGCAACCTCCCGTGCATGGTCGTAGACCTTGTGATTCTTTGCTTCTGCGCGCAGCTCCAACATCACGTAGCTCCCGAGCAGAATAGTTTATAGTCCCGCACTCCCTTTCAACTGCCTGGAGTGCTAAGACTGTTCTTCCTTCAGCTAGTCAGGTGGTCGCACCACCCGTGAAAAGTTTCATCCTGTCATCCATCATGTTTCCTAGAGAATACCCACCTTTTATTGTTATGGTCAGCATCACGCACTTTACCATCTGCAACGTGCTACCCTGGTCAATACGCTTAGCAATGTGCGGTCCAAGCCAAGGCATCAGACTAATCAATTCGTGGCGATAGGCCTTAAACCTGTCATCGCAATCATACACATCTTGCCTTATCACCCTGGTTTTTTTCCGAGAAATCTTCCTTTATCTCGTCCTCTAGCTTCTTGACTTCTGCGTCCACCAGAGCGCTTTTCTTCCTTAATCGTATCCTTTCTTCTTCAAGTTCTTGGAGTCTGAGATTTCCCTGTTGGATTTTTGCTTCCAAGGTTCCATGAACCATCATATCTATTGGTGCTATCATGCGCGTTCTAAGTTCTCCAAGTACTATAGAGCTTACTGTGGTTGCTTCATACTATAGTTGTGGCGGTGCCTGCGTGGTTAGGTTTTTGCATGTGATCCTATAAGCCCAGAGAACTGCTAGTACGCGCAGGTCCCAGTCATTCCACTTCATATTGTGGACATTGTTAAGTGCTTCACACACTTTGTTAAAAGCTTATGCGTGCATATTCTTCTGCACACTTGGTCTTTCCGTACTTCGTGGTCCCAACTAGAGAGGTTGTTCATGCCATTTCCTTACCCGCACCTGCTTACCGATCATGTCCTCTACCGCAAGGATAGTGTGTATTCGTGCAGGTTTCACACCATATGCTTGTATCTACCCTGCTAGGTGGGTGTGCGGGCCGGTTAGTCTGTCATACTTGTATTTCAATTGCATCTGAGGCTTCCCAAACCGCATGCGCATCATCCTTCTACATTCACGACAGTCCTCAAAACTTCTTTGGTGCGTACCCCGGTACTTCTCTTTAAAATTTGTTCAAGAATTCATCCACCTCACTCAACCCATCATATGTAGGCATATCTCTTGCCTCTATTGCCATGCAGCATAGTGACTTTGTCATCATGTTACAGTTGAGCATGGTTACCTCGTGTAACCGGTTTTTCCATCATTCTATCTCTTCGTCAGAATTTGATGTGCAGGAGCTTTCACGCTCCCAAGAGATTCAGCCATCCGCAGTTGGATTGACCCAATCTTTCTCCTACGTGGCTATCTTGTAGATGCAGTCTAGATCATCATCATTGTCGTAGTCGCGCACTGGCTCTGTGTAGCCCGATCCCTCTGCAGGGTCTAAAGGTACCACTACGCGCAGAGACTTTTTCTCAAAGATCATCTTGCACTTCTTTAGATTTATCACTTCATTCATGTCAGTGGCCCAATCTATTCCCAATAGCACGGGGTAGGGATTGTTGTCATCAACAATCTCTATCACTTCGAAATCTGCCAGCGCACTTGTTCCTTCAATGTCTACTGTGATTCCTTGCAACCTCCCCATAGGTAGGATATTTTGCTGGTTCTCCATTCATAGTTGGATAGGAGACCATTGCAGCGCAAGCCTACCCATGCGCTCCGATGTCTGCTTTGGCAGGATGTTCACTTCCGATCCTAGATCCATAATCACTTGGTCCATCTCATATTCCCTGATTTGCGTGGTCAAACTCATCTCCCTTCCTGTTTGCGTCTTGTGCTTCCCGAGCTTTCGGACTATGCACGGTTCTCCTGGCATGGTCCCAGCATATCTAGTTATGAGTTCTTGCAGTCCCTTTATAGCCTTGCTGTCATGCAATAGCTTCATGCATGTCTCCAAGAACATAGTGAGCATCGGTGGGTCCATTTCTGGCTCCAGTCTATCTTTACTTCCTGAAGTGGAGGCATCAACGAAGCTCCTCTTAGCTTCCATGAAGGTCTCCTTAGTGTGCTCCAAATCAAATTCTGGTTCCTTCATTGGGGCCTTGCGAACCTAGGTACTTTCTTCAGGCTACTTGCCTTTGTCATCCCCTGTCGTAATACCACTCCGGAGCACGATATTTACATTAGGGTCTTCCTCATGTGGCTCAGACCTCATCATTTGCAGGTTCTGAGTTGGGGGAGGTTGGAGTGCTCCTTTATCGCGCAACCTTGCTATCAGTGTTGGAAAATCCTCTGTCTCATGATCAAACAATGTACAATACAAGCATGATGGCCGCGTTGGATTCGTACAATCACAGGCATAATTTCTTGGCCCTTCACAATTGTAACATATCAACTATCCATGACCTCTTCTTGGTCCCCCTCCACCTCGGCCTCATCTGCACCCCTGAAATCCGGTGCACGCCATTCTTGTGTTTTGATCGAGGGCCCGTGTTTTGGCTTGAATTCTGTAGGTAGGAGTTCGATCCATCATCAGTTCATAACTTCTACAGCTGCATTCATCATGTCCTACTGAACTGCAGAAATTACAGAACAACTTCTGGGAATTCTGTGTATACTTATGTAATAGATGGTAGTTATCTGTAGCATGCTTTCCTCCTATCTGACAAATCGTACACCATAACGTAGGCGCCACACTTGGTCATGTTTGTGCCTCCGGTCTTAGTGGCATTAGCCCTCCTCCCACAAGGTAATTCATGAACACCGTGCAATGGTCCTTGTCATGCCCTTGGTCCTTACTTTTTACGCACCATACCTCGTCGCATGCTTCTGGGTGAGCCGTGCTTTCTTATTTCAAACTTTGCATCTCAAGGCATAAGTTTTTCAACTGCACATGAATCTGCTGAACTCTTAGGTTAGGATCTTGTATTAGAGTCTCGTGTAATCTCATCGCGACCTCCAGAGCCTTAGCCTGAGTGGTTAGCCTTTGTTGCGACAGCGTGTTCCGTAGATGTGGTGTTAACGATGCTACAAACCATTCGCGGTGTTGCCCATATGTTAATGTCATGTTCGCTTTGCGAATTGTGCACTTCAGTCTTTGATCCAACTCCCACGGGGTTTCACCTGGTAGCATTGTGATTTCCTTGAATCCAATGATCGACTGTGCCTCTGATTTTGGCCTGCTAAATTCTTTGTTTAGCGCATCTTGGATATCCGTTATCCCCACATTTGCATTGTCATTTGAATGCTTAATGTACCAGGTCAGCGCGTAATCCTGTAGAGGGTTGACAAACGGTACCTTCTTTATATTGTCGTCTATGACACCTTATGCTTCCCATATAGCTTTTATCACGAACCAAAACTGGTCTGGATCTTCATTCCCTACTCCCTTAAACACTGTTAGCTTTATTGCGTTGGCCATACTGCTTCGCGGTGGTGGCAAAGGTGGTATGGGCGAAGTCGGAGGTGAAGACGGTGAAACTAGTGGTGGTGTGGGTGGGGGTGGTATGCGCGGAATTCTTTGCCTTATTAGATTGATCGCACTTCTTGGCGAAACCTTCGCAAGATCTTCTTCGCCCCCTCGCGGAGGTGAAATCAAGGGGGTAGTTTCTAGTTTTGTGCTATCTTTGTTTCTGTAGATTCTCCCACTCCATGTAGCCCCAAATATCAATTTATTCGCATAACCCATTTTTCACATAGTAGCATTTGAATCCAAGTGTTCAAAGATTTAAAATACTTACCTCGCGGTCCCTTGAAGAAGTGTCATTCTACCTTGCTATAGCTAACTAAAGTATCTACGTGAATACGGTGATGAATCCTCCTATGATTCGATTGAGCCCGTGATCGACAGCGCGCGCGATCTTATCTTCCGATGCTTCCAGTCTACGCACCAATTCTGGAGTGGTTATCTGCTAGCTTCGCGATCTACTCGTACAACTCAGTAGGGAAGGATGCAAAGAAAATTTCGTGGATCTCCATATACAAGTAGCAATCTAACCACTCTTCCTTTGATAGTCACGGATCCCTGTTTTCCTGCACCGTGAACTCATAAATCTTCTTGTCCAACCACTCTTCAATTCCTTTCTTTTTCAGATTCCAACGATATGACATCAGACATCTCTATGCAGATCCTGGTCCTGACAACAAAACTATTTGTTGGCTTGTTGGGGCCTTACCCAGGTTCGGAGTTAATTAGCCAAACAAATCCCTGTACTATTGGCCCTTTCGGCAACAATCCGCGGAGCGCGGACTGAGGTCTCACCCGAAGTAGTATGGGAGGGTGCTAGAACCAGGTTTTCACACCCTTGAGATGTCTGAGAGGCTCTACAGGTCCTTTGTTTGTTCCTGCGCGTAGGTGGCTTCGCGCACCTTTCGTTCCTCGCGGCCTGATACCCTACCTTCACGCAACCCTAACCAGGGGTTGTGCCGCGCTCTATGCTATTACCTGAGATCTTATTTATCTTCTAGTATTAATTAAGCACCTTCACCTACCTAAATTTCTTAAGTTATACTTAACAATACAAAACATTCATACAAGTTTGCGTAGTAAATAAACAATATGCTTGCAAATTATATCCAATCGTGCATTAAACCAGGAAAAGATACACATAATTATAGCAAAACTTCTCTTTATTGATTCTTCAATGGTTACAGACTCGACTCAACCTGAGCACTCAGTTGCAGGGGTCTGCATACTCAGCTGCGGACTACTAAGCCTCTGTGCACTCAACTGTAGAGCCTTCTCCTACTCTATGACCCACAGACACACTTTACACTTTGACTCAATCACTTAGACTTCTCATGCTTCTATTCGTTTCTTCATTTCTCTATACTTAGAGTCTCCCTCTATTTATACAATCCCATGGTCCACAAACCATGGGTAGGTCTATCCAGCCGACATTACATTACAGAAACTAAGGTGGACAACCATGTGACTCTATTATACTTTCACGCCCCACACCCGCAATTTGCAGAGCTTTTACAACAAAATTCAGTCAAAACTTGGGCTTTAAGCCCCAAAACATGCCTTGGGGGGATTCCATTCCCAACAAACTTCTTCATTGGAGCGAGCCTCTGTTTTTTCCATTCAATGGTTGATTCTGGGATATGTAGTTTTAGCTCCATGCTTATATGAGTACTACCATCTTTCTCTTAGAGGAGTTTTTTTCCCCTATAGGTTTCTCTCATTTTCTCTGCTTTTGAGAGTTCGTACTTGGGTACCTTATCAAACCTCATTGTTGAGACCCAATTTTTTCTTTATGTTTACTCCTAATGTTTCACTTAAGGGGTGTGTTAGAGTTGGTATTTTCCAACAGTTATTTTCTCGAAAATCTAGCTATAGTGAGTTGTAAGCTAATGTAGGGATTTATATCTACCCCGTAAATGCCATAGTTATATTTAACTGAGATTGAGCTTCCTCCATTGTTATAAATCAAGGATTACTCTAATTATATTCACAAGTTATGATTAATAACGTAAGTAATTGATATACTTACAGAAGAGAGCTAAATTGAAAAACTGAAAATTGTAATGGTTTCCACAATGCATGATCCTTTGGATTTATTGTTTTCACACTACCAATCTTTGTAAAATACTAGTGATTATTTGTTATTGTATATTGGATCAATGTTTGCAATTGAAAATATTTGTTTCAACTACTAAAATCTAGAAGGTGTGATAAAATAGTGTCCTGGATATTATTCAAAAAATAATCGTTGTATGAACATGGTATGAGAGCTAGGTTGGTCATCGTGGAGATGATATAATGTAAATACTAAGGGGTATCAATCACAATGCAACTCCCACCATTTTGCAATATTTCATCAAACTATTTATAGGTTTGGGTAGATCCAACTGGCCAATTGATTGGAGGATTGATGTTAATATTGTCCATTGATTTCAATTTTAATATTGATGTTTAGAGAAGGAGATAATGTTTAATATGAAAACAACCTAATGGAAAGTAAAACTACTAAAATCAAAGAGGATATTTTGATAGAAATGGAACTATTTACCATCACGTATAACCAAATTCTTGAACAACACTTGGTTAAAACGTCTCCTCATTAAGAGAGGACATGCATGTCTTCCTTTAAAGAATTTTTGCTCAATGATTGTTTCTTAGTAGGCAGATTAAAATCCTCAACCTTTGAAAAAAAACGTATGTCATCAATTAAATAGAGAAATTATGAATGAACATGAAAGGAATCACATGGGCATTAGTGAACATGTTTGCATCTCTCGGAATGGTTTCATCACACAACTTCCATGACTCTATTGTAATGTGAAAAGTGGGAGTGGCTTACAACAGAGAAGAGATTAAATTTATTATTAATTTAACTTATTAATAGACAATTTACTCTCATATGCTGAAGGTAAATATTGCAAAGAAGGAAATTATTAAAAGAAATGAAGGTACTCATTCATAATGAAACTTATAAATAATGAAAATTAAAAAAAAAAAAAATCCTAAAATTTTGAATGGAAAAGCGGATGTTTTTTAATTATTAATTTAAGTTTTTTTATTAGAAAATGAAATATATTTACAGAGTTTAAGAAATTGTGAAAAAAAAGAGTTTCCTGTCTTTCACCATACAATTTTTATTTTTAATATAGTTCCTATAAAATAAATGTAGAACCAATCTTATTTTATAAAACATAAAGAATTTTTAAAAAACATGTTTGTTCTGTACTTTCCTCTTGACCTATAGTTGTAAGTTGGTATTCCTATGGCATATTATCCATGTCCATATTTTTAAGTAACTAGTGAACAATCTCTTCTTCTTTAATCTCATAAAAAACCAAACCCATTGAAATTATAAAGTTACATTTTTTCTTCATTCATCTACAAAGGAGTTGAATCCATTTGACATGATCAAGTTTGATTAAAAAAACGTTGCAAGCCATATTCAGATTTATAAAAATTGCACTTAAACTTTGTATTTAAGGCTTGGATTTGTCACTTCTGATGAAAAATGGTTTCCATATCATCAGATATCCATTATTGTGAATGTCCTCTTATTCATTCATTTTACTTGCGTTTGAAAGAAAAAAAAAGGATTTCCAACTATCTGCTACAATATCCTCATGCTTCTTCATTATGATATTTTTAATGCCAAAAATTTCATCAAGTGGACAATTCTTAGGGTGAGAATGATTGCCCAAGTTGTTCATTTACTAAAATGACCAAAAATATGGAGCCAAACTTTACTTTGTGTAACATGTTTTATGTTGGTTATAATAACTAACAAACAAATGCTAATAGAGAACAATAATTTCCAAATGGGAATCTATTAAGTTATATCATCCCCTATGTTATATTTATATTACAAGTGGTTCCATATATAAGTATAGGAAACTATAACAATTAGGTCAATCTCAATTATTCTGTTCTAACCAAACACATGACAATTCATCCCTAACTAACTTTATTTCTTGTATCACAATTAGTAGTTACTCCAATGTACTCCTCCTTAATGAATACTTGTTATCTCAATATGCATTTGATTAGCCTCATTACTGCAATAAGAGTGTTGCAACTCACAAGGCTACCAACTTTAATTATCAACCCGAGGTTCGTACAAACTTAAGAGGTGACAATGTTATATGCACAATAGGTTAAGTTCTACTAGATGAAGGTATATGAAGGTTGTATGAAGCTTTTTCTAATCCTAGCACCTTTAAGAGGCCCATCTTGCACAAAAACAAATGCACATGGTGTCCTTCAATGACCCAAAAATGTAATTTAGGTGGAAAAGTTTTGAGGGCACTGTAAGATGAGGAGGAAGAGGTTGATGATGATAGGAGGAATGTAGGATGTTGTTCCAAACCTACAAACCACTATCAATACCCGCAAACTAAACAAAAAATCCTCTTTGCAACTTTGAAAAGAATGTCAAACTAATGATCAAATTGTAGCAAAATGAACTAAACCCGAAAGGATGACTTTAATTTTATGAAACTAAGAGGAAATAAGGACGAGTTGAATTTTATTACATCAAAGGAAAATCTAACTTGTAACATGCATCTAACCTGCATCCATGAAATCTTAAATAAGAATGTGATTTAACTCCTAAATGTGCAAAAGAAGAGTATGAAAAAGAGCATTAATCTAAGGTCTAACAATCTACAAAAGAAAGTAACCATATGTTTTTGGCTTGCCAACACATATTATTCAACCACACTTCCCACAAGAGAGGTGGTAAAGAGGTCTACACCACCAAATTTTATAAGTAATTTTTTTATCAATTAAGACAATAGATGCTGCTAATCAAAGGCAATGTATGAATAAAATACACAAAGAGAGACTAGATCCTCTTGGTTGGGCCCTAACCCAAGGGGACTCATCCCTCTGAAACAAAAATCAGATGAAAGATAATAGCAATCTTTTCATTGACATAAAATAGAGTTCAAATACATCATGGAATGAAAATGACAATCTAAAACTTCCTAGCTCTCAATAGATCCTTTCTGCTCCAAAAGTTTGAATCCTATTAAGCCCTTGGGCTTGTTTATTTATACAAAAATGACTGAGGGACAACCTCCTTGGAAAGAGGACTGCTTCCCTCCAAAACCTTGAAAAAAGCGGATCTATCTCCCTTAGATCCTCATATTTCCTTGAGTGCATCGACTGCTAGTAGATCCTCACGCTATACGTGAGTCATTTTAGGGATTAAGTCGAGTTGTAGGTGAGTAAATGTAGGGAAGAAGCCTCCTACATCTCCTCTAACTTCCTCCAATGTGCCTCTGCATAGTAGATGGAATCAAAAAACACTATTTTCCTGAATATTAACCACATCAGCCCATAAAGTATTACAAACCCATTTTAGCCTCCCTATTAAGCACATTATAGTCAAAAGATGTTAATAGATGAAAGGAAAGAGGAAATTATAGTATGAAGGATTCAAAAAATGGGCCTTATGATATACCTATTGATGAGGCCCATCGTCACCCCCACATTGAAGGTCTTTCTCACCCTTTGAGCAACTTACTCACTAATATATAGCTCATGCATGGCTTTGGTGGCCTCGTTGACACCCCAAGGAACCTCAGATGGTGTGCCTTCTTGTGGATAAAAACCTGCATTTGCCTCTATTGCTACCCACTCTATTTGTTCCTCTACCTGATCTCTTTTTTCCTATAGGCCCAATAATAAGGGAGGACTGAGATTTAACCCTGTCCAATTTATCTTCAACCTTTGAGCAATTCTCTTGTAGAGTGGGGTCCTTTCTGGAGCATTCCTCAACCTCTTAGGAGAGTGGTATTCCCTAATTTTTAAACCACGGGGCAGAAGATGCCATCTCCTCTGGAAGGCCTGCAAACTATCAGTCCCCAAAAGCCTAAAATGTATTCAAAATGGATGATAGCTTGCTCTTGTTACTCTAGGTAGTGAGGGGCTAATTTAGGGTTTGCAAAGATGAGGCTATGGTTTCTTATGGCAGCCTTAGGACTTGTTAATTTTTCTTTGATATATAGAGGCTCACTTGCTTCCTTGGCCATAAATTTCTTCACTTCTTCAACCCTTGCTTCTTCATGGACAAGCCAAGAGGCTAGGGCCATCAACTATGCATCTCCCAACTCTGAATTGGGGTCCCATAAGTTCATGTTTGTGAGGACCATTTTGTGCATTTAGAACTCAGCTAATTTGGTCCTATCTTCAACGTTGACTTGTTGGTAGAAATCAATGAACTTCATAGACTCTAGAAATGGGAGAGAGTTATATTGTGCCAATGTCTTAATTTATAATTGTAGCCTTTGTTCTTTGAGGAAGATGGAATATTATTTTGATGGTTTCTTGAATTGGATGGCCTCCATGGCCAAGCTTTCCATGGTGACAAGTTGTGCTTCCTTCTCCTATAGCTACTCTCTTAGCCTCTGATTTTCTAGTTGCAACTTGTCCCTCATGATTGACTCTTTGAATACTAATCTAGCCATTTATTCACCCATTTTCCTCATCTTTTCTTCCATGAGGCCCGCATCCTCAACTTTCTTGGACTTAGCAATATACATCCACCTATGAGTCCATCTTCTTTCATTTTCTAGTTCAAGTAGGATGTGGACTACAAATGTTTTAGGTATGATTCGTCCTTGTTCATAAAAACTATAGTAGGACCCAAGATCAAGTTGTGGATCAAGATCATAGAGTTCTTGTGGTTCTTCAATCTCCTTCTTGAGGTGTTATTGCTATTTCCTGTAGCAGTGTCTCCTTATCCCGTAATAATTTTTCCCCTTCTTGTAGCAGTCCTTTTTCTGCCTGTAGTTGGGTAGTTTCTGCTTGTAATTGCTTGGCTCTAGCTTCCTTAGTGGTTGGTTTTCTTATGTATATCTGAGGTTGTCTTCCCTTGGATTTGAGGGAGGTGTCTTCTTAAATTTTCTCCTTTTGTCATTCTAATTTTCCTTCTCGGTGGTTGACAAATTCTTCAATTGTAATTGGGAATTTTGAAGGAGGTTGAGGCTTCCCTTGTTTAATCCTAGTGCTCTTCCTTCTTTTGAAATATAAAGGGCCTTGCTTGGGCTGCCTCCTTCTAATTTTAATAGGTATGCTAAGGGATATCAAGATGGAAACCACCTTCTTTCACCTCTTGGCTTGATTCTATAGCACTATCTGCAATCCTTTCAAAATAGACTATAATCCTGTAGCAATTGCTTTTGATCCTATAACACTTGATTTTCGACCTTGTTGCTTCTCTGTAGCACCCTAGGGGACCCTTGATCGTATCTAGCTCCATCCTCGATGCCTTAGTGTGCCTCTCTTATCGTTTTAGGAATGACTTATCGGTATAAATAAGATTTGGGTTTGTCCTTTTATCCCTCTTGTGGTAGTGGGCTCAACGCACAGTGTGAGATGGCCCCCACCTGCTACCTACGTATTTCCTCTTATAGACCATTGGCCCCACTCATAATTATCACCCTCTCTTTTTTGTCTTTTTTCCAAGTTGCATGGATGAGTGAGTTAACTACACTTTAACTATTCGAGGGTGGCCAAGCCTGCTGGCCACCTCCAACCTATAAAAACTCATTCCTCATACATTAAAAACATTTTTGAGCTACCATGCACTTAAAGGAAGAGGTGAGGAGTGTCATACATGTTCCTACTTGATGGTCTCAGGCTGCTTCGATGCCTGCATGCTGCTTCAAGATAGTGATTGATCTGCTGGTCTCTGGAGGTGTTATTTTCCATGCTAGTTGCTTCATGCTCTGGTGCTTCTTTTGAACAAAATAGTGTTGTAGATTTTGTCTGATAGGTGCCAGACTGAGCAATTTCTTCAAATGGTGGATCGATTTGCTGTTATTGGGGATTAAAAATGACCCTATAGTATCTCCTTAAGAGTTGTGTGGATGCCCCAAGATCACAAAGGTGGTCCTTCAATGCTTCAGGATGGCTAAGTCTTCATTCTAGAAATGCCAAGTATCTCCAACTGTGGTTCTGTATGGTTTGTGCAAGATGCTATAGGATTGGATCCTTTCATGTAATAGTCACACATACTCCTCCAAGATCACAATAGTCCTCATGAAATGCATTCAGAGACTCTAATAATTCATGGTGAGCTCGTGGATAAGGAGTGGAAACTTTTATGGTGGTGAAAACTGTGGAAAAAGGGGTGAAAATGGATTTATTTCATGGAAAGAGATGGATTTTTGGATAGAGAAATGGCTCAATGGTGTGAAGAATGGATGATGGAGGTGTGGTAGACTTATTTTTTCATTCCCCGGGGAAAAAATAGAATCTAACTCCTCCCTCTATGCCGATCAAAATCGTGTAGCAGTTCAGGACAATCCTGTAGCATTTCAGGACTGAGGCATAATTGAGTGAGATGGGTGGCCTAGTGAGGGAGGAACCTTGGGAGATGGATGGAATGGTGAAGGACATGCAGATAACTAGCCTGATAGATGGAGAAGTGGAATAAGCAGGTTGCTTCCTTTGACTGTTGTCCCTTTGACCGTGGTTGGAACTCTGCAAGCTACTTGCATAATGTAAGCTCTATGTTACTTGTAAGAATGTAAACACTAGTCCAATGGAAGAATGTGAAAAGTTGCACTGATGAAAAGGAAATTAGCCTATACAATAACAATGCTTGGAATTGAAACCCTAAAAGAAGCATAAATTCAAGAAAACATGCCTAGTCTACTTTGCATTAATAAATCACCCCTTAATCATTGCGTTCAAAGAAACTTAGCTTTAGTGACAAAGTTCATTAGGCATTTCATAAGAAAGTCATCATTATTCTTCAAATTCGAAAATTTGTCCTCTAACCCTAATTACATAATTGTGTTGTAGTGAAGAAAAGATAGGTCTAAAGTGGTATTTGGTCCTCCTCAATCATGGTTTCATAGCCTAGGGGTCATTATTCAATCCTAATATATGAGAATCAAGTTTTTGGATCAAATCTAGTCGAGTTTACATGATGCTACATGATGTTATAGGATTGCCCTGTTTTGCTACAGGATTGGATGCGTGAGCATTTTGAGTGTGGAAAAGGCGATCTAAGGGTGGGATAGGGTAGATGAAGGTATATAAAGGTTGTATCAAGATTTTTCCAAGCCTAGCACCTCTCAGAGGCCCATGTTGTACAAAAACAAATGCACACGGTGCCTTCAATGACTCAAAAATGTAATTTCGATGGTAGAGTTTTGAGGGCATTGTAAGTTGAGGAGGAAGAGCTTGATGATGATAGGAGGAATGTAGGATAAATGTGAAAAACTTGAAAGCCACTAGTAGTACTTGCAAACCAAACAAACAATCCTCTTTGCAACTTTGAAAAGAATGCCAAACTAATGATCAAATTGTAGCAAAATAAAATAAACCTGAAAGGATGAGTTGAATTTTATGAAACTAAGTGGAAATAAGGATGAGTTGAATTTTATTGCATCAAAAGACAATCTAACTTGCAACATGCATCTGACCTACATCCATGAAGGTGTAAAGAAGAATGTGATTTAAATCCTAAATGTGCAAAAATAGAGTATGAAAAAGAGCATTAATCTAAGGTCTAACAATCTGCAAAAGAAAGTAACCACATGTTTTTGGCTTTCTAACACATATTCCTCAACCACACTTCCCACAAGAGAGGTGATAGAGATGTTTGCACTAGCAACTTTTATAAGTAAATTTCTATCAAGTAAGACAAGATATTTTGTTAATCAAAGGCAATGCATGAATGAAATACAAAAAGAGAGACTAGAGCCTCTGGGTTGGGCCCTAACCCAAGGGGACTCAACCCTCTAAAATAAATTCAGATGAAAGATAACAATAATCTTTTCATTGATGTAAAATATAGTTCAAATACATCATGGAATGAAAATGATAATCTCAAGCTTCCTAGCTCTCAATAGTTCCTTTTAGCTCAAAAAGTTCGAATCCTATTGAGCCCTTGGGCTTGTTTATTGATACAAAAATGACTGAGGGGTAGCCTCCTTCGAAATATGTCTGCTTCCCTCCAAAATCTTGAAAAAGGTGGATCTAGCTCCCTTAGATCCTCGTAATTCCTTGAGTGCATTAGCTGCTAGTAGATCCTCGAGTTGTAGGTGAGTGATTTTAGGGATCAAGTCGAGTTGTAAGTGAGTAAATGTAGGGGACAAGCCTCCTACATCTCCTCTAGTTGCCTCCAACGTGCCTTTGCATAGTAAATGTACTAAAAAAGCACTCTTTTCCTACATATTAACCACATTAGGCCACAAAGTATGACAAACACCTTTTAGCCTCCCTATTAAGTACATTGTAGTCAAAATATGTTAATAAATGCAAGGAAAGAGGAAATTATAGGTTGGATGATGACAAAATGTGCCTTATGATATACCTATTGATGGGGCCCATCAACATTCTTCAACTTTTTTTGAACTAGTCCCTTCTTCATTGTTTTCTTCCATGTTAACTACCCTTTTCCTTTATATACCTACAAAGAAATAAACAAATTCACCACCCCCACCCCCCCACAACCCCCCACACCCACATCATGACCAATTGTCATCATGAGTTTTTTGTGGTTGGACCGCAACCATTACACCTCTGGGTTTTTGCATTGGCTTACCCTCAACCATCACAAGTGGTTTTTGCTTACCGCTAACAACACATCACATTGTGTGTTTTTTTGCTAACCATAAAGAATAGCGGTTGCAACCACAAATCTTCCTTTATAAAGAGGTTTTTACAAAGTGGTTTTAAGAGTACCACAAACTTTTCAACATAACAAAATTTGGGAGTATACACATCTCATTTCAAATTTGGGAGTACATTCAATTCAAATTTCCAATCCTCATCAAAATATTAATTAAGTAGGACCGTTAAAATTTATGGGGATGTTGTTTTCATTTGCATCTACATTTGCATCTACGCAATACTATTATTTCTCCCTTGCTTGTTTTCTTTCTTCATCCCTGACATGTTTTCCATATTTGTTTGTTCTTTGTGTCTTCATCATTCATTTTCCCATGCTGCTGCATCATTTTCCTATGCAGCTGCGTCATTTTCTATATCATCGTCTTTTTTCATTAGTGGCCATTCTCTTTGTTACTATACCATTATTTTTCTCTTCATTATCTCTTTGTTGTTGCATCATTCTCTCTATGATCATCTTCTTTCATCTTGCTATTCTATATTCTCTTTGCTACTGCATCATTATTATTGTCATCAACTTCTTTCATCATTTTGTTTACTGTTGTTGCATCTATTTCATCATCTTCTTCACTGTCATGTTCTTCTATCATGGAGTCATCTTGTTTTTCTTTTTTGTATATTGATTCCTCCTACAAACAACTAGTTATTGATGTGCATATAAAAAGAAATCCATCTAATGAGATACATCTGTTGCATTTTCTATTATCTAGGAATCCTTTTAAACTACATGATTCATAAACATCTTAAACTCTCTTCATTATAACTTTGTCCTCACCTTATGAGATTATCCCAACCTTTTGAGATTAATCCATCTCACTTTCCCCTGTTAATCAAAGAATCAAATTTTGTGATTTCACATCAAGCTAGCATATGAGTACACCTTGTACCTACCTTAGTGGTTAATTCCATAACTTGATGTTACATCCGCTCTCTGCGTAAGAGGATACATGCTACATGATCACTGCGTGTGCAACCTAACTTGACAGGGCTTTACAAATCATGAGGGGAAAAGCAACTTGCCTGTGCCTTGTCATCACTGATCTTATATTTTCGAAAATATATTTATTATTCATTTTCATTTACATTTTAAAAACCTGGTACAAAGTTATTAATTGGTCCAGGGAGTTGTTATTAGACCAGTTATATCAATAAATCTTGAAGAAGTATATTAGCAAAGGGTGAATTTTATTTCCAATCAAAGTTTTTCACTCAATTTTTTTCTATACCATGTATCCATTTTGAATTCAAATTTCGGAACGATGGTTGATATGGACAAGTACGAAGATCGTGTTGGTGGTGGAGTGTGGGGCTAGAACTCAAACCAAAGCTGTGGCTCATGTCTGCTAAAACTTGATCAACGTACAAGAACGAGGCGCGTCACGAGCTGTAAGATTCCATGCTCGTTGTCACGCGCACTGGCAATGATGGATGACTTCATGGGCGGCCTGCAGGTTAATTCCGGCTCTTTCAGTTCTATCACGCGTACACACACTCGAGTTATGGAAGCATTCGCGTGGGCAGCCGAACAATGAATGTGGTTATTTAAGTCGACCCAATTTGAATGCCCCCTGGCACAGAAAAATGTCAGACAATACGTTTGTGTAGTGAATTGACTATAAATTCAGCACTTTCATTGGGCAGCAATTTTCTCTCTGTGGCCTGAACCATGTGATTAAGAAAGTCGAGTTTTAACTAATTCAGAAAATTGAATAATTTCAACATTTAAATTAGTTTATTTCAACATAGAAGGAATTTGAAAGTTAATAATCAGAGGTAATCAATTCAAGTATTTTCAACAAGTTTGATTTACAACACTCAATCAGTTCATATAATCAACCTATATTATCAATTTCACATAATCAACCTATATTATCAATTTATTTATTTGAAATAATTTTTAATTGGGTGGAGAGGTGCATATTACAGTGCAATCTAGGACTTTTGTATGAGGGCGGCGGGTTATTTGCCTCCTCACTCGGGTTCGACCCACAATACATGTATGCGCTGTCGTAACAGCTATTGTATTCATCTGATTTTCTATATAATATAAATTGTATTCTGGGTTAATATAAAAGCTTTTTAAAGAGGGACTTAACCCCCCTCATTTTTAAAAAAATCTAGGACATGAACTAAGTTTTATGCTCAATATGGAGTAGACATGTATTTCTTGAAAATGAAAATAAAATATTTTAAACAAAAAAAATAATGTTGGTATATATTTGTTAAATTTAATCAAAAAGCAATATAAAACATCAATAATTTTTTAAAATAAAAATAAAATATACTCTAAATAAAATATAATATTGGTAAATATTTTGTTAATTTTAATTGTTTTCATTGTAAAACATAAAAAATCTCATTACCCAATAATATCAAAAAAATAAAAATAAAAGTTTACTTATGTTTTCTTTGTAAATATTTCAATATAGATCTACATAGATTGTTTGAACAATGCTCATAAATTGTTTAAAATAATTGAGTTACTTTTTTTTAATGAGAGGGAGATGTATAATTCATTCAATTTTGAATAGAAATTCATATATGACATTCAAAAATACTAATAATAAAAAAATATTCAATATGCCCGTAAATAAAAAAATTTCAATAACATTAATAATAATATTGATATGTATTTAAAAATATATTAATAACATAAAAACATTTTAATATGGACAATGTGGTTCATAAATAAAATATTTCAATGTGAACTATGCATATATGTATATATTATTATATTAAAAACAATTTAAAAAATATCTATATTATATTATTATAGTTAAAATATTTTAAAATGTTTCAAGTATTTTCATTATTTTAATTTTTTTTTGTTTTTCAATATATATTAGTAAATCTTTTCTAAAATCTAGCAAAGATTTGTTGGAATTATAATGAATTACAATTTTTAAGTTGTGTAGTCTACACAATCTAAGTGCCCAAGGGGACTTTTAAGACAATGTATTGGTTTAAGCATTAAAAAATGGAATTTAACCAATGAAAAATTACACATAAAATCCATCTTAATCACATATTTATGAAGCTCCTAGAGGGATTATCTTAAGGTATAAACATTTTTCCAAATTTTATGTGCATATCAAGAGATTTGATCTCTCTCCATGCTTAGTAGATCAGTGGTTAACATGGATCGATACTGGTTATACTTAAATTGTTAATTAAAGATTTTGAATCTCGTGTCCCACAAACAAGTTTTATACATCAATTTGATATCTATACTTGTTATACTTAAATCGTTAATTAAAGACTTTGAATCTCTTGCCCCACAAACACGTTTTATACATTAATTTGATATATAACTTCACTGTAACCTTAACAAATAATAACAATAATAATAATATAGCATTTTAATTAAAATCTTAAAAGAAATCACACAAAAGAAATATAAAACTAAATCCTACTTTATAAAACATAAAAACTTTGATATTAATGAAAAATATGTTTTTTGTGTACTTCCTCTTGGCCAAGAGTTAGAAGTTGATATTTCTATTTCATATTATCTTTGTCCACATTTCTTCTAAGTAACTAGTAATCAATTTCTTCTTCCTTTGTTAGTGTTGATCTTTTCCAATGTATACTTATCCAATAAGCTAAGGGTTGTGAGTTGTAAACTCACATGGGATTGTTATCTATGCAGACAGTGTGTCTCTTTCATTATTATAAGTGATGAACTTCTCTATGTATTTGGACAACATTGCTAATAATTCAAAACAATAGAGGAGACACACTTAGATAACAATGGAAGAGACACACTTAGATAACAAAAAATCTAAAAATCCCTGTCTGCATAGATAACAATCCCATTAGAATTTTCATAACGAGATGAATAAAATTTTTTTTCTAATGGGATTGTTATCTATGCAGACAGGGATTTTTAGATTTTTTTTATTCATCTCGTTAGAATTTTCCCTTTAATAATATGTTTCTTTATTTTTATAGATTTGTTTTTAATTCATTAATATGATTGTTTGAATATTGATTTTATGGTCTGTTTTATTAATTATTTAATCTTTTTATTTTTGACTTTTTAACGTTCATTTGAATATTAAACCTATCTTGAGGTACAGTCTATTATGAAAAGAAAAGGGTAAGTGTTTGAATATTGATTTTATGGTCTGTTTTATTAATTATTTAATCTTTTTATTTTTTATTTTTTGACGTTCATTTGAATATTAAACTTATCTTGAGGTACAGTCTATTATGAAAAGAAAAGGGTAAGTGGTTTTATGGGGTTTGTTTCGCAAACCCTTGGTTTTTTTTCATTTTCAACATAGTATCTCTAATATATTTATTTTTCAAAACTCGATAAAATTTCTTATTAATGTCTTGAACATGAGCTACATTTATTGGTTCGAAACGTCAACGAAAAAATTAATGTGATGAATCCAAAAATATTAGATTAAAATATGTTATATATAGATGGATCTATTGTTTTGTTGCAAATTTGAGCAAATATACTTTGTTTGTTTGTGTTTTTTTGCAAAATCCATTCTCCTTTATGCCAGGGAAAATTTTAGGGGCTAGTATTTGCAGGTGGGTTAATTTTCCATGGTTTTTCTAAAAAATGATTCACCATTTTCCATTTGTTTCTAAAAATGATTCCCCCAAATTTTATAGTATAAAATTATTTTACCTTAAAAATCACCAGAATTTTATAGATACTATATAAGATGATTATAAATTTGAACATTTTTACAAAAAATCACCAAACATTTTATAGTTTGCAAATTAGGGACTAGTGATATTCACCAAGGTTTATAAACTCTAAGACATGTTTCCATCCTTAAAATTTTCCCTGCTTTATGCAAGTGGTGTTCTTGTTCACCAAATGCCATATTTGTGAAAACTAATGTTCCCATGGAGACTTCTAGCACACATATTTGAAGAACAACACTATTTTGTGTCTACGTCGACTCTTATATTGTGTAATGACTATGTGGACCAGGACTAGTGCCAATTCATATGATAGATGTATTTCATTGGTGGGTTATCATGGGTTGGCATGGTAAATCGATAGTCACCTTGATACCACTATCAATGACAATTATTGGAATTTTTTCTGATGTGGAGTTGAAACTTACTAAATTTTTCATTTTGATCCATAGATGGCTTTGTCCTAAACGAATATCCATCATACATACTAACAATCTTCAATCCAGGGCAATACAGGTAGATTTCTTCTAGATTGCAAACCTAGGATGATAAAGGAATTGATGTTACAAGCCCTATAAATAGAAGCAAATCACAAGAAGTTTTAGTAGCCACTATAATAATGTAGCTTGGAATATACATTTTTGCAATTGAAACAATGCCTTTCATCCTCTCACTGACATTTCCTGAAGACATTTTATTGTTGTGCAAATGATTTTATGTATAATTACACGAACTCAACTCAACCCTCCACTTGGACGTGATTGAAGAACATCCTTGAAAGAATAATGATATTGCTCCTTAAATTTAATATATTGTTGGTCATTCATTAATAGATTGATCTTCAACTTTCCATTAGAGAATTTTTGAGGTCTAAATTGGGTCTCCTAAGGAATATTGTAAAATAATAGTGGAAATAATAAAATAAGATTATATTACATCATCAATTTTTTGCGGAAAAAAGGAAAAACTATTTTTTCAACTCATATTTTCAACTTATTTCCTATTGGTTTTACTCAAATTTTGAGCGGGAGTACTCATTGGATGCATAATTTTATTCTTCGTCCAAGGAGTACCCATGTTACATACTTTCAATGGACCTTGTTACATGTAAAATGAGAAATATGCAACATGGGTAGTCCGTGGATGAGGAATTAAATTATGCATCAAACAAGTGCTCCTGCTTGAAATTTGAGTAAAACCCTATAGAGAGAAATTGAAAATATGAGTTGAAAAAATAGTTTTATCTTTTTATTTTTTAATATTTTTACTTTTTTACTCCAAAAATGGTGAATCATCCCCATGGTTGGCATCATCATCTTGAATCTTATTGGTTTTAATCAAGTTAATTTTTATTGTACATTTTTGTTTTGAGGTCCACTTTAGACCTCAAAATTTCTCTAATGAGTGTGGTAAAGCATACTAATTTGATTGGGGCCCTATATCATGAATTCAACCAATTCGTGAAACTATTATTGTTATCATCAAGTTCTTCCATTATTTTCTAGTTCTTTTCCTTATTTGGTACTCTTTATTTTGGTTGTAGTAATTTTATTTCTATGGCTACTGTTAACACATGATCAACTTGATGTAAATATTTTAAAAGTTTGCAACCAACATCTAAGGTACCTTTGTTTTGTTTTGGTGGTTACTGGAAGATGATGTGCTTTAGTCCCCCAAATTACATTTGGATTCAACCATTGGTCCTGTTTTGTAACACTTGCGAACTAGAAGGCATCAACACTTGTGTAGACATTGTATTACAAGTCATACAAATGCTCTTGCAGGTAGTTTGATTGGTTCAAAATAGGTTATTGGTGTGGTACATGCTTTGTCAAATGTCTTGGGAGGTGTATTAAGTCCAAATGTTGTCTCCTTGATTCTTCCTAGCATAAAGACCCTACACCTTCATGTACAATGAATTGTCATTTCTTCAATGAACGAGATTTGTTGAGTTATGTTGTGGGACATTTGTGTATTAGCAACATCTAAATATTGTCTTGGAGATTTGCACACTGGCATGATTTGAGCCTTATCCTTGTTTTTATTTTAGTTTCACATTAATTTCTTTGTTATTGTTCCTTGGCTAAACTAGGGAACCATTTAGAAATTTGAAGATCCACAACTTTACCTCTCACCACAAGGAAACTGTTAAATATTAATGGAAACACTTTGTTGTGAGACAAAGTTCTATATAGAAATTATTAAAGAAGAACATGTTGTGTAACACCAATCACATCCTATTAACCTCTCTTTGGTACGTTTCAATGCGGTATTTGTTAATTTTGTGATTGGGTTTCTTGCAAAAAGAACAAGATCTATGTCCTTGATGTGATCAATTGTTGGCTACTCATCTTTGAGTCCATTTCTCAACTTATTGTTTTGACCAATTTATCAAGATGGGCAAAATATTGCTAGAACTTCACGAGAATATGGTAACTAAGAAACTTCATAATGAGGTCCATAACTTGCAGTCTATTGTTTCTATATACCAAGTAGAGAATGCAACACTTAAGCAACGATTCCTTTCTTCTATTGTTGAGAAAATCAGGAAGCTTGATAATTTGGAGTAAACCATGGGAGAATATTTCAATTGCAAATGAATTTCAAACCAAGTTTGACCTTCTTGATGATTTGGAGGAGGAATTTGAGTCCCTTTTTGACTCATAAAATGCTTTCTTGAAGAAGCAAATTTGCAAGCCTGATGAGAAAAACTCTTAGTGAGTAACCAACGTTGCTTATCTAAATCCTCCATGGAAATTCTTTGTGAAGAAACTGCCTCCCTTCAAGAAGATAACAATAGAATCTTTGACCAATATCAAAATTTGAAAGAAGATCACAATGCATTGTTTTTGTAGTCGACAGAGAAAAATGAGATTATTCAAGACTTGCAAGAGTGCAAAAAGAAACTTGAACATGAAGTTAATTTTCTACAGGATGCTGAGAAGGATATTGTTGTTGTTGAGCTACCACACTCACCTATTACTTCTTCCACCCTTCATTATGTTGATTTTCAAAAGCCTGTTATTGATGATTGTGACTCATCACCTGCTTTTATTACACCTAACTTTGAAAAACACACTACTAGTATTGGATCTCAACTTTTGAGAAAAATGGGATATACTAGAGGAGGAATTGGGATATTAAATCCCTATAATACTAGTGTAGCCCCCATATCGTTATTTTTGTGCCCCATAGAAGCTCGCTATTATTATTTTTGAGCCCTTACTTTATTATTGTTATATAGGCCCTAATTATATTTTGACCCTTTAGACTCCTATATATACCAAGGAGGTCTTGTCATTTGAATCATCCAAGAATTATTCATTTATGCGATATAATGGGAGGTTTCCCCTTGAAGTAGCTTATTATTTAGTCATTGATCTATATTTTATTATGTTTATGTGTTATTTTTTATATGGATAAATAACATTTGGTATTAGAGATCTTGACTCTAGGCTTTCATTGCTTCAAATTAGCCATTGTGGACTTTTCTCTATCTCTTTTTATGTGAAGCTTCATATTGTGAAAATGCTACCACGTGGAGGTGAAATATTGACGAACATCTGGTTACAATTTTATACCTTGGTTTGCTATATTTTTATAGATATGGTCCAAGGAAGTTAGGGTTTCTTATGCTCCAAAATTCAGTTTCAAACAGGTATCCCAAAGGAAAATAATCATAACTTTCTCTTCGAGCATCAGATTTGAATTCCATAAACCTCTACTAAAAGTGCACAGACTGTATTTGTTTTGGTAGGATTTTTAGGGTAAAAGGTGGGAACAATGGCATGTGACCTCGTACAAGTTCGCTCAACTAAACTAGTCCATCAGTCGGCCATCGTGGGAGATTTAGCATAACTTTAGCTTGAAGAATCCAATTTTGGTCTCATTGGTGGGGTTGGAAATAAGACTCGGAGAGCTACCTCATGATTCAATTTAAGACATTGGGAGGCTAAAATCATAGAGATAAAATAGTATCAAGGTCAGCCAGATAAACAAGCTCAAAATAAAGCTCTTAAAAGGTGTGTATTTTTAAATTTACAAAAATTTTGTTTGAAAAATTAGTTTGAAGTGATTAAAAGGGAATAGTGAAGCATAAATATCATTAATTGTTTCCAAAATTCCTCCCCAAAAAAGAAATTCTACACCCATTAAGCCCTTGGAAAGGTCTACTATGACACATAAAGAGGAAGAAATGAAGCATCATATACCAAAATTATAGGACCAAGATAAACTAATTTCGCTCTCACAAAGAGAAATCAAAGATGAAATAAAAGGGGACATGGATGGTTTAAAAAGGGACATGGAAGGTTTTAAGGAAGGTTTGACAAAGTTGCTACAAGAAAGGCTTGCTAATGGTGACAAGGTATTCCATGAAACTCATGATGAAAGCAAAAGGAATGTGAATCATGAATTTAGAGATTCCAACTTTGGGTTGAAGACTAACCATATTCTAGTGACCGATACGAGGAAGTTTTATGGCAAGGATACAATAACATGGATACTATAGATGGAGAAGTTCTTTGGTCTACACGATGTTAAACACACACAAAAGGCATGTATTGCATCATTTTATTTAGAACCCGGTCAATTTGTGTGGTATCACTAACTTTATTCTTGTAAATCACTTATCACTTGGGAAATTTTTGCAAAGGAATTGATAACACATTATAAGGATACAAAGATAAATACCTTCTTTATCCAATTGATAAATCTCAAATGAAAGGGTTGAGTTGGGGAGTACATTGATGACTTCTAAAGATTAAATATCAAGGTAACTAATATTCCTAAGGAGCATCTAATTGATGTCTTCATAGGTACCTTAAAGAATAACATCCAACATGAGGTTTTCCTTTGGGAACCTAAGTCATTGGAGAACGCATTCAGGGTGGGAAGAAAAGTTGAATGTAAATTTATGGCAACAATGAGGTCTACCACTCACAATTATAAAGATGGAAGTGTAGCCTCTCCTAGCCTTTGACAACCTACAAGGTTGACACCACAACAATTGGAGGAAAAAAGAGCAAAAGGGCTTTGTTATAGTTGTGATAGAAAATACACTAAAGGTCATAAATGTGATGAGAATAAATTATTTTACATAGATTATAAAGAGGATGAAGAAAAGGAACAATAAATATCAAAAGAAGAAGATATACACTAGGAACCAACCCTGGGGGTTAAAAAACAAGAAATGAATCCAATCATATCTTGTAATACATTGGTTGGAATTACAACTCCTCAAACTCTCAAGTTAGAAGGATATATAAAGAAGAAAAAGGTAATAGTATTGATTGATTCAAGTAGTACCCATAATTTTATTCATTGTAAGATAGCCAAGGGTTTTAATTTCTTTCTATATCCAGCACCAAAGTGTCAATTGATGGTTGCAAATATAGGAACTATAAATTTCTTAGGGAAGTGTCATAATATCAAACTAACCATGGGGGAATATGTATTGAATAGTCCCATGCTTTCCATTCCAATGGGTGTTGTTGATGTTGTATTAGGAGTCCAAGGGTTACAATCTTTGGCGGTGATAACTTTTAATTATCAAGACATTTTCTTGAAATTTTTATGGAAGGGAA
Source organism: Pinus tabuliformis (assembly GCA_031772625.1). Lineage (NCBI taxonomy): Eukaryota > Viridiplantae > Streptophyta > Pinopsida > Pinales > Pinaceae > Pinus > Pinus tabuliformis. The sequence goes on from CM062816.1 coordinate 2,026,145,727, forward strand.
AGGAAATTAAATTAAGGGGTATCGTAGGGAAACATAGGAAGATAATTAGCTCTAATTATGGAATGAAAAATATTTTGAAGAAGGAACAATGATGGGTAATTGCACAATCATGCTCACTAGATGTTCAAACCGCTAAGTCATCAATTTATTTAGATATCCAAAGCGTCCTTGGAAATCATGCCAAGGTATTTAAGACTCCCAAAGGTCTCCCACCTTTTCATGATAATATTCATGTTATTCACTTGATTATAGGAATTGTTCCTCCAAACATCAGACCTTAAAAATATCCCTATGCTCAGATGAGTGAAATTGAACATATGGTTGCAAAAATGCTAGAGGCACGTATAATTCAACGTAGCCAAAGTTATTTATCTTCTCTAGTAGTATTGGTGCACAAGAAGGATGGATCATGGCATATATGTCTAGATTATAAAGAGCTCAATAAGATCACTATTAAAGATAAATTTCTCATTCATCATTGACAAATTGTTGGATGAAATACATGGAGAGGTTAACTTCACTAAAATGGATCTTTGTTCAAGATATCATCGAATTATAATAAAGACATAAGACATTCCAAAAACTACATTTAAAACTCATGAAGGTCATTATGAATTTTTGGTCATGCCTTTTAGCCTTACCAATGCACCTTACACATTTCAAGTTTTGAGAGGGTGCTCAGACTATCTGAGGAGAAACAATTGTATGCAAAACCCTCCAAATGTTTCTTTGGGGTATAGGAAGTGGAATATTTGGGTCATATTGTATCTCATGAGGGTGTTAAGGTAGACCCTAACAAAATTAAATCCATAGAGGAATAGAAAATCCCCACAAACTTAAGGCATCTTCCAGGATTTTTTGGGTTGATAAGGTATTATCACAAGTTTGTTAAGTATTATAAGAAAATACCAGCACCAATAATAACATTAATGAAGAAAGATGCATTTTTTTGAACTCTAGAAGCAACTAAAGCCTTTGAACATCTTAAAGATGTAATGTGCCGAGCTTCAATATTAACTACGCTAGACTTCACAAAAACCTTTATTATGGAATGTGATGCACATGAAATGGCATTGGCGTTGTTTCAATGCAAGAAGGGAGATCCATTACTTTTGAAAGTCATCTAATCAATGGAAAATATTTGCATAAACCTATTTATGAGAAGGAAATGTTGGTAATACTACATGCCTTGAAGAAAAGGTGCCCTTACCCAATGGGAAGACACTGCAAGATAAAAATAGATCATGATAGTCTTAAATACTTGGGAAAAAATTATCTTCATAAGAGCAACTAAAACTTGTCAGAAATATGTTGGGTTATGACTTTGAAATCATCTAAAAAAAGGGAAGAAAAATGTTGTTGCATATGCACTCTCAAGAAGGGATGAGGATGTGGAAGTATTGCTCTGTGCCATTTCTATTATCCAACCTAATTGGATAATTGAAGCAAGGGATGAATGGAAGAATGACGAAGAGGTGTGGATACTCATTCAAAAGTTGTAGCAAGATCCCAGTGCATTAGTGATATATTTATTTGAAAAATGATTCATTATGGTACAAATATTGCTTATATGTATGTAAGAATTTCCAACTCAAACAAAAATTTATTTTGGAATTGCACAACTTTGCTATAGGAGGGCACTCGGGATTTTTGAAAACTTACCACAGGGTCAACAAGGAATTTTTTTGGGATGGCCTTAAATATGCTATTCAGAATTTTGTGGTAGAATGTTTGATTTGCCAACAAAATAAAATTGAGACAATTAAGACCCTAGGTATTTATAACCATTAGCCATTTCAAGTCAGGATTGGGAGGAGGTCTCAATGGATTTTATCATGGGTTTACCCAAGTCCGAAGGAAATAGTGTCGTCATGGTGGTAATTTTTAGAATTACTGATGGGCCTCTAAATTAGACATAAGTTAAGGCCCATGCCTCTAATTTAAAACATAAATTAAGGCATATGACAATCCTTCCGCACATTAAACCTCTCTTTTTGCATTAGATAATTTATTTTTAACTTTAATATATTCATTAGGAAGGTTTATGAATAATTGAACATTTGTGCCTAATATTATTTATTTTTGTGGAATATTATGAGAATATTGGGGAGATTATGAAGAGTTAGAGGAGGAGATAATTTAGGGACTTCTTCCCTACTACTGGAGGATCAATAATAAATAATAAGTCAAGATATTATGGAACTATGGCACAAATTATGGAACTCCAATGATTGAGAAAATCTAGGAATGTGTTCCACTAATCAAGGGAGCAGATCCACCAATCAAGGGCGCAGATCTACTAATCAGGGGATTTTGGTGGGGAAAGCTTCCTCCATCCATGGGGAATGATTCTTAATCATTTTTTATAAGTACCAAGTTGAATTTTCCTCTAGGGAATGATTGAGAAAATCTAGGAATGTGTTCCCTACCATTTAATGCAAATTCTTAGTATTGGGGACTACATCCACTAATCAAGGCATTTTGGTGGGGAAAGCTTCCTCCATTCATGGGGAATGATTCCTAATCATTTTGTATAATTACCAAGTCAATTTTTCCTCAAGGAGAGGGATTTTAATTAGTGTTATTGTGGAGAGAGCTTGTATTCTTATAGCTCCATCGTATTTTCTTGCAGGGATGTAATCGTATTGATGGAATAATGAAGATTGGTTTCATGTTCAGCTTCTAAATCTTGTTCTCTTCCATAGGTCTCTGAGTTTCCTTGGGATTGGCCATCCGAGGAACCTCAAAGACCTTTTGTATCATTTTCTTTCATTCTTTTCATTGCTTATTCACATGCATCTCTAGTTTTTATTTCTTTCTATTTTTGCATTTAGTATTAATGATTTCTTGTTGTAGGATTGAATTAAATGGTTGATGTAAGTTATTTTGCAGGATCAAAAACATTATTTCATCCTTGAAAAATCTTTGGAATTTCATAATAATCATTGAGTTGCTTGGATTAGTCTTCTTATTCCCAAATCTAGATGAATGGACCTCCTCTTTGGCAAATAACAGTAAATTTCTGCTATTTTTTAGAGCATGGTAATGAGCTTCAATCGACTTGATTCCACTTGCATTAGATCACAAAAAAATTCTAGCTCATAGAAAAAATTACCTCATTGCATTTGCACTTGATTTGGTTAGGCATTTCTTAAAGTTACTAGCTCACTAGTTCTCAAATTTTTGGACTTTCAACTAGTAATGCTTTTTTTTTCATGTGTTAACAAAGGTCTTTTTGAGTGATTACACTTGGAATAGGGACCTTAGACATCCTTGTTAATAAAAAAATTTGTCCCATCCAATTTGGATTTGATTTGCTTGGTCATTAAACCCTCACTATTTTCATCATTTCACAAGGAAACTTCTCCAAGCTTTTTGGGCGAATCCATCCATCTCCCGACTTCGGTTTTGAGTTCTGAGTCATCTTAGGAATTTTCCCACTCCATTCCACCCATAACACACCTTCCCTAGGCCTCCCATCACCTCCAACACCTCACATTTTTCTCTCAGCTATATCCTGTAGGTTCATTGTAATTCCTACAGGATCATCTTGTAGGTTTTCCTGAAATGGCCTGTTTTGAGGCCGAATTGAGGGAAAACCTCCAGGAAGTCACTAAAAGCCTCCAAGGGTCTCCCACATCATCCAACCATCTCCTAACACTTCCATCCATCCTCCAACATCCTTAATTCACCTACCACATCACCAAAAGAAATTAGTTTGCATACTTGATTTTGCATGAAAAGACAAAAAGACCAAAAATAGATTTATTTCAGTCCTTTTACTTGCACATTAGTGATGTTTGATGCTTCTTACTTCCATGATTAGATAATAGCATTTGGTTCATGATAATTTAGCATTATTGCAAAGCATAGTTTATTGGCAGTTAATTAGGAAATGGTGTGATTTAGCATTAAATTTTCGTCTCTTTCCTTGTACCTTCTTTCTTGCAATAGGTTAAGGTTCCATTTCGAACATTTCATTTTCTACAATTAGTTTAGGATTTGAATTCAGTACATGCACTCCATTACATCATGACAACAAAGGAATGACACATTATATGTCACACATATAGTGCCGAAACCTCTTAAGTTTGTACGAACCCCGGGTTGATAATTAAAGTCGGTAGCCTTGGGAGTTGCAACATTATTTTTGCAATAGTGAGGCTCATCACTTTTTGGCGCCGTTGCCAGGAGGTGTCAAAGTATGCATTGTTTTCTTCCCTAGTTGATTCATTTCTTTTTAATTTTTTCAAAAACAAAAATATCTTTATTAGGCATATTTAATTTCAAAAGTAGAAAATTGCATTGCATTATAGTTTTCATTCAATCATAAAAACAAAAACAAAATTCGCCAACACCAACCCACCCTCACATTTGATCACATGGTGCAGTAAGTGCCATATCACCATTCACTTTTGCAAGTAGAACAAGAAGATGGCAAAGAATTTAGAAGAAATTGATGGCGCTGATGCAATGAGGAAGATCCTATCAGATTTTCCATTCAAGATACTGATGAAAGTGTGCACATGAAGAACATCCCTCCATCTTTTCTTCCACAATTTCATGGTCTAAGGTCGGAGGATCCGGAAACCTTTCTCTTTGAATTTGAGATTGTTTGTAGATCTTATGGTTACTTATTAAAAACTCAAAAATTGAGATTGTTTTCGGCAACATTGAAGGATAGAGCTCTTAAATGGTTCATGAGTTTAGGGACTAATTCAATAAGATCATGGAATGATATGCAAAAGATATTCCTAGAAAAATATAAAGATCATGATCTTAAAGAAGAAATATTTAGAATGAATCAAAGAGAAGATGAGAGTCTAGAGGATCTAATAGAGAGGTTCATGTATAATCTTAAGAGGGAAAAACTACATCATTTAGGATCTGACACACTAAAAACCCTCTTACTTAGAACAATTAGGGATGAGTGGATTGATCTCCTTAATCTCATAAGTAGAGGTGGTGTATATCAATTATCATTTGAGGAAATTTTTGAAACATGCAAACACATATCAAGAGGAAAAGCAAGAGTAGGTAAATCAGCATCAAGATCAGTAAGTCAAGCTAAACTTGGAAATTTGTTTGATGATTTTAAAACAAAAATTCTTAGCAATCTAACAAAACAAGTAGAAATGTTAAGAATGCAAGATGAAGGAAAAGAAAATTTTGATATTTGTTTTGCAAAATCACATGGTGTTAAACATTGTCCATCATTATCAAGGTTGAAGGAATTTTACCAAGATGACAATGGAGCAAGTCAATTGCCAATGCAGCTATGTTATGTAGCTCCAAGAGAACCATGGCGACCTATTCAGCCAGATATGATGCAAGAGCCTAATTCACAATTTCAAGGTTATGCATATCCACCTCAAAGTAATTGGAACACACCTTTTCCTTGGCAACATTGACCATCTCAACCCCAAAACCAATCTTGGCAACAAGGTTGGCAAGGAACTTATGGGAGCCATCCACAATATCCTCAATATTTTCCTCAACATTTTCCTCAATATCCCCCATATCCGACTCCATGTTATCCCTACCATTCATCTCCACCACAACCACAACCCCAACCACATCCATCTCAAATACCCACTCCCACTTAATTACCTCTACCACCATTTCCAAACCCAGACATTGAAGTAGCTCATCCCACTTACAATGATGAGGTACAACACTTCCAAACATCTCCTCTTGAGATCAATGGTATTCACCATAGCTTAGGAAGAGTATTGAAAAAAAGAGATAATCTTGATATTATTGAAGGACCACATCCAAAAGAAGAAGATTAAAATGAGAATACCAAAGGATCATGGGTTGCATTTGATAAAGAGCAGACAACAAAATCAGAGATCGAGAAAGCTCCCTCATGGTTACCATCAAATCCTCCATGTGGTCAAGAGAACAATAAAACAATAAAACAATAAGAGGAAGAATTGAAGGTCATGGAAGAAGAAGACATCCAATATGATCCAAATCAGTAAGTGAACTAGGGGCATCATAACTATATTGAAATATGGTTCCAGATAGTCATTAAGTTGCAACAATACCCTCTTCTTCAAATGTGCTTGATATCATCAAAGTCAAATCATTTGATTTCTAAAATCCAGGTACATGTCAAAGCATAAATTTCAAGCCTCCACATCATTTTCTCTGTCATATTGATGTGCACATGGCTCCATTGGGAGTATTCTTATACTTGAAAGTGATTTTTCTTTTCAAGTAGGGTAGGGTAGAAGAAAAAAAAAAATCTAAGGTGAAAACTTCCTTGGAGGTGCCTCAGATTGGCTCATTGATTTAAAACCTCCATGAGGCGGTCAATGGGTTGGAAAAAAGAAAAAAGAGAAAAAAAAAGATCCTAGGTGAAAACCTCCTTTGAGGCACCTATGCAGACCTACTATTTGAAAACATCATTGAGGTGGCTAGTAGGCCTAGAAGAAAAAAAAAAGAGAACAAAAAAAATAAATAAAATAATCCTTGCTCCATGCATGCATGTACTCTCCGACATCCGCAAGCAACAAGAACAAGTTGGTACCAAAATAAAAATTGGTCAAGCCTAGTCAAAAGAAGTCAAATTTTGACTTTCTCCTACTTCGCCCAAATTCTCCAACAAGGCCAAGGTCAATGCAATCCATCACCCTCATCTATTTTCACCATCGACCCATCATGCTCAAGCTTCTACCATTCATTTTCCTTGCTGTCCTAAAAACCTACAGGATGCTCTGTTTTACTACAAGATATAAAAATAAATAGAGCAGAAATTTGTTTTTGCCATAACTTGAAAACCATGCATCCATTTGCCAATATGTTTCATGGGGAGATGCATATGGATGATGGTAACATGCTCAAGTAGTTTCAACAAATTCGATTGCATGGTTTCCAAGAATTTGGTCTCCATCAACTTTAGCCATTTTTGTTGGGTTGTGTTATATTCTTTCCACGACTAGCCCACATAGTTAACCAGGGGGTTAGAGGGGGGGAAGAGCACCCCCTTCGTTACACTGATTGTGTAGCCGGGGGGGATCACAGGGGGTTTGAGGTGTACTCGTAACCCCACTTTATGGGGTCCAAGACAGTGCCTTGGAAAATTTTGGTTTTGGAACCTATTTTAGGTTAGGAGGACCCACCTATGGTTTTGTGCATGATTTTCACACATGTTTTTTGGACGCGATGGTTTTCAGTCCATGGTATTGGATGCTTCGGCATGTATAAATATGTATTGTAACATTGAAAGGAAAATAATGGAAAATCAAGCTGGTAGTCTTGGTTTTGGAATCCAGGGGAAAATCTCTGTGTATATGTGTTTTATGTGTTATTATCTCGCATTGTTTATTTTCTGTGTTTTAGAATTCATATGCAGGTAATTTCTGTACGGGGTTAAAACCTACATTTGGTATCAGAGATGTTTTGGCTTCAAGGGGATGCCTTTGTTGCTGAGGGGTTTCGCTCGGACCTGTGGTAGACCCTGTTTAGTGGGATACCTGTGAAATCGATTCTGGTGGTGAAAGAAGATGGTGAGCAGTGGAAAGATAGAGATTGAGAAATTTAATGGTTAAAGTTTTGAGTTGTGTAAACTCAAGATGGAGGATCTATTGGTGGATAAATATCAGTGGATTGCGGTAGATCTAGGTACTAAACCAACGGGAGTGTTTGATGAATAATGGAAGAAGTTGGATTGGAAGGCAAAGAGCACAATATGATTGTGTGTCTAAGATTTAGTATTTTTGAATGTATCAGGGGAAGCTACAACGAAGGTTTGTGGGACAAGTTAGGGATTTTGAACCAATCTATGTCTCTGGTGAATAAACTGTTCCTGCAGAAAAAGCTGTATAACCTGAGGATGAAAGATGGAGACTTAGTGACAGAGCATCTGAACGCATTTAATACTGTGGTAAGTCAGTTAGCATCTGCTGATATTAAAATTTCAGATGAAGATAAGTGCATCAGTTTTTTTTGTTCTCTACCAGATTTGTGGGATAGTCTGGTTATTGCAATAGGTAGCAATGCAACTGCCTTGTAGTTTGATGAAATAGTCTCATCCTTGTTGATGGAGGAGATGAGATGGAAAAATATGGAGAGCCAGAATGGTGATGCCTTGTCTGTACGAGGACGGTCCTAGAATAGAAACAAAAATAAGTCATCGAGTGGGAGATCTAAATCTAGAGGGAGATCTAAATCTCCAGGAAAACCTGTAAAGGTGGTGTGCTAGAAATGCAGAATGGAAGGGCACTACAAAAGGGACTATAAATCTAAATCTCCTGACAAAGGAAAGGGATCTGATGATGCTCCTTCTACAGAGGCGAAAACCACCTTAGATGAAGGTGGGGATGTGTACTTGGCTTCTTCAAGTACACATGTAGATCATGAGGCATGGTTGATTGACTCAGGTGCATCCTTTCACTTCACTCCTCATAGAGATTGGTTCTGCGAGTATGAGAAATATGATGATGGTGATGTCTTCTTGGGGGATGACAGGAAGGCTAGAATCATTGGTCGCGGAAAAGTAAAGTTGAAGTTGCAAGGTGGAAGGGTTAGAACACTTTCGGGTGTTCTGAATATTCCTGCATTAGCTAGAAATCTGATTTCTGTAAGAAAGTTGGATGATGCAGGTGTAAAAAAAATGTTTGAGAAGGATACCTACAAGATGGTTCGGGGAGCACTGGTATTGATGTGAGGAGTTCAGATTGGAACTCTGTAAAAGCTGCAAGGTAGCACTGTTGTTGATGGGTGCAACATTTTCGTGGTTCTCGAAAGTGGAGCAGAAAATCTAGTGGTCTCTGGAGAAAAGACCATGCTGTGGCATCAAAGACTTGGACATATTGGAGAGAAAGGCCTTCGAATACTTCATGGTAAAGGTATGGTAGAAGGTATGAGTAATAACTCTCTAGATTTTGATTTATGTGAAAATTGTGTATACGAGAAGCATAATTGGGTGAGTTTCCTCCCATGCGGAAAGAGTCAATTTTGCGGACAAAACCGACCTCCCTAGAAACTAAGGCCTTTCTAGTGACAAACAAAACAATCAAGCACTATCTTTCCCTAAATATGCATTTAAAATAAAAGCAACCAGGTGTTTAAGGCATACCTTTAGTCCAATGCTGTTTGTAGTGGCCAAGCCTCTTCGATCCAGATGAGCTCCTCTCCTTGAAGCCTGCATACACAAACAAACAAACGATTACATAGCACCTGAACAACTCATATAATAAAACATATTCATCATAAAGACCAAGGAATTTATGAAACAAATTATATATAACAACTTGTTGAGAAAAATGAACTTAATTATATTAATTGGAAACAAAAGAAACCTTACAACCAACGCCTTGGTGTTGTGCAGGTCCCTCCTAGGGTCCAACAAGAGTTCTCCTCTACTTTGATCAGCTCACCAACTTCCAAATGAAGCTAAGAAAGGAATGTGATCTCTCCTCTCAAGCTCTATAAGGGAGTCCTAATTTCAGCAGCATCTACCCTTAGGAATGTTCAGCTTTCAACCTCCTTTGCCTCTGGCCCAATGCCTGTATTTATAATGCTTTGGAGGAAGTTAAATGGGTCCACCATCAATGGGATAAGTCCCTATTTCAAAGGGATAGCTCCCCTATTCATGGGATAAGTTCCTCTTTCATTGGGATGCATGAACTATCTGAAGGCGCCCAATCCACGTCAAACCATCTTCTAGAATGCTCTAGAATCAATCGCAAGTAAGTTTTTTGAAGTAAAAATTGCGCCTTTTGACTTTTACAGGGGTACGCACCCACCCCTTTACAGACAGAGCATACAAGTACACAGGTATTATGTACTTAAGGTGCGGGCCCGCAGGTAAGAGTAAGAGAAAGTGCGGAACCAGAGTTATATTGATTTTTTAAAGGCTTTCTCTCTTTTTTGGAGTTTGACATGAGGAGCAGAGGTATAAGACTTGCCAAGGAGGACAGTATGGTTGTTGATGGAGCCATACTGACTGCAAATAGTCATGGTGACAAATTTTAGTGTAACAGATTGCCCCCTAAAGTGCAAGGTCTGTAGTAGATCAGGGTTTTATATCATCTAGGAAGGGTGAAGCACTTTATCATTTCGAGGATTATCTTGTGGAGAGCCCAGTCGGAACCTGCAAATATTCAACAAAAAATACATATATGAGATCATATCATCGCTGAGGTAGGCATTCCCATACTCAGATCAAAAACTTAACTAACAAACTAACTACTGCTCTGATATAGGAATGATTTCGCAATACATCATAATCATAGACACATGTAGACATAGTATGGACGCAGCCATCTGTTTATAATTAGTCTACTGTATAATGAATACAAAACTCCTCGCAGCCTGGATGGCGGAAACTAGATCCAGGGTCTTCATTTCTGCTTCTTGAAATAGTACGATTCTATCCATGCGAATAAATGAGTTGATGTCGAACATGGTAGAAACCACTTGATTACCAGTCAATGATGTAAACTATTAACAAGTGTGAGAGAGACCACCAGTGATGTTAATGGTTCTCAAAGTACCCAGTACAATCCATGAGATGTGAGTAGATGTGTTGATGTCGAACATGTCACGGAATCCTTCGATCGAAAGTCAATGATGTAAACTGTCGTCAAAGGTGAGAAACCTGCCATTGAGGCATGCATATTTCAAGGTACTGATGATTCCTAGATCATCTTTCTAGATAATGTGCTGAAGTTGATAGAAAGTGATCCGTTGCAGGCAAGCCCACAACACGAAATCATAGATCAAGTTGAAGAAATGTAGCTGTAAGGACTGACTCAAGGATGGTCAAGATGGATGACAGATATTTTGCAGATGAACGGCTTATTGGCAGTGACCTCTTGAACACATAACGACACAATAGATGGCTTGGTGACAATTGACCCAATGTTAACACCCAGAAACCGGCTGAAGACTTTCAGTGTGGTTTGATCAACTGTTAGGCAAAGGATTTCCCAACCCAGGTGAATAAAAGTGTCGTGTTCAAGAGTGGTTACAAAGTATGACAAATAGGCTCATTTTCCTCTCTTTTCCCCCACCATTTCTGGCAAGTACCTCTTTATTTTTTACAAGCTTGAGGAGGATAACATTTTCTTGATTATAAGCTCATCCTTCGGATGAGTCCAACTTAGTTTAGATTCGAACCCTAAGAAGGAGTGGTTCGTTCCTGTTTGTAATCGAACAGGTCCTTTACTGTGAAATTTTAACGAGTCCAGTATAGGAGAAATTCAGCGTTTTTCAATTTTAGAGAGTCTGAAAAACTTAAGAAGACTCCAGGGTTGACCTTTTTCATAAATTTGTGTCTCCCAAGCCCGAAAAAGTATAAAATAATACTTGAGAGAACCGCTTGATCTTTACGACCAAGGAGTACTTCATGATTAGTATCTCTGATCTGAAAAGTAGAAAGCGATCAAGGACACGTCGTTTTATTTCCAATATCGAATTTGAAACGACAAAAATCCGGCAATCTTTTCATGTTTTTACAGTCAGAAAAGGGTTGTAAGAGGACCGTCTTTTTAATCCTGTTTTAACGAGCTAAAAAGAAAACTCGGCAATCTTTTCACATTTTAGGAGTCAGAAAAGAGCTTAAAGATGACTCTGATGTTTTTGTTTGTAAAAAATGACAATTTTCCCTGAAAATCCTTTATCCTGCACAAAAACCAACAAATTACTCATACCTGTTGAAGATAGATAAAAATACTTTGAAAAATACCTTTTCATGGTGAAAAATAAACAAATTTACCATTTATTTACCCAAAAAACCAATAAAAAGGGCTTTTACCAATTCATTTTTACCATTTTACCATTTGAGGAGAGAAAAAGGGCTTTTGGCAAGAAACTTCCCGTGGACATTGTGGAGAATCCGACAATCGAAATCGAACGCCATCTCTTCCAGGTAATCTACAACATCCTCCTCTTCAATTTCATCCATTTAGAATTCTTTTTTAGGCCCCAGATTTCATTTTTGGGAGGTTTTATGGTTTCAAAAACCGCCTCTCGGGGTACGCAGGCGCCACACTAGGGACCCGCGGACCCCGACATTTTCTCAGTTGGAAAAATGTCAGGGGTCCGCACCCTGCCTTCAGGGACCCTGCGTACCTATGCTCTATTCCTAAAGGCGGGGTGCGTACCCCGTGCAACGAGTTTTTAAAACCTAAATTCTCTAAAATGGACCAATTTTTTTTTATTTTATGGAATCTAATGGATGTTTCATGGCATGTAGATTGTTTACCATGCTCGATTGGTGCGAGAGAGAGCACGAAGATGTTGATTTGGCCGCCATTCATCATCAACCATCAATTGATGCTTTGAAGGCATGCAGCCTTTATAAATTTTGGGCCATACCTGGCATGAGGGCCCAAGTGAGCTTTCTAGAGTGGTTGGTAGAAAGATGGAATGTTCAGGACCAGTGTTTTTATATTGGAGGGCACCAGCTTGAGATGGAGCCGACAGATATCTACTTTATCACTGGTTTGCCCAAGAGAGGCGAACACTTGACTCTATTCGGGACTAGGCCAGGTGGCCAGTCTGTCACTAGTCTCCAACTAGAGTGGTGTAACACTCAGTCTCAGGAGAAGGGGATAGAAATCAAAACTATATCCCGTCCTAAACTTATGGTGATTGCCTTTACAGTTACCAGACTTTGCGGGGCTGCCACTTTACACATTGCCACTGGATCCCAGATGCGGATGGCAATTGATTGCTATCGAGGTACCATTTTCAACTGGTGTGATGCTGTGTTGGCCAATGTAAAAGGCCAACTGACTAGAGCCAAAAACGGACAGCTAAAGACCTTTGGTTATGGGGCTTTAGTTGTGAGTATTGGCTTAGAGAGGGTTCCGATGCTGATCCCACAACAACTCACTGTTGAGATTGGGCTTCCTCGAGAGCCTAAATTGATGCGATGGGTTGCGGTTATGGCCCGTCATCCTGTTGAGGGGACGGAGGTCGTCCGATTTACTCCGGAGTACTTTTGCTGGTTAGAAAACCAGGTCTTTGCTATACAGGATTTTCCTTATGCCGGAGTTGATTTTCGTGGAGATCCGGACATGGTTCTTCCACCGAGAGAACAATGGGATGATACAGGTAACTTCATTTTTCACAAGTTTTTTTTTTTTTTTTTTAAACTATCTATTATTTTTGTTTGTTTTATATCGTCTCAAAACTGATAGTAATAATTTTCAAAATGCAGATGTAGGCCCACGACGTCCAGCGAATCTCCAGCCTTACGAGAGGAGACTACCAGCTGCAGCGGCACCGGCCCCACAGGACGAGGCCACAGAGACTTTGGCTGAGTTGGAAAGTGACCTGGAGCGTCTTACAACAAATATATCGGAGACTACCATAGATGATATTCCAATCAGGCTTCAGCGCTATGTAGTCGGGGTCCCAAGAACTTTTAGGAGGTTCTTGTGTAGGGTGGCCCGTACAGTGGTGTCATATAGAGATCATCACCAGTGATTGGATGGTCGTTTTGTAGACACATGTGACATTTTGGTTTTTTTTTACTTATCATTTTTGCCGATCATAAGGTGTTTTTCAACTTATGATCGAAGACGATGTATTTTTTTGACACACTCCTATATATATATATATATTACTCTTACCAGATTATCTTGTAAGTCATGTTATGGAATGGTTTTAAATTTACATGTATGATTATTGCAAATGTCTATTTAACATTCGAGAAGCAATTGCATCTGCTAATGTATTTAAAGACCTTGGAATATGCTGATATTCAATGTAATCAAACTCACGTTCCAAGAGACGCACTCTCAAAAATAATCTTAATAACACTGGATTTCTAATGGCATATACTCTATTAAGCTGTAATACAATGAGTTCAGAATCTAGCCTCACTATCAAACTCTGAATCCTAAATGAAATAGATTCAGACAATAACTCAATCACTGCACTATACTCGGCAATGTTATTTGTTGTTTGACTGAGGCTTACCCCATGCATAGATACTAACTCGTCAGAGGGCGAATAGATAACCCAAGCTGCGGAAGAGATATTCCATGTACTATGACAAGCACCATCAGCGAAACCAATGTATGTTTGGAGAGGCATCAACATCTGCAACATCAAGAGTAAACCCAAGATAAGCAGAAATAACGACGAAAACACACTCTCTAATAAGCACACTGTCTAAACTAACAAACACACCAGCTAGAAAGAAAAACTATCATAACTAAAAATTCTCCATACCCATCTTTTAAGCATAATACCTCTTCAAGTAAAGACCATTTCTGGGTTTACCTAAAGAGTCCCCGTCAAAGTCTACCAACTCATAGGCCCCTTTTGCTAGCTTTCGCTTGACAATATAGGGCCCATGCCACATAGGAACGAATTTTCTAGCACCTAATTTATCATTAGCTTGATCATACAATAACACTAGGTCTCCTTCCGAAAAATTTCGAGGGGTCACATGTCGATCATACTGAGCTTTCATACGTTTTGCGTGAGTCTCGATCGCCAATGCAGCATCACGTCGATTCTCATCTAATTGAGCTAAGTATAATAAACGATTTTCCTCTTCAGAAGTAGCTGGAAGTAACTAGATGGCCATTTGCAGTGATGGGATTTCGCATTCAATGGGTAGCATAGCTTCCAAACCATAAACTAGTTGGAAAGGAGTGAACCCTGTTGATGTTTTCACTGAGGTTCGGTACGCCCAAAGTGCTGAAAATAACATGTTATGCCAATTCGACCGATGAATACCAATGATTCGTCGGATCATGATAACTAAAACTTTGTTGATGGACTCAACCAGACCATTCTCTTGTGGATAATAAAGAGTTGAACTATTGTGACGCAAACCAAGCTGGCCTGTAAGTTCTGTCATCATAACATTTCGAAAATGGCGCCCATGGTCAGTGATTATCACTTGTGGGACACCAAACCTAGCAATTATATGATTGAACACGAAAATTGTAGCTGTCTTGCCGTCTGCCTCGAATGTAGGCATCGCCTCGGCCCACTTAGTAAAATAATCTACCGCAAGGATTATATACGCATGCCCGCAGGCTGAGTGAGGGTTACATGTAATAAAATCGATACCCCATTTGGAAAAAGGACCAACAGAAATTATAGGGTGGAGAGGAGCAGGTGGAGCGCGCATCTTTCGATCAAACACTTGATAGTTGTGGCATTTTCAGACCGCAGTAATACAATCTTTAAATAAGGACGGCCAGAAGTAGCCAGCGCGCAATATCTTTTGGGCTGTGGCATACCCAGACATATGACCGCCACACGCTCCAGAGTGACAGTCATTTAGAACCCTTTCAGCCTCTTCGTGAGTTAAGCAACGTCGAAAAATAGAGTCTGCCCCACGGCGATAAAGAGTATCTCCAATAATTTTGTATTGTTGGGACTGGAATCAAATTTTCCGACGTTCCGACTTTGAAACTTCGGGCTGAAAGGATTGGGTCTGGAGATAGACGATGATATCCCCATACCACGGATCTAAAGTGCAGATTAGAAACAAAGATTCGTCCGTAATGGGCTCCTCTGCCATAGTTTCCGTGTCAGCACGCGGGAAGTCACACATTAACTCTACAAAAACTAAAGATTTGTTAGACTTAGATTTTTCAAACTCCAAGTCGAACTCCTGCAGGATAACAATCCATTTAGAGTACTTGCCCCCTAGCAATTGTTTGGTCAAAATGTAGATCATAGGGTTGCAATCCGAAATGACTGTAGTTTTACGTAGTAAAATGTAGTGACGAAAACGTTGGACAGCTTGAACGGCTGCCAATGCCAATTTCTCCACATGTGAGTATTTTAGCTCAGTTGGATTTAACGTTCGACTAAGGTAATATATCACATGTTCCGTTCCGAATTCATCTTCCTGAACTAAGACCATTCCAATGGTGGAATGGGAGGCGGTGAGATACAAAAAGTAATCCTGGTTGTAGTTGGGAGGATGCAACAACGGTGCATGGGTCAACGCGTGCTTGAGTGCATCAAAAGATTTCTGAGCTATCTCATCCCAAGAGAAGTGAGTGTTCTGTTTCAACAACCGTGTAAAACCCTTTGTAACCTCGACGTAGTTAGGAATGAATCGTTGTAAAAAGTTTGCTTTCCCCTGCAAACTTTGGAGTTGGCGAAGACTCAAAGGAGGAGGAAAATTGATAATAGCTTCGACCTTCGAGGGATCAACGCGAATGCCGGCTTTCGAAACTACAAAACCTAGTAATCGACCCGTTTCTATACAGAAGACACATTTGTGTGGGTTCAACCGAATACGATAATGCCTACACCTCATGAAGATTGCATGTAAGTGGACGAGGTGATCAGCTCGATGTAATGAATGAGCGGGCAAATCATCGAGATACGGTTGCACAATGTGTTTGATGTCATGAAACGCATAAGACATCGCCCTTTGAAAAGTTGCTCCGGCATTCTTGAGCCCAAAAGGTAATTTGCAATAATAAAATGTCCCCCATGGACAAATGAAAGCCGTTTTTGGTTGATCGGCAGGTAGAATGTTGATTTGATTGTATCCGGAAAAACCGTCCATAAAGGAAAATATTTCGCTGCCGGCACAATCATCAATTATTTGATCGATATAGGGAGTTGGGTAGTTGTCTTTTGGACAAGCTCGATTAATGTCCCTATAGTCGATGCATATTCTTATTGTTCCTTGCTTTTTGTTAACCGGAACAATATTCGATACCCAATCCGTTAACGGGATCAGATAAATGAAACCTGCTTTCAACAGTTTCTCAACTTCTACTTTAATTGCAGCAGCTTTTCGTGGGTGAATCTGATGCAAACGTTGCCGGACGGGTTTAGCATCCGGGTAAGTTTTGATCTCATGAACAACAATCGCGGGATCAATTCCTGGCATTTCCTCATAGGACCAGGCAAACACGTCGGGGATTTCTTGAAAATAGGGCCTTATATATTTGAATTTCGTCATTTGTACACGAGGCACCTATATGAATGTTCTCAACAATTCCAGGCTTAACCGAAATGTAAATGGGAATAGTTCGAGAGATGTTTCCCAAATTTAACTCTGAATCGGGATGTTTCATTGGATTCTGAGGTTCCTTGACATATTCTGTTGTAAAGATTGATGAGAAATCATTTTCAAAACGATCATCCTCAGGCAAAAACGAAGATCTATGATGGAGATCTTCCCATGGTAAATGATCTACACATAGGATTTCACGAATTTGCTCATCAGAGTGAACAAGTTCAGAAAACGTAGTTAAATCCGAGGTTGATGTGAAATGTGATTCCTCACAGACCACATTCATTAAGTCTTTTTCGGTTGAAGACGGGTCGGTAAAAGACTGCACGGCTCATAGGAAATTTCATATGGACTCAACGGCATAAAATTACCAAATGAGTCTATTTCAGATTCAGAGGGAACGATCCAAGGATCGTCATAAAAAATAGTGTCTGATGTAATCATATGAATGGTTGCAACTGAAGATGATGCGTTGATTGGAGGAAAAGGAAAAGTTCCCAGTAAACCGACATCTTTAACTAATCCTACTCCAACATCCTTATATGGGATAGTCGTTTTACCAACATGCTGAATACTCTCTGAAGAGGCTGGGTCGGATGAAAAGTAAGCCAGCTGGTCTAGTTACGATCTTTCCATTATGTGGGAACTTTATTACTCGGAAGACCGACAAAACGACCGCTGTCATAGCGTAAGACCAACTTCGACCCAAGAGAAGGTTGTAGTCTAGAGGGGCATCAACCACCTCCACATCTAGACTAATGGTTTTTCCTTCAACCCCTATAGGCAAATCCTGTAGAATGCCAAAAGGATGAAACCCACGGCCATCAAAGGCCTTAAGAATTGTCGGGGATTGATTTAGTGAAGGAGAACCAAGTGATCTCCAACACTGTATCGACATAATACACATTGAAGCTCCCTCATCAATTACAGTCCGATGAATAGGCCTGTTTTTGACTATCACTGGGATCTGGAAAGCCATTTGATGAGGCAAACGCGGTGTACTATTTTCTAGATCAAAGATTATTAGGTTTGGGTCCTGAACATCAATAGCTCCGATAGCCGACAAAAGTAATTTACGCTGTGTTGGGCATGATTGCAGCAATTCCAAAGCCGACATTGCTGAGGGTGAAACAACTAACATTGTTATAATTCTGGGTCGCTCTCGCATGTGGATTGAAAGCAGACTTTCGAAGTATACCCTTGGCGGGCGGTTTGATTACTAAGTCTGGATTAGGCTTCTCGATTTGTAGTGGATTGGAACCGGGAGCTGAGGTTGATGGATTAGAATGAGAAGATTTTGCTTCTTTGCCATCAACAGGACTTTTACTACCATAATCTTGCGATCGAGTCGCAATCCTTACATGGGACATCATCAATATGGGTTCTTCATTGGTACTCGAGGAAGAACCTATCATCTTGCTATCTTGATTTGGAAATGGATCCTTCAAAACAGCAGGAGTTTGGGAACCTTTGACAATCTTCGTAACCTCTGCTCGATGTGGATAGTCTCTTGTAAAGTGTTCCTCTTCACAAATAAGACAAGGATATCGAGGTTTGCGTTTTTCGTCATTGGTTTCCGATTTTTCAGTTTTCTCCTTTGGAGTTTTGTCTGCTTTATTCTTCTTCTTTCCTTTCTTCTTTCCACCGGATTTTGATTTAGTCGTAGATGATTCTACAATGTGAACATCGGCGGAAACCTCTGCAGAAGAATCTCCTATCGAGGAATAAGGCAAGGTTATGATAGGAGAAGAATTCTTGGAAGACTTCTTCTTACTTTTAGTGTTAACCGTACCAATCATACCATCAGCGGCATGAGATCCCGAAGGAGCTGTAGCGATTTGATTTGACTTGGGAAGATCGGGGATCTTTTCATGTAACGTACCTGACTGAGTATAGACCAAGTCAAGGTACTGTGCTTGAGCAATCACTTGCTCCTCAGTAACAACTCCGGCTTTAGCAACATCTTCAGTGATCCTTGGCAACAAAGATTTTACAAACCACTCAACCAAGATTTGATCCGGAATAAATACCTTCACTAAACGTCGTCAACGTCTCCACTCATGAATATGATCTGAAATGTACGTGGATGTCGATTGTTTTAGCGAAGTTAATAATTCCGTGCCATTGTCATATCAGACTGGCAACTGGAAATGAGTTAAAAACGAGGTAGCTAACTGACTAAAATTATAAAAAGAGGCCCGTGGTAACTCAATATACCACTTGGCCGCAAGACCAATGAGAGTGCGCTGGAAAAGACGTAAGCGGATCGAATCATCTGTGATGGAGTTAGACGCACACCAGAGGTGGTAAGTCATCACATGGTTCGACGGGTCCTCTCCAGATTTACCTTCGAACTTGGGAATGTCACTGGGCAACTTATTCGGCATTGGCGGCCAAAACGGAAGATAATTAATTGGATCGTTCGTTAGGTGCGACAAGTCTGGTAAGTCCAAAGTTGCGATAAACGGTAGTTGCCGATTAGGATTCCTAAAACTCTGGGTCATGAGACCAGCCCCAGGAGGAGGATATCCAAGATAACTAGGAATAGGAATCGCGTTCGGGATATTGTATCCTCCTGGAAAACCAGGATTAACCAGACCGTACTGGGGTTGATGTGGTTGTTGATAGGTGTACCCAGGATACGGTTGATACTGATAAACTGGCTACTGGACAGCAGGACCGAATTGGTACTGTCCCTGGTACGGTTGATAAGTGAATTGTGGTTGACTTGTGACAACCGTACTTAAACCAGGTTGTCCTACAGGCATTTGAACCGTAGTTTGAATCATGGATCCAGACGGTGGTAAAGATGTCTGAGGAGTAGATATAGGAACAGTAGAAACCGGAGCTGTCGATACTCTAGAAGTAGGTGGGGTAGATTGAACAGATGTTGCGGCAGTTGCAGCAGTCGTTTGAGATGGAGTACTAGGTGCAATAGGCCCAGACTGAGAAACTACCGAAGGTACAGAAGTTTGAATATTAGATTGGACTGGTTGCTGGGGTGAACCAGAAACTAAGGGTTGTCCAGTTTGAGATGACAACTGTACATTTGGCTACAACACCTGTTGAATTTGCAATGGATCCCACACTATGTTCATTCCGGGGTACTGACCCATAACAGGTTGAGAATATTGAGATCCAAAACCGGGTTGAGGGTAGGTTTGATAATTGAAAGGTACATTTCCTGTTCCTTGAACATAAGATTGACCTTGGGGTGGTTGGAAACCTTGGTTCGAGTACTGACCTTGGGGTAGATACCCTTGAGGCATGTACTGATACTGGGGTTGACCTTGAGGTATAAATTGATACTGGGGTTGACCTTGGGGTACATATTGAGTCTGGGGTTGACCTTGAGGAACGTAATGCACCGTAGGCACGTACTGTCCTTGAGGTTGCCCCCCAGATGCAAATTGTGTACCTTGAGGTTGCCCCCCAGATGCAAATTGTGTACCTTGAGGTTGCCCCCCAGGCGTTAATTGAGGCTGCCCCCTAGGCGGTAACTGGCCACCTTGAGGTTGAGAATTGGGAATAGAACCTGACATCATAAGAATGTCTTCTACGCTCAACGGCTTTGCACCATTGCTTCCAGTGAATAACCCTTGTTCAATGGGTTGAGGAGATGCTCCCGAAAAAGTACCAGAAAGTGAGTGATACCCAGAGGGAACAGAAGGACCGCTGTACAAAAAAGATTCAGGCGATTGAGTAAACATGGACGACTGACCTGACATATTTACGGGAGTATAAAAACCCCTAGGTTGGTAAGGAGCACGAGGTGGTGAAAAACTTAACACTGGGTTTTCCAAATAATTAGTTAAAGAAAGATACCAAGTAGTACTTCTAGGTGGACTGTAAAAAATTGATTCACGCTCCCTTAGATCAATAACAGGTTGATTTTTAGGGATAGGGATGCCTATTTCTTCTTCCGGAGCAAGTTCTTCAATAGCTATCAAACCAGAAGGAAGATTTTCGGTGATTACTCTTTCTACCCTAGGTGAACTAGGAGCACTAGAAGTTGGAAAGACAAACCCCGATGTTGGAGTAACAGGTTCAGATATCTCAGGTTCTTCACCTATATCACTAGTAGATGAAAAGCTACCAGCAAGTTCGGAAACCGAAATAGCTTCACGATTATAACCTGTTTCTAGAGTTTGGTAATTAGGATGAACAACCAACGAAGACTCTCCTTCTTCAGGTGACCCAAATTTACTGCCACTAGGAGTTACGAGGACTTTCAAACCTTCGTAATGGCTCGGGACTTCTTCAGGAGGTTGGCCCTGAAGTCTACGAGACTTCCTCAACAAATCAGCCACGGTTACAACCTCAGGAGACTGGCCCCAAAGTCTACGGGACTGTCTTGGTAATTCAACCACAGCTGAAAACTTTTAACTACTGCACACGCAAACAAAGTAAAATCTCAAAGCAAACCGCCTAAAGTCTCTAAAGAACCAAACAAATTTGAATCACACGCCTAAAGAATCTAGGGCGTCAAACCACACACAAACAGTAACTTTCCGTACTGAAAACGCTAGTTGGTGATGAAATCCAACATCGCAGAGTTCAATACAGAAATGGCGGGTGGAACAGTTACCCCGACAACCTGCTTAATGAATAGACTGGACCAAGTTCCTCCACTTTAACCGTCTCGAGTGAAGTGAACCCCCCAGAAAATCCAAGTGAGTCTAGCCAACGTTTGCTCCAGGTATAGTGGGATCTTCCCTCCACCGTCACCTTAGGAAGAATCCTGAAGATAATAGTCACTAAGGTCACCAACAACAACAAATATACCTGGGGGAACAGTCTACGATCCGATACGCACGCAAGGGCAGAGTAACAAGCTCAATCCCCTTGCCGGCTCCTTGACAATAATCGAAGGTTTACCGACAAGTGACCCCAGGCTCCTCGACAATGGTTAATCCGAGGTTTACCGTTTGTAGTACGTGCATATCTGGCATCGTTCCCAATGAAGGAGGATTGATCCCCTCACTGGTTCGGACACGATCTCGTGCTTCTCCTTTAAGAGGAGCTTTCCCAGAGCATAAATGCAACAATTGGATTTCTTCCTACCACAAGATAAGCTACTTGTTTGTTTTTACTGTCTTGGAGAGTTAATTACTCTCCTACTCCAAGACACTAGCCTAAGCTAAGTTGGTGTATCAGAGCCCTAGAAATAAAATGTTACTAAGTGAATTTTACTTTAAGCGTCAATTTTTTATGGCTTTTCTTTAGGACAAAGGGTAGCGGAGATGAAACTTATGATGTGTAGACTCGACTCAAATCCACTAAAAATATGCACCGAAGATGATTAACAAAACAATCTTTCCTTTTCAATGAATTCCCTAGCTAAGAGAGTTGGAGAATGCAAAATTTATAAAGACAACTTTCTTAGCAATGAAAATCAAAGAAAAAATCTCTTTATCTTTTCCAATGCACACAACACAAGACCACTAATTATTTCATGAAAACTTCCTTTCTCTTTTCAAAGACTTCAAACGCTACTAAAACAAACTTTCTTCAAAAGAGATTTTGTATTTTTCCTATTTCAAAAAAGCATGTAAAACTACTTAACAAAAATCAATTTTAAGATCTATGAAAATCTAAGAGAAATTTATCTAAAATCAAATCCAATGAGGTAAAAGCCTAGAAAATATAATTCCAGGTTGTTTTACTCAGTTACAATTCAACCAAGGACTAATTCATGCAGAATCATAAATCAGTCAAAAACAAAAATATATTTTTCTTAAGAATGAAATTCACAGCTTAACAAACAAGCCTTCTCTAAATTCCGCAAAGAGACAACACAACGGTAGGTTTCTCAAACAAAGGTGGATTTTACGAATGGTCTAACTCCTAAGAAGACTGAAAAGACCAGGGATATCCAAGGTTTCTACAACTTCTAAATCCAGAGTCACTACAACACCAATACAAAAATCAAACCTAGGGCTAGAATTTCTATGAACTTCACTAAAACCCTTGATGCTAATGAAACAAGCCTAGATGAAAACTTCTGACAGGTAACCAGTGGATCTGGGCAGCAATAAATAAGCTATAAACAATATCTAATAGGTAAAAAAGGAAATCAAAAATTGAAATTTTCTAAACTTTTGACAGGGTACGCAGGCAGCCCGTTTGCACAGGTGCGGCCCCGCTCTGTGTGCAAAGCAGAAATGCGTACAGGTATGCACTGTGCTTAACTCAGAGGGTGCGTACTTCTCTCAAAAACAAGAAAAATAAAAAACTAACTCAATCCTAAGCTATTCTACTCAAATTCACAGTCAATCAGTCAAAAACTAGAAAGAAATCAACGTTTCTCAAATCAAAGTATCAATCAAAAGAGAAATCAATCAAATCCATGGATTCCCCAGCGGAGTCACCATTTTGTCATGCGGAAAGAGTCAATTTTGTGGACAAAACCGACCTCCCTAGAAACTAAGGCTTTTCTAGTGACAAACAAAGCAATCAAGCACTATCTTTCCCTAAATATGCATTTAACATAAAAGCAACCAGGTGTTTAAGGCTTACCTTTAGTCCAACGCTGTTTGTAGCAGCCAAGCCTCTTCAATCCAGATGAGCTCCTCTCCTTGAAGCCTGCATACACAAACAAGCAAACGATTACATAGCACCTGAACAACTCATATAATAAAACATATTCATCATAAAGACCAAGGAGTTTATGAAACAAATTATATAT
Organism: Pinus tabuliformis; assembly: GCA_031772625.1. Classification (NCBI taxonomy): domain Eukaryota; kingdom Viridiplantae; phylum Streptophyta; class Pinopsida; order Pinales; family Pinaceae; genus Pinus; species Pinus tabuliformis. The sequence goes on from CM062816.1 coordinate 2,026,169,381, forward strand.
AACAACTTGTTGAGAAAAATGAACTTAATTGTATTAATTGGAAACAAAAGAAACCTTACAACCAACGCCTTGGTGTTGTGTAGGTCCCTCCCAAGGTTCAGCAAGAGTTCTCCTCTACTTTGATAAGCTCACCCACTTCCAAATGAAGCTAAGAAAGGAATGTGATCTCTCCTCTCAAGCTCTATAAGGGAGTCCTAATTTCAGCAGCATCTACCCTTAGGAATGTTCAGCTTTTAACCTCCTTTGCCTCTGGCCCAATGCCTATATTTATAATGCTTTGGAGGAAGTTAAACAGGTCCACCATCAATGAGATAAGTCCCCCTTTCAAAGGGATATCTCCCCTCTTCATGGGATAAGTTCCTCTTTCATTGGGATGCATGAACCATCTGGAGGCGCCCAATCCACGTCAAACCATCTTCTAGAATGCTCTAGAATCGATCGTAATTAAGTTTTTTGAAGTAAAAATTGCGCCTTTTGACTTTTACAGGGGTACGCACCCACCCCTTTACAGACAGAGCATACAAGTACGCAGGTATTATGTACTTAAGGTGCGGGCACGCAGGTAAGAGTAAGAGAAAGTGCGGAACCAGAGTTATATTGATTTTTTAAAGGTTTTCTCTCTTTTTTGGAGTTTGACATGAGGAGTAGAGGTATAAGACTTGCCAAGGAGGACAGTATGGCTGTTGATGGATCCATACTAACTGCAAATAGTCATGGTGACAAATTTTAGTGTAACATTTCCCCTCTGGTGGTAAAAGGGCGAAACATATATTAGAGCTTGTGCATAGTGATGTGTTTGGACCTGTGAAGGTTCCATCACTGGGTAAGTCTATGTACTATGTATCATTTATAGATGACTTCTCAAGGAATACATGGATATATTTCCTTAAGAAGAAATATGAAGTCTTTGACAAGTTTAAAGAATTTAAAGCTCTAGTGGAAAACCAGATAGAGAAGAAGATAAAGGTACTGAGGAAAAATAAGGGTGGAGAGTTTTGCAGTAAGAAATTTGAAGAATTCTGCAAAAGTGTGGTATAGCATGGCAGAAGACTACTCCATATACACATCAGCAAAATGGAGTTGCAGAAAGAATGAACAATACGTTGATGGAAAGGGCAAGAAGCATGCTTAGTGGTGCCGGGTTAGGATAGGAATTCTGGGTAGAGGCAATGGATACTACATGTTACCTGGTCTACAGGTCACCTTCATCAGCATTGGAGGATAAGACTCCACAAGAGGTATGGACTGGTAATAAACCCTCTCTTTCACATCTAAGGGTATTTGGATGTGATGCATATGTACATGTTCCAAAGGAGAAACGAACCAAGTTGGATAGTAAATATGAAAAGTGCATCTTTATTAGGTATAAGGATGGTTTAAAGGGTTATAAGCTTTGGAACCCAATAACAAGGAAGGTTGTGTACAATCGAGATGTGGTGTTCAAAGAGGTAAAAGATGTTATTAAACATGAAGTCCATCCAAAGGGACCTGAAAAGATAGAGTTTGAGCTAAAGGAGGAAGAATCAGACTCTATAGCAGAGGAGGAATCAAAAGATGAAGAGCCACAAACTCTGGCTGTGAGAAGATCAGTCCGAGAAAGAAGGTAGCCAGAAAGGTATAGTCCATCTACTTTCTATTCAAATTTTTCTTTGTCTGTTACTGATGATGATCCCAGAACTGTGAAGGAAGCAGTGGATTCAGAGGATGGAAAACTCTACAAAGAGGCCATGGTTTATGAAATGGCATCATTGCACAAAAATGAGTCTTGGGATCTGGTGGAGTTGCCAGCTGGAAGGAAACACATTGGCAGCAAATGGGTGTTCAAAAAGAAGACAAATGCAGAAGGAAAACTGGAGAAATACAAAGCTCAGTTGGTAGAAAAAGGTTATTCCTAGGTGTTGGGAATTGATTTTGGTGATATTTTTTCTCCTGTTGCCAAGGTAACTTCTATTAGATTACTTTTATTTGTTGCTGTTGCTTTTGATTTTTAGGTAGAACAGATGGATGTGAAGACAACATTTCTTCACAGGGATCTGGAAGAGGAGATCTACATAAAGCAACCTGAAGGCTTTGCGGTGAAGTGTAAGAAAGAACTGGTATGTAAGTTAAAGAAGTCTTTGTATGGGTTAAAACAGTTTCCAAGGATGTGGTATCAAAAATTTGATACATTTATACGGTACTTGGCTTCACCAGAAGCAAAGCAGATCACTGTGTGTATTTTAAATTAATTGGTGACTGTGTTATTTATTTGGTATTATATGTGGATGATATGTTGCTAGTTGGAAATGACGAAGAAATTATCTAGGATTTGAAGACCCAATTGTCCTCCAAATTTGACATGAAATATCTTGGTGCTACAAACTATATTTTGGGCATGGAAATTAAAAGAGATCATACAAAGAGGAAGCTCTGGTTAAACCAGAGGAAGTATGTCAAGACAATACTGCAGAGGTTTAATATGCAGGATAGTAAACCGGTGAAGGTTCCTATTCCTGTAGGTGTGAAGTTATCTGCTGAACAGTGTCCCAGGACACAAGAAGAGGAAGATGACATGTCCCATGTTCCATATGCAAGTGCAGTCGGTAGTCTGATGTATATAATGGTCTATACTAGACCAGACATTGCATATGTAGTGGGAGTATTGAGCAAGTTTATGTCAAAACTAGGGAAGGAGCACTGGACAACAGTGAAGCGGGTTTTCAGGTATTTGGGTGGCACTAGTGATTATGGTCTGTGCTACCAAGGAAGACCAGGATTGGACAGAGTGTTGGATATTCATGGCTTTGTTGATGCAGACTGGGTTGGAGATCTGGATCACAGAAGATCTACAAGTGGGTATGTGTTTAACCTATTTGGAGGTGCAGTCAGTTGGATGAGTAAGAAACAATCTGTAGTGGCACTATTAACTACAGAGGCAGAATACTTGGTAGCCACTCATGCAAGCAAGGAAGCAATTTGGTTGCAGAGATTTTTTTCAAGTATGGGTTAGTACAAGAAGCTATAAGGATAGACTGTGACAGCCAAGGTGCAATTTTCTTGGAAAAGAACCCTGCATATCATTCAAAGACAAAGAACATTGATGTTCAGTATCACTTTGTGAGGAATATGATAGAAGACAAAAAGGTGTTGCTGGTAAAGGTGGACACTTTGAAGAATATTGCAGATGCATTGACAAAATCTGTGAGCTTTGAGAAGTTCTCTTGGTGTAGAGAAACAATGGGCGTTTCAGGGCTGGAAAAATGACTAAGCTCTCTTGTGGGCCTCGGTGGAAAGAAAGCAACAAGTAGGAGAATGCTAGGTTGTGTTATATTCTTTCCACGACTAGCCTACATAGTTAACTGGGGGGTTAGAGGGGGGGCAGATCACCCCCTTCGTTACACCGATTATGTAGCGGGAGGGGGGGAGGGTGGGGTTGGGGTCCCAAGGGGTTTGAGGTGTACCCATAGCCCAAATTTATGGGGTCCAGGGCAGTGCCCCAGAAAATTTTGGTTTTGGACCCTATGTTTGGTTGGGAGGACCCACCTATGGTTTTGTGCATGATTTTCCAACATGTTTTTTGGACGTGATGGTTTTCGTTGGACGCGATGGTTTTCGGTCCATGGTATTGGATGCTTCGGCATGTATAAATATTTATTGTAACATTGAAAGGAAAATAATGGAAAATCAAGCTGGCAGTCCTAGTTTTGGGATCCAGGGGAAAATCTCTGTGTATATGTGTTATGCTCTTGCATTGTTTATTTTCTGTGTTTTAGAATTCGTATGCAAGTAATTTCTGTATGGGGTTAAAACCTAAAATTTTTGCATTTTCTCAACATCTGTGCATCCATTTAAAAATTTGTTAAATGGGGAGATGCATATGGATGATGGTAACATGCCCAAGAAATTTCAGCAAATGCACGGTGTCGAAGAAATTGACCTCCATCACTTTCAACCATTTTTATTTTTTCTCGAGATTCATGCATTCATTGATAAAAAAATTTCTGTGGGGAAGTGCATAATGATGATGGAAACATGCTCAAAATGTTTCAACTCAATCCAATCTACTGTTTGGGAGATATGGACAAAACAATTCATTGTTCTATAAACCTACAGGATATAGAACAACACCTACAGGATTGGCAGTGACCAGTTTTAAAGGAGATCTAGAGGTCAAAGAAGCTCCTACAGAGTTTAGTAGCAACATCAGGATCATCAACATCACCATCCAACACCTGCACATCAACATCAACTCAACAATAGCATGCATGTCTCTCCAACAACCATAAGGTGGGTACAGGTATGCAATATTCTTAACCTCTTCTCTTGAGCATATTATAGTTAAAAATTTGTTGTTAATGCATGAGAGATGAGGTTTTATAAGCTAAGGATGGGTTAGTAGTCTTAGCCGTCTTCAACTAGTTGATTGCAACTCACTCCTTCACTCATGCAATGTTGAAAAGTCAAATTATGAAGGGTGATGATTTCAAGGAATGAGGACAACAATTAAAAGAATAAATTTTCGCAAAGCCCGAGGTCACCACAACACTCCAAGCCCTCCATCCACTTCATATTCACTATCTATTCATCATTCATCCATCCCATTTCATTCTTGAAAAAAAAAACAAACAAACAAAGAGAGCATCCTCTCCATTTTCATGAAATTTCCATTTGCAGGTCAGCAAGAAGGACGATCAAAGAGCAAAGGAGGATCACAAAGAGACCCTTGTCACTCACATTTTTATTTTACCACTCATTACCATTCATTCCTCCACCATTTTTGTCATTTTTTCCACTCATTTACTTCAGTTTACAAAGGGACTGTGTTTTCTACAGGATGATCCTGTAGGAATTACAGTGACCCAAAAATCCTATAGGAGGTGTCCAAATGGCGGAACAAGGTAGCAGAAGGTTGATAAGGATGTGGAAGACCTTGCTAAACAAAAAAAAATATTCAAGAACTCATCTTGAATAAGGGAAAGAAATCAAGCTAATGGTCTCAAGAAACAATTATTTTTCTTTGAACAAATATGTTTTTGGGCTTGTCCTCGCAGAGCTTACAGCCAAGATTCTTAATGCAAAAGAGAGAGGCCAACAAGGCCATGGATGAGGCACAATGAGGTCACTAAGTTTCTCAGAGGATGAGCAACACTTTCAACAGGGGGGCATGATCGGCCTCTAAATTAGACATAATTTAAGGTCCATGCCTCTACTTAAAACGTAAATTAAGGCCTATGACCATCCTTCAGCGCATTAAACCTCTCTTTTTGCATTAGATAATTTTTTTTTAACTTTAATATATTCATTAGGAAGGTTTATGAATAATTGAATATTTGTACCTAATATTATTTATTTTTGTGGAATATTATGAGAATATGGTCAGATTAGGAAGAATTGGAGGAGGAGATAATTTATGGACATGTTCCCTACTACTAGAAGATCAATAACAAATAATAAGTCAAAATATTATGGAATTATGGCACAAATTGTAGAACTCCAATGATTGAGAATGTTATGAAACCAGCTCAAGAAAAGATAGAAAAGATAGATCAACGCCTTAGAATTCAGCCTCTTAAAGGGGGCAACCTCTTTTACATTACATAAATGAACAATTCTTGGATGATTGAAATGACAAAACCTCGTTTCTATATATAGGAGTCTAAGGAGTCACAATATAATCCAGCCGACCTAACAATAATAATATAAATCCACAAAAATAACAATAGAGGGATTCTATGGGGCACAATAATAACAATATGGGGGCAATAGGGGCACAACAATATTAATAAGGGGTATAACTACAATAGTAATGGGGTAATCACTAGTATTATAGGGACCCAACATGCCCCTCTCCTTCAAAAAAGTGTTGTCCTCAATGCTTGAGTAGTTATGGACACTTCTGCATAAAATTCTCATCCTCCCATGTGGAATCTTCAGCGGATAAGTTCTTCCACTTGATAAGATGCTCTGAAATTGAACGATTTCATAGCTGTCAAGTTCTTGTTTCTGTGACTGCTTCCGGTTCCAATATAATTTTTCCTTCCTCGTCAAGTTCTGGCAATATTTTTGAACTGGGAGCTTGTCGCCTATAACCTTCTTTAAACATGAAACATGAAAAACTGGGTGCAATCGAGAAGCTGCAGGAAGCTCCAATTTGTATGCCATAGTACCAATCTTTTGCAACACCTTATATGGACCATAATACTTTGGTGATAATTTATTATCCTTCTTAGCTTGCTTGAGGGACATTTTCTTATATGGTTGTAGCCATAGGAATACCCAATCACCTACATCAAAACTTCTTTCACTGCGATTTTGATCTGCCTGTTGTTTCATTCTATTCTGTGCCAACACGAGGTTATCCTTTAAGAGTTGGAGGACTTGTCGTTGATGTTCGATTTGATGTTCCACTGCCTAAACCTTAGAATTTTCTCTTAAATATGATGTGATGGATGGTGGTTGATACCCATAAAGTGCCATAAATGGGGTTATTTTTGTTGTTGTATGGAAGGAAGTGTTATACCGCCATTCAGCCAGAGGCAACCATTTGACCTATTGTGTCTGTTTATCAGATACAAAGCAACGAAGATATCCTTCCAAACATTTGTTTACTATCTCAGTTTGCCCATTAGATTGAGGATGATAAGATGATCTATGAGCTAACTGAGTACTAAGACAATAAAATAATTCTGTCCAAAAATTTCCAGTGAAAATGGGATCTCTGTCACTTACAATAATATTTGGGTTTCCATGTAGCTTTTGAATTGTTTCCATAAATGCAGTAGAAACTGTATTGGCTTTAAATGGATGTGATAATGCACAAAAGTGTGCATACTTGGTAATTCTGTCAACTACCACCATGATGACACTCTTTCCCTCATACTTGGGTAAAGCTGTGATAAAATCCATTGAAACCTCTTCCCAACGTTGGCTTGGAATGGATAAAGGTTGTAATAGGTCCGGTGTCTTAATTGTTTCAACTTTATTTTGTTGGCAAACCAAACATTCAGCCACAAACTTTTGAATATCTGATTTAAGGCCATCCCAAAAAAATTCATTCTTAACCCTGTGGTACGTTTTAAAAAATCCTGAGTGCCCTCCTAAGGGAGAAGTGTGCAATTCCATAAAAATCTTTTGTTTTAGCTGGTAATTCTTACAGAGGTATAAGCGATCTTTGTACCATAACGAATCATTTTGCCAGCTAAATGTATCAGACGTACTGGAATCTTGTTGTAACTTTCAAATAAGTGCCCACACTTCTTCGTCATTCTTCCATTCCTCCCTTGCTTCGTTTATCCAATCTGGTTGGATAATAGAAATGGCACACAACAATGCTTCCACATCCTCATCCTTTCTTGAGAGTGCATCTACCACCACATTTTGCTTCCCTTTTTTGTAGATGATTTCAAAGTCATAACCCAACATCTTTGTGACCCACTTTTGTTTCTCTTCAGAGGATAATCTTTGTTCTAAAAAGTATTTAAGGCTATCATGATCTATTTTTACCTTGAAGTGTCTACCCATTAGGTAGGGTCGCCATTTCTTAAGTGCATGGAGTATTGCCAACATTTCCTTTCCATAAATAGCTTTGCTTAAAAACTTTCCCTTGATTGGACGACTTTCAAAAGCAATGGGTCTTTCATCTTGCATTAGAACAGCACCAATTCCATTTCCTGAAGCATCACATTCCACAATAAAGGTTTTTGTGAAGTCCAGTGTAGCTAAGACCGGTGCTTGGCACATTGCCTCTTTAAGATGTTCAAAGGCCTTTGTTGCTTTTGGAGTCCATGAAAATTCATCTTTCTTCAATAATGTTGTTAGAGGTGCTGCTATTCTCCCATAATTCTTAACAAACTTGTGATAATACCCTGTCAACCCGAGAAATCCTCGCAGATGCTTTATGGATGTGGGGATTTTCCATTCCTTAATGGCTTTAATTTTGCTAGGGTCTACCTTAACTCCTTCATGAGATACAATATGACCCAAATATTCCACCTCCTGGACTCCAAAGAAACATTTGGATCTTTTTGCATATAATTGTTTCTCCTTCAATAGTTGTAGCACCTTGTCAACATGTTCAACATGATCCTTCCAAGACTTGCTGTAGATTAGTATATCATCAAAAATTACTAACACAAATTTTCTAAGGAATGGTTTGAAAATTGAATTCATCAAAACTTGAAATGTTGAAGGTGCATTGGTAAGGCCAAAAGGCATGACCAAAAATTCATAATGACCCTCATGAGTTCTAAATGATGTTTTCGGAATGTCTTCAGTCTTCATTCTGATTTGATGATATCCTGAACGAAGATCCAACTTGGTGAAGTAAATTGATCCATGCAATTCATCCAGTAATTCATCAATGACAGGAATGGGGAACTTATCTTTAATAGTGAGCTTGTTGAGCTCCCTATAATCCGGACACATGCGCCATGATCCATCCTTCTTGTGCACCAATACTACTGGAGCAAAGAAAGAACTTTGACTCGGTTGAATTATACCAGCCTCTAGCATTTCTGCAACCATACGTTCAATTTCACTCTTTTGGACATAGGGATATCTGTACGGCCTGATGTTTGGAGGAACACTTCCTGGAATCAGATGAATAGCATGATCATGATCACGCATAGGTGGGAGACCTTTGGGAGTCTCAAATACCTTGGAATGATTGTCCAGGACTTTTTGGAGATCTGGAGAAATAGATGATTCCGATGTGGAAACATCTAGCGAACATAATTGTGCAATTAAACCTCTTTGCTCCTTTTTTAGAAGCTTTGTCATACCATTAGAGCTGATTATCTTTCCTGGTTTCCCTGCAATACCCCTTAATTCAACTTCCTTTCCTTCCGTAGAAAATTTGATGAAAAGTTCTTGAAAATTAAAAGCTATTGTACCCAAGGATTGTAGCCATTGGACTCCTAGTACAACATCAGCACCTCCCATTGGAATGGAAAGCATTGGGCTAGTCAATACATATTCTCCCATGGATAGCTTGATATTATGGCACTTTCCAGAGCAATTTATTGTTCCTCCATTTGCAATCATCACTTGACACTCTGGTGCTGGATATAGGAAGCAATTCAATTCTTTTGCTACCTTACAATGAATAAAATTGTGGGTGCTTCCTGAATCAATCAACACTATTACCTTTTTCTTCTTGATTTGTCCTTCTATCTTGATGGTTTGAGGAGTGGTAATTCTTGCCAATGCATTACAAGATATGGTAGGATTTATTTATTCTTCATCTAGGCTTTGTTCCTGGAGTATATCCTCTTCTTTTGACCTTTCTTGCTCCTTTTCTTCTTCCTCTTCACAATCTATGTAGAATAATTTCTTCTCAGCACACTTATGACCTTTAGTGTATTTGCTATCACAACTGTAACAAAGCCCTTTTGCTCTTTTTTCTTCCAATTGTTGTGGTGTCAACCTTATAGGTTGTGGAAGACTAGGGGCAACAACACTTCCATCTTTATAGTTGTGAGTGGTATGCTTCCTAGTTGCCATAATTTTGCTTTCCATTTTTCTTGCTAACCTGAATGCCTTCTCTAATGAATCAGGTCCCCAAAGGCGAAAATCATGTTGGATATTATCCTTTAAAGACCCTATGAACACATCAATCCTATGCTCCTCTGGAATATCTTTTACCCTTATGTTCAATTTTTGGAACTCCTCAATGTGCTCCATTATTGAACTCTTTTGTTTGAGACTTATCAATTGGCTAAAAAAAGTGTTGCTTTTTGTATCCTCATAGTGTGCTATCAATTCTTCCATAAAGATTGCCCAAGTGATAAATGGTTTACAAGAGCAAAGCCATTGATACCATAAAAACTGATTTGGTTCCAAATATAAAGTTGCCATACGTACCTTTTGTTTGTTTTGCACATTATTGAGATCGAAGAATTGCTCCATCTGTAATATCCATGTGGCAGGATCCTTGCCATCAAACTTCCTCATATTGATTTTTGGAATATGGTGAGTCTTCGATTCAACATTAGCGTCTATGTAATCATGATTAACATTTCTTTTGTTCTCATCATGAGTTTCCTTTAGTACCCTTTCACCCTTAGGGACCATTTCTTGTAGCAACTTATTCATATTTATCTTCAATTCGTCCATGTATGTCTTCAAATCTATCTTCAAATCATCCATCTTAGCTTCCACGTCAATCATTTTAGCTTCTACGCCTTTCTTTAAACAGTCCATCTTAGCTTCTACACCTTTCTTTAAACCATCCATCTTAGCTTCTACATCTTTCTTTAAACCATCCATCTTAGATTCTGTTCCTTTTTGTGCAAGGGACAGTTGTTGCACTTGGTCTTGTAATTTTGATATATCATGTTGCATTTCTTCCTCTTCTTCATGAGTCATGCTAGAGCTTTCAGGTTCCTTACTAGGTCTTTGCATTTTATTTCCTCGGGGCATCAGTTACCAATAATAATGCTCTACTATGCCCTTTGAATTTCTTCAAAATAAATTTTCAAACCAAGCTTAAGTAAAAATTTAAGAAAATCTACACACCTTTTTCACTTTATAGGAGCTCGATATTGCCTCTGATGTATGTCTGTACTTTCCAGTCATCTAGTTCTAAATTTGTGAGCTATAGTATCCCTCTGTGTCCTCTTTCCAATGCCACAAGTCTGACCCAAATTGGATTCTCCAAGGAAGAGTTATGTGAAATCTCCCACAGTGACTTTCTTATAGACTAGTTCAGTAGAGCGAACTTGTACGATGTGCCACGATTCACTGTTTTGACTTTTGGATCTGAAACATGCACACAAGAAACTACAATCCATCCTCTTTCTGTGACTTCTTACGAAATTTCAATCTGATCCTCAGAGAGAAAGTTATGACGATTTTCCCCAGGTCACCTGTTTTGAATGTAATTCAGGAGTCTGCAAAAATACCAACTTCCTCAGATCATATCTCCGCAAATATCACGTGAAAAGCTCTGAAATTCGGACCCAAGGTTTAGCGTGATGTATTCTAAAATGAGCTTTTTTTGTGACTTTTGAAACGTCACAGAAAAAAAGTTATAGCAAAAATGCCACGATGACCTGTTTGGAGCAGCGAAACCCTAGAATCCAAAGCTCCGATACCAAATGTTATGAAACCAACTCAAGAATAGATAGAAAAGATAGATCAACGCCTTATAATTCAGCCTCTTTGAGGGGGAAACCTCCTTTACATTACATAAATGAAAAATTCTTGGATGATTCAAATGACAAAACCTCCTTTCTATATATAGGAGTCTAAGGAGTCACAATATAATCCAGCCGACCTAACAATAATAATATAAAGCCACAAAAATAGCAATAGAGGGATTCTATGGGGCACAGTAATAACAATATGGGGGCAATAGGGGCACAAAAATATTAATAAGGGGTACAAATACAATAGTAATGGGGTAATCACTAGTATTATAGGGACCCAACAGAGAAAATCTAGGAATGTGTTCCACTAATCAAGGGAGCCGATCCACCAATCAAGGGAGCAGATCCACTAATCAAGGGATTTCGGTGGGTAAAGCTTCCTCTATCCGTGGGGAATGATCTTAATCATTTTGTATAAGTACCAAGTCGAATTTGCCTCTAGGGAATGTTTGAGAAAATCTAGGAATGTGTTCCCTGCCATTTAATGCAAATTGTTAGCATTGGGGACTAGATCCAGTAATCAAGGTATTTTGGTAGGGAAAGCTTCCTCCATTCATGGAGAATGATTCCTAATCATTTTGTATAAGTACCAAGTCGAATTTTCCTCAAGGAGAGGGATTTTAATTAGTGTTATTGTGGAGAGAGCTTGTATTCTTGCAACTCCATTGTATTTTCTTGCAAGGATGTAATCGTATTGATGGAATAATGAAGATTGGTTTCATGTTAAGCTTCTAAATATTGTTCTCCTCCATAGGTCTCTAAGTTTCCTTGGGCTTGGCCATCCGAGGAACCTTAGAGTCCTTTTGTATCATTTTTTCCTTTTTTTCATTGCTTATTCACATGCATCTCTAGTTTTTATTTATTTCGATTTCTGCATTAGTATTAATGATTTCCTATTGTATGATTGAGTTAAATGGTTGATGTAAGTTCTTTTGCAGGATCAAAAGCATTATTTCATCCTTGAAAATCTTTGGAATTTCATAATAATCATTGAGTTGCTTGGATTAGTCTTCTTATTCCCAAATCTAGATTGTTGGACCTCCTCTTTGGCAAAGAACAATAAATTTATGCTATTTTTTAGATCATGCTAACGAGCTTCAATCGACTTGATTCTAATTTCATTAGATCAAGAAAGAATTCTAGTTCGTAAAAAAAATTACCCCATTTAATTTTCACTTGATTTGGTTAGGCATTTATTAGAATTATTAGCTCACTAGTTCTCAAATTTCTAGATTTTAGACTAATAATGTTTTTTATTTTTTTGCATGGGTTAACATAGGTCTTTTTGAGTGATTCCACTTAGAATAGGGACTTAATACATCCTATTTAATAAAAAAAAGTGTCCCATCCAATTTGGATTTGATTTTCTTGGTCATTAAACCCTCACCAATTTCATCATTTCACAAGGAAACTTCTCCAAGTTTTTTGGGTGAATCCATCCATCTCCTGAGTTCGGTTTTGAGTTCTGAGTGATCCTAGGAATTTTTCCACTCCATTCCTCCCATCACACACCTTCCCTAGGCCTCCCATCACCTCCAACACCACACATTTTTCTCTCGATTGTATCATGTAGGTTCACTGTAAGTCCTGTAGGATCATCTTGTAGGTTTCTAGTACATCCTGTAGGTTTTCATGAAATGGCCTATTTTGAGGCCGAATTGAGGGAAACCCTCTAGGAATTCACCAAAAGCCTCCAAATGGTATCCCACACCATCCAAACATCTCCTAACCCTTCCATCCATCGTCCAACATCCTTAATTCACCTGCAACATCACCAAAAGAAATTAGTTTGCATAATTGATTTTGCATGAAAAGACAAAAAGACCAAAAACATATTTATTTTAGTCTCTTTACTTGCACAATAGTGATGTTTGATGCTTCTTAATTCCATGCTTAGATAGTGTCATTTGGTACATGATAATTTAGCATTATTGCAAAGCATAGTTTCTTGGTAGTTAATTAGGAAATGGTGTGATTTAGCATTGAATTTTAGTCTCTTTCCTTGTACCTTCTTTCTTGCAATAGGTTAAGGTTCCATTTCGAAAATTTCATTTTCTGCAATTAGTTTAGGATTTGACTTCAGTACATGCACTCCATTACATCATGACAACAAAGGAATGACACATTGTATGTTGCACATATAATTCCGACACCTCTTAAGTTTTTACAAACCCCGGGTTGATAATTAAAGTCGGTAGCCTTGGGAGTTGCAACATTCTTGTTGCAATACTGAGGCTCATTGTTGGCTTGAGCGAGTCATCAGGGAAAAGACCCTAGGTTCAAGCACGTAAGGCCAACAATGGTCTATTGTAGTCTAGGATAGTGATAGCATTTTCATCTTACCCTAAAGGGCAAAGAGTCTCACCCGAAGCGCGTCGTGACCAAACGGGGAGAAGGGCTGAGCATAGGATTTAAGGGGTCTAAGTTATACACAGTCGGTCATATACATATGCAGTCACACAACATGGAACATAAATAATAGTATCATCAACTCATATAAAGAGACTCATCATGTGGTGTTTTCGGGAAAAGTGTCTATTCAGAACGACCCTATCCCACTAGGTTGTGACAGAGACCTCAGAAACAAATAGGGAAAACTACTCTTGTATTCTCCTTTATGAACTATAAACGAAGATTATTAAGATGAACCAACTTGTATCTTGCGCTAGTCCTTTGATCCAATCTCTCTTCTCTTTGGTAGCTCCCAGCTATCCGCTCCCTCACTTGCCCAGTGTCACCAAGTTCCTGCAAGTTCACAGAAGCAAGAAACTACACAAAGACATGGATTTATGTTCATAAAAAGCTTAGGATCAGATTTAAGCTAAACATACAAATATAACACACATAAAGGATATACAAGCATGTTAGAGAAACTCAAATAGTTTTATTGATAAAACAAGAAGATCCAGGAGGAGTTACAACCGATGATTCCTGATCCAGCATCAACCTCCCAGCATAGAATCCCTTCTTCACCTCCAACAAAGCATAAATCACCCAATACTCTGATATCTATCACAAAACCAACAGCAATTCTCTGCAATGTACAAAATTCCAGCCTTTAGGATCTCTTGGTGAGGGATCCATATATAGATGTATGCAAAGAGGATGAGTCAGCTCATGAATTGATTAGTGGCTTCTCTCTGTCAGTTCTTGCTTCCACTTGGAGACTGAGAGCCTCTTACTCATCACTGGTCGAATTCAGTGAGGCAAGTGTCATTGGAGAAGATTCTGGAAGCTTCCATTGTCTCTCCACCTCGTGGAATGACTCTGCCACTTGTCATTTCCCGCTCAACGCACCCTGGTAGTGCATTCAAGTGCATTGCAACGCACCTAGCCAATGTATTTGGGTGCTTTGCAACGCAACTAGCTAGTGGAGCATCTGAAATGATCCTGATTTGACTAGTTTTGAGCAGTTTCTGGTGGAGAACTTCTGGGAGAAGCTGTAATTTGTTGACCTTGTTTCTTTAGGAGCTGGAACAACACCTTTAGGGACTTAGGATCCCTTGGTTTATGGACATTTCATGCTTATAGCTGTAAGGCACAAAAATGTCTATAACAGTTTCCCCCTAAACTATGAGGCCGTTTATCAGGTGAAATGCTTTATTAGGAGGATCCGAAGTTCTTCTAATGTTGGAGAGGAGACCTGTAATGAGATACAATACAATACATTATTTTCATACTGTTTTCATGATCTAGCTGAGGCGGGCATTCCCATGCTCAGCTTTATAAATTCATTTTCATGTACATAGGACAGACAATCGTTTGATGGTAGACCGATGATTCTGATGAAGTCATCATCCTTTTGGTAGGATGATTATCTGTGCTGCAATGCTGTACATTTCAATGTCTTTATTTTTCCTGAATATATATCGCAGCCCAGATGGATGAAACTAGATCCAGGGTCTTCAATCTCGACCGATCTTCACTCTAAGTACAAGTCGATCCATGTGAGAAATGTTTTGAAGTCGAACATGGAAAGACATCGCTTGATTACCAGTCAATGATGTAAACTGTTAACAAGCGCGAGAGGAATCACCGATAATGATAATGACCCTCAAGGTACTGCAGTACAATTCACATGGTGTGAATAAAGGACTTGGCGTCGAACAGCACGCAAAATCTTTCAGTCGAAGGTCATTGATGTATACCTGTCGCCGAAAGTGAGAAACTTGCCATTGAGGCATGCAAGCTTCAAAGTACTGAAGGGGTGTTCCTAGATCAACTTCTTGGATAATGAGCTGATGTCGACAAGAAGCGATCCGTCAAAGGAGGGCCTTAATGAATCCCACATCAATGACACGGAACGGAGCAAATGATTTTGATGGAGGTGAAAACGCTCTGGTGACATACGGTTCAGGGTGGCGGTCATGAAAGAGTGAAGTATAATGGTTGGTAGTGGATGGGACACGGGTGACTTCTCTGGATGACTTCTCTTGAACATATCGGCGACACTTATGTGATGGATCGGTAGCATTTACCCCAAATGTGGATGGTATGGCGTGACCATGGTGATGTGACCAGTGAATGAAACAACCCAACCCGACTCTGGCACGGAGTGGAAGTGTCATGTTCAAGAGCGACTTGCTACCAATAAAGTTTCTTTGAGTTTTCTTCCCAATTTTTCCCTAGTCATTTCTGACCAGTACCTCTTTATTTTTGTCAAGCTTGAGGAGGATAACATATGCTTGTTCTATAATTTGCCCTTCGGGCAAACCCATCGCTATGTTTTAACGAGCCTAGTGATAGTGAAACTCGTTCTCGTCTAAAGACAAGTTTGTCGCTATTAATCTTTTTAACGAGTCTAACGACAAAGATAACTCGGCCCTTTTCCTTTTTAGAGAGTCTAAAAAGGTACGTAAAGATAACTCTGGAATTCCTTTTTCGTCATCTAATCCCTTAAGTCCGAAAAAGTATAAAATAATACAGAAGGGATGAATTTTCGATAGTTTTAACGAGCCGAACAAAACAAGCGCTCGATCTTTTTGTGAAATAATCCCTCAGGTCCAAAAAGATTAAAATCTAGAGGAGGGATAGCACTTCCTGTCGCTTTAACGAGCTGGAAGGCCAAAACTCAGCAATCTTTTCATATTTTACGAGTCAGATGAAAAGAGCTTAAAGAAGACTCGTCTTTTGAGGAACGAGTGATAAAATGGGTAGCAGCTGATTCCAGGTAAGGTTTGGAATTTTCCAATCACGGCAGTGTCACAAGGATGGCTAGTGAAATCACTCTTCACAGCTGTTCCTTAAAATGGGTAAACAATCAAATGGAGGTGAATGATCGGCCAATGGAAAAGTGGAGGTGACGGTGCAAACACGACCAAGGCTTTAATGGCTGAAAATGCTTCATTCACGATGGTTATTTACCGGAGGATAGTTCATTTTTTAACGAGCTTAAACGCGAGTGGAAACATTTGCTTGATCTTATGTTTATTTTTTAAAGAGCTTGAACTATGTGCTAAAATTGCTCGATTAATCCAATCATATGATAAGAATGTCTCATATAAAAATGGCAACTTTTAGATTTTTGCCCCACATCCTTTCTTTATGCAAGTTAGGAAACGACTAATCCAAAAAACAGATAAATAATCGCTCTTTCGCTTGCATGCCAAAAGGTTTGCATGCCCCCAGGTATAAAATATGGTTTCAAGGTTACCCCTCAATTTGCAGACAAAACATTTGTTCTATCAGGAGAGGCCTACCTCTTACAGGTTACCCAAAGATTGTTCTATTCACGGTGCAAACAAAACACTTCTTCGGCGATGTCTACCGAGATAAACAAAGGTGAGTGACTCCGTCTGTCAACTCACATAACTTTGACAAGAGAATCTTATTCTAGAATAACCCCTCTTCCACGGCTAGACGGGGTACAGACTAGTCATATTCTCCCGCGGAAACCTACCCTATACTCGAAGTTTTCCTGCCGAAGCAGACCAGGACGCATGCCCCCTTGGTTTCAGTCATATCCCTCCGAATTACTCGGGCTCATCGGGAGGACGGACTGGGACTTGAGACATTTCTTGTGTGAAAAGACCATTTAGGGATGGTATATGACTATTTGCTATGCGTGATTCGGGAAATGAAAGCTGGTCCACGAGCTTGACCACTCTTCCTTCGTGCGGAAAACACATTACTCTAAAGAGTGAGGAGACGATGGCTCCAAGGATAATTTTAGGGGCGAATGTTCGCCCTTTGGCGAAATTAAGGGGTTTTAAATTTTTAGTGGGCGAATATTTTGTATCATAGTACATTTTTACAAATCACCTCAAATAGCCCACCTTATTTTAAGGGAGAGGGTAAAAAAGGTAAATTTAGCCCTTGAAATTAGGACTTACAACCTTTCATTCGCCCATTTTCAAGAATAGGTTTTATTTAAGTGAATCCATTCGCCCATTTTCAAGAATAGGTTTTATTTAAGTGAATCCTATGGGCCAAATACCATATTTATAAAAGAGGTATGGTAAATTAATAAAAATATAAATAAATGAGAGGTATGGTAAATAAATGAAACATTTTTTATATTTACTCCATAAGTCACCTTATATACATGTAATGGTGTAAACAAATAAAAATATAAGTAAAGTGGAGGTATGGTAAATAAATAAAACGTCTTTTTATACTTACTCAAACGGTATGGTAAATAAATAAAAATATAAATAAACTAGACGTATCATAAATAAACAAAACCTCTTTTTATATTTAGTCCATAACCCTCGTTCTATTTATGAAGGCTCAAGAAAGAGGTTTTATTTAAGTGAATCTAATGGGCCAAATACCATATTTGTAAAAGAGGTATGGTAAATTAATAAAAATATAAATAAACGAGAGGTATGGTAAACACATAAAACATT
This sequence comes from Pinus tabuliformis, assembly GCA_031772625.1. Classification (NCBI taxonomy): domain Eukaryota; kingdom Viridiplantae; phylum Streptophyta; class Pinopsida; order Pinales; family Pinaceae; genus Pinus; species Pinus tabuliformis. The sequence goes on from CM062816.1 coordinate 2,026,187,355, forward strand.
TTTTTATATTTACTCCATAAGTCACCTTATATTTACGAACACTCAAAAAATGGGTTATATTTAGGTGAAACCTATGGCCAAAATACTATGGGACAAATACCATGGACTAGATTGTTATTAATACCATGCAAAAAAACCATTATTAACCCTAATATTAGAATTAATAAAAATGAAAATGGCACATGGTATTGACCCATGGTATTCACCAAAATGGCACATGGTATTGACCCATGGTATTCACCTGGAATGTAGCCTATTTAAATTGGGGAATTAAACCAGCATGTAGCCTATGCTAAGATTCACTAGGACTTTACAAAGTTTTATTATTTAGCGAAAGACTCGCCAAGATCTTACAAGATTTTATAATTGAGTAAAATATTCGCCATGCCTGGTGAGAGATTCGCCAAAAAATTATATATACATATTATATTATTGATAAAATCGCCTTCCATTTTTCCTATATACCATGGAGATTCGCCCATTTATTATATTTATAAATTTAGGGGGGGTTCTTAAAATTTTCCCTGGATGGCTCCCATGCAATAAATATAGTCTCGTCCAAGGAGTAGGTTATAATCCAAGGGTCCTTGAACGACCATGACGTTCATGCGAACTGTCTTCCCTCTCAATGTTATGGGCACATCGGGAAGGATCCCTAAAGGTCGACTGGTTCCTTTATCAAAGCCTGTCAGATTTCTCATTTCAAGCAACAGCGATGGTGAACCAAGCGCTTTCCAAGCAATAGAGGAAAGGATACTCACAGAAGCCCCCTCATCTATGATGGTGCCAGCCATGACCATTCTATATATTTGAACGATAATTCGGAATGGTATGCTTGCTGGCAAACGGGGTCTGCCTAGTTGATTCCAGTCGAAGGATACAACTAGGTTGCTTGGAGGTGGGACCGAGTAGACGGCCGGGTATGGCTCTGACGAACTTCCTTCCTGCGGTAAAGGAATGGGTGGATTGCCCCCATGTTCGTCGGAGTCTGTGTTGATGAAGAGAATTTGGACGGTGTCATCCTTATTCTCTTTAGTGACTGTATCATTCGAAGATAAAACCTCTGAAGGCAAGACCGGGTCAATTGCCGCCTCGACCTTTTGACTTTCGTTTGGTATGGATTCAGTCGGTTTATCCTCAATGATAGATGCTTCAGCTGACCACTTGAGCGGGCCAGCTGGGTTCTCAACTAGTGACAGACTCGGAAAGAGTTTTTTATATCTAGGAGGAAGTCGTAATGGTGAAATTGGACGATCATCCAAAACTCTTTTAGCCTCATCTAAGAAGGGACAACGGTGGAGGGCATGGTCACCTTCGCACAGTCTACAGGGAAATCTAGCTTTCCCTTTTTGTCCTGGGGCTTCACTTTCACTAGTTGACATTGTGCTTTCAACATGATCTCTAGAGGTTGATGACACCGGATTGTGCAAACGAGGAGACCAGTCCCTTAGTATCCGGGGGATGCAAGGACAATCTCTGTGAAAGTGGTCTCCTCTACAAATGACACATGGCGATTTAGGCCTGGTCGGTGGTGTGTGTGGATTTTCATTAGACGACACTCGTTTTCCCTTATTTGCCTTTGGCTCCTTCTTCTTTTTCTCTTTCTTCTTCTTTTCCTCCTTCTCCTTAGGAACTTGGCTTTTAGCTTTACCAGTATCGTCAAGCGAAGAGGAAGGAGGAGAGGAAGAATTAGAGGAAGTAGAAGGTTGGTGGGTAACTCTGGACTCGTCTAATTGCTGATTCGATTGTTCAGGAATAGTGGTGTTCTGAACGACATTAGTTGAGAAGAGCCATACTGGCAAGCCAATTGTCAGTCCTGGAAGCAACAATGTGGCCATATGGGGCACACCAACATCTCCCCAAGAGGAGAAGGGACTAGGATTTCCACCAAGGGGAACTCCTTGGTTGGTAGGCTCCATTTTCTCAACCCAAAGATCAACGCAGGAAAAGGGTATGAATATTCCGTTTAAAATAAATTTTAACACGCTTTGACACAACTTGCTTTTTCAGTTTTAAAGAGTCGAGAAAAAACAAAAGATGACTCTAGTCTCCTTCGATTTTTAATGAGCCTGCAGTGACAAGTGCTCAGATGGACCTTTTCTGTTAAGGAGTCTGAAAAGGAACGAAAGGGACTGCTCTGGAGGTCTAGGTAGAGGGAGTGCCAAACCAATCGCAAAACCGCAGAATACTTTTTAGGGTATGGCAGTCAATCTTCCTGAATGCTGTGTTCGGTGCATTGCGATCAGTAGGGCGGCTGACATGGCTTCATATGGATAAAGGTTTTATGCCTATAGGGGTCTCCAAATATATACTCGACGGTACGTGGGAGAACAAGTCCGTACTGGCACTTATCGTCTCAAAGTGGAGGAATCACCCAATCATCAGTGAGGACAACAGTTACCAGGCTTTACGACGCCGGAATACGTCTCTAGCTTAGACCTCTAGATGTTGTGCGTTAAGTTACAAAGCATTGTTAAGTTCATTGAATTTATTTTAGGTTGATCTTTCTTATGAATTTTGCCTTTTGGGTTCACCACGAGATGTAGATGTAATTCCTAAGATGCAACCTAAAGATGATAAGAAAGCTTTTATCTCTTTTCAGCAATGAAAATCCTAGCTACAAGGGGAAAAGAAAGACACAATCTTTTCTCAAAGAGCAAAGAGCACACTGTAAATGCACTTTTCCTAAATCAAGCCATACAAACTGTCAATATGCAACTGCACTTGTGCATGTATTTGTTTTTCACTTTCTTAATATTGATGCCTAAAAATAAAGTTGTTGTACAAATTTGAATTCGATTTCAAGTGAAAAATACAAACAAGCTTCTTTTCGAAATCAAAAGGTAGAGACGATTACGACACTTTATGATTTTGAAATAAACACTTGTTTCGACACTAGAAATTCTCAAATTCAAGCCAAAGGCAAAAGTAAAAGCGTAATCAACTGTCAACAACAAATAAACTCTCTCCTAAGATCAAAATCGACACTTACGACAGATATTAATCTAAGGACGACAGTATGACTAGTTTACTTTTGCAATGGGAAACTGTAAATGACGTAACAAACACACAAAAACAAATACAGTTTCTTTTATACAACTGAGGCAGAATTAAGGCAAAGAAAAGGGGCTTTTAAACAGACAAACACACTGATCACAGGCTGTAAAAATCAGAGGCAAAATTGGAAAAAGTGAGCAAAGAACCTCAGCTAGGCAGGGCTAGGCTGATCAACGCACCTGTTACACAGAGAAACTGAATTGCAACGCAGGTATCCCTCTCGGGAACTGTGTTGAAATGCAGAGTCTCTTCACAGAGCCTGCGCTGAAGCAGAAACGAGAATTCTCTCCGGGTTCTGGGTCACGGTTTGCAGTTTAATCTATGGTTTTTGGCCGGGTAAAAGCAATCAATAGTGTACAATCAGAGGGTTGATTTACAAGAGGTTTAAGAGCTATCACAAAGGGTAATCAGATCATTTGTGAGTCAACTGTTCAGATCATAAACAGGTCCAGTGAATGGACTAGAGTAGCAGATGTCTACTTTGAATTTGTAAATGGCAAATGCAGTTCGATTCGCTACTCTTAAGTTTATGAGATGAACAACAATAGAAACACAAACAAACTAACTAGACACGATCCCTAGCGGAGTCGCCATTTTGTTTTCGGGAAAAGTGTCTATTCAGAACGACCCTATCCCACTGGGTTGTGACAGAGACCTCAGAAAAAAAACAGGGAAAACTACTCTTGTATTCTCCTTTATGAACTATAAACGAAGATGATTAAGATGAACCAACCTGTATCTTGCCCTAGTCCTTTGATCCAATCTCTCTTCTCTTTGGCAGCTCCCAACTATCCGCTCCCTCAGTTGCCCAGCATCACCAAGTTCCTGCAAGTTCACAGAAGCAAGAAACTACACAAAGACATGGATTTATGTTCATAAAAAGCTTAGGATCAGATTTAAGCTAAACATACAAATATAACACACATAAAGGATATACAAGCATGTAGGAGAAACTCAAATAGTTTTATTGATAAAACAAGAAGATCCAGGAGGAGTTACAACTGATGATTCCTGATCCAGCATCAACCTCCCAGCATAGAATCCCTTCTTCACCTCCAACAAAGCATAAATCACCCAATACTCTGATATCTATCACAAAACCAACAACAATTCTCTGCAATGTACAAAATTCTAGCCTCTAGGATCTCTTGGTGAGGGATCCATATATAGATGTATGCAAAGAGGATGAGTCAGCTCATGAATTGATTAGTGGCTTCTCTCTATCAGTTCTTGCTTCCACTTGGAGACTGAGAGCCTCTTACTCATCACTAGTCGAATTCAGTGAGGCAAGTGTCATTGGAGAAGATTCTGGAAGCTTCCATTGTCTCTCCACCTCGTGGAATGACTCTGCCACTTGTCATTTCCCGCTCAACGCACCCTGGTAGTGCATTCAAGTGCATTGCAACGCACCTAGCCAGTGTATTTGGGTGCTTTGCAACACAGCTAGCTAGTGGAGCATCTGAAATGATCCTGATTTGACTAGTTTTGAGCAGTTTCTAGTGGAGAACTTCTGGGAGAAGCTGTAATTTGTTGACCTTGTTTCTTTAGGAGCTGGAACAACACCTTTAGGGACTTAGGATCCCTTGGTTTATGGACATTTCATGCTTATAGCTGTAAAGCACAAAAATGTCTATAACATGTGGGCCACAGAACTTAAAAATATATGAGTGTCAATCTATCAAACACCATCCTCATATAACAAGGGGACTAATTAAAATTTTGACAAACCATACAATAAGAAATGTAGTATATTTATGGTCCTTAATAGTCATAAACTTCGAATTACATTAAAGTATCATAATAGAATACATGAGAACTTGGCTCTTGGCTGTCAACAACACGGAGAAAACCCGGCTCAGTAGCTCTAGTCAGATCTGCTCTGCAACTTTGTTCCTTAGTACCTAGCCCCTCCAGCTCCTGCTCTGGTACCTGCGTACCTTCTTAGTGACCCGATCCTTCAGTATCTCAGCACTAGCCTGATGATCAATGAATTCAACAACAATAGTAGCAACACCATCAACAACCCATAATCCAACCCTTCCTTTCTGTTCTTCCTCTCTTTATATCCTTCTCAGCTTCTTGGACTGCCAGTTCTCGCTCGATTGTTTGCTTCCTTGGCCGCCTCTGTGCTTTTCCATTTCCTCAGCTACTTTTTCCTTTCGCTGCCACTTTTTCATCACCTTCCCACAACTGCTTGTTCTGCCACCCAACCGTTGTTGCCATTTGTCCTTTCCCGCCCTACGGTTGGTTAAAACTGGTCAAAACTTCTCAAAATTAATGAAGGCTCCAACAGGCCCCTACCAAAAGTTCTTGACTCGTCCCCGAGTCAAGTAATTTCGACCTTTGGTGGCTCTAGTGCTGTCTCCATGGGTTCTATGGGTGGCTGCTGTGTTGCTACCGACGTTATTTCCTCTGTCTATTATGCTGGCATCTCTGCTTTTGTAATGCCTTCTCGCGGAAAAGGCATTCCTTCCATGTCCAACCTAGCCTATGGTGTGGCATCTATTTCTATGCCCCTTTCCTGAACTTGTGACTCCTCTGTCCAAAACAAAGGCTCCAACTCGGGGACTGTTGTTTTTGTCTACTCCTTGAACTCACTATATCACTTGATGGCCAAGTTCCAATTTGCGAGGATCGTGTCTACCTTTTGTGTAAATGTCTCGGCTGATTGTGATGTCATCGTTGTCGGCCATTAGATCAGCAGGTCCTATAGTTGCTGACTGCTTGAGTTGCATGCCTCTTTCAATTACAAGACCTGCATCTGCACTGGGGGCCGTAAGTCTCAGATTACCCTCTTCTTCCTAGCCGACTCCTCCTCAATTGTGTTAACTTGGGCTTAGAGGATGTTGATTTGTTAGGTTAAATACTGGATTTGAATAGGATCGGTGCATGCCCTTGTGCTTGCAAATAGTAACTGAATATGCTCTCGCAACGGGTATACTTGGTGATTCTTCAGGGCTAAAATGCCTGACCAATCGTGGACTTTGCCCATTAAGATGTATCCATCGGTGAGGGCATCAGCTAGTGCCTATATCTTTGTCTCTAGCTCCAACATCTTGCTTTCAACTAAATGTGCATATGTTTCCACAGGGTCCGGCAATGTGGATCTTACAGTCTCTAGATTCTTCTTCATCTCTGCATTTGTGGTTCTCAGGCATACACACACTATTTGTATGTGATCACAACAATTGATCAAGGAGCAGGCGGACATGTCCTCCGATGCTTTGGTGTTAGCTTCGACGACTGTTGGCCACATGGCTTGGAATCACTGTGTTAACTGCTACACTTGTGCTTGCAACCCTATATTTTCCTCTTTCAGATGATCATGTCTTATGTCATTATGAGCAATTGAATCATCTATTTCTCGTGTCCTTAACCAATTTATCATGCAGACCCTCGGCCTTGAGTGCGGCTTGCTGAATGAAAGAAAATAACTAGGCTGATGACCAATTGTTATAGACATATTTGGGCACTGCAACCCCAATGACATATGTCCATAAAACAAGGGCTTTTAAACCCCTAAAAGTGTTGTTTCATACCCTAAAGGAACAAGGTCAGCTGATTACATCATTTCATAGAGGTTCTCCCTGAAAAACTACTCAGAACTGGTCAAAACTGGACCTACAGACTGCTCCATGCTGAGGGTGCGATGCATACTAAAAGGCCCTTCTCTAGGGTGCGATGAGCGAGAGCAGACAAATGGCAGAGGCAGTTTTCTAGGTGGAAACCCAGAGAATCTTCTAGAAACTGCTCATTTGACACTTGCCTCTCTAAATTCGCCCAGAGATGAGTAAGAGATCATGAAATCTCCAAGTGGAACCAAGAAATATCAGTGAAATGACACTAATCAAAATCCTAGAAGTAACTCACCCACCTGCAAATATCTATAAATGGATCCCTCATCCTAGAGATCTAGAGGTTGGAATTTTGTATTTTGTAAGGAAGTGCTGTTGGTTTCTCTGTGAAACATTGTATTGTTGGGTGATCTAGCTTTTCATGAGGTGAAGAGGGCTTTCATGCTGGGAGGATGGCGCTGGATCAGACAGCTTGGTTGTAATCCTCTCTTCTACTACTTCTATCAATAAAGCTATTTGAGTTTTCCTCCATATGCTTGTATATCTCTGAATCTTGTATTTGTGTATGCATTTGTATGGTTAATATACATCTGATCCTATATTGTTTATGGTTATAGATCTCTATGCTTTGATGGTATTTTGCTGCTTTGACTCTATAGGTGTTCTTTGAAGTGGGACAAGTGAGGAAGGAGTGGCGAAACTCTATCAAAGTGGGGAGGAAACAAGCAAGGAGCCAAGTGAAAGACTGAGGTTGGTACTCTCTACTTCTCTCTCATCTATCTCTCATAAAGGAAAATACAAGTAACTTTGGTTTGTTTGTTTCTAAGATAGCTACCTGTCTTAGTGGGACTAGCAGCTTTGAATGGAAACTATTTTTCCCGATAAAAAAATGGTGACTCCACTAGGGAGCGAATAGTTTGATTGTTAGTTACTGTTGTTTGCTTTATAAACTACAGACGAAGCCTGAAGTTAAGCTAACTAGCCTTCAAACTGCTTTTGCTATGCAACTGCAAAGTAGATCAACGCTGCTTCAGTCAATCTCTGGGTTAGTTTATGAATTGAACATCTAACTTGCAAACATCCTAAGTGCCCTGGTGGTAGCTCAAATAACCTCATTAGATCAGCCCCTATACCTTGTGTTTATTGTCTATCATTAGCTCAGCCTAAATTCCTGAACTTAGCTGCAAACTGTGAGTGAAAACCAGACTTAGTCTCGTCCCTGGACCATCGCACTGTCTCTCATTGGAAACCTAGATGCATCACACCTCCCGTGTGTTTCAGGTGAGATGCATCCCTGTTTCCCTATGTTACAAGTGCGATGATTGAGTGAGACTGCTTCTTGTTAGCCTCTTGTTGCGACAAGTGTTCATTTTCATGATTGACATTTTACATGCCAAATATGTCATACTTTGCATACTGCAATGTTCCATATTTCCAGAAGAGACCAAAGAAGAAGCCATGAAGTGTGCTAGTCCAAATGTCACTGCTGAGTTCCAAATTTTGGTGACTTAACCATTTTTAAAAGAATTTTCTATAAAAGGGAAGGCCAAACAACTTAATCTTGGCCTCCCTAGGTTTCAATTTCCTGTTTTAGAAAATAGAAAATGATATCTGTCCAAACAGCTTAATCTTGGCAGATCTGTAGATAGGTAGAGAATCAAAGGAGCCCAACTACTTAATCTAGGCCCTTGGCAGAAATAAGTATAGACTTAGATAGGAGAACAGAAAAAAGAAAAAATTGTAAAGCTGGGTTTGCAAGTCTAAGTGCACCCACCAAAAGAAGAAAAAATGTTAGGAAAGTAGGCTGGGTACGCAGTTTTCGAGGTTGCAGAATGATGATCCATGATCAATTTTGTGGTTCTAAGTGTTATATCCTTTTAGATGACAGTCAGGATGCAGTTTTTCATCTGGAGGAACTCAAACTGGACATAACTAACTCCCCTCTCTTCTTATTCTCCAAATCACTCACTAATTTTCCCAAAGAGGTCAAGATCTGCTTGAGCCTCTTAGTCTCATCATGTTCCATAACATTGGCCTTGGTGAAGATTTGCCTCACTCAAGGATTTCCATTCTTCTTTTACAAAGTTCTATTTCCCCAAAATAGCCTAAGGTTCCTTACCTTAGCACTTTCTCATCATCTTCATATTAACCACTAACTCTATTATGTAAATCCCTATCTGTTTTTCCCTTCCCCTACTAAATCTATGTTAATAATTCCCCTATGTACATACCCCACCTCATAGCACTATAGCTATGTATTTTTCAGTTTTGGGACACAGTAGTCCACCTGGGACTATTGTGAACCCATCCGTGTCATGAAACTGGGATTGGTCTAAACCTCTGGTTAGACCAAGAACCTTTACCCACCTCGCTGTCCTCAAAACCCTATAATTTTACCCCTCCGCATTCATTTGCACAAAGATAATGTTTAAAAGTGTTATTAAACATTAAATTTTGTTCTCCCCCGCTTGTATAAACCCACAAAACCAAAGTATAAACCCTCCCCACGGCGTTTATGAAGATCCGAATATTCACACGCCCGTCCATTATTTCCCTGCCGATTCACCTGTTCCGTCCACCGTCGGATCGGGCCCTCCCCATCCGACGGCTCTCGGCGATTTCGGAGGCGCCCCGCTGCTCGGCCGTTAGCTTCCGATGGCGAGGCGGTTTCTCCGCCGTACTAAAGACACTTGTCCACTTTCTATTGCATCAGAAGGGCTCTGACGGATACCACCCTCGTACAGAAAGCGGTCCGATGAAACCGCTTTCTGCCTTCTGTATACGCGCCCCATGTCACTTATCCAGTTCTACGTGTCTGCCTCGTCACCACGCCACGTTACCTGCACAACATCGGCCTCCTGCCGAGTCACCACTGCCACGTCATCCACCATACATGCTGACGTCACCCTGCTGACGTCATCCTGCCACGTCATCCGCCGTACCATGGTCCCACCCGCTGACGTCATGCTGACGTCATCATCAATTTTGAGGCGAAAGGCGAAAATCGTGCTTAGGAAGCCCAGATTCAAATTCCGAGGCAGTTTTTCATGCGCGATTAGTGCCTAGCGCTAAGCGCATGGCTACAGGAAAGGGTCGAAGTGGAAAGCCCCTCATTGCGCAGCCCCCAGCAAGCCCAAAAGGCGCCGAATGACCCATTTTTCTTCGCGAGGCATGCAGAAAGGATCAAAAGACAGTTCTAAAGGAAACAGAGGGCCGAACAGCGGCCATTAAGTTTTGATTTGACCCACAGCGAAAGAGAAACCAGCCCGATTCATTCGTCAAAGAGTATCAGAGGAAGGATGAAGCGGCAAAGAGTATCAGTTAAATTTTTTAATGAAAATCTTCAGTTCCCAAAGCAGGTCAACATTGAATGGCCTCCAACAAAGTCAAATTAGGAGGTGGAAGCCCATCCCAGCTCTCAAATCACAGTTAAAGCACTTAAAGCCACCGAACTACAATGGAGCAGAAGTCCATGCACAGTTATTGCAGAAGCACTGCACCAAGCCACCAAGGACAACGCATTAATTCAGTTTTGATACGGCTGCCCTCAGTATAGCCCATAGATATTTTCTTGCATTTATTTATGATAGGTTTAGGTTAAAGTAATATTTTACTTTCAGACCTGTTTAGGTCACAGCTGTAATAAAAACATTTAGAGAATTTTTCCTATATATACCACCCTCTGTATTGTTTCAAGGGTTGGTCGATTGATAACTTTTCATTAGAGACTCGCACTGTATGCCTGAGACTTTTTATTTAATCAAAGATTGCTAAAGAGATTGGAGGAATGACTGTCTGATGGGTTGTTAATGGTCTATGGAGACTGAATGATGGAATTCTTGTGCTGCAACATGAATCAATAAGTGCTTCTTACCTTTGTTTTCACTTTTCACCATCTAAATAGCAAAAAGAAAGATTAGCTTAATACTTGTTTAACCGCACTCAAGGCTCAATTTCTGTTGTTTCTTTATGTTTTCATCTAAAATGAATTGGACATGAATATGAATTCCCCGTGGCTCATATTTACCCTAATTCACATGTGTTTGACAGTTATCTAGGGATTCTTTACTGCCCTTAGATAGAGCTCATCCGCCCTTCTCTGTTAAGCTGACTGAGAGATTCTTAATTGCCTCTCCTTCCTTAGCATTCTTCCATCCTTTAGACTTTGAAAATTGTTCTGTGTGCAGCTACCTTGCTCCTTATTCCTCCCGTGACCAAGAAAACGCACCAGCAGTCTTACTCCTTGACTCCATGCCCAATGGTTTGAAACTTTCACACTATACCTGCCTCTTTACCTGAAAACATCAATCTTCCCACCAAAACACAAACGAAACCCCAGAACTCAATAGCTAGCCTAAAATCATCATCAACAGAGCTAAATCAGAAAGAGAGAGCCCTCTCTGATTGCAGGTGGGCTAGAACCTGTAGTCCAAAGTTGGTTTGTGGTTACCTCGGCCGTATCCCTTTACTCCAACCTGGGGGACAACCTGAGTGATAACACTTCTGCCTCCAGATTTTGGTTTTTTCTTCATTGTCTTCAACTCTATTAAGTAGTTTTGCTGTCTATGATTAGTTTATCACTGTTGAAACCTTCTTCCTTTGCATTATTCAGCCTCCATTGATAAAGAATTGTGAATGTTTTCTTATGTATTTTTCATCATTTACAGTTCTCCTTTGCAAAAAGTAGCTTATTCGGACTATCGTCTTTTGATTTGAAAGTGTCACAAGTGTCGTTTTCAGTCAACGAAAAGAGTGTCATAAAGTCTTCCTCTTTTAGATAGTCGATTACACTTTTTCCATTGTATTTTATTTGAATCATCAATTCTTTGAAGTGTCGAAAGGAGTTTTCAAGTCGAAATTGAAAGTGTCATCTAAATCTTCCTTCCGTTTTTGAAAAGAAATTGTTAAAGTGTCGCTTTGAGGAAAGATAGTTCGGATCTGTACTTAATTTTCTTTTTGTCATTCTCACATTAAGGAAACTGAAAAACAAATACATGCATGTGCATTTGCATTTAGACTGCATGTGGAAATTGATTTAGGACAGTGCATCTTAGTGTGTGATCTCTGCTCTATGTTGAAAGAATTTTACTTCTCTTTCCTTAGTAGCTAGGATTTTCATTTCTAAAAGAAAGTAAACCACTGTTTATCATCTTAGATTGCATATTTAGGAATTGTACATCTACATCACGTGGTGAACCTTAAAGGAAAACTTCTTAATAAAGATAAATTGTAAAATAAACCTCAATGAACATAAAAACACTTTGGAACCTGACGCACAACATCTAGAAGTCTAGGCTAGAGACGTATTCTGGCGTCATAAAGCCTGGTAACTATCATTTTCATTGTAGGTTGGGTGATTCCTCCTCTTTGATATGACAAAATGCCAGTACAGACTTGTGCTCCCGTGTACCATCAAGTATATATTGGGACACCACAATAGGCTATATCCTTTATCCTTAGGAAGCCATGTTTACCGCCCTATCGATCGCAATGCACTGAACACAGCATTCGGGAAGATTGACTGCCGTACAGAAAAATCATTTTGCAATTTTGCGATTGGTTTGGTAATCCCTCTGTCTAGATTTCCAGAGTAGTCACTTTCATTCCTTTTCAGACTCCTTAAAAGAAAAGGTCCATCTGAGCACTTTTCACTTCAGGCTCATTAAAAAATCGAAGGTGACTAGAGTCATCTTTAGCTTTTTCTCGACTCTTAAAAATTGAAAAAGCAAGTTGTGTCAAGGCATCATAAAATTCATTTAATTCAGAATAACATTTTCCACTTTTTATTTTGAGTTGATCAAGTAATCCGCAATCATGGAAGAAATTCAATCCCTGTCGTTCGTGGAGACTAACGAGTCAACCATCTTGGACTCCAGAAACGAAACCATTTCGGGCCAAGCGATCTCGCTTAACTGGGTCAAAGTCTCCTAGTTTATTTGAAACTTGTGTTTCAACATCCTCAGAGACTCTAGTTACTCCAACTATTTATGGTATCCCTACCTCTATAGAAGAAGTTCCGCAGTTACAAGAGGACATTAGAACTGATCCTAGTGTAATAGTAGACACTTCTATTCCTGAACCAGATCCATCTAGGACTAATTCGGAAGTGTCACCCCTCCAACATCTGTTGCTACAGAGTCTATAACTCCTTCGGAACTGGAAATATTTTATGGACCTGATGGTCTGTCTCTTCCACCTGGACTGATTGCTATAGAAGAGATTGTGGAGGATCACCCATCTAGTACCCCATTACAATTTGGAACTGGGATCCACCTATATCCTTCTACTACAGAAGCTAGTCACCCTTCATCGCAAGTTCCTGTAGAATCGCTAAGAAATATTTTAGATAGACTCGATATGTCTGAACAACCATCGAAATCTAGGATGGTGTCATATGATACAACAGTAGCAGAACCTCTTGCCACCACTCTGAAAATGTTCACTGGTATACCATCTGTCCCAACTAGTTCTCAACCGCTAGATGGAGTCCACCCAAGGGCTATTTCGACAGTATGGTATGTTCCTATTTATTCATCTAGAACCTTATCTGGAATTTCTTATGTTCAGTCTCAGCAAATTGATCCTTCACAACAGCATCAATTTGGGCAGTCCAGTCTCCAAAGACCAATTTTCCCTCTGAACACTGGATTGCCGCCATATGGGGGGCAGTATGCCTTTTCATTGTTTCCTCTAGGAGAATAACCATATGAGATTTCACAACAGAATTCGGGTCAAGCTGGAATTGCATCCAGTGGTTGGATACCAATACTGACTCAGCAGCCAAGAGTTGTATATTCAATGCAACAAAGTCAACCTGTGTCGAACATTCCCACTGCACCAGCTATTGTGATGGTGTCGAAAGTACAAGTGCTACCTGTTGTATGTCAACCTCAAGTATCTCAGGTTGTAATACAATAGCCTCTTGTCTCTGCAACTCAATCACAACCACCAATTAGTGGCTCCTTAAATGAAGCGACTCAAGCTCAAACGGGTACTATAACCCCTCATCTTGGTAAAACATCCAGTATTGGGCAACAACAAATGGTCTCACAGCCATGGCTGGTGCAATATCAACAACCACAATTCCAGCAAACTTACCAAGGACCTGAGCAACAAAGCTTTGCAGGTAATGGAAAGCTGTATATTCAAAACAGTTACCAACAATCATATTATAATGGTTACGCCCATCAACCTTATCAAAGTTATCAACATCAAATACATTATGCTAGTATGCAAAGACCCATGGCTCAGGTGATCCCATCTTATCTTGGGTATGCTTCGCCAAACCTGAATCAACAGTTGCCTTTCATGGCAACTTTAGAATTACCAGATCTGAATCGGCTAACAAATGATCCAATTTCTTACGCCTCTTGGTGGCCGGTGATTCCACATAAACTTTCGTTAGATATTCCTAAATTCAATGGAAATCTGGGTGAAGAACCATCGAATCATGTGATGACCTTTCATCTATGGTGTTTGTTCAACACTCTCAATGATGATTCGATTAGGCTTCGCCTTTTTCAACGAACGTTAACTGGTCTGGCAGCAAAATGGTACATAAAATCTCCTAGAGCTTCATTCGATAACTTTAGCGCCCTTGCCACCACCTTTTTAACCCATTTTCAGTTACCCATAAGGTACGAAACAGGAAGGGAGCTTCTTACCAATTTTAAGCAGACGACAACCACTCACATATCTGATCATATTCATGAGTGGCAATGTCATCATAGAATGGTAAAGACATATGTTCCTGATCAATTGTTAGTTGAATGGTTTATTAAGTCATTGTTACCTTCTATTACAGAAGATGTGGCCAAGGGAGGAGTTTTCACTGAACAACAAGTCATTGCTCGTGTGCAATATCTAGACTTGATCTATACTCAGTCTCGCACTCTCTACGTCAAAATTCTTGATGCTCCTAGACCGGAGTTTTCTGTTCCTCCTCCTCCTAAATTGAATAGGGACTCTCATGCTGGCAACGGTGTGATTGGTACCTCAAGTATGCAAACTGTGAAGGCCCCATTTGGTAAAGCCCTTGCAGTTTCTAGTAAAAACGCACATGACAAACTTCCTGCCTCAGAGGTTAATGTCGTGTCGACCAACAAAGGCAAAGAACCGAAGCAACCAGGGGGCAAGAAGAAAAAGAAAAACAAAAATAAGAAATAGGATGACTCGTCTCCTAAAAAATCTTCTGAAAACTCTTCTAGGCAAACGAAACCTAATCGGCCATGTCTCATATGTGATGAGGACCATTGGATGAGAGATTGTCCGCATAAAGATGAGATTAAGAAGTTCTTCAAGAGTTCAAAAACCTCAGCGGTATTTACCGATCCATTTCCAAACCTAGAAACCAATCTGGTTGCTAGCGACAATGCTTCCCCATCCCAAGTACTTATGTTGTCCATTTTGAAACAACAAAATGATGCTTTGATATCGACAAGGAATAAAGATTACAGGAATCCACAGCTGTCGAGAAACAAGGCTGTAGATAAACCTAGTAGTTCGACAACAACTTCAACTAAAGTTGCGCCACCCATCATTCCTGAACTAACGATAAAGCCGCCAAAGGGAGTATTACACAAATCGACATTTAATCCTCATGCTCGAGCAACACAGAATTATAATATAGTAGAGGATCTGGCCCAATCGCCATCTGCTATGTCGACGCTTGAAGTACTGCAAAATTGCCCCTCCCAAAAGCAGGCTCTATTATCAGCAATAGGTGGGAGCGACCTAGCGGATTCCAATCTTGTGGCCTTTAATCATAAAGGATATGAACCTCAGTTAACAGCTCAACTCGCTTTCCTCATACAAGTGAAAGCCCTCAACAAAACTGTTTATCGAACAACTATTGATGAGGGGTCATCTACCTGCATTATGTCAATGAGTCGCTGGAAAACTTTAGGCTCACCACCCTTGTCAAGATCATCAACGACATTAAAAGAATTCGATGGATGAATATACACCCCATACGAGATTTTAAGTAACTTGCAAGTTGAACTGGGTAGCAAAACAGTAGAAATCGATGTCGAAGTTATTGATGGAAACCTCAATTACAACATCCTACTGGGAAGGCCCTGGATTTATGCTATGGTTGTTTTTGTATCAACATACTTTAGAAAGATTGCATTTCCTTTTCAAGGAGGAATTACAATCGTTGACCAACAAACCTTTCTCCCCAATAGTTCACAAGTTATGGGAAGCATCCTGATGATCCATGGAAGCTCTCAATTGCTTCAAAATATCAGAGTAGGCCTCCTAAAAGACCCTACCTTGATGGGTACTTTTTCCCTACCACCTCCGAGTAATTTGGCGGAAGTGGCCACAGTGGAAACCTGCAATATGGTATCTTCTATATCTACACAGATTCAGAAGATTTACGAACATGATGTTAGCATGGATCATCGCCAGGTATTGCCTCCAAGCCCAATAGAAATATTGTAGCAATCAATGTTCTTGGCCTGGGTGGCAAACCCAAATCAACACTCATCGAGTGTTTGGGTAGATAGGTCTAAGGAATATGGCACCTCTTCAGATCCTTGGTCGCATGTACATTCTATAGACGAAGGAATCATCCAGTCAATGATGATAGGAGAGGCACCATGGGAAGATTACCACCATCATTCCCATCTTCTGGATTACCAAGAAGATTATTCCAGCGACCCTAATCATCCTTCAGTTTTTGATTTTCTATCAAATACTGTAAATACGGTGGATTCTGAGCGAAATCTGTCCAATATTGAAGAAACTATCACCATAAATATCTCGACCAAACCAGATGTTGTAGAGAATATTCATGTCGGCAAATCTTGTTCTTCTTCAGAACTGGAAATATATTGCACTCTCTTTCATGAATTCAGAGATGTCTTTGCATGGTCATATGAAGAAATTCTAGGCATTAACTTGAGCATAGTTGAACACGAAATCAAGATGTATCCAGATGTCAAACCGGTATGACAACGGCTTCGGCAGTTGCACCCGAAGAAATCCACTGCCATCAAGGCAGAAGTTGAAAAACTTTTACATGTTGGTTTCATTTATCTAGTTCCTCTAATTGATTAGGTATCAAATATTGTTCCTGTGATGAAAAAGCAAGGAACGATTAGAGTGTGCGTCGATTACAGGGATGTAAATCAAGCTTGTCCAAAGGAAAACTACCCTACACCCTTCTTCGACCAGATAATTAATGAATGTGCCGGATGCGAAATCTTTTCGTTTATGGATGGATTTTCCGGGTATAATCAAATAAATATCCGTCCATAGGACCAGTCAAAGACTGCATTTATTTGTCTGTGGGGCACATTCGCGTACCACAAGCTACCTTTTGGTTTAAAGAATGTAGGGGAAACTTTTCAGAGGGCTATGAATTATGCCTTCCATGACATCAAGAACATTGTTCAACCATATCTTGATGATCTTTTGGCTCATTCACGAAAGCCGACTGATCATCTTAAGCATTTGAGAGCTATATTTCTATGTTGCCGACACTACAAGATACGACTCAATCCGCACAAGTGTGTGTTTTGTGTCGGTTCTGGTCGCTTACTTGGTTTCGTGGTTTCTAAGGATGGGATTCAGCTCGACCCATGTAAGTTTCAGGTAATCATTGATATGCCTCCACCTTCAAATTTTCTTCAGATTCAAAAACTCCAAGGGGAAGCAAACTTTCTGAGGAGGTTCATTCCAAATTACACCGAACTTGCTAAAGGTATACGTGTCTTTTGAAAAAAGAAGTACCCTTCAACTGGGATTAGGTTGCACAAGCTTCCTTTGAAGCTCTAAAGGAATCCCTAATAAAAACATCATTAATGTATGCTCTTGACTATCAAAAAGACTTTAACCTGTATCTAATTGCAGTAGATATGACCATCGCAATGGTTTTAGTTCAAGAAGACAATGGAATGGAACATCCTGTCTATTATTTAATTTGAAACTTAAAGGATACAGAAAGCAAGTACTCCTATGTTGAAAAGTTGTCTCTTGCAGCTATTCAAGCAATACAGAGATTTCGACACTATGTCCTCTTTCGCAAAACTACCATTTTGTCAGATTGCAACCCTATGACTTACATTCTGCCATGTCAGTTACTTGGGGGAAAATATTCGAAATGGATAGCTATTTTGCAAGAGTTTGATTTGGAATTCGTAAAATCCAAATCAAAGAAATCTCTAGTTTTTGCGGAGTTACTATGTGACTTCCCATCGTCGTCCAACGATTCAACATCCAAAGAATCAATCGTGGATGAATCTTTGTTTCTGATATCGTTGAGTGATCCATGGTATGGAGATATAATCATCTATTTCCAAACCCAAACATATAGGCCTAATACCTCTCGCTCAGAACAATGACGTACTCGATACCAAGCAAACGACTACATGATCGTCAGTGATACACTTTACCGTCGTGGTACCGATACAGTTATGCGAAGGTGCCTCACCCATGAGGAGGTCGAAAAAGTCCTGAATGATTATCATTCAGGCGCATGTGGGGGACATCAATCTGGTTACGCTATGACACAAAAGATTTTACGAGCAGGTTACTTCTAGCCAACAATGTTCAAATATTGCATAACTGCAGTCAAAAGTTGCCATGCTTGTCAAATCTTTGACCGTAAAACTAGAATACCACCCAGACCTCTGCATCCAGTAGTTTCTGTTGGGCCATTCGCCAAATGGGGCATAGATTTCATGACATGTAACCCCACCTCGGCTGGGGGGCATGGGTATATCATAGTCGTTATTGGGAAATCTAGTGTCTATGCAGAGCTGCTAGTCCCACTAAGACGGGTAGCTATCTTAGAAACAAACAGATTAAAGTTACTTTCATTTTCCTTTATGAGAAGTAGATAAGAGAGGATCAAAGACTACCAACCTCGATCTTGCGCTTGGTTCTTTGCTTGTTCCTTCTCCTCACTGACAGGTCTTTGCTGCTTCTCCCTTGACCACTCCACTTCAAAGAGTACCTGTAAAGTCAAAGCAGCATAATACCTTCAAAGTGCAGAGATCTACGATCATAAACAATATAGGACTAGATATATATTGACCACACAAATGCATATACTATCAGACATACAAGAATGTGGAGGAAAACTTGAATAGCTTTATTGATATAAAGATTAGAAGAGAGGATTACAACCCATTGATCTGACACAGTGTCATCCTCCTAGCATGAAATCCCTTCTTCACCTCATGAAAAGCTTAGATCACCCAACACTATGATATTCCACCAGGAAACCAACAACACTTCCTTACAAGATACAAAATTCCAGCCTATGGATCTCTGGGATAAGGGATCCATATATAGATGATCGTATGGAGGTGAGTCAGCTTTTGGGATTTTGATTAGTGTCTTCTCTCTGATAGTTCTTGATTCCACTTTGAGATTGATGATCTCTTACTCATCCCTGGGCGAATTTAGAGAGGCAAGTGTCACAGGAGAAGTTTCTGGAATATTCTATGATCATCCACCTCGCAAACTGTCTCTACCATTTGTCCATTCTTGCCCATCGCACACTACAGAAGGACTTTCCAGTATGCAACGCACCTTTTACACCAGGTAGGTGAGATGCATCGCACCCTTAGCACTGAGCAACCTGTATGGTCCAGTTTTGACCAATTCTGAGCAGTTTCCTGTGGAGAACTTCTGGGAGATGATGTAATCAATTAACTTTGTTCCTTTAGGGCATGAAACAACACTTTTAGGGACTCAGTAGCCCTTGGTTTATGGACATATATGATTGGGGTTGCAGTGCCCAAAAATGTCTGTAACAATTGCCCCCTAAAGCATAAGGTCGTTAATATTTTGATGTCGGGTGAAATGCTTTATCACGAGGATCCAAGGTTTTTCGAACTAGAAGGTGACCTATAATAAGATACAATACAATACATTATCTTCATAATATTTTCATGATCTAGCTGAGGCTGGCATTCGCATGCTCAGCTTTATAAATCCATTTTCATGTACATAGGACAGACAATCGTCTGTGTGGTAGACTGATGATTCTGATAGAGCCATCATCCTTTGATTTGGATGATCATCTGTGCAGCAATGATGTACATTTGATGTCTTTATTTTCCTGAATATATCGCAGCTCGGATGGATGAAACTAGATCCGGGGTCTTCAAACTCGTCCAATCTTCACCCGAAGTACAAGTTGATCCATGTGAAAAATGTTCTGGAGTCGAACATGGAAAGACATCACCTGATTACCAGCCAATGATGTAAGCTGTTAACAGGCGTGAGAGGAATCACCGATAATGATGATGACCCTCAAGGTACGACAATACAATTCGCGTGGTGTGAAAATGGGACTTGGTGTCGAACACCACGCAAAATCTCTCAGTTGAAGGCCATTGATGTAAACCTGTCGCCGAAAGTGAGAAACTTGCCATTGAGGCATGCAAGCTTCAAAGTATTGAAAGGGTTGTTCCTAGGTCGACTTCTTGGATAATGAGCTGATGTCGACAAGAAGTGACCCGTCGTAGGAGGGCCTTAATGAATCCCACATCTATGACATGGAACGGAGAAAATTACTTTTGGAGGTGAAAACGATTTGATGATACAGGGTTCAGGGTGACGGTCATGAAAGAATGAAGCATAAAGGTATTGCAATGGATGAGACACAAGATGGGTTGGTGAATTCTCTGATCGAATTCTCTTGAACATATCGACGACACTTGAAATGGATTGGTAGCATTAACCCCAAAGATGGATGGTACGATGGACCAATGGTAATATGACCGGTGAACGGAATAGCCCAACCCGACTTAGACATGGAGTGGAAGTGTCATGTTCAAGAGCGACTTTGCTACCAATAAAGTTTCTTCAAGTTTTCTTCCCAATTTTTCCCCAGTCATTGCTAACCAGTACCTCTTTATTTTTATCAAGCTTGAGGAGGATAACATATGCTTGTTCTATAATTTTCCCTTCGGGCAAACCCGTCGCTATGTTTTAACGAGCCTAGCGACAGTGAAACTCGTTCTTGTCTATGTGGACAAGTTTGTCGCTATTGGTTTTAACGACTTTAACGACAAAGATAACTTGGTCCTTTTCAATTTTAGAGAGTCTGAAAGGGACGTAAAGGAAACTCCCATAATACTTTTTCGTCATATAATCCCTTAAGTCCGAAAAAGTATAAAATAATACGAAAGGGATTTTCGATAATTTTAACGAGCCGAACAAAACAAGCGCTCGATCTTTTTGTGTAATAATCCCTCAGGTCCAAAAAGATTAAAATATAGAGGAGGGATAGCACTCCCGGTAGCTTTAACGAGCTGGAGAGGTCAACTGCTCGGAAATCTTTTCATATTTTACAACTCAAACGAAAAGAGCTTAACGGAAACTCGTTTTTTGAGGAACGAGTGGTAATTTCAGGTAGCAGCAGATTTCAGGTAAGGTTTGGAATTTTCCAATCATGGCAGTGTCACAAGGATGGCTAACAGGATCACTCTTCGTAGATGTTCCTCAAAACGGGTAAACGATCAAATGGAGGCATATGATCGGCTAAAACAGAGTGGAGGTGATGATGAGAACACGACCAAGGCTTTTGAGCTGATGATAATGCATTCACAATGGTTATTTACCGGAGATTGGTTCATTTTTTAATGAGCTTAAAATCTGGGGAAACATTTGCTCATTGCTTAGTTTAATTTTTAACGAGCTTGAACTTCACATAAAAACTGCTCATGATAATGGTCATTGATTATTTGATTTCACCGCTAACACTTTGTTCCTTCGACGGTTGTACTGCTTGTTCAATTGCTTCATCAAACCGATTAGAAATGAACAATACATGCTTGAAAAATGAGTTAAAACACTAATACTTTACTTGAATTATGTGAAAAGTAATTTAAAAGTGGTTTTTACCCCTCATTTTACCATTTCATTTGAACTTTGGTTTGTTGGAGCTCTAGAGGTGCCTTCCCCCCTTTTATTTTCACTAGCTGATTCCGGGAGATGCTGTGGATGATTCTCAGTGCCGTCTGGACCAAGTAGGAGGTAAACCTGAGCTGTTCAGTTGCATTCCTTCCTTTTTGAATTTTGAGCATGTTTCCATGTTTTTCTGAGCCCCAGGGGTTTGAAAACCTCGCCCTGGCTCCATCGCACCTTTCCTATATCAAAGGTGCAATGCATACAGGCTTGGACATTGGCTAGTCAGTATGCATCTCACCCAGTACACTGCTGGGGTGTGATGGGAGCGAGAAGGGAAACTTTTGCACTGTTTTCTCATGGAATTTTTGCCTATTTTTTGCCAAATCAGGGCCCTAATTCTTCTCTTGCTCGTTTTGCAGAGATTCATCGGAGAAAAATAGTTGTTACACGACAAGAATGTGAGCATGAAGAAGAGGACATGGTTGCTTTACATGATCTGGGTACAGTAACTGCACTACAGAACTGTGGCATGCTCAAGTTTTTCCGCATCTCTAGCATGAGGTAACAAATCAACATGTTGCAATATTTTCTCGATGCATGGGATCCTACCAACCAGGTGTTTCAGATCAGAGGCAAATCCATGCCCTTGAATTTCGTGGACATCTATTTTTTGACCGGCTTATCGAGGCGTGGTACCCCTCTCTCATTATCAGGTTCTGCTTGTGGGGGTGAATACGTGAGAGATTATATTCGTCGGTATTGCAGAGAGGGCTCTTAGCCAAGTAGGGATGGCAAGATCAACATCTGAGATGTCACTGACCAGTCCTTGAGGACCATTCTGTTCACTTTTGCTAGACTGGCTGGTAGTGCGGCTCTTCACGTGGCTAACAGGTCCTATATGCAGTATGCCTTGGAATGCCTTGAACCAAAGGTGTTCAACTGGTGTGACGCAGTACTCCCTGTGATGAAAGAACAAATGACCAAGGTAAAAAGTGGAAAATCCAAGAATTTCGGCTATGGTTCTATTTTGACCGCTTTTGCCTTAGAAAAGATCCCACTGATGCAGCCACAGTACATTTCACTTAGTTTACCTCCACCAATTGAGCCACGGATGCAGAGATGGGTCAACCTCATGGCCCGACATGCTGGTCAGTCCCAGGTTTCCTACTCCGATACCTTCTTTGAGTGGTTCAACCATCAGGAGATGGTTTTTTTCGAGTGTCCATATGCTAGTATGGATTTTCGGGGTGACCCGGATTTGGTGCTGCCCGCTGGTGAGCAGTGGGGTGCTATCGGTAAATTCTCTGACCATATCTCTGTTAATCATTTTTTATAATGTTCTCGTGCTTTCTTCTATCAAGACTAATCAAAACTCATGTACTCATGCACATATTGGACCAGTTCAGCCAGCTGTATGTCTAAGAGCACCAACTGCCGTTCCAGCAGGAGAGGCTGTGGAGAGGGCTATCCTTCGCGACATTGATGTGGTCGAGACTCTTTTAGCATTGCAGGATTAGGTAGAGGGTCTCACTCTTGGTATTCTAGACGTGAGGACTGACGAGCTGCCTCTGAGGTTGCAGCGACATACTAATGGCGTGTCGAGTCGATGAACTAGGCTTTTACGCATGATTGCACAGGCAGTGACTTGTTATCACCAACATCATTAGACTAGGTTGGCCCCTAGAATTTTTAGTTTTGGGTCATTTGACCAATTTTGTCTTGGTTACAGAACATTATGTATAAACCATAAACAATTATATATATATTTTTGATTTTCGGAGCTTTATTTTGGTTAAGTTACATGATCTTGATGCAAATATTGATGAAATGCTTCTTTTATAAATGTTGCAAATGTCTATCTAACACATAATTTGCCAATGAGTCTGTTAATGTGTTTAAGTTTCTGGAAATATGCTGATATTGAATAGAATCAAACTGCCTTTCCAAAATCTTGACCCTTAGGAACATGCGATAAATAGCTGGATTCCGTACGGAGTAGATACCGGTGAGCTGTAGAATGACGAGTTGTGAGTCTAGCCTGACAACAAGTCGGCGTATGCCACGTGTGATGGCATCAGAGAGGAGTTCTATCAACGTGTTGTATTCAACAATATTATTCGTTGACCGACCAATACATACCCCTCTGAAACTCACTAACTTGCCGCTTGGATCGAAGATGGCCCAGGCCATAGAAGATAGGTTCTGCGAAATACGACTCGCTCTGTTGGCATATCCAACAAATGATTCCAATAGGTTTGACATCTGCAAAAAATGCAAAAGTGGATCACTTAACCAAAACAATTACCCTTAGCGATAAAAAAATGTAACAAAAGCATAGGGGTTATTATCTTGAGTCAAGCATAGTAATGCTTAAGGTACAGCCCATTGCGGGGTTGCGCCAGTGGGATCCCATCATAATCCACTAACACATAAGCTCCTTTTGCTAATACACGCTTAACAATATAGGGGCCCATCCATAAAGACTTGAACTTACCTTCTCCCAATTTATCGGACTCCTGGTCGTAAAGTAAGTCCAAGTCACCTTCTGAGAAGACACAGGGTTCGAAATTCTTGTTGAACTGTGCCTTGACTCATTTCTTATGGGCTTCGTTAGCCAAAGCGGCATCATGACGGGTTTCATCCAATTAGATTAGTTCCAAGAAACGAGCTTCCTCTTTTGAAGTTTCGGGGAGAAGGTCGACCACGAGTTTGAGGGACGAGATTTCACACTGAACTGGTAAGATTGCTTCCATGCCAAACACTAGTTGAAAGGGTGTAAACTCAGTTGCATTCCTCACCGATGTCCGGTACGCCCACAAGGCCGAGTACAGGATTAGGTGCCAACTCTTTTTATGGACTCTAATCATCCTTTGCAGCATTCGCTTCAGGACCTTGTTGATTGCTTCAACTTCTTCGTTAGCCTGCGGATAATACGAAGTAGAGCTATCGTGGGACAGCCCTAATTTGGCAGCCAACTCAACCATCATGTTATTGCGAAAATGGGATCCATGATCTATGACTATGGCATGTGGAACGCCAAATTTGGAGACTACATGATTGAAAAAGAAGAGGGCAACCGTTTCGCTGCTGTTGTTTAATATAGGCATCGCCTCAGCCGATTTGGTAAAATAGTCTACTGCGACTATTATATACCCATGCCCCCTAGCTGAGGTGGGATTACATGTCATGAAATCTATGCCCCATTTAGCGAATGGCCCAACAGAAACTACTAGTTGCAGAGGTGCGGGTGGTATTCTGGTTTTGTGATCGAAGATTTGATAGGCATGGCAACTTCTGACTATGGTTATGTAATCTTTGAACATTGTTGGCCAGAAGTATCCTGCTCATAAAATCTTTGCGCCGTAGCGTAACCAGATTGATGCCCCCCAAACGCGCCTGAATGGCAATCATTCAGGAATTTTTTTGCCTCCTCGTGGGTGAGGCACCTCCACAGAACTGTATCGACACCACGACGGTAAAGCGTATCATCGATGATCATGTAGTCCTTTTCTTGGTATCGAATGCGTCGTTGTTCTGAGCGGGAGGTATTAGACCTATATGTTTGGGTTTGGAGATAGATTATTATGTGTCCATACCATGGATTGCTTGAAGATATCAGAAACAAAGATTCATCCACGATCACTTCTTCTGATGTGGCATCGTTGGAAGACGATGGGAGATCGCATAGTAACTCCGCGAAAACTAGGGATTTCTTTGATTTTCATTTTATGAATTCCAGGTCAAACTCTTGCAAAATTGCTATCCATTTTGAATATTTGCCCCTTCGTAACTGTCGCAACAATATATAAGTCATGGGGTTGCAATATGAAAAAATGGTAGTTTTTCGAAAGAGGACATAGTGTCGAAATCTTTGTATCGCTTGAACAGCTGTGAGAGCTAGCTTTTCAATGTAGGAGTACTTGCTTTCCGTATCATTTAATTTTCTACTTAAATAATATATAGGATGTTCAATTCCATTGTCTTCTTGAACTAAAACCATTGCGATGGTTGTATCCATTGTAGCCAGATATAGGTTAAAGTCTTTTTGATAATCATGAGCATACATTAAGGATGCCTTTATTAGGGATTCCTTTAAAGCATCAAAGGAAGCTTGCGCGACCTGATCCCAGATGAAGGGTACTTCTTTTTTCAATAGACGAGTATAACCTTTAGCAAGTTCGGCGTAATTTGGAATGAACCTCCTCAGAAAGTTTGCTTTCCCTTGGAGTTTTTGAATCTGAAGCAAATTTGAAGGTGGAGGCAAATCAATGATTGCCTGAACCTTACATGGGTCAAGATGAATCCCATCCTTTGAGACCACAAAGCCAAGTAAACGACCAGAACTGACACAAAATACACATTTGTGTGGATTGAGTCATATCTTGTAGTGTCGGCAACGTAGAAATATCGCTCTCAAATGCTGCGGATGATCGATCTGATTTCACGAATGAGGTGAAAGGTCATCGAGATATGGTTGAACGATGTTCTTTATGTCATGGAAGGCATAATTCATTGCCCTCTGAAATGTTTCCCCTGCGTTCTTTAAACCAAAGAGTGGCTTGCGATATGTGAATGTGCCCCACAGACAAATAAATGCAGTCTTTGATTGGTCCTGTGGGCAGATGTTAATTTGATTATACCCGAAAAATACATCCATAAATGAAAAGATTTCACATCCGGTGCATTCATCAATTATCTGGTCAATGAAGGGTGTAGGGTAGTTGTCTTTCGGACAAGCTTGATTTACATCCCTATAATTGACGCACACTCTAATCGTTCCTTGTTTTTTCATTACAGGAACAATATTTGATACCCAATTGGTTAGAGGAACTGGGTAAATAAAACTAGCATGGAGAAGTTTTTTAACTTCTACCTTGATGGCAGCGACTTTCTTGGGGTGCACCTACCGTAGCCGTTGTCGTACTGGTTTGACATCTGGATACATCTTAATTTCGTGTTCAACTATGCTTGAGTCAATGACTGGCATTTCATCATACGACCAAGCAAAGACATCTCTGAACTCGCGAAAAAGAGCGTAATATATTTCCAATTCTGAAGAAGAACAAGATTTGCCGACATAAGAATTCTCTACAACATCTGTTTTGGTCGAGATATTTATGGCAATAGTCTCTTCAATATTGGACAAGTTTCGTTTGGAATCCATCGTGTTTACAATATTTCATAGAAAACCAAAAACTGAGGAATGACGAAGGTCACTGGAACTATTTTCCTTGTA
Organism: Pinus tabuliformis; assembly: GCA_031772625.1. Lineage (NCBI taxonomy): Eukaryota > Viridiplantae > Streptophyta > Pinopsida > Pinales > Pinaceae > Pinus > Pinus tabuliformis. The sequence continues at coordinate 2,026,214,094 of CM062816.1, forward strand.
ATCCGGAAGATGGGAACGATGGTGGTAATCTTCCCATGGTGCCCCGTCAATCATCATTGATTGAACAATTCCTTTGTCTGTAGCATGTACTTGTGACCAAGAATCTAAAGGGGTGCCATATTCCTTAGACTTGTCTATCCAAATGCTTGATGAGTGTTGATTTGGGTTTGCCTCCCATGCCGAAAACATTTATTGCAACAATATTTCTATTGGGCTTGGAGGCAATACCTGCAAATGATCCATGGTAATATCTTTTTCAGACATCTTTTGAATAGAAGATATCATATTGCAGGTTGCCACCGTTGCTACTTTCGCCAGATTGATTAGAGGCGGTAGGGCAAAAGTCCCAATTAATATAGGGTCTTTTAGTAGGCCTACTCCAATATTTTGAAGCAAATGAGGGCTTCCATGGATCATCGGAACGCTTCTCGTAACTTGTGAACTGTTGGGGAGAAATGTTTGCTGATCAATGATTGTAATACCTCCTTGGAAGGGAAATGCAATCTTCCTGAAGTAGGTCGACACAATGGCAGCCATAGCATATATCCAGGGCCTTCCCAGTAGTATGTTGTAATCGGGGTTTCCGTCGATTACTTCAACATCAATTTCTACTGTCTTGCCCCCAAGTTCGACTTGCAAGTTACTTAAAATCCCATTTGGGGTGTATGTTCATCCATCAAATGCTTTTAATGTCGTCGAAGATCGTGACAAGGGTGGAGATCCTAAAGTTTTCCAGCAACTAATCAACATAATACATGTAGATGCCCCCTCATCAATAATTGTTCGATGAATAGTTTTGTTGAGGGCTTTCACTTGAATAAGGAAAGCTAGTTGAGCTGGTAACTGCGGGTCATATCCTTTGTGATTAAAGAATACAAGATTGGAATCCATTGGGTCAATCCCACCTATCGCTGATAATAAAGCCTGCTTTTGGGAGGGGCAATTTTGCAGTACCTCATGTGTCGATATAGCGGACGGTGATTGGGCTAGATCCTCCACTATATTATAATGTTGTGCTACTCTGGCACGAGGATTAAATGTCGATTTGTATACTACTCCCTTTGGAGGCTTTATCCTTAGTTCAGGAATGATGGGTGGCACAACTTCGATCAAAGTTGTTGTCGAACTACTAGCTTGATCATAAGCCTTGTTGTTTGACAGCTGTGGATTCCCGTAATCTTTATTCCTTGTCAATATCAAAGCATCATTTTGCAGGTTTGAAACCGAAAACATAAGCACTTGGGATGGGGAAGCATTATCACTAGCAACCAGATTTGTTCCTGGATTGGGAAACAGATCAGTCAATATCGCCGAGTGTTTCCGAATTCTTAAGGAATTTTCTAAGCTGAGCTTTATGTGGACAATCTTTCGTCCAATGATCCTCATCACATATGAAGCATGGATGACTTGGTTACCTATCTCCAGAAGGGTTTGCAGAAGGTTTTTGAGGAGATGAATCCTCCTATTTTTTCTTCTTCCCTTTCTTTTTCTTCTTGCCCCTTGGTTGCTTAGGTTCTTTGCCCTTGTCAGTCGACATGGCATTTACCTCTGAGGCGAGAAGTTCCTCATTTGAATTTTGACTTGGAAACGTATGAGCCTTCTTTGATGTAGCTTTTATGGTTTTCGTGCTAGTCGCACCTATCACACCATCACCGACATGAGAGTCTTTGCTTAATTTAGGAGGGGGAGGAACAAAGAATTCCGGTCTAGGAGCATCAGGGATTTTATCGTAGAGTGTGCCAGACTGAGTATATATCAAGTCTAGATATTTCACACGAGCAATGACTTTCTCTTAAGTGACGACTCCTCCCTTTGCCACATCTTCCGTAATAGAAGGTAATAATGACTTAATAAACCATTCAGCTAGCAGCTGATCAGGAACATATGTTTTCACCATTCTACGACGACGTTGCCACTCATGAATATGATCAGATATGTGAGTGGCCGTTGTCTGTTTGAAATTGGTAAGAAGCTCTGTTCCTGTTTCGTACCTTATGGGTAACTGAAAATGGGTTAAAAAGGTTGTGGCTAGGGTGTTGAAGTTATTGAATGAAGCTCTAGGCAATTCGATATACCATTTTGCTGTCGGACTAGTTAACGGTCGCTGAAAAAAGCGAAGCATGATCGAATCATCATCTAGAGTGTTAGATGAACACCACAGATGAAAGGTCATCACATGATTCGACGGGTCTTCACCAAGATTTCCATTAAATTTAGGAATATCCGATGGAAGTTTATGTGGAATCGTTGGCCACCAAGGGGCGTAGGCAATTGGATCGTTTGTCAGCCAATTTAGATCTGGTAACTCAAAAGTTTCCACGAAGGGCAATTATTGATTCAGGTTTGACGAAGCATACCCAGGATAATATGGGATCGCCTGAGCAGTGGGTCTTTGCATACCAGCATAGTGCATTTGATGCTGATAACTTTGGTAAGGTTGATGGGCATAACCACTATGAAATGGTTGATGTTGACCATTTTGAATATACGGCTACCCATTACTTGCGAAGATTTGGTGCTCAGACCCTTGGTAAACTTGCTGGAATTGTGGTTGTTGATATTGCACCAGCCATGGTTGTGAAACCATTTGCTGTTGTCCAATACTGGCTATTTGACCAAGATGAGGTGTAATGGTATCCGTTTGAGCCTGGGTCACTCCAGTTAACAAGCCACTAATTGATGATTGTGGTGGCATCGTAGAGATAAGAGGTTATTGAATTGCTACCTGAGATACTTGAGGTTGGCATACAACAGGTAACACTTGTACTTGCGACACCGTCACAATAGCCAGTGTAGTGGGGATATTTGACATAGGCAGACTTTGTTGCATTGAGTATACAACTCTTGGTTGTTGAGGCAGTATCAACACCCAATCGCTAGATGTAATTCCAACATAACCTGTATTCTGTTGTGAACTCTCGTCTATTTGTTCTCCCGGAGGAGACAATGAAAGGGTATATTGCTCCCCATACTACAATGATCTAGTGCTTAAAGGAATGATTTGCCTTTGAGGACCGAACTGCCCAAATTGACATTGTGAAGGGTCAATTTGCTGAGACCCAACATAAGAGATTCCAGATATTATTCCGGACGAACATACGGGAATAGACCATACTGTCGAAACAACCCTTGGATGGATTCCACCCAGTGCTTGAGAGCTAGTTGCGAGAGATGGTACACCAGTAAACATTGTCGGAGTGACAACAGGAAGTTCTGCCACTGTTGTGTCAGATGACACAGTCCTAGATGTCGACAATTTTTCAGACATATCTAGTCTATCCAAAATATTTCCTAGCGATTCTACAGGAACTTCCGATAACGGTAGACTAATTTTTGACGAAGAAGGATATAAGGTGATCCCAACTCCAAAATGCGATGGAGTACTAGATGGGGTATCCTCCACAATCTCTTCTATAGCAATCAATCCAGGTGGAAGAGGTAGACCGTCAGGTCCATAAAATATTTCTGGTGCCGAATAAGGTGTATATTCTATAGCGATAGATGTTTGGGGAATAACACCTTCTAAATCAGCTGTAGATGGAGCCAGTTCAGGAATAGAAGTGTTTACCTTCACACTAGGATCAGTTCTACTGTCCTCTAGTGGCTACGGAACTTCTTCTATAGAGGCAGGGATACCAGAAATGTTTGGAGTAACCAGAGTCTCTGAAGGTGTCGGAACACTTGTTCCAACCAAACCAGGGGACTTTGATCCAGTTAGATGAGTTCGCTTTCTCCAGAATACTTTTGTTTCCATAGACAAAGACAGTTGACTTGTAAGCCTCTGTGAACAACGGGGTTTCAATTGACTTTCCTCCACGATTGCGGATTACTCGATCAACTAAAAATAAAGGGGAAAATGATTCTGAATTAAATGAATTTTAGACACTTTGACACAACTTATTTTTTCAATTTTTAAGAGTTGAGAAAAAACAAAATATGACTCTAGTCGCCTTCGATTTTTAATGAGCCTGAAGTGACAAGTGCTCAGATGGACTTTTTCCTTTAAGGAGTTTGAAAAGGAATGAAAGAGACTACTCTGGAAGTCTAGACAGAGGGATTACCAAACCAATCACAAAAATGCAAAATACATTTTACGGTATAGTAGTCAATCTTCCCGAATGCTATGTTTAGTGCATTACGATCGATAGGGTGGCAGACACGGCTTCCTATGGATAAAGGATATAGCCTATTGTGGTCTCCCAATATATATTCGACAGTATGTGGGAGCACAAGTCCATACTAGCACTTGTCGTCTCAAAGAGGAGGAATCACCCAACCAACAATGAGAGCGATAGTTACCAGGCTTTACGACGCCGGAATACATCTCTAGCCTAGACTTCTAGATGTTGTGCGTTAGGTTCCAAAGCATTTTTATGTTCATTGAATTTATTTTACAGTTGATCTTTCTTAAGAAATTTTCCTTTCAGGTTCACCACGTGATGTAGATATACAATTCCTAAAATGTGATCTAAGATGATAAACAATTGTTTAATATTCTTTTTGCAATGAAAATCCTAGCTACTAAGGAAAGAGAGATGATATTCTTTCAACATATAGCAGAGAGCACACACTAGATGCACTGTCCTAAATCAAACCAACAAGCAGTCTAAATGCAAATGCACATGCATGTATTTTTTTTCAGCCTTCTTAATGTGTGAATGACAAGAAGAATGCTAAGTACAAATCTGAATTATCTTTTCAAAGCGACAGTACTAACAAATTTCTCTTAAAAAACGAAAGGAAGATAATGACGACACTTTGCGACTTTGAATTGAAAACTGTTTTCGACACTTGAAAAAATACTAATTCAACTCAAATTCAATAGTAACTGTATAGTTGACCATCAAGAACAATAGAATTCTTTTCTTTGACACCTCCAAATCAAAAAGACGACAGTTTGATTACGTTACTTTTTGTAAAAGAGAACTGTAAATGGCTCACAATACATAAAAACATTCACAATTCTTTGTACTATAGAGGTAGAATCATGCAAAGGAAGGGAGTTTCCACAGTGGTATACTGATCACAGACAGCAAAGCTCCTGAATAAAGCTGAAGAGAGTGAACACAGAAACCAAAATCTGAGAGCAGAAGAGGTCTTATTTGATTAGCGCACCTGCAACACAGGGAAAGTGCGATGCAGCGCACCTACTGCACACAGGAGGTGCGACGCATCCAGATTCCCAAGAGGAGAAAGTGTGATGGTCCAGGGACGAGACTTCAACTTGGTTCTTGGTCACAGTTTGCAGCTTAGTTCATGGATTTAGGCCGAGCTAATGATAGTCAGTAAATAGAAATCATAGGGGCTGATCTAATGAGGTTACTAGAACTACCACTAGGGCAATTAGGATGTTTGCAAATCGATTGTTCAGTTTATAAACAATACCCGGAGATAGACTAAAGCAACATTGATCTACTTTTCACTTACATAGCAAATGTAGTTCGAAGGCTAGCTGGCTTAACTTTAGCCTCCGTCTGTAAGTTTATAAAACAAATAAATATAGACAAGCAAACAATCTATTCGCTCCCCGGCGAGGTCACCATTTTGTTATCGGGAAATCTAGTGTCTATGCAGAGCTGCTAGTCCCACTAAGACGGGTAGCTATCTTAGAAACAAAAAGATTAAAGTTACTTTCGTTTTCGTTTATGAGAAGTAGAAAAGAGAGGATAAAATTCTACCAACCTCGATCTTGTGCTTGGTTCTTTGCTTGTTCCTTCTCCTCACTGACAGGTATTTGCCGCTTCTCCCTTGACCACTCCGCTTCAAAGAGTACCTGTAAAGTAAAAGCAACATAATACCTTCAAAGTGCAGAGATCTACAATCATAAACAATATAGGACCAGATATATATTGACCACACAAATGCATATACTATCAGACATACTAGAATGTGGAGGAAAACTTGAATAGCTTTATTGATATAAAGATTAGAAGATAGGATTACAACCCATTGATCTGACCCAGCGTCATCCTCCCAGCATGAAAGCCCTTCCTCACCTCATGAAAAGCTTAGATCACCCAACACTATGATATTCCACTAAGAAACCAACAACACTTCCTTACAAGATACAAAATTCCAGCCTCTGGATCTCTGGGATGAGGGATCCATATATAGATGATTGCAGGGAGGTGAGTCAGCTTCTGGGATTTTGATTAGTGTCTTCTCTTTGATAGTCCTTGATTCCACTTGGAGATTGATGATCTCTTACTCATCCCTGGTCAAATTTAGAGAGGCAAGTGTCACAGGAGAAATTTCTGGAAGATTCTATGATCATCCACCTCGAAAACTGTCTCTGCCATTTGTCCATTCTCGCCCATCGCACCCTGCAGAAGGGATTTCCAGTATGCATTGCACCTTTTACACTGGGAAGGTGAGATGCGCCGCACCCTTAGCACTGAGCAACCTGTATGGTCCAGTTTTGACCAATTTTGAGCAGTTTCCTATGGAGAACTTGTGGGAAATGATGTAATCAGCTGACTTTGTTCCTTTAAGGCATGAAACAACACTTTTAGGGACTCAGGAGCCCTTGGTTTATTGAGATATATGATTGGGGTTGAAGTGCCCAAAAATTTCTATAACAATAGTCACAGTTGACTATTTTACAAAATGGGTCGAGGCGATGCCTAGATTAAACAACAGTGGTGAAACAACTGCTCTTTTCTTTTTCAATCATGTAGTCTTTAGATTCAGTGTTCCACAAGCTATAGTAATAGATCATGGATCGCATTTCTGCAATCACATGATGGTTGAATTGGCTGCCAAATTAGGACTGTCCCACGATAGTTCTACTCCAAATTATCGCAAGCTAACGGACAAGTTTAGGCAATCAACAAAGTCCTGAAGCGCGTGCTGCAAAGGATGAATGGAGTCCACAAACGGAATTGGCACCTAATCCTGTACTCGGCCTTGTGGTCATATACATCGGTGAGAAATGCAACCAGATTACACCCTTTCACTTGGTGTATGGCCTGGAAGACGTCTTACCAATTGAGTGTGAGATTTCATCTCTCAATCTTGCAGTCGACCTTCTCCCTGGAACTTTAGAGGAAGAGGCTCATTTCTTGGAACTAATCCAATTGGATGAAACCCGTTGTGACACCGCCTTGGCTAAAAAAGCTCATAAGAAATGTGTCAAGACGCAGTTTGACAAGAATGCCAAACCCCTTGTCTTCTAAGAAGGCGACCTGGTCTTATTGTACAATCAAGAATCCGATAAATTGGAAGCAGGTAAGTTCCAATCATTGTGGATGGGTCCCTACATTGTTAAGTGAGTCTTAGCAAAAGGAGCCTACGAGCTAGTAGATTATGATGGGATTCCACTGTCGCAACCTTGAAATGGGTTGTACCTTAAGCGTTACTATGCTTGATTAAGTGTAGTAATCTCTTTATATGATTTTGTTACATTTTTGTTTTCATAAAGAGTGATCGTTTTGGTTAGGTAATCCACTTTTGCATTTTTTGTAGATGTCGAACCTATTGGAATCATTTGTTGGATACGCCGATGGATCTAGTTGTAGTACGCAGAACCTATCTTCTACAACCTGGGCCATTTTTGATCCAAGCGGTGAGTTAGTGAGTTTCAAAGGGGCATGTATTGGTGAATCAATGAACAACATCGCTGAATATAGTGCGTTGATAGAGCTTCTCTCTGATGCCATCGCACATGGCATACGCCAACTTGTCGTTAGGCTAGACTCACAACTCGTCATCCTACAGCTTACCGGCATCTATTCTGTTCAGAATCCAACTATCTATCGTATGTTCCTAAGGGTTAGGATTTTGGAAAGGCAGTTTGATTCCATTCAATATCAACACATTTCTAGAAACTTAAACACATTAACTGATTCATTAGAAAATTATGTGTTAGATAGACATTTGCAGCATTTATAAAAGAAAAGCATTTGAAACATTTGCATCAGGATCATATAACTTAACCAAAATAAAGCTCCGAAAATCAAAAATATATAACTCTTTATAGTTTTTACAAAATGTTCTATGTCTAGGACAAAATCGGTCATACAACCCAAAAACTCAAAAATGCAGGAAAGCACCCTAAACTAATGGTGCTGGTGATAAAAAGTCACCGCCTGTGCAATCATATGTAAGAGCCTAGTCCATCGGCTCGGCACACTAGTAGTATGGTGTTGTAATCTCAAAGGTAACTCATCGGTCCTCACATCCTGAATACCAAGGGTGAGACCCTCGATCTGATCCTGTAGTATTGCAAGGGTCTTGGCTACATCCAAATCGCGAAGGATAGCCATCCCTACAGCCTCTCCTGTTGGAACGACAGCTGCTACTCTCAGGCGCACTACTGGTCGCACTGGTCCAATATTTGCACAAATACATGGGTTTGATTAGTCTTGATAACATTTAAAAAACACAAGAACATTATAAAAGCAATAAACAGAGATATGGTCAGATCTTTTACCTATAACACCCCACTGCTCACCAGCCGACAACACTAAATCTGGGTCACCCCGTAAATCCATCCTGGCATATGGATACTCGGCATAAACCATCTACTTATGGTTGAACCACTCAAAGAAGGCATATGATAATGAAATCTCCAAATGACTAGCATGTCTGGCCATAAGATCAACCCATCTCTTCATCTGTGGTTCTGTCGGCGCTGGCACCCTGAGTGAAATGTACTGTGGCTACATCAGTGGGATCTTCTCCGAGGCAAAAGCGATCAGAATAAAACCATAACCAAAGTTCTTGGATCTTCTGTTCTTCACCTTGGTAAGTTGTTCTTTTATCACCGGAAGTACTGCATCACACCAGTTGAATACCTTTGGTTCAAGGCATTCCAAGGCATACTGCATATAGGACCTGTTAGCTAAGTGAAGAGTCGCGCTACCATCCAATCTAGCAAAGATGAATAAGATAGTCCTCAAGGACTGGTCAATGACATCTCAAATATTGATCTTGTCGTCCTGCTCGACTGAGATCCATATCTATAGAATCGACGAATATAATCCCTCACAGATTCACCCCCATGGGCGGATCCTGATAGTGAGAGAGGGGCACCACGCCTTGATAAACCGATCAAGAAGTAGATATCCTCAATAGTCAAAGGGATGGATTTACCTCTAATCTGGAACACTTGGTTGGTAGGATCCCATGCATCGAGAAGATATTGCAACAAATTGATTTGTTTCCTCATGCTGTGTTATGAAACCAGCTCAAGAAAAGATAGAAAATATAGATCAACGCCTTAGAATTCAGCCTCTTCGAGGGGGCAACCTCCTTTACATTACATAAATGAACAATTCTTCGATGATACAAATGAAAAGACCTCCTTTCTATATATAGAAGTCTAAGGGGTTATAACATAATCAGAGCCGACATAACAATAATAATGCAAGGGCACAATAATAACAATAGTGGGCTTCTATGGGGCACAATAGTAACAATATGGGAACTACATGGGTACATCAATATAATAAGTGGGTTATACTAATAACAATAAGGGGTTACACTAGTAGTATAGGGGCCAAACATGCCCCTCTCCTTCAAAAAGCGTTGTCCTCAACGCTTGAGTAGTTCTTGATGCTTCTGTATAAAACTCTTGTCCTCCCATGTGGAATATTTAGCGGGTAAGTTCTTCCACTTGATGAGATACTCTGAAATTGATCGATTTCGTAGTTGTCGAGTTCTTGTTTCTGTGACTGCTCCAGGTTCCAATATGATTTTTACTTCCTCTTCAATTTCTGGCAATATTGCTTGAATTGGGATCTTTTGCAACTTTTGAATAAGTGGTCATACTTCTTCGTCCTTCTTCCATTCATCCCTTGCTTCGTTTATCCAATTTGGTTGGATAATATAAATAACACAAAACAATGCTTCCACATCCTCATCCTTGAAGAGTCTTCCCATTCGGTAAGGTCGCCATTTTTTAAGTGCATGTAGTATTTCCAACATTCCCTTCTCATAAATAGCTTGCTTGAGATGTAGCAGTAAAAATACCCAATCACCTACATCAAAACAATTTTCACTACAATGTTGATCTACTTGTTGTTTCGTTTGATTTTGCACCGAAGTGGCGTTATCCTTTAAAAGTTGGAGAACTTGTTGTTGATGCTCAATGTGATCTTTCTCTGCTTGAACCTTTTTCTTCTTGAGTATGTCCTTCTATCTTTTGAGGAGTGGTAATTTCTTCCAGTCCTTTACAAGATATGGTCGGATTCATTTCTTGATGCTCGATGTGATCTTTCACTTCTTGAACATTTTTCTTCTTGATGTGTCCTTCTATCTTGATAGTTTGAGGAGTGGTAATTTCGTCCATTGAATTACAAGATATGGTTGGATTCATTTCTTCTTTCTCGATGTGATCTTTGAATTGTTGCACCTTTTTCTTCTTGATATGTCCTTCTATCTTGATAGTTTGAGGAGTGGTAATTCTTGCCAATGCTTTACAAGATATGGTCTGATTCATTTCTTCTTTCTCTGGGGTGGTGTCCTGGCGTATATCCTCTTCTTTTGATGTTTCTTGATCCTTTTCTTCCTCCTATTCATATTCTATGTAAAATAATTTCTTCTCAGCACACCTATGACCTTTAGTGCATTTTTTATCACAATTGTAACAAAGCCCTTTTTCTCTTTTTTCTTCCAATTGTTGTGGTGTAACCCTTGTAGGTTGTGGAAGGTTGGGAGAAACAACACTTCCATCTTTATAGTTGTGAGGGGTATGTTTCCTAGTTTCCATAATTTTGCTTTCCATTATGTCACAAAGCCCTTTTACTCTTTCCAATTGTTGTGGTGTTTCTCTAAAGAAGGTGTTGCTCTTTGTATCCTCATAATGAGCTATCATTTCCTCCGTGAAAATTGACCACGTAACAAGTTTTTTACGAGAAAAAGCCCTTCATACCATAAAAATTGATCTAGTTCTAAATATGAAGATGAAATACATACATTTTGTAACAGTTGTACACCATGTAGATCGAAATATTGCTCCATCTGAAGTATCCAATTTATTGGATCCTTGCCATCAAACTTCCTCATCTTGCTTTTTCTTGATTTTAGGAGCTCGACCTTGAAACGACTGTAACTATGTACTTTCAGATCTTTAAGTTCTAAAATTGTGAACTATAGTAGCCCTCTGTTTCCTATTTCCAATGCCACCAGTCTGATCCAAATTGGATTCTCTAAGAACGAGTTATGCACAATCTCCCAAGATGACCTGATTATAGACCTTTCCAGAAGAGCGAAATTGTATGAAGTGCCACGTGTCACTGTTTCAACCTTTGGATCTGAAAAATGCATACCAGAAACTATAGTCCGTCCTCTTTCTGTACCTTTTTATGAAATTTCAATCCGATCCCCAGAGAGAAAGTTATGACGATTTTCCCCAGGTCACCTGTTTTGAATGTAATTCAGGAGTCTGCAAAAATACCAACTTCCATAGATCATATCTCCGCAAATATCACGTGAAAATCTCTGAAATTCGGATCTACGGTTCAGCACGATTTCTTTTCAAATGGGTTTTTTTTGTAACTTCTGAAACGTCACAGAAAAAAATTTATAGCGAAAATGACACGATGACCTGTTTGGAGCAGCGAAACCCTAGAATCCAAAGCTCTGATACCAAATGTTATGAAACCAGCTCAAGAAAAGATAGAAAAGATAGATCAACACCTTAGAATTCAGCCTCTTCGAGGGGGAAACCTCCTTTACATTACATAAATGAGCAATTCTTCGATGATACAAATGAAAATACCTCCTTTCTATATATAGGAGTCTAAGGGGTTATAACATAATCAGAGCCGACATAACAATAATAATGTAAGGGCACAATAATAACAATAGTGGGCTTCTATGGGGCACAATAGTAACAATATGGGAACTACATGGGTACATCAATATAATAAGTGAGTTATACTAATAACAATAAGGGGTTACACTAGTAGTATAGGGGCCTAACATGCTGGATATGCGAAAGAATTTGAGCAAGTCACAGTTCCGCAATGTAGTCACCGTACCCGGATCATGTAAGGAAATGATATCCTATTCTTCATGCTCACATTCATGCCATGAAATGACCATCTTGCTTCGATGAATCTCTGAAAAAAAAACAAGAGAAGAATTAGGATCCTGATTTGGCCAAAAACAGGCAAACTTTCCATGAAAAATCAGTGCATAAACTTTCCTCCTTGCGCCCATCACACCCTAGCTGTGTACTAGGTGGGATGCATATTGACTGGCTAATGACCAGCTCAGTATGCTTCGCACCTTTCAATGTATACTAGGTGTGATGGGGAGAGAATGAGATGTTCAAACCCCAGAGACCCAGGAAAATAGGAAAACATGCTCAGAATCAAAAAAGGACAGAATGTAATTGAAGAGCTCAGGGTTAGCTCCTACCTGGTCTAGACGGAACCAAAAATAGTCCACAGAATCTCCCAGAATCAGCTGATGAAAATCAAGGGGGAAAACACCTCTAGAGCTCCAACAATCCCAAATTTGAATGAAATGGTAAAAATGAGAGGTAGAAACTGCTTTTATGTTACTGTTCACGTAATTCAAGTAAGATGTTAGTGTTTAACTCATTTTTTAAGCATGTATTTACATTTCTAATCAGTTTGATGGAGCACTTGAACAAGTAGTACTACTGTCAAGAGAACATAGTTTTAATGGTGAATTGAACATCTCCGACTATTATCATGAGCAATGTTTCCGCTGTTAAACACACATGGACAGCATAAAAGATATGAAAGATAAATCATGTGAGTTCATATTTTTATTAACATCAGATGTACATTTATAGTACAATGTGTGACTCTTGGGTTTCAGATCCCAAGGTCTCTTGAACTGCTTAGTCTTTTCGGTTTCCACACTAACCCTTTAGGATTAGGTGTCCAACATTCCCCCCCTTAATCCGAAGGGTTATGTATGAGTCCAAGAAGAGAGCTGTAATACAAAATGTGCAAAAATGCATGGCAGCACTAGGCTGAATGTGCTCTATGAAATGTTGGTAAAAAAAGGCGGTGGTTTAAGGATGACCACCAACACTGGAACGCTTAGTGCAGTTCCCGGAACTCTTCCAAAACTGGCAAGAAACTAAAGTTTTCTGCTAGAGGAAGTGATCCTATTGTTTTAAAGAGGGAAACCTTCAACCATAAAAGGGAGGTCTCACCCCGCATAAAAGGTAAAACTTCAACCTGAAAAGGGAAGTCTCAACTTGTGATGGTTTAAGGATGACCAACAACTCTGGAATTCTTAATGCAATTCCTGGAATTCTTCCAAAACTGGCAAGAAGCTGGTGTCTTCTGCTAGAGGAAGTGTTCTCAATCTGTTCACGGGCATCTTTGTCTCTGGCTACAACTCTGAAACTGGTGTGGCAGGTTGTGGCTCAGGCTCGCTTGATGTGGCTTTGAAGCTTGTAGATGACCATCATTTCCCCCCCTGTCAGGTACAAGGTGAGAAGATGGAGAAAACTCAACTGCAAGACTGTTCAATACTCTAGAACAAGTTCTGACATGCGTTTGGAATATCTTCTTGGCTGTTGATGCCCATTGCCAAGAAGCGATCCATCCAAGATGAATCTTTGTTCTTGCAGGAAGTTTGTTTTTGAAGCATCTGTGTGAAGAATGGTTGGTTTTATGACAATGCTCACATGGATGAAGATCAAAACAGTGATCTTTCAGATGGCCAACTCGATCACAGTGTTGGCATTTCACGATCTGTTGTTGTTGTTGTTGTGGAAGAGGGGCAGAGTCTGGAACAGCTGAAGCTGAACTGTCATGAGGAGCAGGTGAACTGTCATAAATGAATCCAGCACTCTGAAACTGAATGGGCTTGGCATAGTCTGGAATATGAAAGGACAAGTCCTTGTCATATCCAAGACCAGTTCTGTGCTTGTTGTGGACAAGCTGTTCCCAAGGTCTGATGATGGGCTTGGGAAGTGCAGACTGAGTTTCTGCATCTGCATGTACAACTGTTGCTTTATTTGAATGAATGGTAACATTATTGACTTGCTGTTTATGGGAGTCTGTTTCAATCCTCTGAACAAAAACAGGTTCAGAATGATGACTCCACTGCTGTAATTCTTCCTGCTGCAGTTGTGTCTCCAACTGTAAAAACTCAATATTTTCCTGTGCATTTTGTAGACATGTCTGAATTTCTGAGAGAAAATCCTTACTGATTCTGACTGTCCCATCAACAGTGGAAAAGATTAGACTATTTAGTAACTGTAATGCATCATCAATTTGCTCCATTTAATGACAATGTTGCACAAATATCTCATACAATGCCAAATAACCGCAACTTTAAAGAATATAAATAGCCCCCAATGCTTATGAACATTGAACTCTGTCGTTCCAATTAATCCTCCAATTGATGAGAATGCCAGGCTCTTCGTACAATGGTCCAGGCTGCCTGTTCTGTTTCAGTAATAATAATAGCAGTAACGTTCATATGGCTGTTTTAATGCTGCTGTGTATGTCCAAAGCCAGAGTGATGCAATGGTGACAGTGAACAGATGTGCTGCTGTCGAATAAGAAGAAACAGGAACACAGACCGCACCTTGGAGGGGGCAAGCGGAATCGATGACTGAATATATTAGTATTATAACAGCAAGAGAAAATGACTGAATATATTAGTGTTATAACAGCAAGTGGAATCGATGACTGAATATATTAGTATTATAACAGCGAGAGAAAATGACTGAATATATTAGTGTTATAACAGCAAGTGGAATCGATGACTGAATATATTAGTATTATAACAACGAGAGAAAATGACTGAATATATTAGTGTTATAACAGCAAGTGGAATCGATGACTGAATATAGGTCCAGGTATCTAGAGCCGCTGACGGAATGCACTGTTGGCATTTGAATCTCTGATATGTCTCTGTTAACGTCGGATATGGTGCCCCAGCAAAGAAAGTTGGTGGGGATCAAACTTGGCACGCAGAGGCTCTTCTCGTCTGTTCCTATGCCAACTCGTTCCACAAATCTGAGCTTCCTTCCCCACTGTATCCACGTTCAGTCACCGAAAGCCACGAAATTGCTAGAAAGGTCTGTAACTGGCTGGAGAGGATTTTCTTTCATCCAGAAATTTTAGAAGAAATTACAAATTCTAATGAGCTTCATCTACCACGCGTATAACTGAGGAGTAATCTGACGTGGTTGATTATAAGTCTTGCCCAAGCCTTTCGTGAGTTTCCGGATCCAAATCCTGTCAAACTTGCGTGGGGAAACTCGGAAACTGGCCCTATTGCCCTGTGCGGGTAGTATGTAAATCGAATGTGCTGGAAGAGTCCAATGGAATAGTCCGTTAGTGTTTTTCTTGGCAAGATTACTCTAAGGGACCACCGGACTTACAATCTGTTGAGGCACATCAACCCTCTATAGAGAAATCCCGCGACCTCGACTGTTTCACGCAGTATGGCTTTGGTCAAGGGTGTGCTGCTCAACAGTGTCTTGATCAGTAGTGGTGCAAATGGTTCAATCTCATCCCTTTGCTCGATAAAATCATCTAATATTACAGGGGGTTCTTGTCCCATAAAGACTCTGGTGGACTTTGAGCAAACAGTGAATACAAGCAAATTGCTGGATGCATGGACGACTGTTGATCCTCTGAAAGAATGTTGCAGGCCAGTTTGTCAGCCTATTATTGCTGAAGCTGCTGTTCGTTTGGCATCAAGAGATTCGAGCTCAATGGTCAAATAAAATCCATCAAAAATTCCATTCACCTTGCCATGCATGACAATTTTAAACCCGAAAAACAATCACCAAGGCGGCTTGAGCTACACGTTAAGTAAGGATTTCCTCACTCTATACAGACTCAAACTTTACCTATTACCTTCTCATCACCTCAGAACTCCATTGCTGTTCTGTCACGCCATCTGATATACATACGCCCAGAAGACTTTCTACACCCAGCCAATTTGCTGCATTTGAACCGGAATCACTAGATCAGTCGGCGCTTGAGCAGTTACAAGTTTTTTTTCTTTCGCAGGCTCCACTAAAAGGCGACTTCAAGATGACGTTGTTGATGAGGACATTGTTTCAAATCTGAACCTTTCCTCTCTGCTCTGTGCTTGATCGACAATGTTTCCAGCGTGAAGATCTCACCAGTGCTCCAAAATTCTTATCACATGACCGAGGTAAGCATATATGTGTGGAGAGCCAACGATGCGTATTGGAGAGCCAATGGTGTAAGCGAAGGCGAGAGATGTTGACTGCGAATTAAAGCAGAGATAGCAGCGTATATTGGGAGCAACGTACAACGTATTGGGAGCAACGTGGAGAGGCATGAGCAACCGGAGGTCTGGCAATGAAGGTATGCGTATTGGAGCAGGTATTCCAAGCGTTACCCATTATCACACAGAGCGCAGATTGCTGAGCAGATTCAGAATGGCAGAGACAGCGCAGGACAGAGCAGCGCAGCGCTCTGGACAGAGGCGTTAATTATGGACAGAGCCCAATTTGCAGAGAATATGAAAGCGGTTTTGAAGTCTGAGCGTATTTAACTGAACAGGGCGCAGGAATTATAAATAGAATTTGTCAGGGCAGCGCAGGTGTGGCAGACAGACATCTCAGAACCGCTTGGACAGTGCTGGCAGTGTCAGGAGCAGCTAAAATTTAGCTGAAGTAATATTCATGAGAAAATATTCCTGAGATGCAGAATTGATGGCCGAAATGACTGCACAGAAAGGCCATAAGACAAATGGCTCACATTAATTATGCAGGGCAGGAATACGCCTGCTCTGATACCATGTTAAACACACATGGATAGCATAAAAGATATGAAAGATAAATCATGTGAGTTCATATTTTTATTAACATCAGATGTACATTTATAGTACAATGTGTGACTCTTGGGTTTCAGATCCCAAGGTCTCTTGGACTGCTTAGTCTTTTCGGTTTCCACACTAACCCTTTAGGATAAGGTGTCCAACATCCGCAAAGTTCGATCTCGTTAAAAAATAAACCTAGCTATGAGCATATGTTCCCCCAGAGTTCAAGCTCATTAAAAAATGAACCCACTTTTAGTAAATAACCTTTGTGATCACATTACTATCAACTTTTGAGCCTTGGTCGTGTTCTTACCATCACCTCCACTTTTTAGCCGATCATACGCCTCTACTTGATTGTTTACCCATTTGAGGAACAGTTGCGACGAGTGATTCTGTTAGCCACCTTCTTGACACTGCCATGATTGAAAAGTTACAAACCTTACGTAGAACCAGCTGCTACCCGAATATATCACTCGTTCCTCAAAGATGAGTCTTTTTTAAGCTCTTTTTAGACTCATAAAATATAAAAATATTGCCGAGCAATTGGCCTCTCCAGCTCGTTAAAGTGATTGGAAGTGCCATCCCTCTTGTATTTTAATATTTTTGGACTTGAGGGATCATTACGTGAAAAGATCGAGTGCTTGTATTTTTCGGCTCGCTAAAGTGATCAGAAAAGTCATCCCTTTCGTATTATTTTATACTTTTTCGGACTTAAGGGATTATACTACAAAAAAGGATTAATAGAGTTTCCTTTCCGTCTCTTTTCAAGCTCTCTAAAACTAAAAATGACCGAGTTATCTTTTTCGTTAAACTCGTTAAAACAATAGCAACAAACTTGTCCATTACAGACAAGAGCGAGTTTCACTGTCACTAGGCTCGCTAAAACATAGGGACAGGTTTGCCCGAAGGGAAAATTATAGAAAAAGCATATGTTATCCTCCTCAATATTGACAAAAATAAAGAGGTATTGGTCAACAATGACTGGGGAAAAATTCGGAAGAAAACTTGAAGAACTTCATTGCTAGCAGGTTGCTCTTGAACATGACATTTCACTCCATCACCATGATTGAGTTGGGTTGGGTTTTTCCGTTCACCGGTCATATCACCATTGGTCCTCTATACCATCCATTTTTAGGGTTAATGCTACCAATCCATTTCAATGTTGCCGATATGTTCAAGAGAAGTCGCTAAGAGAATTCACCAACCCAGCTTATGCCTCATCCGCTGCAATACCTTCATTCTCCATTCTTTCATGACCGCCACCCTGAACCTTGTATCATCAGATTGTTTTCACCTCCACAAAATCATTTGCTCCGTTCCATGTCATAGATGTGGGATTCATTAAGGCCCTCCTACGACGGGTCACTTCTTGTTGACATCAGCTCATTATCCAAGAAGTTGACTTATGAACAACCCTTTCAGTACTTTGAAGCTTGCATGCCTCAATGGCAAGTTTCTCACTTCCGGCGACAGGTTTACATCAATGGCCTTCGATCGAAAGATTTTTCGTGGTGTTCGACATCGACTCATGTATTCACACCACATGAATTGTACTGCAGTACCTTGAGGGTCATTATCATTATCGGTGATTCCTCTCGCACCTGTTAACAACTTACATCATTGGTTGGTAATCAGGCGATGTCTTTCCATGTTCGACATCAGAACATCTTTTCACATGGATCGACTTATACTTCAGGTGAAGATTGAACGAGTTTGAATACCTTAGATCTAGTTTCATCCATCCGGGCTATGATATATTCAGGAAAATAAAGACATCAAATGTACATCATAGCTGCACAAATAATCATCTAAGCTAAGGGATGATGGCTCTACTAGAATCATCAGTCTGCCACACAGACGGTTGTCTATCCTATGTACATGAAAATGAATTTATAAAGCTGAGCATGGGAATGCCCACCTCAGCTAGATCATGAAAATTTTATGAAGATAATGTATTGTATTGTATCTTATTACAGGTCACCTTCTAGTTCGAAAAACCTCGGATCCTCATGATAAAGCATTTCACCCGACATCAGAAGATTTACGACCTCATGCTTTAGGGGGCAACTATTATAGACATATTTGGGCACTGCAACTCCAATCACATATGTCCATAAACCAAGGGCTTCTAAACCCCTAAAAGTGTTGTTTCATACCCTAAAGGAGCAAGGTCAGCTGATTACATCATTTCCCAGAAATTCTCCCTTAAAAAATGCTCATAACTGGTCAAAACTGGACCATATAGACTGCTCCATGCTGAGGGTGCGATGCCTCTCATCTGTCACATGCAAAAGGTGTGATGCATATTGAAAGGCCCTTCTGTAGGGTGCGATGAGTGAGAGCAGCCAAATGGCAGAGGCATTTTGCTAGGTTGAAACCTAGAGAATCTTCTAAAATTGCTCATTTGACACTTGCCTCTCTAAATTCACCCAGGGATGAGTAAGAGATCATGAAATCTCCAAGTGGAACCAAGAACTATCAGTGAAATGACACTAATCAAAATCCCAGAAGCTAACTCACCCACCTGCAAATATCTATAAATGGATCCCTCCTCCTAGAGATCCAGAGGCTGGAATTTTGTATTTTGTAAGGAAGTGTTGTTGGTTTCTCTGTGAAACATTGTATTGTTGGGTGATCTAGCTTTTCATGAGGTGAAGAGGGATTTTATGCTTGGAGAATGGTGCTAGATTAGATAGCTTGGTTGTAATCCTCTCTTCTACTACTTCTATCAATAAAGCTATTTGAGTTTTCCTCCATATGCTTGTATATCTTTGAATCTTGTATTTGTGTATGCATTTGTATGGTTAATATAAATCTGATCCTATATTGTTTATGGTTATAGATCTCTATGCTTTGATGGTATTTTGCTGCTTTGACTCTACAGGTTTTCTTTGAAGCGGGACAAGTGAGGAAGGAGTGGTGAAACTCTATCAAAGGAGGGAGGAAACAAGAAAGGAGCCAAGCAAAAGACTGAGGTTGGCACTCTCTGCTTCTCTCTCATCTATCTCTCATAAAGGAAAACAAAAGTAACTTTGGTTTGTTTGTTTCTAAGATAGCTACCCATCTTAGTGGGACTAGTAGCTCAGAATGGACACTAGTTTTCTTAATAACACCAGTGATACAATGTATCAGTCCTCATGGTGTTTGGTTCTGGAAATTGTTGTTGTAGGGGTAGGCTGCTTGCAATGGATCTATTGGAATGTGAGGTGGGTGAATGCTCTTGCTGGGATGATTGTTGGGTTTTGTTATATTCTTTCCATGACTAACCTACATAGTGAACCGAGGGGTTAGAGTGGGAGTGGCAGCGGCCCCTGTTCGGGGTGTGGGTAGCCCCCCTTTATGGGGTCTGAAGCAACACCCTGGGAAAATTTTTTTTTGGGACCCTATATTAGGTTGGGTGGACCTACCTATGGTTTTTGGTCCATGGTATTGGATGCTTCGACATGTATAAATATGTATTGTAACATTGAAAGGAATATAATGAAAAATCAAGTTGGTAGTCTCGGTTTTGAGATCCAGGGGAAAATCTCTGTGTATATGTGTTTTACGTGTTATGCTCTTGCATTTTTTATTTTTGATGTTTTAGAATTTGTATGCAGGTAATTTCTGTATAGGGTTAAAACCTACATTTGGTATCAGAGTTGTTTTGGCTTCAAGGGGATGCCTTTGTTGCGGAGGGGTTTTTCTTGGGCTTGTGGTAGACCCTATTCAGTGGGAGATCTACGGGATCGATTCTAGTGGTGAAAGAAGATGGCAAGCAGTGGAAAGATAGAGATCGATAAATTTAAGGGTCAGAGTTTTGAGTTATGGAAACTCAAAATGGAGGATCTGTTGGTGGATAAAGATCAGATCCAGGTACTAAACCAACATGAGTGTCCGATGAAGAATGGACAAAGTTGGATCAGAAGGAAAAGAGCACAATGCAATTGTGTGTCTCAGATTCAGTATTGCTGAATGTATCAGGGGAAGCTACGATGAAGGATTTATGGGACAAGTTAGGGACTTTGTACCAATCTAAGTCTCTGGTGAATAAACTATTCCTACGGAAAAAGCTGTATAACTTGAGGATGAAAGATGGAGACTCAGTGACAGAGCATCTGAACGCATTTAATACTATGGTAAGTCAATTATTATACGTTGATATTAAAATTTATATGAAGATAAGTGCATCAGTTTGTTGTGTTCTCTACCAGATTTGTAGGATAGTCTGGTTATTGCAATAGGTAGCAATGCAACTTCCTTGTATTTTGATGAAATAGTCTCATCCTTGCTGATGGAGGAGATGAGATGGAAAAATATGGAGAGCTAGAATGATGATGCCTTGTCTGTATGAGGAATGTCCCAGAACAGAAGCAAAAATAAGTCATCGAGTGGGAGATCTAAATCTAGAGGGAGATCTAAATCTCCAGGAAAACTTGTAAAGGTGGTGTGCTGGAAATGTGGAAAGGAAGGGCACTACAAAAGGGAATGTAAATCTAAAGCTCCTGACAAAGGAAAGGGATTTGATGATGCTTCTTTTGTAGAGGCGAAAACCACCTTAGATGGTGGGGATGTGTACTTGGCTTCTTCAAGTACACATGTAGATCATGAGGCATGGTTGATTGACTCAGGTGCATCGTTTCACTTCACTCTCCATAGAAAGTGGTTTTGCGAGTATGATAAATATGATGGTGGTGATGTCTTCTTAGGCAATGATAGGAAGGCTAGAATCATTGGTCGTGAAAAAGTAAAGTTGAAGTTGCAAGGTGTAAGGGTTAAAACACTTCCGGGTGTTCTGCATATTCTTGCATTAGCCAGAAATCTGATTTTTGTAAGCAAGCTGGATGATGCAGGTGTAAAAATAGTGTTCGAGAATGATACCTGCAAGATGGTTTGGGGAGCACTGGTATTGACGCGGGAAGTTCAGACTGGAACTCTGTACAAGCTACAAGGAAGCACTATTGTTGATGGGTGCAACAGTTCTGTGGTTCCAGAAAGTGGAGCAAAAAATCTAGTGGTCTCTGGAGAGAAGACCATGTTTTGGCATCAAAGGCTTCGACATATTGTAGATAAGGGCCTTTGAATAGTCATGGTAAAGGTATGGTAGAAGGTATGAGTAATAGCTCTTTGGATTTTGATTTCTGTGAAAATTGTGTATATGGGAAGCAAAATCGAGTGAGTTTCCCCTCTGGTGGTAAGAGAGCGAAACAAATATTAGAGCTTGTGCACAATGATGTGTTTAGACCTGTGAAGGTTCCACCACTGCATAAGTCTGTGTACTATGTATCATTTATAGATGACTTCTCAAGGAATACATGGATATATTTCCTTAAGTATAAATTTGAATTCTTTGACAAGTTGAAAGAATTTAAGGCTCTGGTGGAAAACCAGACAGAGAAGAAGATAAAGGTGTTGAGAATAGAGAATGGTGGAGAGTTTTACAGTAAGGAATTTGAATAATTTTGTAAGAAGTGTGGTATAGCACGACAAAACACTAATCCATATACACCTCAGCAAAATGGAGTTGCAAAAAGAATGAACAAGACATTGATGGAAAGGGTAAGAAGCATGCTCAGTGGCATCGGGTTGGGACAGGAATTCTGGGTAGAGGTGGTGGAGACAACATGTTACCTGGTCAAGAGATCACCTTAATCAACGTTGGAGGATAAGACTCCACAAGAGGTATGGACTGGTAAGAAACCCTCTCTTTCACATCTAAGGGTATTTGGATGTGATGCATATGTACATGTTACAAAGGAGAAACAAACCAAGCTGGATAGTAAATCTGAAAAGTGCATCTTTATTGGGTATAAGGATGGTTTAAAGGATTATAAGCTTTGGAACCTTGCAACAAGGAAGGTTATGTATAGCCGAGATGTGGTGTTCAGAGAGGTGAAAGATGTTATTAAACATGAAGTCCAACCAAAGGAACTTGAGAAGATAGAATTTGAGCTAAAGGAGGAAGAATCAGACTTTACAGCAGAAGAGGAATCTGAAGAGAAGAGACACAAACTCCAAGTGTAAGAATATCAGTTTAAGAAAGAAGGCAGCCAGAAATGTATAGTCCATTTGCTTTCTGTTCAAATTTTGCTTTATCTATTACTGATGATGATCCCAGAACTGTGAAGGAAGCAGTAGATTCAGAGGATGGAAAACTCTAGAAAGAGGCCATTGTTGATGAAATGGCATCTTTGTACAAAAATGAGGCTTGGGATTTGGTGGAGTTGCCGACTGGAAGGAAACCCATTGGCAGCAAATGGGTGTTCAAGAAGAAGACAAATTCAGAAGGAAAGGTGGAGAAATACAAAGCTCAGTTGGTAGCAAAAGGTTATTTCCAGGTGTCAGGAATTGATTTTGGTGATATTTTTTCTCCTATTGCCAAGGTAACTTCTATTAGATTACTTTTATCTGTTGCTGCTACTTTCAATTTTGAGGTAGAATAGATTGATGTGAAGATAACATTTCTTTGCGGGAATCTAGAATAGGAGATCTACATGAAGCAACCTAAAGGCTTTGCGGTGAAGGTTAAGAAAGAAATGGTATGCAAGTTAAAGAAGTCTCTATATGGGTTAGAACAATCACCAAGGACGTGGTATCAGAAATTTGATACATTTATACGGGGACTTGGCTTCACCAAAAGCAAAGCAGATCACTATGTGTATTTTAAATTAATTGGCGACCGTGTTATTTATCTTGCCTTGTGTGTGGATGATATGTTGTTGGTTGGAAATGATAAAGAAATTATCTAGGATTTGAAGACCCAATTGTCCTCCAAATTCGACATGAAAGATCTTGGTGCTGCAAACTATATTTTGGGCATGGAAATTAAAGGAGATCGGGTAAAGAGGAAGCTCTGGTTAAACCAAAGGAAGTATGTCGAGACAATAGTGCAGAGCTTTAATGTGCAGGATAGTAAGCCAGTGAAGGTTCCTATTCTTGTAGGTGTAAAGTTATCTGCTGAACAGTGTCCCAAGACACAAGAAGAGGAAGAGAATATGTCCTGTGTTCCATATGCAAGTGTAGTTGGTAGCCTGATGTAGCAATGGTTTGTACTTGACCAGACATTACACATGCAGTGGGAGTATTGAGCAAGTTTATGTCAAAACCAACGAAGGAGCATTGGATAATAGTGAAGTGGGTTTTCAAGTATTTGTGTGGCACTAGTGATTATGGTTCGTGCTACCAAGGAAGACCAGGATTGGACAGAGTTTTGGATATCGCTGGCTTTGTTGATGCAGAATGGGCTAGAGATATTGACTAGAGAAGATCTACAAGTGGGTACGTGTTTAACCTATTTGGAGGTGTAGTTAGTTAGGTGAGAAAGAAATAATCTGTAGTGACACTATCAACTACAGAGGTAGAATAAATGGCAACCACTCACGCAAGCAAGGAAGCAGTTTGGTTACAAATATTGTGTTCAAGTATGGGGTTAGTACATGGAGCTATAAGGATAGATTGTGATAGCCAAAGTGCAATTTTCTTGGCAAAGAACCCTGCTTATCATTCAAAAACAAAGCACACTGACGTTTAGTATCACTTTGTGAGGGATATGATAGAAGAGAAAAAGGTGTTGCTAGTAAAGGTGGACACTTCAAAGAATACTATAGATGCATTGAAAAAATCTATGAGCTCTTATAAGTTCTCCTAGTGTAGAGAAACAATGGGCGTTTCAGGGCTGGAAAAATGACTAAGCTCTCCCGTGGCCCCCTGTGGAAAGAAAACAACAAGTGGGAGAATGTTGGGTTATGTTATATTCTTTTCATGACTAACCTACGTAGTGAATCGAGGGGTTAGAGGGGGGGCAACAGCCCCCTTGTTTGCGAGGTTTGAATGGGGTGGGTAGCCCCCCTCTATGGGGTCCGGGGTAGCGCCCTGAGAATTTTTTTTTTTGGACCCTATATTAGGTTGGGCGGACCTACCTATGGTTTTTGGTCTATGGAATTGGATGCTTCGGCATGTATAAATATGTATTGTAACATTGAAAGGAATATAATGAAAAATAAAGCTGGTAGTCTCGGTTTTGGGATCCAGGGGAAAATCTCTGCGTATATGTGTTTTGCTCTCACATTGTTTATTTTCTGTGTTTTAGAATCTGTATTTAGGTAATTTCTGTAGGCGGTTAAAACCTACAATGGTTGTTGTGATGGCAGGCTGAACTGTGGTGTGGTTGGTGTGATACTAGGGTTTGGGGGGATTGTGATTTTTATAGGGGTTGCGGGTGGGTACAAGCTAGTCCTTTCTCCCTGCCAACTGGAATCTAGGCATCTTCCAATCAGTGGATCCAGTGCTAGCATTGGTGTTATACTCTCAGTAGGTAGCATTTCTAAAGTCGAGGTGGCACCTTCCTTTCAGCCAGTTGATGGAACTTCTACTTCTGCAGATACTCTCCTGTGGCCAAAGGGGAAGAGCTCGGATGTTGTTGCGAAGGTGGA
This sequence comes from Pinus tabuliformis, assembly GCA_031772625.1. Lineage (NCBI taxonomy): Eukaryota > Viridiplantae > Streptophyta > Pinopsida > Pinales > Pinaceae > Pinus > Pinus tabuliformis. The sequence goes on from CM062816.1 coordinate 2,026,239,251, forward strand.
AGCTGTTTATGGGGATGAATCCCGCGACTGATGTATTACAGTGGTTGCGATAGTGGGGATTTCCTCGACTATGGAAGTTGTGGGAATTTGATGTTCAATCTCAACAGTGAGATCGATGACTGGGGCTGGGGTGGTAATTTTCGGCTTTTTGGTAGCCGACTTTTTGACTTGAGGGGTGCAGATAATCGGCTTCTTTTGTGGTTTGGGCACTGGGGTCATGGAGGGGACCTAGGCTACATCCGTGGGTGGAGTTGTTGAGAGGAGTGGCGTGATAATTGGAAACAACATAGTTGAAGCTTAAAAATGTTCAAGATATTCACCCTCACCTAGCTTGAAGCTTTCAATTGTTCTCCTAACCTTGAAAATTTTCTCCTCCATTTGGAGAAGCGTTGGTTGGAGTACCTTTGTTGCCACCCTTTTTTTGCTTTCTTCTCCCTCTCCTTCTTGGCTCTGTGGCACCATAGCTCCGAATAGGTACCTGGGATTCCCCTCCATTATTTTGCAGGTCACTCCTAGCCATGACTCTACTTCTCTGCCAAAAGCCTCCTCTATCAGACCAAATCTTTGTGGCCTTAACTTAAATGTGGTGGGGTTGACACACCATGGTTTGATGTACGTATGCATGTGTGAGGCCTAGAACCAGAGGTTGCCTGAGAATTCATCCAGGAGAATCTTGGGTGTTCACTCCACAGACTGAATGGCATCCACCATTTGGGCATACCAGATCCTAAAAGCTGCTTCATTTATTTCCTTGACATTAGGATCTCCATGGTTCATATTTGATTGCTATTGGCTAATCTTCAGCAGTGGTTGCCATCTTCCTCTCTTGGGGTGGCCTCCATTTTCACATCGCTAGTGTCATTACCAAGTAACCAAACACAAATCCAGTGCTCTGCTGGTAGACATCTTCGCACACCTCAAAGAGTTTGTTGAGTACAAATGTTGCCTAGTTGAGTATCTCATCCTGGCAGCACTGCTCTGCTATTGAGACTATGTCCAAGGTGCACTCATTTCTTGTGAAGTGCCTCATCACCTTTCCTACAATCAGGTAGCAGGAAAACTGAATGTTATCTTTGTTAATTTTGTCTAGCTTTGCACCTTTTCCCTCCTGCTCCATTCCATATCGGGTGTAGATGTTGTCCTCTATGGGTTTATTGCCTCGCTTAGCCCCTACCTGGAATGTTGTGCTGAACGCATTCCCCATTTTTTCCAACCCTATCAATCAGTAGATATCCTCAACATGGATTGGGTATTCTTTGTCCAGCCATAGGGAACCTCCATGCATCTTGCTTGCCAACAACTTGGTATACTGCATGGTGGCCAACTCGGTGCCGAACACAGGCAGATTTCCCAAGCTTAACAATGTGGACTTCTGTAACCCTTTGAAATCTCCCTTGATTCTGGAGGCCTTTGTGCCATCCTCCCATTGAAATTCTTCTGCATATATCTCCCTCTTCATGGCCAGGAATTGGAACCCGTCTGTGAAGTCATTGTCAATGAGGTTCGATCGGTTGTATCTCCCATATAGGTGTTGGGCCTCCAAAATGTATTCAAAATGACATCCACTTTCACCTTTATCGCCACCATTTCACTCACATGTTGCAACTCCTTAACCATATAACCTTTAATTAGCCACCACTTTCATAAATATATGGGTTAGGATCCTTATTTACCGAAGTTATTTATTTTTGTGTTTAAAGTGACTGTATGATTAAAAACTAGGAACTTAACATGGTTTCATGTATCTATATATGTGGATTGAGTTTCATGACATGTGTAGGTCATTTGGAAGCTTCCAAGGCACCCCTATGTGGCTTCCAATGCTCAAATTCGAATCCCTTCAAAGGAGATTTGGATAAAGGTCAAAGAAGGATATGTGTCTTATTTGGATTGTAACTCTATGAGGTGTCTCACCATTTCTTATTTGGATTAGAACTCTATGAGACACTTAGGGGATATGTGTCTCATTATGAGCTATTTAATTGTAACTATATGAGATTTTAGTGGATCTTCATTAAATAGGGTAGTTATTTATGTACTTGTATAAATAGGGGAGCCTATCCTCTAAAAATTGATGTGTAAAATTGGAGTTATGCTCAAGCTTTGAATACAGAATTAGATTGTGGCACCTTACTCATGAATGTTCCTTCATTTTGACTTTGTTTTGCTTACATATGGAGTATCTCGATTTACCATCTCTCACACTTTTAGATCGGCTACCTAAAATGTGTGAGATTTAATTGATTTTATAGATTAAAGTTCATTTGCTTTCTTAGTATTAGTTTTAAAATGACTGTGTAATATTTGCTTTTCTAAAAACATTTTGATAGGAAAGATTTATGTATTTTCCAATTGGACTAAGTTTGAGGCAAGAGCTCATATTTATTTAATTTTCTTTCATGTTCTGTTACTTACTTTCTTAGATTAAACTATCAATTCATTGTATAATTGAATAAAAGATCAGGCCAAGAAGGTGACTTCAAATTGGGTGATTGAGTGTTCAACCTATGCAATCATTGAGCTTTACTTTTCATGCTTTTATATGTGCTTTTAAGATCCTCATTTAATTGCATTAACTGATATTCCTAAATATCATTCTAAGAAATTGATTTAATCATATTTCAATATTGAATGGTTGAATATTTAATACATGCAATTACTCAGTTATTTTCTGCACACCTTACTTGTTTTTCTGGGACATTAGAAGTTAAAGTATAAATAGTTGCTTACACATCATCTCAAAAAGGTAACACTTCATAATTGAATGCCGGAGTAACTAAGTATACATTAGTTGTTTTTTTATTTCACAGGTTAGTTGAATTTCATTTTCATTATTTGATTTCATAGATTAGATGAATTGGTTTTCGTTATTTTGTAGTTAGATTGATCTAAACTGAAAGACAGTTTCTAGCACATATAGTGCATGCATACTTCACAAGTTTACGAAACCCCCAGTTTGACAAATTAAATGACAGGCAATCACTTTGCTCCAACATTTTGGCGCCATTGCTGGGGAAGTGTGCATAGGAACTAGCTTTCAGTTTAGAGTGTATTTTATTTGTTTTTGTTTTTACTAACCATTTATGGACAAAGGATCTAGAATGTAACACAAAGACTACATTGAGGAATGGTATCAAGAAGCGGTTATGCCACAATATTCATCAATTCTTCAAGAGATCCTTGCGGCAAATCAAAAGGTCAAGTCGATTTCGCATATCCTTACAAACAATCATGTACATTTTTCAAGTTGGGATATGAGCATTTCAAAAATTCTAATCCGTAAATGACTTCATTGGAAGCATGAATATACTTAAAATAAAAAATTAAAAAAAAATAGTTTTTAGATAGATAGGAAAAATAAAAATAATTTTTTTTATAGTTTTTAGGATAAATTTGATGTTTTGTGGTGCAGTAAGAACCATCCATCTACTAACCCTTGGAAGAAAATATTTGCAATAAAACAAATGATTGAGAACAAGGAGCGGAAGCGAAGATCACGAACAACAATTTAAGGTATGAGATAATTCTTTTTCATTCTATTTTTGCAAAATTTACAGAAGAATTAATTGAAAAAAAAAACTTGAGAATGCTAAGAAAATAAAAATCTTGAGTATGCTCTCCCCCTGCGCTTTGTGTGACCTGGAGGATCAGAAAAAGAAAATTTTTGTTTTGTTAATATATCATAAAATCTAAAAGAAAATAATTAGCTACAGAATGCAATTCTGCAGCTAAATTATGTTTTCCTCATTTGATTTGATTTTTCAATAAACTTTAAAATTAAAAAAAAAAGTTTTGAAATTTCTTTATTTTTCAATAAATCATTTCTTTAAAAATTCAAAGATATATATATATATATAGATATATATATATATATATTAAAATGAAACACAAATCTATATAAAATTCAATAAAAGTGTTTCTTTTTAAAATTATATATGTATTATATTTTAAATTTTTAAAAACAAAAATATAACAAAACAAAACCCAAAAAATTTTCGTTATTAATAAAAATAAAAATAAAAAAATTAAATCTTAAAATAAAATTAAAACTAAAAAGGCCCATGCATATGCATGACGCTTGCCTTTGGCTTGGCCTTGTGCATATACATAGGCCACAACCCAGCCACACAACCCACGGTCCAGCCACACAGCTTTCCTAATTGCTGAAATCAAAGAACCTTCCTGGAGTCTAGCTAAGCATTTATTAGGGGCATGGATCCTATTGGCTATCCTAGCGACGGTTCAGTAAATGTCTGCAATGAATCATATCGTTAATGGCAATAGGGGATAGAACCCTGACCTTTAATAAAAAAATCACGATGCATATAATAAAGGTTGGGGGGCACCTTTTCCAGCTGCTGATGATTATTCATTTTAGGCAAAATCTCCAGATGTAGCAGTCATTCTAAAAAATACCTAGTAGAAACATTTTCCAGAAAACGCAAAACTTTAAAAAATGTCATTTTTAAAATGTAGATTCCGAGAAAACCAGAATAAATTTCGAAAAAATGAGACATGGGTTTTTCTCAAAATAGGTCAAATTAAATAACCCAAAAATGGTTTTCTCAATTTCACAATAGTTTGAGAGAAATCTGAGATTCTTTGGGACCTTGTTTTGCTTATTGCGTGAGGAAAAATGATTTCTAATTAATATACTGTGAATTGTTTGAACATGGCACATTGAAGAGGGAAGAATTCAAATTAAACACAAACTTTTCTGTAGCATTCGATCCACATGGCATGTGATCTAATAATCCAATTTAATTCATACCCACTACGTAGTTAGTAGATGTCACCGAAGCCATAGGTGTTCAAAATGTGCATGCATTTATCATTAATTTCCTCCTCTCTCTTTAGTGCAGAAGTTGCCACTGGGGCTGATATCAATTTCATAGATCCCCAGAGGAGGTAGATCTACCACTCTCGCCTACTCAATCACTTGGTAATTGCATCAACGCTGCGACAAGCAAACCTCAAAGAAAAACCTCACACACTGTTTGATTTTTTTAATTTGATTTTTATAATTCGATTTTTTATTTTTTATTTTATGGTGGTGTCATTATTACAAACAGTTTTGTAAATATTTTTTGTTTCATGTTGTTTTATAACATCATCTTTTATATATAGTTTTAAGTGTAAATATTTTAAATATTTTTTCCATGAGGAAAATAGTTTTGGAAACTAAAAAAAAAAAAATGTTAATATTTGTAGTAAATCAAAAGGTTGTTTTCTGATACAGGGTCGAAAAAAAAAAACTGTTAGGGTGCTTCATCTACAGGATTGCGGATACCCACAATGCCTTAACAAGAATCCTATAGATGGCAGAATCGAATCTTGTGGACATGCATTTTTTTCATAATGTATTTTATATGATCATGAACCTTGCAGATACAGAAGCCAACAACATCACAAAATGAAAAATCTTATGCCATGGCATAGCCAAAGAAGATCGACAAGATTTTAGCTACAAAACTATGCACATTCTGCAGCTGAACAATGATTCTGTAGCTAATCGACAATTTTGCAGCTGAACAATGATTCTGCAGCTAATCGACAATTCTACAGCTAGATAACAATTCTGTAGCTACGCATTTAACTCAATGATTTATTTATCAAACAATGAATTCTAACCAGAAATTCATGATCAACATGCCATTTCATCTGCTTACATCATTTTTCACTATAGCATCATGTTCCCATGCCACATTTTACACGACAATTTTCACTGTTTCATAAAAATTTCAAAACAATCTAACTTTCTCATACAACATCGGAATTCAATGATTCAAGCATCATTGGAAATATCTCGACGAGATCTGCAAAATGAGGAAGCTATTATCATATTTTAAAATAGCAAAGAATGAAGAAATTGTTGAAAGGAAACAACAGGTAACTTGAAGCACTACTTTCGACACATGTATAAACTCTTTTGTTTTCTTTCATGAAATTGTTTAATAGTAACAATTATTATTATTATTATTATTTTATGTAAATGACATTAATATAGAAATTGATCATCTCTCTATTTTGATAACCTTACAATCCATTGAATAAGAAGTACTAGTTTTTTGCAGGTTCCAGGAGGAAGAACAAATGACCATAAGCAAATAGTGTCTCTCAAAGACCACATTTATTTCACAAGAAAATGATCAGAGAAGCAACATAGATGAAACATCAATGCATGAGCACATGCTAATGCATATCAGATCGAGCAGTTGCAAGCCTTTCAGATGCCAATGTTTCCATTGCATCCATACTAATTTAGTCAATAAAACCTTCATCTCATTTCCTTTGCAGTCACATTGCACTTCACTTAGTTAGTCAATAAAATTCTCATCTCATTTTCCTTCACTGCTCATTTTTATTCATAGAAATTATATTTTCCTGCCTTTCTTTCACTAACTCATAACCCATTTTCATAAAGACATTCAGCTCGCTTACATGCTGATTTGTCCTTTTACTTCCCATTCACTTGTCATTTTCATTTTCGTTAAATAAACAATCCACTGCAAAATTTTCCATTCATAGTCCTTCAAAATCTTTGTTTCATGCTTGTGTTAGATGATGGAGGATTCCTTAAGGCCTTCCTTCTAATAAGCCTCGTCATATTGACATCGACACATTATGTAGGTCCAAGGCTAGAGTCCTCATTAGTACCTTGAGGCTTGTATGCCTTAATGACAGGCTCTCTCACCAACAGTCATGGGAATACATCAATGTCCCTTGATCATTGGATCTTGAAAGTGGCTTGACATCGGCTCATTTGTTCGCCCTTCGCAAGATGTACTTAGGTACCTTGGCACTCATTGACATTAATGACGAGTTTGTCTCGCGTTGGTTAATGACATTCATCAATGGTCAGTAATCCAATGACTTCTCTTCATGCTCAACACCAACACATTTATTTGCATGACTAGAGATGTACCATCGGTTTTATAGCGATTGAAGACTATATCATTTTAGCATTTTGTAGCAGATACAACAGATTTAGCAATCCACTTCACAATCTCATCCACCAATTATGCAACCAAGAAGCAGATGAATTCTACATTTCATTCCATGATCCAGAAGCAGCCACACTCTTCAATTTCCATAACTCATGCACATTAAAGGTAAGTGAAGGTATGTGGTTTTCAAATTTTTAGTCATGCAATTCCTTAAAATACTAAAATTGTAACTTTGGGAAATTCCTCACTTCCTCTTTCACATTGTCATATCTTTAGTCGGGGGGAAGGGACATCATTTCATATTCATATATCATACACCATCACACATTTTCATTTCATCCTAACATACTTGTCCTAATCAATTATGATTGCATTATGGTTTAAAAATTTATATGATTTGCAAATAATGCCTAAATTATGAGCACATTATATAACTGATTTTAAAGATCTATTTTTAAATATGTTCAATTAATCTTGCTACAACAAAAAAAAACAAGGTAATGAAACACAAGAACCAATACCAATTAGAATTTGGTTGAAACACAAGAACCAACCAAACATGTTGCAATTCAATGTATGACAAGGAATATTGTGCAAAAATAAATAAAATTTTCAAATGCAAAGTTTAAGGACATGATATAAACCAAGCTCATTCAAAAGCAAAGATGTTGCGAGAAAATCAAAGGAATTAATGCAATATTTGCATGAGGACATGCAATTACTCTAGCTGGGGGGTATGTTCGGCCTCCAAAATGTTTTCAAAATGACATCCACTTTCACCTTTATCTCTACCATTTCACTCACATGTCGTAACTCCATAATCATATAACCTTTCATTAGCCACCATTTTCATAAATATATGGGTTAGGATCCTTATTTACCAAAGTTATTTATTTTTATGTTTAAAGTGAATTTATGATTAAAAACTAGGAAATTAACATGGTTTCATGTATCTGTATATGTGGCTTGAGTTTCATGACATGTGTAGGTAATTTGGAAGCTTCCAAGGCACTCTTATGTGGCTTCCAATGCTCAAATTCGAATTCCCTTCAAAGGAGATTTGGATAAAGGTAAAAGAAGGATATGTGTCCTATTTGGATTGTAACTCTATGAGGTGTCTCATCATTTCTTATTTGGATTAGAACTCTATGAGACACTTAGGGGATATGTGTCTCATTATGAGCTATTTGGTTGTAACTATATGAGATTTAGTGGATCTTCATTAAATAAGGTAGTTACTTATGTACTTATATAAATAGGGGAGCCTCTCCTCTAAAAACTGATGTGTAAAATTGTAGTTATGCTCAAGCTTTGAATACAAAATTAGATTGTGGCACTTTACTCGTGAATGTTCCTTCATTTTGACATGGTTTTTGCTTACATATGGAGCATCTCGATTTACCATCTCTCACACTTTTAGATCAGCTACCTAAATTGTGTAAGATTTAATTGCTTTCATAGATTAAAGTTCATTTGCTTTTTTAGTATTAGTTTTAGAATGACTGTGTAGTCTTTGCTTTTCTAAAAACATTTCAATAGGAAAGATTTATGTATTTTCCAATTGGATTAAGTTTGAGGCAAGAGCTCATAGTTATTTAGTTTCCTTTTATGTTCTGTTATTTACTTTCTTAAATCAAACTATCAATTCATTGTATAATTGAATAAAAGATCAGGCCAAGAAGGTGACTTCAAATTGGGTGATTGAATGTTCAACCTATGCAATCATTGAGCTTTACTTTTTCATGCTTTTATATTTGCTTTTAAGATCCTCATTTAATTTCATTAACTGATATTCCTAAAGATCATTCTAAGAAATTGATTTAATCACATTTCAAGATTGAATGGTTGAATATTTAATACATGCAATTACCGAGTTATTTTCTGCACACTTTACTTGCTTTTCTAGGACATTAGAAGTTAAAGTATAAATAGTTGCTTACACTTCATCTCAAGAAGGTAACACTTCATAATTGAATGCTCGAGTAACTATGTATACATTAGTTGTTTTTGATTTCACAGGTTAGTTGAATTTCATATTTGATTTCATATATTATTGGTTTTTATTATTTTGTAGTTAGATTGATCTAAACTGAAAGACAATTTCTAGCACATACAGTGCATGCATGCTTCACAATTTTACGAAACCCCCAGGTTGACAAATTAAATGACAGGCAATCACTTTGCCCCAAAAACAGGTTGTCCATAATTTTGATTCTTGCATCTAGAGAAATTTGTGGAACTAATGTGATTCTCTTGGCCATTGTTCCCCTTCTTATGTAGACAATTTGCACTGGTGGTCTTCTGTTTCTTCTGTCCTACTCTTGTTCTTCCGAGTTCTTCTAAAATCCTTTTGGTGTTTGAACTTTTGCTATTCCTTGCATTCTTTTGAGAGTTATGTAGCCGGTTCTGACATGACATCCCCTGACTGATGAGGCTTTAATCACCTCATTACTCCAGCGACATTTCCTTTATTCTAGCCATATTTTTGTCATTGTCGGCTAACTGGTACGTGCCAACTATGATGTGGGATTGGCAAGTACAGAGTGGGTTGTATGGCATCTTTATTCTACTGTGATGGTCTTATTAATTAACTAATTCTATGTTTAACAGGAAATATTTTCGATGCTATCATGGTAGTTACCTTATTGATTACTTAATCAGGAAATAACTATTGGTACGATGGATGGGACGGGTGCGTGTGCAGTCATCAATTGTTGAAAAGTTCAAACCTACGTGGTGTGGAGCACTTGGAAGGTATGCTTTTGGCAAGCAATCTAGTGGTTTTTCAATAATAATTGTAACCTTTTCTGCATTAGGAATTCAAAGAAGATAAAGGATTTTGATAAAATGTGCAAAAATAGACAAAGGAAGCTTAAGTGCTAATAATTGACGTTTTCTATGCAGGAAGACGTGCGAGCAAGGAGTTCTCGTCCAAAAGCGAGAAGCAGAGGAAAAATAACTGCTGTTCCTCCAGTGGGGAATCGGATGCGGACACGATCAAGCAAAATCGGAATTGAATAGTCCAGGAAAAGAATGTGGGATACCGGCTCAGCGAACGCAAGAAGGATTGAACGATTAGCGAATCCCTCAGGATCTTCGATCCTGAGGGATCACTGCTTTACTTATCTATGATTATCTAGATATCTCTGTCATTTCTTTTATATAATGGCACAGTATCATTAAGCAAGAGGACGACTGTTTTTGTAATTTTACAGTTCCAGAACAAACTTTAATCATTGAGTCTCACTGAGACCTGATTTTGTTATACTTTTGTGGATGCGATTAATATAAAAGACTTGGTGTTTATTCCGTCTCTGCATCTGGAGTAATCTGAGGCGATGTACCATTGGCAGCTAAGGGCCCGGCTCCGAAGGACACTTGCTTTTGTATCATTATACGGTGATTTGTGTGTAGTTTGTTTATGTTTATTACTTAGCAATCTGATACATTCTTTATATGATACGCTATGCTCTGTTATGATCAATGAATGAATGATTTCTCCATGTAAGAACTCTGCACTGTATAATTGGATTCACACAGGGTCGAATTGTATCTTTATTCAGCCATTTCTGTAACAGAGTGCTGGTATGAATGTTACTGTCAATGGATTTATGTGAAACAATATTTGTGGGATTTGAGAGTAGCGTCATTCTGTTTAGAAACATATTTATATCATCCAATATTCTCAGATTGCTATATTAGTGTAGAACATGTACATGCAAGCGACGGTTGTTATTCTATAAATCATTAAGGATTGCTGTTCCATTTGGTTATTGCTGTTCCAATTGATTATTGCTGTTCCATTTTACTACTGTTCCATTTACTGCTATTCCATTTCCGTTTTGTTGTTCCATTCTACTTTCCGCTGATTTATTTACCTGCCTTTGTTGTTTTGGTGTGAGAGAAGGCCTAAGGCTGTAGTGAGCCTCAGCAAGACGCTGCTTAGCTCCCAGACCTATAAGTCCATGCTCTAATTTCCCTTCTTTAATTAGTTTCTAGAGGGATGGGTTATTGCTTCCGTACCCTTGACTGATCAACTGTTTTGTGTGATTTCATCTTTTGGGTTAGTTTAGCTTAGCATCTGTTTTCCTTTGAATCTTCTGAACACTATACTACTAAGCATTACTCGGACAAATAGCCTCGGATTGAGCTACTTCTTGCAAATAACAAAACGTTCCCGGATTGACTTATTAATGTAGGATAATTAGCGGTGTGAGAGACCCTAGTTATAGCTCTACATTTTGGCGCCGTTGCCGGGGATAGGAGTATAGCCGTTTGCCCTTTACGGAGTAGTGCGCAAATCCGCTAGGGGGGAGTTGGATTTTTAAAATGGAAGGTAAGAACCTGCGTACGGAGCATGTAAAAGCCCCGCTCCATCGTCCGCTCTCTTAGCAAAATTGCTGCTTGAATAGGATTTAGTAGTTTTTAGAGTGCATGACTAAGCAGAAAAAGCTAGAAAAGAATGTCAAACCTCCAGTCAAACCTGAAAAAGCCAAAGGACCGGTGACCCTTGGCCGAACAACCTTCATAGACAAAATTTATAAGAAAACTGAATCTCAGCCATCAGTAGGCCTCAGAAAGATTCATTCTAAGCAGCCTACTAGTTCCCTTCAGGCTACAGCATCACCATCTGGAGCCTACACTGAGGTGCATAGTCAGACTGATGAACAGGACTTCTAAGAAATTGAAAATTCTGTATCAGAACGGCTGCAAGAAGGGAATTTAAGCAATCTTTATGAAGGAGAAGGGGAAACAGGGGAAATAGAGGAACCAAGGTCTCCTTCTAGGATAATCCAATTGTTAAACAGTCCAGATAGGGGGAGCGCGGCCAAAGTTAACATTGAAGGCACCCCATTCCCTCAGACAGAAATCTCAGATAAGGGAAGTGCCATTAAAACAGTTCCTGCCAAGGCCGTCCCTTCTCAACCTAGGAACACCCTCCTAGAAATTCCGGAAGGATATTGGCACATATTTGATCCAATGGCGCAGAATCAGCCAAATACTCAAACTTCTACATTGCAATATCCTACAGTGGATTCTGCTGCAAATGCACCCATGAAAGCAATACCTCTTTAACACATCCCGACGTTTCATGGACTTACATCAGAAGACCCCGATGTGTTTTTATTTGAATTCGATGTGCTATGTAGAGGGTACGATTACACCACTGACCCCCAGAAATTAAAGCTGTTCCCCTCCACTTTAAAAGGAGCAGCTCTGAGATGGTTCATGGGTTTAGGTGGTGGAGTCATAAACAACTGGGAGCAATTGAAAGAATCCTTTCTCAAAAAATATCAGGATTATTGTAGGTCGAGAGAGCTAAAAGATGAAATTTTCCAAATGATGGCCAAACCAAATGAAACTTTAGAAGAATACGTAGAACGTTTCCAGTATAATTTACAGAGATCCCCCTATGCATCACTACCTCTGCCTGATAATGTGTTGAAAACTGCATTGATTAGAGGAATGAAAGAACAGTGGATTGAAACATTGAATATCATGGGAAAAGGGGATATTTACCAAGAGAATTTTGCTGATATCATTAATTTATGCATCAGGAGTTCAAGAGGCAGCACAAGGATAAAATCAACAGAATATGATAGGTTTGTTAGAGATAACAAAATATCAACAGAAGGAGTAACACGTGTAGAACTAGGGAATTTATTAGAAAATTTTAAAACTGATATTCTGGGGACATTAACTACACAGCTTGATATTGTGCAGGCTAAACAAAAGCAAATGGAGGCAGAGCAAAATCTGGCAATTTTCTGCCCCCGATGCAGAAGAAAACACAGCCACAAGGAATGTCCGCTAGATACAGTTCAAACATGTGCTATCTATACGAAAGACCACCTTACTAAGATCTGCCCCTCACTTCCTGGATTGAAGGCAGTATACAAGGAAGCAGAAGAAGAATCAGAACCAGCATACTTTGTTAACCAACGTCGCCAATGGCAACCTAAGCAATCTGGTATGTTTTCGGACCCAACTTCTTCTTTCCAGCCTCCGGACTATGATACTCAGCAATATGGTATGTGGCAAAACCAATCTACACCCCGAGTCCCGAATTGGTCATCACAGCCGTTTCCTTCTCCGAATCCATGGATGAATCAGACAAGCCAATTCGGCTGGCCAAATTTTCCTTACTCCCCACCATATTGGCAGAATAATTCATACCCTCCACAATGGATTCCCCCCACTTCACAAGGTTCACCCTGGCAGACAAATTGGCCAAGATCGACATATCAGTCAACAGGAACTATTCCACTCCCTCAACCGACTCTGGCAGCCTTACAACAAAACCCCCAGTCTAATCTAAGGCCGCAACTCCCAGCCCAACCCAATCCCAATCCTAATAATAGACCGGTCCAATCCCTCCAAATTATAGAAACATCAGAAACTGGACCTGACCTAAGGGAGTGCAATGACCTTCAGTTACGATCTGGACGTATCATAGAAACAGAGGGAGACAAAACAGTTCACATTGAAGATCACTTACCAACAGAACAACCACCACAACAAGAGGGTGTAAATAAAGAACAGACCCAGCAACAAGCAAATACATCCTCTCCTCCTTTCCCGGAACGATTAGTCATACCACGACCAGTACAACATCCAGACTTTGACATTTTGGGAGAGTTACAAAACCTGTACATAAAAATTCCATTCCTCCAAGCCATTCAAGATATTCCTATATACGCAAAAACTATAAAAGAACTGTGCATAAAAAAATCAAGGAGGAATACAACCACTAACCCAAGAGTCAAAGTAGTCGGCACCTTATCTGACTTATTATCGGGAAAAGAGACACCTATCAAATATGAAGATCCCGGAAATCCAATTGTAACTGTCCAAATCTATGGCCAAACCCTGACTAACGCTTTAGTTGATCTAGGAGCTGCAATCAATATTTTGACAACCTCTACCTGCCAAAAGCTTGGCATCACATCAGTAGAACCTACTTCTACTTTGCTAGAATTGGCATATCGATCTGTAGTTCGACCAGAAGGCACTCTATACGATGTCATGGTTTCTGTAGACTCCTGGGAATATCCAACTGATTTCCTGATAATTAATCCAAAAACCCGACTGGATGGACATCCGCTAATACTAGGAAGACCTTGGCTTGCTACTGCCGATGCCTACATTGGTTGCCGGCAGGGAAACATGACTATAACTAAAGGACCAGATGTAAAAAATCTAGTTCTATATCCTCCAGCACAGCCAAGCCTGCCAATGATCAAAACCAATCAGTATCCTGTGTCATACTTTACTAACAATATCAGATCCCCATTGACTGTACAGAAGGCTTTAGATTTTAAAGATCAAATAGAAGATGATGCCATCAATAACTTCATTAGTCAAACTGAATCTAGATCTCACACACAGTGTTTTATGATAGAGGCAGCATTTGATAGTGAGCTAGAGGAAGACCCTTTGAAAGACGCACATGACCAAACAATACCAGTGACTGTTGTTACCAATAGTAAAGTCGTGGAAATTGAACCTGGTAAGGCCCTAAATATTAACGCCAACCTTACACCAGATCAAGAAACAAAGCTTGTAAAACTGTTACAAAAATATCAAGGAGCATTTGCGTGGGATTACCCTGACATGAAAGGGATCGATCCCCAATTATGCACCCACCACATCTATATAGAAAAAGATGCAAGACCTGTTCGTCAGCCGCAACGAAGACTTAACCCCCATCTAAAAGAGGTAGTAAAAGCCGAACTTCAGAAACTTTTAGATGTTAATTTTATTTATCCCATCTCCGACAGTAAATGGGTCTCTCCCCTGGTGGTGGTACCCAAGAAAAATGGGAAATGGAGGATTTGCGTAGATTACAGGGAGTTAAATAAAGCCACACAGAAGGATCACTTCCCTCTCCCATTTATAGATCAAGTATTGGACACTTTGGCAGGAAAGAAATTCTTTTCTTTCCTGGACGGCTTCAGCGGATATAACCAAATCCAAATCGCCCCTGAAGACCAGGATAAAACTACCTTTACTTGCCCTTGGGGAACGTTTGCCTATCGAGTTTTGCCCTTCGGCCTATGTAATGCCCCTGCTACATTCCAAAGGGCTGTCCTTAGTATCTTCGCAGATCTAATAAATGACGGACTTGAAGTGTATATGGATGACTTTACACCATATGGAGATGATTTTGACCCAGCTCTAGATACCCTGGAAAAAGTCCTACAACGTTGTATCGCTACCAGACTTTGTCTGAGCCACGAAAAATGTTACATGATGATGACAGAAGGGCTCATTCTAGGGCACTATATCTCAGCAGCTGGCATCCAGGTAGACCCGGCTAAAATCCAGATTCTTTTGCTTATTCCTACCCCCACTACTCAAACGGAGGTACGCAGTTTTCTTGGATTTTCTGGGTATTACAGACGATTTATAGAACATTACTCACGTATTGCTACACCTCTATATGCTTTAACTGGCAATGTTGATTTATTGTGGACAGAAAAATGTGACCAGGCTTTTAAGGAATTGAAGAAGCTTGTATCAACAGCCCCAGTCCTTCGAGGACCAAACTGGAATTTGCCATTCCAAATCTCATCTGATGCCTCGGATACAGCAATTGGTGCAGTTCTAGGGCAAGAAGAGGATAAGAGACCATATGCTATCTACTATATCAGCAAAAATTTATCCTCTGCCGAACTCAATTATACTGTTACTGAAAAGGAATTCCTGGTTGTAATACATGCTGTTAACAAATTTAGACATTATATCACAGGCTATCCCGTTGTGTTATATACAGATCATTCTGCTATCAAATATTTGGCAAATAAACCTGTTACGAATGCTAGAATAACCAGGTGGTTGATCTTATTGCAGGAGTTCGACATCACAATCAAGGATTGACCTGGCAAGGAGAACCCTGTAGCTGATTTCCTCTCACGAATACCGAAAGCAATTGAAATAGCAGCAGTGGAAGATCAATTTCCTGACGAGCACCTGTTTGCTGTTGCTGTTCGAACACCCTGGTATGCTGATGTCGCCAATTACCTCGCAGTCGGTAAGCTACCAAAACACTTAACCCCTCAGGAACGTAAGCAGATTGTTCAGAAGAGCACTCGGTTTTCGTGGATTGGAGGCCATTTGTTCCATACAGGGGCAGACATGCAAATCAGAAGGTGTATTCGAGAAGACGAAATCTTCGACATTCTAAAAGCTTGCCATGACAGACCATGCGGGGGACATTTCGCTGAAAAGAGAACAACACATAAAGTATTGCAGACGGGATACTATTGGCCTACAATTTTCAAGGATGCGAAAAAATTTGCACAAGCCTGTGACAGCTGCTAGCGAGCAGGAAGACCTGGCCAAGCCGATGAAATGCCTCTGAGACCACAATTGGTCATTGAGCCATTTGAACGATGGGCTCTGGACTTCGTTGGGCCCATTAATCCATCATCAAATCAGAGGACATACATTCTGGTGGCGACAGACTATGTTACTAAATGGGTCGAGGCCGAATCATTACCTAAGGCTACAGAACTAATCACCGATGGTGGACCACAATTTGTTGGAAATAAATTAGCTGCAACACTTAACAATTATCATGTCCAACATAAGATCACTACCCCATACCATCCGCAGGCAAATGGGCAAGTAGAAAGTAGTAATAAGGTAATAGAATCAATTTTAACAAAGACCATTGCATCGCATAGGCGTGATTGGGCTACTCGACTACCCGAGGCACTGTGGGCCTACAGAACCACATGGAGAAGTACTACAGGCTATTCACCTTATCAATTAGTGTTTGGAAAGCAGCCAATTTTCCCCATAGAATTCGAAATCCAAACGCTACGAACTGCACAGGAAGTCGGCCTAGATCTGAGTGAGGCACAAATCAATCGATTACAACAGATTAATGAATTGGACGAAATCAGGCTCTCTGCATTACAAAATACAGCATTGATTCAATAGCAGCGAGCTAAATGGCATGATGCACTTATCAAGAATAAAGTCTTTCATGAAGGAGACTGGGCTCTGTTATACGACTCTCGGTTTCAGGATTTCCCGGGAAAACTCCAGACTCGATGGTTAGGACCATACGAAATCCAGAAGGTACATGACAATGGGACCCTTACCCTGATCACAATTGACGGTTCTGGATATGCATTCAAAGTAAATGGCCACCGAGTTCGCCTTTATCGAAAGCCACTCACTCGGGAATCCTTCTGTCAGCAACTACGACAAGATACTGATATGGAAATCTTAGGAGAGGAAGCGAAATCTTCCTCACCTATAATTTAAGAAATTCATTTTTATAACATGTACATAACATCTTGTATATATGTTTTCTTGATTTTTTTGCTTGTATTCTAAGTGTTTTTGTTGTTCCTTTGCAAAAGGAGCAGCACTAGTGTGTTTTTGTTGTTCCTTTGCGAAAAGGAACAACAATTGTGTGTTTTTGGTGTTTTTGTTGTTCCTTTACGAAAAGGAACAACACTTGTGTGTTTTTGTTGTTCCTTTGCAAAAAGGAACAACACTTGTGTGTTCTTGCTATTCCTTTGTGAAAAGGAATAGCACTTGTGTGTTCTTGCTGTTCCTTTGCGAAAAGGAACAGCACTTGTGTGTTTTTGCTGTTCCTTTGCGAAAAGGAACAGCACTTGTGTGTTTTTGCTGTTCCTTTGCGAAAAGGAACAGCACTTGTGTGTTTTTGCTGTTCCTTTGCGAAAAGGAACAACACTTGTGTGTTTTTGCTGTTCCTTTGCGAAAAGGAACAGCACTTGTGTGTTTTTGCTGTTCCTTTGCGAAAAGGAACAGCACTTGTGTGTTTTTGTTGTTCCTTTGCGAAAAGGAACAACACTTGGTGTTTTTGCTGTTCCTTTGCGAAAAGGAACAACACTTGTGTGTTTTTGCTGTTCCTTTGCGAAAAGGAACAACACTTGTGTGTTTTTGCTGTGTGTTTTTGCTGTTCCTTTGCGAAAAGGAACAGCACTTGTGTGTTTTTGTTGTTCCTTTGCGAAAAGGAACAACACTTGGTGTTTTTGCTGTTCCTTTGCGAAAAGGAACAACACTTGTGTGTTTTTGTTGTTCCTTTGCGAAAAGGAACAACACTTGTGTGTTTTTGCTGTTCCTTTGCGAAAAGGAACAACACTTGTGTGTTTTTGCTGTTCCTTTGCGAAAAGGAATAGCACTTGTGTGTTCTTGTTGTTCTTTTGCGAAAAGGAACAGCACCTGTGTGATTCTGCTGTTCCTTTTAAAAAGGAACAGCATTTGCATGTTCTTGCTGTTCCTTTGCGAAAAGGAACAGCACTTGAGTGTGTCTGCTGTTCCTTTTCAAAAGGAGCAGCATTTGAGTGTCTTTCCTGTTCCTTTCTCAAAAGGCACAGCATTTGCGATTTTCCGTTGTTCCTCTCAAAGAAATGGTATCCTACGAATGAATTCTTCTCTCAGGAATGCCATCGACATGTTTTCGCCCTTATGGAGGATGCTTTGCCCCCATGTTCTCCTCAATCTTTTAGATACAGCAATGAACTTATGCGGTGAACATAAACCATGATATACCGAAATCAGCACATTATAAATCGCTATCACTATGAAGCCAGTATGTATAAGAGGACAAGAGGACGGACGTGAACTTTTCATCTTCGCTGTCATTGTCATTTACCGGTACCCTGGTTGGTGATCTTTATCATGACGATTCCCCTAAAAATCTTTCTTGATCATTACTTAGGAGTAAGAACGAGCGATTTATATCTATTTGATGGGATCATAAGACTTCTTCCACCATTCCCCGCTCTTAAGAAGTGCGGAACCACCCTTATGTGAAAATAAACAAGAGAGTTGCTCTGCAAAAGAAAACAAAAAAAACAAATATGAAAATTGTCAAATGCAGGATAGGGGGTCACATTAAGAGCCGGCCTACCAGGATCATAAGGATGGAAGCGAAGTGGCATTCCCATAACGGCCACCACACCAGGGATATGGTCCGAAGGTAAATTAACAAGCAAACCTTGGAACAGGGGGTCTCATCGCGAGCCAGCCTGACCACGTTTCGCGCCTACCCTGTGAATGGCATTATGGCTATTTGGTTACCAAGCCAGCATAATGGCCTGCATTTTGACAAAGCACTCTTTAGAAAATACACAAAGGATCATGGTTCCGAAGGGTGAAATAAACAACTCTGCCAAGGTTATGAACACCTGTTGGCAGAAGAGCTCTGTTAATGGCATAGAAGTCGTAATAATTACACCAACAGGTATGATATTAAATTTTTCTGTCTCTTATCCTTTGCAAAGATCATATGTCACACCCGATGTACATATCGCATGAATATTCATTACCACCAATCATGGCAACAGAACTGACGATGACCACTGGAGACTTCGTACGCTTGACAGACGTCCCATCCCCTAGCTCCTCATTATATCACGCAGGCTCTTATATAAAACGCGATCTACCTTTTTGCCTCGGTTTCGGCATTTCGTTGTTTTTCTAAAACATGGCATAATTTCATATGCTGTACTTTATGATTGGACCTCCGACTGGCTGCTGCTCCTCTCTTTGACGGCTGGGGACAGCCTATCAGATCGCGGGGGGGAGGTAATCTCATTACTCCATGATTACGTGGCTGCACACCATTCGGGCGAGATAATGTACGAAGGAATGACATGATTTAACGGTATGATGATTCCATTCCACGGAAACTGCCATCCACGATCTCTTTTTCGTTGCATGCTCGGTGATCTTTTCCCAAATTTGGCAACGATCATCCTCTCTGCGTCGCAAACACCACAAGCAGTTGCTGTTCCATTTCTGAGTAGAATCATGGGCGGAAAGACGGTCCGAAGCGAACCTCACAAGCTGACAGTTTCCGCTGCTGCTCGCATAATCCTGGAAAACGTGGGATGGTTGAATTACTTCAGCCGCCTGCAAGAATCAAATGAAGCCGTGGCGTTGGAATTCCTGCAGAATTTGCAGGAAAATTACTCCATAGTAGGAGGAAAGCGGATAGCGGTTACAGAGGATATCATCACAGAAGTCTCAGGATTACCAGCTGCTGGACCCATATGGACGCTGAAGAAGGAAAGATTACAAAAAGCTATGGAGCTTTTCCAGGACGAAGGCCAAAGCCTGACAGTCAAAGGGAAAGGAGTTCTGCCGGCAACACTAGGGGAACCCTGGACCGAGCTAGCGAAGACAGTACAAAGCTATATCACCTGCGAAGGGAGAAAAGACGTGGTAAGACCTCGTCACCTGAAACTTTTAGCTGTTTTAAAAGGAAAATGTTCTGTAAATCTCCCTGCATTTTTAAATTTGCTACTACATGACGCGGCCCGAAGCCTGAGGAAGGCCCAGCACATAGATGCAGTCGTTAGCCACCATGGGCTGATTCGGTTGATAGTGAGCCACAGTCTCACTCAACAGCAAAGCACTTGGGAGGAACTGATCGCAATAGTCGAAGGAGGAACGGCTGCACCACCCCCAAAACCTGAACAGTCCTCTAGCACGCCGGAACGAGTAGAGAAACGCAAGGAGTCAGCAGCAGAAAGACATGCCGCTTCAAAACGGAAACAACCTTCCGATACGCCAGAACGACCAGAGGAACCCAGAGAACCTGCTGGCACACCCGACCAACCTGAGAGACCAAGGAAGTCAGCTCGGCTGGCCCGGATACGAGGAAGGTTGGAAAGAATTCAGGGAACAACGGCCCAGCCAATTGAAATTGCGGATGAACCTCCAGAACTAGAGGGAGGACCCTCCGAAGGAAATGCTGAGCAATCAGGGCCCGGGACTGGCCAGCCGGAAGAGGAAGAAATGGCCACCGAACAGAGCAACCAAGAAAATGAGCGCTCTGAGGAAGAAATGGCCACCGAACAGAGCAACCAAGAAAATGAGCGCTCTGAGGAAGAAAGGGTTACCGAACAGGGCAATCAAGAAGAAGAAATAGCACAGCCAGGGGGTAGCCCGTCGCAGGACCCTGTAGGTGAAGAGGAATTGGCAGCAGTTCTGGCCAATATGGGGGAATATGGCCAGCCCTCCAGCACAGCAGGCGTCCCTGACAGTCCCGCAGAGGAAGAACTACCCGAGGAAGTA
Source organism: Pinus tabuliformis (assembly GCA_031772625.1). Classification (NCBI taxonomy): domain Eukaryota; kingdom Viridiplantae; phylum Streptophyta; class Pinopsida; order Pinales; family Pinaceae; genus Pinus; species Pinus tabuliformis. The sequence continues at coordinate 2,026,260,265 of CM062816.1, forward strand.
CATGCAGAAAAGGCGGGAGAAGAAAACCTGCCTGGTTATGATGATGAAATTGAAGACAACAATCAGGGACAGTCTGTCCCCAGGACGCCGGAAGATATCCCAGATGAAGAAGGAGCGGGTTTAAGGGCCAAACCCTCTGCCGAGGCAAAGGAAATTAAGAAATTAAGAAAGAAACAGTAGAGGTTGTTGGGCACTATAGCCAGGCTTCGGCAGCAAATTCGAATTTTGAAAGCCAATTTGAGAATACAAAGGACCGCAAGGAAAAGGAGGAGGGCCACTACAGCAAAAACCCCGAGGACAAGAACCCGTTTTGTTGGTCGAAACCCCATCAGGAGACCTACTGCCGAGGAACAGTCTGCTGTTCCAATTGATAATGAGGAACAGGGTGCTGTTCCAAATAACATAGAGGAACAGACTGCTGTTCCATCTGACCCTGGAGAACAAACTGACATTCCAATTAAGGGAAAAGAACAGCAAGATGTTCCAATGGCAGGGGGACCTCAGTAGCCTTTCATATGTGTCAAGAAAGAGAAAGAGAATAAGGGGATCTAAACATAGGCACCACCCTCAGGGGTTATTAGGGTTCTGAACTCTAAGCAGCACAATAAAAAGTTTCAGGCAAAATTCCCGGCCTCTACGGCTCAATGGAAAAAGGATCCAAAAATGAGAACCCTGCACAGGATGATGAAGCAAGCCCAACAAGAAGCTGAACAACTAAGAGAGCAAGCAATTCCCCGGGAGAAATACGAAGAATTACAACAGCAACTTCGGAGTATTAGTCAATCCGAAAGCCAAGCCTTTGAGGGATGGCAGAAGGAACAAGAAAAGGTTGCTAAGGTAACTCGTCGATTAGATAGTGTTGTTAAGAAAATGGACACTGTGTGTTCCTTATATAATGACGTTTTGGTAGGGCCCCTGCTAAAAATTATGCTTTATTTTTGCTTGAAAGATATTTGAGATTGAAAATAAAAGCCGTTAGGGCAGGAGCACCTATCCACATCAACACTGTTAATGATTTTATAGACTGTTGCAAGCACTATGGGGTTAAGGTTCAAAGGTTATTGTGCGAGTTTTACTTGCACAACCTTGTGCTAGACCAGGAAATTGATTTAAATCCTGGCCCTTTTGTTGGTGATATACAATTCCAAGCCTTCATCTCATTTGGGGTTAATCAGTTGAAATGGCTCAGAGCTTATAACACCTTTCAGAGACAAGAAAATAGCCTAGACTTGTGGATACGAGCTGAACCTAGAAACCCAGTGACGCTATGGAGAGAGCATAGGAGTCTTATGAGGATCCCAGGTGTCAGCGAAATATTAGGACCCATGCACGAAGACTTGATCCGAAATGGTCTGGAATATTTCCTGACTATTAAAGATCCTGCCATCGATGCTGCAAAATTTCGATACCGGACCTCTAGTCCAAGCATCCAGCTCAGGGAACCATTCAAATATGAGAATTTTGAGCTGGCTGCCAGCCGATTGAACCTTTATGGGGAACGGATTCTGCAAGCAGGGCCATCCTGGTTGGGGTATCGATTTCGCAGTCCAATTATTTGGCACCCTGCACCCGGATATCAGGCCTTGTATGAGATGCCTGCAGATCAAATAGATCAGTTCTTTGATAATCTAGTTGCTCATCACGGTTGTCGGCCTCCTCATGAGATCCCTTCTTCGGCCTATTCTCTCACCGCCTTGCATGTCAACTATAATGTTTTCATGAGGCCATGAAATAGGGTAAGCAGGGGGGTGTGTGGAGCACTTGGAAGGTATGCTTTTGACAAGCAATCTAGTGGTTTTTCAATAATAATTGTAACCTTTTCTGCATTAGGAATTCAAAGAAGATAAAGGATTTTGATAAAATGTGCAAAAATAGACAAAGGAAGCTCAAGTGCTAATAATTGACGTTTTCTATGCAAGAAGACGTGCGAGCAAGGAGTTCCCGTCCAAAAGCGAGAAGCAGAGGAAAAATAACTGCCGTTCCTCCAGTGGGGAACCGGATGCGGACACGATCAAGCAAAATCGGAATTGAATAGTCCAGGAAAAGAATGTGGGATACCGGCTCGGCGAACGCAAGAAGGATTGAACGATTAGCGAATCCCTCAGGATCTTCGATCCTGAGGGATCGCTGCTTTACTTATCTATGATTATCTAGATATCTCCGTCATTTCTTTTATATAATGGCACAGTATCATTAAGCAAGAGGACGACTGTTTTTGTAATTTTACAGTTCCAGAACAAACTTTAATCATTGAGTCTCACTGAGACCTGATTTTGTTATACTTTTGTGGATGCGATTAATATAAAAGACTTGGTGTTTATTCCGTCTCTGCGTCTGGAGTAATCTAAGGCGGTGTACCATTGGCAGCTAAGGGCCCGGCTTCGAAGGACACTTGCTTTTGTATCATTATACGGTGATTTGTGTGTAGTTTGTTTATCTTTATTACTTAGCAATCTGATACATTCTTTATATGATACGCTATGCTCTGTTATGATCAATGAATGAATGATTTCTCCATGTAAGAACTCTGCATTGTATAATTGGATTCACACAGGGTCGAATTGTATCTTTATTCAGCCATTTCTGTAACAGAGTGCTGGTATGAATGTTACTGTCAATGGATTTATGTGAAACAATATTTGTGGGATTTGAGAGTAGCGTCATTCTGTTTAGAAACATAGTTATATCATCCAATATTCTCAGATTGCTATATTAGTGTAGAACATGTACATGCAAGCGACGGTTGTTATTCTATAAATCATTAAGGATTGCTGTTCCATTTGGTTATTGCTGTTCCAATTGATTATTGTTGTTCCATTTTACTGCTGTTCCATTTACTGCTGTTCCATTTCCATTTTGTTGTTCCATTCTACTTTCCGCTGATTTATTTACCTGCCTTTGTTGTTTTGGTGTGAGAGAAGGCCTAAGGCTGTAGTGAGCCTCAGCAAGACGCTGCTTAGATCCCAGACCTATAAGTCCATGCTCTAATTTCCCTTCTTTAATCAGTTTCTAGAGGGATGGGTTATTGCTTCCGTACCCTTGACTGATCAACTGTTTTGTGTGATTTCATCTTTTGGGTTAGTTTAGCTTAGCATCTATTTTCCTTTGAATCTTCTGAACACTATACTACTAAGCATTACTCGGACAAATAGCCTCGGATTGAGCTACTTCTTGCAAATAACAAAACGTTCCCGGATTGTCTTATTAATGTAGGATAATTAGCAGTGTGAGAGACCCTAGTTATAGCTCTACACGTGGATTCTACTGACAATTCTTGACACGCATGGGTGTATTTATTCTACCATGATGGGCTTATTTATTAACTAATTCTATGTTTATTGGGAAATATTTTTGACGCTATCATGGTAGTTGCCTTATTGATTACTTAATTAGGAAATAACTATTGGTACGACGGATGGGATGGGTGCATGTGTAGTCATCAATTTTGGAAAAATTTTGAAACTACATGGATTATGCTGACAATGCTTGACACACATGGCTACTATTCCTGCCAACTTGGCCTATTTAATCTAATGGAACTATACTCCCCCCACCCCTGACCACAAATGGGTTGCGGTATTTGTCTACTGACCGCAACCTTATTATGAACACTAAAAGACATATATATATATATATATATATATATATATATATATATATATATATATATATATATATATATATATATATATATATATATATATATATATATATATATATATATATATATATATATATATATTCACTTGCAGAAAGGTTTCAGGCGTGCGCCATTCACCTATCCTGGTAGCAGAACTCCATCCAGTTGCGCGAGTCTCATCGCACCAGATTCCTTTATGGGTGAAACTATGAATGGGCCTAACCAGTGCATCTATAGTTTTCCTGGGAACTTGAGGAACTTACTGTCATATAGGAGCACTTGGTCACTGATGCTGAACGATTTCTTCTTGATGTGCCTATCATGCCAAGCCTTTTGTCTTCCTTTTTTGAAAGGTTGATGGAACTTTGTTAGGAACCACATTTCGTCGGGCTCTAATAGCTGGCTCAGTCTCTCCCGCAAGGCACTGCTGTTTGTCATTTCTGTTGCTTCTGAAATAAACATGCTGGGTAGTACAAACTCTACTGGCACCACCACCTCTCTGCCATATACCAGCTGAAATGGTGTTTGTTTATGTAGTCTTTTAACTGTTGTTCTATATGCCTAGAGTGTCGCTGGAATTCTTTCATCCCAGTCATCTCTATTGGCTGATATAATTTTGGTTAGCCCTTTTTCCAGTATCTTGTTGAATGCTTCTACTGCACTATTTTCTTGTGGATGGTAAGGGCTACTTTTGTGATGTTGTACCATAAAAGTTGTTAATAGTACCTGGATCATCTCGTTCAGGAAGTGTGTACCTTGGTCGCTTGTAAGACTTCTTGGGCATCCGAACCTTGAGATGATGTTTTCAAAAATGAAGCATGCTGCTATTTCTGCTGTGTAGTCTTTTACTAGTGCGAATTCTGCCCATCTTGATAGATACTCTATGGCAGTAATTATGTATTGGGCTTTGGAGTGACGTGCTGGTGGGGATATTGGACCAATGAAGTCAATCTGCCCATTTATCAAATATTTGTACTGTATAGATTGAGTGTAGTGGTAGCTCATCGTGTCAAGAAGGCCTTCCAACTCTTTGACATACATTGCATTCATTAGTGAATGCCTTTGAATCCTTATGTACCGTAGGCCACCACAGTCCCTCTTGTAGTATTTTCCTGCTTGTTGCCTTACCTCCGACATGTCCTCCCGCAAATCCTACGTGGCACTCCCATAAGATATCTTATCTTTCGTTCTGTAGGACGCAATGCTTGAGTATCTAGTCTAAACCCATTTTGTAAAGGTGTCCTACTATGAGTTGGTAATCTGTTGCTTTGACCACGAGGTGCCATTTCTGCATTGTGGTGTAGTCCTATGGTCAATTTCTTGTTGTGAGCAGAGTAGCAATCTCCTACAGGTGGTCCGGTATAGCTTCTATCCTGAATAAATTGGCATCAGGTAACTGGTTGTCTATTGATCCATCACTCTCCCCTGTCTCCAAATGAGAGAGGTGATCCAGGCCTACATTGAGTCTACCCAACTTAACAACTACTTCGAATGTGAACTCTTGAAACAACAATAGCCATATGCATATCCTTCCCTCCAACACGGGCTTGTTTACTAGGTATTTTAGTGCAGAATGGTCTGTGAAAAATTTGAAAAGCGCCCCCAGCAAGTAGTGCCTAAACTTTCAGAGAGAGTAGACCATTGCTAGAGCCTCTTGTTATGTTGTTGTATAATTCTTTTCTATTGTGGAGAGCTTTCTTCTTGTGTAGTATACTGGGTGATCCATCTTCTCTCTTGGTTGAGCCAGGACTACTCCTAGCATTATTCCATACACATCAATATGTACATGGAATTTTTTTTCCAGTTAGGGTATACTAAGATGGGCGCACTTACTAACCTTTCATTTAGTTTGTCAAGTGTTGCTTGACCATCTGCTATCGAAATGAATTCCTCCGTCTTCTTTAGCAGTCTCTCCACTGGGGCTATTATGGTTGCATAGTTTCTGATGAACCTTATGTAGTACCCCATATGGCCTAGAGTTGCGCTTGATTTCTTTATGTTATGGGGTGGTTCCATGTGGATGATTTATGCTATTTTAGCAGGGTCCATGCAGACTCCATATTTGCACACAATATGGCCTAGCAAGGTTCCAAAGGGAACCGTGAAAATGCACTTCTTCAAATTTAAAGAGATTTGTAATTATTTGCATCTTTCAAACATTACTCGCAACAGGATGGTATGCTTTTTCAGTAGGTTGTACATTGTCTAGTCATCCATGTAGACTTCTAGGGATTTATGAATATAGTCCTTGAAAGCTGCTATTACAATCCTTAAAAACATTGCTGGCGCATTTTTCAATCCAAATGGAATTACATTGTATGCTTATGACCCCCACTCCATCGTGAACGTTGTTTTCCTTTTGTCTTCTTTGGCTATTCGGACTTGGTGATAGCTCGAGAAGCCATTTGTGAATTAGTAAGCCTCATTCCCCACAACATTTTCTAGGACTTCGTCGAAGGGTGTGGGGAATGCATCGTACATGCATGCATTGTTCAGGCCTCTATAGTCGATGCATACTCTAATCTCGGTTGCATCCTTCTTGTTTTAAATCACTATAAGTCTTATCCAGTCAACTTCGTTGACTGGAAAAATGATTCCTGCATCCAGCATTTTATCAATCTCCCTTTTAACCTTTTCTTTGACCCTTGGGTTCAGCCAGGATGGTTTTTGCTTTGCTGTTCAGACTCTTGGTTTCAGAACAATTTTTATTTCTCCTAGGTTACCTTTTATCCCATTGAGCTTGGCTACGGAAGCTAGGAACAGGTCCTGGTACTCTTGTAACAAGTCGTAGATTTCTTTAGAGGTCTCTTCATCCCAGTAGTCTCCCACTGATCCTATCTTGGGTTTTTTCTCCGTCCCTACATTCTGTTTTCTCTGTTTCACTCGTAGGAGATCAGCACCTTTTGTTGAAGGGCTCACGCAGATCCCTCTTTCTCCCTCTATGTCATCGAAGGCTAGATGTCTAAGCCCTTATAGTCCATCTTCTTCTGGTTCTGCGCCAACTCTGTTACAGGTTACCAGTTCTGGAGTTTCCATATCAAATAAGTAGTGTAGGAAGTTTTCTTCATGCTCCCCTTCCACTTGTGTTTCTGGCGTGAATAAAACTCCTTTCACCGCTTGAAGCGCTTTTGTCATTTTGTCTTCACTGTCCTTGAATGAGAAATCATTGACAAACTGTGTTTTCAAGGCATCCCAAGCAGTTGTTCATCGTCGTCATTCTTCATGGATGTACCACGCCTAGGGGATGGTGCTGAGGGTGTGTATAAAAGTATGCACCCACAGATTCCTTGGTAGTCCCTAGCTTTCCCAGTTGGTTGTACATTCTTTAATATGTTCCTTGTGACTTGAATTCCTCATGTATTCTTTTTGGCATGATTGCTACTCTTCCTTCTTGCTAAACCTTTCCTTTAATGCTCACTTTGCATCTGTCCAGTCTTTCAATACTTGGCGGCATGCTTTCCACCATCTTGTCGGTGTTTCCATTAGTGCAATGTCCAGAAAGGGGATTATTTGGTCTTCTGGTACACCCTAGTCCATCCTGTCCAGGAACTGATCTATTGGTTCAAGGCCATAGTATTTCGTGATGTCGTACTTTCCTATATGTCCCCCCTTTACTTGGCTTATCATTGCACATCACCAGGTTGTTAGTTCATATCCCCCCCGTTGCCATGCATCCCACGTAGCTTCTGAACTAGCTTCAGAACTTTGGATGCTCCTCCAGCTAACAGATCCTCTAACTGTAGGATTTATGTAATCTTCCCTCTTCCCTGCCGTGAGAGTATAAAACTGGTCTAACATCCCTGGTTCTTCCCTGTCAGTTGCTGTTTTTGTGAACTCGGGTCCTTGGTAAGGGTCCAATGACTGAATGACCCTTAGGCCTTCTGCTTCGAATATCATCAGTTCCTTTTTCAAATCTATGATAGCATAGTTTTCGTATGCCCAGACAATCCCCAAGAGTGCTAGATATGGGTCTTTATCACCCATAATGTCTATTACTTTGAACTAAATGCGTGTTTTTACTCCTACTACATCAACCTCTACATTCTCCAATCTTCCAAAGGGCAGTATATAGTATTGATTTGATTTTCCATTCTCAACTGAATTGACGAATATTTCAATTATGGTTTCCCCATTTCCTCCCAAGTTTTCTGGGGTAGGATGTTTATATCCGATCTCAGATCTAGCATGGCGTCTTTTATTTTGAATCCTGCCACCTACACATTGATTCAGAATTCCTTTCCACTTCTCTTCTTATTCCTCTTTAACCTCCTGGATGCTTTCTTTGGCCAGACTTCACAAGGTGGTCCGATGTCCTCTCGCTCTATGGATACCACAACTTTCAAGCTTTTCTGTAATTCCCTTTGCATGGTCTCATCTTCAACAATCTTTAAGAATAGTTTAAACCATTCCCTAATGGGTTGGGAAGGGTCGTGCCCATAGATTTGCGGACCTTGGGTGTCCCTAACTTCAGTCATTCCTTCGAACACTTTAGCTGCTTCTTGGTAATATTGATTCTGGCTCTAGGGTTAATACGCCTTTTGTGGTGATGTCACTTTGACAATTATGGGAGTTTCCTCAGTGTAGTGATATTCCCCTATCTTTTTCCCTCCTTGTGTGACTATATTGATATTTGTTGCAGGGAGGGTTTTGTCGCCCCGCAGCTCGGCATTCATCAGGTTAGCTCCTCACTGTCTGGTCCTCTGTTCCCATTTTGCGATGAGCTCCAGGCAATGTTCCGTCGCATGGGTGTTGACTCTGCATTGTGAACACCATGGTCTTATTGGGAGTGGGCATTCCCTTGCGACATGTCCTTCTTGATCGCAGTTGTAGCATATTAGGGGTTCTTTGGCCCTCGATCTCCCTCTGCGTCCGTTGCCTCCTCGCCCCCCTTGATTTGCTTCATTGAATCAAAATTTGGATCTATAAATCTCTCTGCTAGAGCATCTAGCACTTGACACTGATCGGTGTGATGGGTAGTCAATGGGAAGAACTCACAGTAGTTGTTATTAGGGACGCTAGGGTACTTTTGCAACACTGGACACATCAGCAGTAGGTGTCCATATGTTCTATAGATTTCATAGAAATCTACGTTATTCCTTCCCGGGAAGGGTCCTTGCGTCCCGATGGCCGCAACCCCTGCAGTCAGAGTGGTTCTCAATGACCCCGCCACCCCTCCTATTGGGTTAGGACCTCGTAGTCGTGGGAATTCCATTGCAACGTGCCCCTCCACCAGATAATAGGTGCACAAAAGATTGGGCCTGGTCGGTTATGCGGGATGAAGATCCCTCAACTTCTCAGTCAGTTTTGCGATCTGGCTATGCAAGCCCATGATTTCTGGGTCTTGCAGACTTGTGCCTCCTCAGTATTCATGGGGATACCCTACCAATGCTTATATTTGTGATGCTTGCTTTAAAGCATCCTGCAGGGTTCCTATCTTTTGTTGTGTCAGCAGTGTTTTGGTCAAAGGCAAGAGTGCCTTGATGAACCAGTCCCACTGGTGGTTTGGGTCCAAAGTATAACTTAGCTTGGCAATGGCATCCTTAAATCTTTGCATGAGCTCCCACACAGTCTCTCCCTCCCTCTACTTGATTTCCCACAACTCCGACAACCCTTGCTGATCGGTTTGTGGTACCTTGAACTCTTGCACAAATCCCCTCTTAATGTTGTCTATGGTTGGGTTCTGGTTTTGCTCTGCCCACTTTATGAACCAGCGTAGAGCCCGTTCCCTAAGCATTGTCTGGAACTCCACCGCTCGAACGTTATCCGGAGTCTGGCAGGCTCTCTAGATGGCTTCGCAGAGGTACCAGTGTTGCTCCACATCCTCATTCCCCTTGCCTGCAAACTCTAGGTATCTTGTAAATGATCCCGCCATACTGTTCTGAATATTTGCTAACAATATAAAACCATTGGTTCCCAGCTGTAGTGACCCCTATAGTCCCAAATTTCTGTTGCAGCTAGTTTTGGTATCACCCCTAGTGCTGAGACCAGTCTTGTACTTTTCTCGTACTCTGTATACTCGCACTGCTTTTGCTAGGTTAAAGATGAATTCTTCTGGTTTGTGGTAGGGTACCAGGGGAAGGTCGGGGAAAATGCCACTTGCGCTTTGGGGTTGGGGCTGCTGAACTTTGGGGGATGTGGGTTCTTCATCGAATAACTTCCTCATTCTATTGCCCATGGTGTTGTCGTCCTCGTACCAGCATGGGTGTCGACCCTGTGGTTCTTCTTCCGCGGCCTTCAGGGAGGATCCTTCATGGGGCCCCGGTCGCGATTCCACATCTGCAACATTCCGGGATAGCCCTCCTCCAGTTCCCTATTGCGATCCTATTTCTGCAACCTGTAGGGGAAGTCCTTCCTCCTCTTCCCAATTCCAACATCCTTTTATCCCATCTTCTAGTGCCCTAACATCCTCTTCCCCCTTCATCTCAGCTTGGGGTTTTTCCATCGCCACTCTTATCAGGCTGGACCCTCTCCTTCTTTTCCTTAGGGCCCGAGCTACTCTTACTTGCCGCTTATTTGCTAACAGTGACCTTCTATGTGCTCTAACATCCCTCACTTTCTTTAATCCTTCTGCATCCATCCCCCTACAACACCCTTATCCCCTTGTGGGCCACATTTTCTTCTTTATCTCCTTCCCCTGATACTGGGGTTTTACACTTCCATCCCAGCAGTGGCTAGAGATAACATTCCCTCCTCTACCAAAAACATCTTAATCCACATCGGTATTTCTCCTATCAGTTCTCCCCTTAGCTCGAAGTGGAACATCGCCTCCGCCTTTGAGGAGGACTGATAGCCCTCTGTAGCAAACTTGACTACATACCCTTCTACCATAGGTCTTACCGAGAAATCAATTTCTCTCATCCGCTCGTTATCCAACTGCTATAATAGTGAAATTTTGTACAAAGTACAACTATGATAGGATCTCGTTGGTCTGCTTGAAGGACTCTACCACTTCAGTTCCCTCACCCAATTGTATAGGTCTTAAGGGAATTTGCACTAGAAAATTTCATATCAGTCATTTGAACTATCAACGTATAGGATCTGCTTGCACACCCTACTAACTAGATGATTTATGTGGGCAGATCCTTCTGCCACAAATTGGTCTATCTTGTGATTACACCGTTTTTTGATTTCTTTCTTAAACACCCTTGATACCAAACTGTGAACCAGTTCTCTTAACTTCAGGTCCCAACAATGTAACCATTTGTTGGCTCGAGTGAGTCATCAAGGAAAAGACCCCAGGTTCAGGCATGGAAGGCCAAAAATGATCCATTGTAGTCTAGGACATCGTTGGCATTTTGACCTTACCTCAAAGGGAAAAGAGTCTCACCCAAAGCGTGACGTGACCAAAAGGGAGAAGGGGTCTAAGCTATACATAGGCGGTCATATACATATGCAGTCACACAACATGGAACATAAATAATAGTATCATCAACTCATACACAAAGACTCATTATGTAGGCCACAAAACTTAACAATAAATGAGTGTAAATCTATCAAACACCATCCTCATATAACAAGGGGACTAATTAAAATTTTGACAAACTATACGATAAGACATGTAGTATATTTATGGCCCTTAGTAGTCATAAACTTTGAATTACATTAAAGTATCATAATAGAATACATGAGAACTCAGCTCTTGGCTGTCAACAACACAGAGAATACCTGACTCAGTAGCTCGAGTCAAATCTGCTCTGCAATTCAATTCCTTAGTACCTAGCCCTTCCTTCTCCTGCTCTGGTACCTGCGTACCTTCTCAGTGGCCCGATCCTTTAGTATCTCAGCACCAGCCCCAATGATCAACAAACTCAACAATAATAGTAGCAAAACCATCAACAACCCATAATCCAATCCTTCCTTTCAGTTCTTCCTCTCTTTATATCCTTCTCAGCTTCCTGGACTACCAGTTCTCGCTCGGCTACTTGCTTCCTTGGCTGCCTATGCACTTTTCAATTTCCTCGACTGCTTTTGCCTTTTGCTTCCACCTTGCTGTCACCTTCTAGCAACTACTTGTTTCGCCACCCAACTGTTGCTTCCATTTGTCCTTTCCTGCCCTACGATTGGTCAAAACTGGTCAAAACTCCTCAAAATGAACTAAGGCTCCAACACTCATCAAGTACCAAGTATGCCCATTTTTGTGCACTATCTCATCCTTTCAAAGTGAGTAAAATCACTACTACGTTTGTGGAAACAATTCAAATGATACATGGAAACCCAAAGATTATTGTAAGTGACAGAGATCCTATTTTCACTAGAAATTTTTGGACACAATTACTTTCTTGTCTTAGTACTCAATTAGCTCATAGCTCATCCTATCATCCTCAATCTGATGGGAAACTGAGATAGTGAACATATTTTTGGAAGGATATCTTTGTTGCTTTATATATGATAAACAAACATAACAGGTCCAGTGGTTCCCTCTGGTAGAATGATGGTATACCAATTCTTTCCATACCGTAGCAAAAATGACCCCATTTATCGCAGTTTATGGATATCATCCACTGTCCATCACATCATCTTTAATAGATAATTCTAAGGTTCAAGCAGTGGAAGATCACATCAAGCATACATCAAACATCAATAACAAGTTCTCCAACTCTTAAAGGATAACCTAACTTTAGTGTAGAATCAAATGAAACAACGGGCATATCAACATCACAGTGAAAGAAGTTTTGATGTGGGTGATTGGGTATTTTTACGACTAGAGTTATACAAAAAAATGTCCCACAAGCAAGTTAAGAAGCATAAAGTATCCCTCAAGTACTATGTCCCTTGCAAGGCATTGCAAAAGATTGGTACTATGGCATACAAATTGGAGTTGCTTGCATATTATGGTGAGGACACCTAGTTTTCCATGTTTCATGCTTAAAGAAGGTTATAGGTGACAAGCTCCCAGTTGAAACTATATTTCCGAACTTGATGAGGAAGGAAAAATCACATTGGATCTCGAAGAAATCACGGAAACAAGAATTTGGAAGCTACATAATCGATCAATTTTAGACTATCTCATTAAGTGGAAGAATTTACTTGTTGAATATTCCACATGGGAGGATGACTATTTCATACAAAAACATCCAAAACTACTCAAGTGTTGAGGAAAACACATTTTTAAAGAAGAGAGGCATGTTAGGTCCCTATAATACTAGTGTAGCCCCCATATTATTGTTGTTGTGCCCCATAGAAGCCCACTATTGTTATTTTTGAACCCTTACTTTATTATTGTTATGTAGGACCTAATTATATTTTAACCCTTTAGACTCCTATATATACCAAGTAGTTCTTGTCATTTGAATCCTCCAAGAATTATTCATTTATGTGATGTAATGAGAGGTTTCCCCCTTAAGGTCGTTTATTATCTAGTCATTGATCTATCTTTTCTTAGGTTTTTGTGCTATTTTTTGTTTAGATACAAAAGATGGGAAAAATGGATAAATAAATTTTGTTCCTATTATGCCTGAAGTGAAGACATCCAAAACAGGTCTTGGATATACTGCTACTTCTGACTCACTGCCTATTTATAATCCCACTAAATCTGTGAAGGTGGCTTTTGGTATGGTGGATCTTAGATTGGTTTGCTAGAAGACTAGTCCAATACTAAACATGTTGTGTAGATTGATGATCATGCCATTTCCAGTGAGAGTGTTGTTGATGTATAAGGTTGTCCTCTTGTTGTTGCATCTATATTTGAGCCACATCAACATCCTCCTATGAAAAAGAGGAATTTATCTAGGAATGATAAAGTCATTGATTAGGCAGTCATTTCATTGAAAAATTACGATAAAGGTTGGATCGTGGACTACTTCCAACCATTAGGATCAATTGTGGTTGGATTGATGGATAGTCATACTAGCATTTGAACGAATTTTTGTAAACTTCATATTTTTGTGTCATATTGACTCTTTTGTCATACACCGTTCCTATTGTTTGTTGTTTATTTTTTTGCTCCCTCAGTTTTGTTTCAAGGGGGGAATTTTGATTATGATAGAAGTTGTTGATTTTTGCTTGACTTTGAGTTGAGGTTTTTTTTTTTTTTTTTTTTTTTTTTTTTCTTTTTTTCTTTTTTTCTTTTGGGGTCGTGGGGGGGGGGGGGGGGGGGGGGGGGGGTTGTTAGATGATGAAAAATATTCATTAAATAAATTTTGAGGTAAAAAATGGGCCTAAAAGAATTTGTACAACAGAAATAAACTTTATAAGAACTAATAGGATTCAATACGATGATGTCAACTATGGGGTCTGACTCACCATTATTGGAGTAAAAAGGTAAAAAGATAAAAAAAAAATAAAAAATTAAAAAATAGAAAAACTATCATTGTTTGTAGATTTCCAACTCATATTTTCCATTTATCTCCCTATGGTTTTACTCAAATTTCGAGTGGGAGCACTTGTTTGATGTGAAATTTCATTTTGCATCTAAGGAGTACCCAAGTTGCATAATTTTGATGGACCCTACTACACGAAAGTATTCAACAAGGGTACTCCTTAGATGCAAAATTAAATTCCGCATCCAATGAGTGCTCTCACTTTAAATTTGAGTAAAATCATAGGGAGTTAAGTTGCAAATACGAGTTGAAAAGGTATTTTTGTCTATTTTCCTCCAAAAATTGATAAGGTAATATAATCATATTTTATATTATTCCTTAGGTGGCCCATTTTAGACCTCAAAATTTCTCTAATGGTTGCCATTTCTTTGTTGTTGTTTATTGTTCAAACATCTTCTTGAGTGTTATTATACAATGTTTAAGCTAAGTTTTCCACACTTATAGGACTCATTGTTCATTTACTCGTTGATGATGTTTCTTCTAATTGAATCCTTTATCCTCATTCTTTACCAATGATTATTTTCTCTGAAGCATTTATGGGGAAGTTTGCAATGTTTGCCTTCTTGTGATTCTAATTTATAATTTCAGTTGAAAGCCCCTATTCAAATTTATAATTTCAGTTTCTTTCTTGTTTGTGAATTTTTATTCTTGTTAAATTAAAATTTACAAGCTCAAAAAATACCAACAAGTAATATCAGAGTGTAAAAGGAAAAAAAATATACATGTGGAATAAATATTGAGGTGATGTAGCCTTATATTTCATATATTATGCTAGTGCCTAGTCTTGAAAAGTTATTTCTAACTTTGAAATTTTTATTTGCTCATTTGGAGTTTGCTTAGCTGTCTAAAGTTCCTCGTATACAAGCCAATATTTCCTGGGATCCTTTATTCTAGTTCCATGGAAAACTGACAACCTCAATGTAGTATCAACAATAGCCACTGTCTGTCATCCTATGTTTTCTTGCTCACAATTAAATTTCTCTATTGAAAGTGGGGTAACTTCTGGTGCTTCTCCTAATGGTATTGTATGTTCTCCTCCTACATTTTCTTCATCTTCTTCACTAATTTCACTCCCACTATCTAACTTCCTTCACTGAACTGACTCTGGTGACTAAGAAAATTTGATAAATAATGAAAAAATTATCTTTGATCCTAAAGGTTCATGCAAAGCCGTGGATTCGATCCATGGGATTACCAAGGCTTGGACAATAGGATGTAGTAGATATTTTGTGTCCCTTTTGTACTCTTACTCCTCTATCGCATCTCCCTTGACACTTTGATGGCATGATTCCCTACTATCTCCTTCATCACTATATATCTCTCCTTTGTCTTAGAAGGAGGGGCCTCTCCATAACACGATACTCCAATATTGGTGTAGGAACTCCTCTCCTCTCTCCTTTGCACCACTCTTTACTCTATCACCCAAGATATGCAAGTGGTTTATAAGAAGCTTTGAAGGCTTTTTAGGGGAAGGGGGAAATAAAGATGACTTTGATTCCAAACAATCCACCTCAAACTTTGGTATTCACCATTTGTCGCAAATATAACCTTTTAAATGGAACTACACTTAAAGCATTGACAACGCGAGCTATAATATTTCCAATAAATTATGACACACATCCGTTAAGTGTAAAAAAATTGCGTAATCAATGAAGTAACCATTCAACATGATTTCAATATACAAGTGCAAAAATAACTATGACACAAATAGGGGAACATAGTTTCATTCACACATTACCATTATTGGCATTACGACTCAACTACAAAATATCAGCACAAGACATTCACGAAAATATCTACAATGAATTCATATTTAATTCAATAATAGAGTTTAGGCTTCTGTGATCCATATTAAGTTAGAGAAAGATTTCGGCGAAAATCACATGGAAAGTCATTTGTCGACGCGTTTCGAACCAACCAGTGTGGTTCATCGTCAGGACAAGTTGAAGAACAGATCTAGCGTAGCATGTTATATAGACCGAGCGGAGCCTCCAACGGCTAGTTTGACCAGCCGCTAATATTAACCAAGGGACCAGGATCAAAATACAGTAAGAAAATTAGTTGCAACAGACTACTTCTAAGACAAAATTAAGGGAGACTGAAATAATAAAAATAACAAATTAAACAAATAAATATATATAAAAAACTCACGAAATAAAAATAAAATAAATCCACAATCAAATAAAATAAAACAAATGAGAACAAATAAATAAGAGTTAAAACGCGCATGGATCAATGGAATAAAACGCATACCAATAGTAAAAATAAAAATAAAACAAATAAATTAATTAATTAATTAATAAAAATTAAAACTTAGTAATGAAAAATAATAATAAAGCTCTAAGAATAATGAAATCAAATAATAAATAAAGGGGGAATAAAACCTAACTGAATGACCAAAGGTAAAGAATAAATACCTAAATGAAAATAAATAATAAGAATAGAAATAAAATAAAATAATTAATAAAAAGTAATAATAATATTATTAATAATAATAATAAATTAATTAATTAAAACTAAAAATTAATAATAAAATAATAAGTGAATTAAAATAATAACCATAATAATACGAAAAATAATAAAAAAAAATAAAAATAAAAAATAAAAATAAAATTAAATTGAATAACCAAATGAGGATAAAACAAAACTGAAAGACAAAATAAAAATAATAGTATAAATGAATAAATAAATAATAATAATAATAATAATATTTATTTTTATTTATTTATTCATTTATACTATTATTTTTATTTTGTCTTTCAGTTTTGTTTTATCCTCATTTGGTTATTCAATTTAATTTTTTTTTTTTTTTTTTTTTTTTTTTTTTTATTATTATTTTTCGTATTATTATGGTTATTATTTTAATTCACTTATTATTTTATTATTAATTAATTTATTATTATTATTATTAATATTATTATTACTTTTTATTAATTATTTTATTTTATTTCTATTCTTATTATTTATTTTCATTTAGGTATTTATTCTTTACCTTTGGTCATTCAGTTAGGTTTTATTCCCCCTTTATTTATTATTTGATTTCATTATTCTTAGAGCTTTATTATTATTTTTCATTACTAAGTTTTAATTTTTATTAATTAATTAATTAATTTATTTGTTTTATTTTTATTTTTACTATTGGTATGCGTTTTATTCCATTGATCCATGCGCGTTTTAACTCTTATTTATCTGTTCTCATTTGTTTTATTTTATTTGATTGTGGATTTATTTTATTTTTATTTCGTGAGTTTTTTATATATATTTATTTGTTTAATTTGTTATTTTTATTATTTCATTCTCCCTTAATTTTGTCTTAGAAGTAGTCTGTTGCAACTAATTTTCTTACTGTATTTTGATCCTGGTCCCTTGGTCAATATTAGCGGCTGGTCAAACTAGCCGTTGGAGGCTCCGCTCGGTCTATATAACATGCTACGCTAGATCTGTTCTTCAACTTGTCCTGACGATGAACCACACTGGTTGGTTCGAAACGCGTCGACAAATGACTTTCCATGTGATTTTCGCCGAAATCTTTCTCTAACTTCATATTTAATTCATTTATCTAACTCTTTAAACGATATGCATATACAATATAACTATGAAAAATTGACACAAAATCCCTGAATACTTCATATTAGCATCAAAGATCAATTATACATATTACAAGGGGTATTCATATGCCCAAATGGGAAAAATTAGACCATTATAGTTCATTTCGTAATATCCATCCAAACCCCAGTACTATGAGCAAACTGAGAAGTGAAAATACAACCAAGAAGTATTCAGAAAAACATATAGCAATAAAAACATCCAAAATAAAAATAGAAGTGTGATAAGATCTTTATATAATCTGATCATCATCACACTCCTGGGAATCTTTGGCTAAATCACTGAGCTAGCTCACCTTGATGAGTTATCCACTCTCGTGGCAAATCAAAACTAAATTTCTGGCCATAACCACCTGAACCATAGTGTTGGAGAGTGCAATGTTTAAAAATGCATATTTATGTTATGTCATAACCTTTGTTGCTTCGGGCACATATTTGCACAATGTGTCAAATAATTGTGTGGTATGCATGTATGTTTTTTTGCTACGTGTGGTGTCCACCAACCTATGGTGCGCATGATATTCCCTTTTTCCTCCTTATTGCGTGATTTTTCCGTACTTCACCAAAATTTCAAAAAAAACTACCATATTCACCTTGGCCCCAACATAGATTGGATAGGACAAAGTCAAATATATCATCATATGTCATGAAATTATCCATGTATATTTCTTATGAAAGTTTGAATTAAATTAGAGAATACTCCAATCATGGTAGCTGAAAAGTTGTTGGAGAATTACAAAGTATAAATGGTAGGACACAATCGGAAAATGTTTCCTAAGGACAAGTGAATGTGGTTTTGTCTTGATCTTTTGGAGTGATATAGATTTGGTTGTATCCATTAAACCTAGTGAGGAAATAAAAATACTTCTTCCCTACTAACGTATCAACAACCTAGTCAATAGGAAGTGGTATTTATGTGTATATTTATTAATTTCCTTGTAATCAACACAATTTTGGTATAATGACAAGAGGGGAGACCCATTAGTTGTAAAAAAATGGTATAGATGAAGTTTTCTAAAAGAAATTATTGCAACTCCTCTTTAACTATATCTCTTATTTCCAAGTTCATTCGTCATTAGGATTGATGAATGGTTTTGGATCCTTCCTTCATATAGATATGGTGAGTACACATGTTAATATTGATTCCCTTCATGTTAGTGTATTCCTAGGAAAAAAATCATTTTTTTTTATGACTTGGATCAATTGTTCGTTTCAATGATTGGTCAACCCTTGATTTATTATCAAGTATTTTCTAAGGCTGATCTCTATAGTTTCTAAAGTTGGTCTTATCTCTTTAAAGGAGGATGATTCATTTTTTCCTGGTGGTTAAACTGTTGTGAAAATATAAGCCCATGCTTCAGGGTTCATGATGTGTTTGAGAACATGTGACTTGGATGAAGAAGAAGAGGAAGTTATAAAATCACTAATTCCTTCATCCTCTATTTTATCTCTAATGGATACATATTGGTCTATGGTGAGGACTTGATTCTCAACTTCCTCCTCATCACTTTATTTTCTTTTAGCCCAAAATGGTGTATCAAAATATAAACTAGGCTTTGGAGGAGGATATAGGATAAGTTGTTTCATCAAGGTTCCATGGGGTCATGTTACTAAACCTGCAACCAACGTAATAATTTTTACTTTCTAGTCATGACCCTCCCATTGTTAAAGGATATCCTCTCAAAGAGAACTTGGTTTGTAGGACCATTAAGTTAGTGGGATAAACCCATGAATATGAAAATATGACTACATCTTCCAAGATTCATTCTAGTTTAATAGTTGATATGTTAGAAAGTTGTATTACTGTGGGGGTCTTCCTAATACGGAGAGTCCTAGGGTTTGCATGGTCTCGCAAGTCATGACATTGATGGTAGCGCCAAGGTCAATCAATGTGTTAGGGATACAGGTATGGTTAATTTTCACATTGACTACTGGGATCCTAAGGTTTTAGTATTTGGGTGCGAGAACTTCTCCCATCATAAGGTCTGATAGTTTTCCCATAACATGAACAATTTGAGGATCCTTTCTTATTCTACCAATTTTTCTTTAACAAAATTCCCTTATTTATTTTGAGTAAATAGGAATACCCTTGATTTCTTGGAACAAAATCATGTGAATACACATTTTTAAGCTTTTCTAGGAAATAACATTAAGGCTAGGTATTTTATTTCTCTAGGTCGAATCCTTTTGAGTAAGGAGGAACCTGTGGTTTTGGGTAACCTTGGTGTACTCTTGAGGTCTTTGGAGATTGAACTATTTTTGGTTCTGTATTCAAGAATTCCTCATTAAGGTATTCAATATGTACAGGAGAATGTTATTTAGTTGACATATTCACTTATCTTAAGTGGATATCATGGAAATCCTAGGAAGATATGGAATAAGTTGGGTAAGTAGTGAGCTTGAAAACTTGGGCTAGTTGAGCTACATTACTATTATTGGGGTTAGGAATGGGCTATGAAGGTAGTTGTGGTCAAGGAGGGGCCAATGTGGATGGTTTCATTTGTGGAGTGGGTAGAAGTTACATGGGTGGTTGCATTGTGGCTTATTGAGGGCCTCCAAAAGTGGGATTTCTCTACCCTTGTTTCCAAAGCTTATTTTGGGTAGGAAGAGCCATACATGTAGGTTTTAACCCCATACAGAAATTACTTGCATACGAATTCTAAAACACAGAAAATAAACAATGCGAGATCATAACACATAAAACACATATACACAGAGATTTTCCCCTGGATCCCAAAACTGGGACTACCAAATTGATTTTTTCATTATGTTCCTTTCAATGTTACAGTACATATTTATACATGCTAATGCATCCAATACCATGGACCGAAAACCATCGCGTCCAATACCATGGACCGAAAACCATTGCGTCCAAAAAACATGTGCAAAATTCATGCACAAAATCATAGGTGGGTCTACCCATCCTAACATAGGGTTCAAAACGAAAATTTTCTGGGGTGCTGCCCCAGACCCCATAAAGTGGGGTTACAAGTGCCCTTCAAACCCCCTATTAACTATGTGGAAAGAATATAACACAACCCAACATTCTCCCACTCGTTGTTTTCTTTCCATAGGGGGTCACAAGAGAGCATAGTCATTTTCCCAGCCCTGAAATGCCTAGTGTCTCTCTACACCAAGAGAACTTCTTAGAGCTCACAGATTTTGTCAATGCATCTGTAGTATTCTTCAAAGTGTCCAACTTTACTAGCAACACCTTTTTGTCTTCTATCATATCCCTCACAAAGTGATACTGAACATCAATGTGCTTTGTCTTTGAATGATATGCAGGGTTCTTTGCCAAGAAAATTGCACTTTGGCTGTCATAGTCTATCCTTATAGATTCCTGTACTAACCCCATACTTGAACACAATCTCTACAACCAAACTACTTCCTTGATTGCATGAGTGGCTACCATGTATTCTGCCTCTATAGTTGATAGTGCCACTACAGATTGTTTCTTACTCATCCAATTGACTGCACCTCCAAATAGGTTAAACACATACCCACTTGTAGATCTTCTTTGATCTAGATCTCCAGCCCAGTCTGCATCAACAAAGCCACAAATATCCAACACTCTGTCCAATCTTGGTCTTTCTTGGTAGCACAGACCATAATCACTAGTGCCACGTAAATACTTGAAAACCCGCTTCATTGTTGTCTAATGCTCCTTTCCTGGTTTTGACATAAACCTACTCAATACTCCCACTGCATGTGCAATGTCTGGTCTAGTACAGACCATTGCATACATCAGGCTACTAACTACACTTGCATATGGAACACGGGACATGTCCTCTTCCTTTTGTTGTGTCTTGGGACATTGTTCAGCAGATAACCTTGCACCTACAAGAATAGGAACCTTCACTAGTTTACTATCTTGCATATTAAACCTCTACAGTATTGTCTCAACATAATTCCTCTGGTTTAACCAGAGCTTCCTATTTGTCTGATCTCTTTTAATTTCCATGCCCAAAATATAGTTTGCAGCACTAAGATCTTTCATGTCGAATTTGGAGGACAATTGGGTCTTCAAATCCTGGATAATTTCTTTGTCATTTCCAACCAGCGACATATCATCCACATACAAGACGAGATAAATAACACGGTCACCAATTAATTTAAAATACACACAGTGATCTACTTTGCTTCTGGTGAATCCAAGTCCCCGTATAAATGTATCAAATTTCTGATACCACATCCTTAGTGATTGTTTTAACCCATACAGAGACTTCTTTAACTTGCATACCAATTCTTTCTTACCCTTCGCTACAAAGCCTTTAGGTTGCTTCATTTAGATTTCCTCTTCCAGATCCCTGTGAAGAAATGTTGTCTTCACATCCATCTGTTCTACCTCAAAATCAAAAGCAGTAGCAACAGATAAAAGTAATCTAATAGAAGTTACCTTGGAAATAGGAGAAAAAATATCACCAAAATCAATTCTCAGCACCTAGGAATAACCTTTTGCTACCAACCGAGCTTTGTATTTCTCCACTTTTCCTTCTACATTTGTCTACTTTTTGAACACCCATTTGCTGCCAATGGGTTTCCTTCCAGCCGACAACTCTACCAGATCCCAAGCCTCATTTTTGTGCAAAGGTGCCATTTCATCAACCATGGCCTCTTTCCAAAGTTTTCCATCCTCTGAATCTACTACTTCCTTCACAGTTTTGGGATCATCGTTAGTAATAGATAAAGCAAAATTTGAATAGAAAGCAGATGGACTATACCTTTCAGGCTTCCTTCTTTCTCGAACTGATCTTCTCACAGCTAGAGTTTGTGGCTCTTCATCTTCTGATTCCTCCTCTATTGTAGAGTCTGATTCTTCCTCCTTTAGCTCAAACTCTATCTTATCAGGTTCCTTTCATTGGAATTCATGCTTAATAACATATTTCACCTCTCTGAACACCACATCTCGGCTGTACACAACCTTCCATGTGATTGGGTTCCAAAGCTTATAACCCTTTAAACCATCCTTATACCCAATAAATATGCACTTCTTAGATTTACTATCCAACTTGGTTCGGTTTTCCTTTGGAACATGTACATATGCATAACATCCATATACCTTCAAATGTGAAAGAGAGGGTTTCTTACTAGTCCATACCTCTTGTGGAGTATTATCCTCCAATGTTGATTAAGGTGACCTGTTGACCAGGTAACATGCAGTATCCACCGCCTCTACCCAGAATTCTTGTCCTAAACCGACACCACTGAGCATGCTTCTTGCCCTTTCCATCAATGTCTTATTCATTCTTTTTGCAAATTCATTTTGTTGAGGTGTATATGGAGTAGTCCTCTGTCGTGCTATACCAAATTTATTACAGAATTCTTCAAATTTCTTACTACAAAACTCTCTACTGTTATCTGTTCTTAGCACCTTTATCTTCTTCTCTGTCTAGTTTTCCACCAGAGCCTTAAATTCTTTAAACCTGTCAAAGACTTAAAATTTCTTCTTAAGGAAATATATCCATGTATTCCTTGAGAAGTCATCTATAAATGATACATAGTACATAGACTTACCCAATGATGGAACCTTCACAGGTCCAAACACATCACTATGCACAAGTTCTAATATTTGTTTTGCCCTCTTACTACCAGAGGGGAAACTCACCCAATTCTGCTTCCCATAACAAAATTTTCATAGAAATCAAAATCTAGAGAGCTATTACTCATACCTTCTACCATACCTTTACCATGAAGTATCTGAAGGCCCTTTTCTCCAATATGTCCAAGCCTTTGATGCCACATCATGGTATTCTCTCCAGAGACCATTAGATTTTCTGCTCCACTTTTAGGAACCACAGAACTATTGCACCCATCAATAACAGTGCTACCTTTTCAGCTTGTACAGAGTCCTAATCCGAACTCCCCACATCAATACTAGTGCTCCTCGAACCAACTTGCAGGTATCCTTCTCGAACACTGTTTTTACACCTGCATCATCCAACTTTCTAACAGAAATCAGATTTCTGGCTAATGTAGGAATATGTAGAACACCTGGGAGCATTCTAACCCTTCAACCTTGCAACTTCAACTTTACTTTTCTGTGACCAACGATTCTAGCCTTCCTGGCATCCCGTAAGAAGACATCACCACCATCATATTTCTCATACTCGCAGAACCACTCTCTATGGGGAGTGAAGTGAAAGGATGCACCTGAGTCAATCAACCATGCCTCATGATCTACATGTGTACTTGAAGAAGCCAAGTACACATCCCCACCTTCATTTGAGGTGGCTTTCACCTCTACAGAAGGAGCCTTGTCAGATCCATTTCCTTTGTCAGGAGCTTTAGATTTACAGTCCCTTTTGTAGTGCCCTTCCTTTCCACATTTCTAGCACACCACCTTTACAGGTTTTCCTGGAGATTTAGATCTCCCACTCAATGACTTATTTTTGTTTTTGTTCTGGGTTTGCCCTCATATAGACAAGGCATCACCATTTTGGCTCTCCATATTTTTCCGTCTCATCTCCTCCGTTAGCAAGGATGAGACTATTTCATCAAAATGCAAGGCAGTTGCACTGCTACCTATTGCAATAACCAGACTATCCCACGAATCTGGTAGAGAACACAAAAAACTGATGCACTTATCTTCATTTTAAATTTTAATATCAATAGATGCTAACTAACTTACCATGGTATTAAATGCATTCAGATGCTATGTCACTGAGTCTACATCTTTCATCCTCAGGTTATACAACTGTGGAGCACCTGGAAGGTATGCTTTTTGATAAGTAATCTAGTGGTTTTTCAAATACTATTTCTAATCTTTTCTGCATATTGAGCCTAAAAACATAAGGGTTTTGGTAAATTATGTGAAAATGGACAAACGAAGCTCAATCACTAATAATCGATGTTTTCAATGCAGAAGGACGCGAAAATAGGGGATTATCGAGTAAAAACGAGAAGCGCAAGGAAAGTAACTGCTGCCCCGTCGACAGGGAACCGGATGCGGACAAGATCAAGTAAAATTGGAGCCGAATAATCCAGGAAAAGAGCGCAGGATACCGTGACGGAGAACGCAAGAGACCTGAACGATTAAGCGAATCCCTCAGGATATTCGATCCTGAGGGATCGCTGATTTAAAGCTTATCTTTTGTATCTAGACATCTCCGTCAGTTATGTTATATAAAGGTACCACGCCATCGAGCGTGGGGGGATGACTGTTATTATAATTATAAACTCAGAACGACTTGGATCACTGAGCTTTTGTAAGATCTGATTCTGTACACTTTTGTTATGCAATCAATATAAAGGATTTGGTGTTCACTTCGTTTCTGTATTTGAAGTAACTCTAAGTAGTGTACCATCGTAGCCAAGGGCCCAGCTCCGACGGTCACTTGCTGTTGTATCATACGGTGATTTGTGTGGTTTGCTTATTTCTTTCATTACAGTAATCCGATACATTTCTTATATGATAGACTATGCTTCTTAATTAATATCTGAATCTGAATAAGTTCTGTAATTCACGTCTCTGTATTACACAAACTGAATCTATTCGAATTGCATCCATTTCTACAACAAGTTATTGGCATGAATGTTATCATTATTGGATTCATATGAAATAATTACTTGTGAGACTTGAAGATAATATCACTTTGTTCATAACCATAGTCGCATCATACATTGTTCTCGGATCGCTACAGTAGTACAGACCGTGTACATACTTCGGGATTTGCTGTTCCATTTGAGTTTGCTGTTCCATTTGAGTTTGCTGTTCCATTTGAGTTTGCTGTTCCATTTGGGTTTGTTGTTCCATTTTATATGATTGACGTTTCCTGTTTATGATAATCTGCTGTTCCATTTTTATTACTGCTGTTCCATTTCATTACTGCTGTTCCATTTTAAGAATTGCTGTTCCATTTTAGTTTCATTAATCTGCCTTTATTGCTTTCGCGTGATAGCAGGCCTAAGGCTGTCATGAGCCTAGCAAGACGCTGCCTAGCTCCCTGACCTATAAGCCCATGCTTTGGTTTTCTTTCTTTATCAGTTTCTAAAGGGAAGGGTTATTGGTTCCGTACCCTTGACTGATCATTTGCCTTGTATGATTTTGTTTTCTGAATTGGTTTAGTTACAGCTTAGCGATTGTTTCCTTTCAAGTCATTAGAACGCTATACTACCAAGCACTACTTGGACAGAATAGCCTCGGACTGAGTTACTCCTTGAAAGAACAAAACGATCCCGGATTGACTTAATAATGTGGAATAATTGGTGGTGTGGGAGACCCTAGTTATAGCTCTACATTTTGGCGCCGTTCCCGGGGAAGGGGTAATAGCCATTTGTCCTTTATAGAGTAGTGCGCAAATCTGCTAGGAGGGAGTTGGATTTTAAAAACGAAAGGTAAGAACCTGCGTACGGAGCATGTAAAAACCCTGCTCCACCGTCCGCTCTCTTAGTAGAATTGCTGGTTAAATAGGATTTAGTAGTTTACTTGGAGTGCATGACTAAGCAGAAAAAGTTAGAAAAAGATCAAAAGCCTCCATCCAAAGCTAAGGGGCCAGTGACCCTTGGACGAAAAACCTTCATAGACGAAATCTATAAGAAAGCCGACTCTCAGCCATCAGTAGGTTATAAGAAAGTCAATTCTAAACAGCCTACTAGTTCCCTTCAGGCCTCGGGATCACCATCCGAAGCCTTTGCTGAGGTGCACAGTCGAACAGAGGAGCAGGATTTTCAAGAAATTGAAAATTTGACTCCTGGACCATTGCACGAAGGGACCCAAAGTAACCTTTGTGAAGGAGAAGGAGAAACAGGGGAGGTTGAGGAACCTAGATCTCCTATTGAATTGAACCAGCCTTTGGATAGCCCGGACAAGGGAAGCGCTGTAAAAATCCTTGTTGAAGGAATTCATTCACCGCAAACAGTTGGGGCCATTATCATCCCTGACCAAGGGAGTGGTGTCAAGACAATCCCTGTTAAGACTATCCTTCCTCAACCAAGGAACACTCTCTTGGAAATTCCTGAAGATTACTGGCATATATTCGATCCCATGGCGCAGAACCAGCCAAACACCCAGACCTCCACATTGCAATATCCTATAGTAGATTCTGTAGCAAATGCGCCCATGAAAGCCATCCCTCTCCAGCATATTCCCACATTTCATGGCCTCACATCAGAAGATCCGGACGCCTTTTTGTTCGAATTTGATGTATTATGTAGAGGATACGATTACACCACCGACCCCCAGAAACTGAAATTGTTCCCCTCTACATTAAAAGGGGCTGCGTTGAGATGGTTTATGGGCTTAGGTGGTGGGGTTATTAACAATTGGGATCAAATGAAAGAAGCCTTTTTAAAGAAATACCAAGATTACTGTAGATCGAGGGAATTAAAAGATGAAATCTTTCAAATGTCAGCCAGACCAAACGAAACCTTAGAAGAATATGTGGAACGTTTCCAATATAACTTGCAGAGATCCCCTTATGCATCACTACCTCTGCCTGATAACGTATTGAAAACTGCATTAATTAGAGGTATGAGAGAGCAATGGATCGAAACGTTAAACATCATGGGGAAAGGAGACATTTATCAGGAAAATTTTGCTGATATCATTGATCTGTGTATCAGGAGCTCAAGAGGCAGCACGAGGATAAAACCAGCGGAATACGATCGCTTCCCCAGAGATAACAGAACATTAACAGAGGGAGTAACACGGGTAGAACTTGGAAATTTGCTAGAAAATTTTAAAACTGATATCCTGGGAACACTAACTACACAACTTGACATTGTGCAGGCTAAACAAAAGCAAGCTGAGGCAGAGCAGAATCTAGCCATTTTTTGCCCACGATGTAGGAAGAAACACAGCCACAAAGAATGCCCGCTGGATACAGTCCAAATATGTGCTATCTGTACCAAGGACCACCTGACCGAAAGCTGCCCTTCACTGCCTGGTTTGAAGGCAGTATACAAAGAAGCAGAAGAGGAGTCAGAACCGGCATATTTTGTTAACCAGCGTCGCCAATGGCAGCCTAGGCAACCAGGTATGTTTTCAGACCCATCCTCTTCTTTTCAACCTCCGCAGTTCAGTACTCAGCAACAGAACATGTGGCAAAATCAGTCCCAACCCCCGTTTTCAAATTGGTCACCTCAAATGTTTCCTACTCCAAATCCTTGGATGTCCCAATTTGGTTGGCCAAACTGCCCTTATCCTCCAGCATATTGGCAGAATAATTCCTATCCTCCACAGTGGACCCCTTCCACTTCGCAAAGCTCATCCTGGCAGACAAGCTGGCCAAAACCGACATATCAGCCAGCAGGATCAATACCACTCCCTCAACCAACTCTGCCAGCTTTACCACAAAATCCCCAGCCTAATCTGAGACCGCAACTCCCAGCCCAACCCAATCCCAACCCTAATAATAGGCCAATCCAATCTATTCAAATCATAGACACATCAGAGATTGAGTCTGACCTAAGGGAGTGCAACGATCTTCAGTTAAGATCGGGACGAATAGTAGAAACAGAGGGAGACAAAATGGCCCATATTGAAAATCAGTTACCTGTAGAACAACCCCCACAGCGGGAGGATGAAAACAAAGAGCAAAACAATAAGCAAGCAAGCACATCCTCTCCTCCTTTCCCAGAACGATTAGTCATATCTCGACCTATACAACCTCCAGACTTTGACATTCTGGGAGAATTACAAAATCTGTATATAAAGATTCCATTCCTCCAAGCTATACAAGATATTCCTATATATGCGAAAACCATAAAAGAATTATGCATCAAAAAATCAAGGAGGAATACAAACACTAACCCTAGAGTCCAAGTAGTTGGTACTTTATCCGACCTATTATCAGGAAAGGAGACACCTATCAAATATGAAGATCCCGGGAACCCAATTGTGACCGTTCAAATCTATGGCCAAACCCTGCCTAACACTCTAGTCGACCTGGGAGCTGCAATCAACATTTTGACAACCTCCACCTGCCAAAAGCTTGGCATTACGTCAGTAGAACCTACTTCTACTCTGTTAGAATTGGCAGATCGATCTGTAGTTCGACCAGAAGGTACTCTAAATGATGTCATGGTTTCCGTAGATTCATGGGAGTATCCCACAGATTTCCTGGTAATTAATCCTAAAACCCGACTAGATGGACATCCGTTAATCCTAGGCAGACCCTGGCTTGCTACTGCCGATGCCTACATTGGCTGCCGGCAGGGAAACATGACTATAGCTAAAGGACCCGATGTTAAAAATTTAATTCTGTACCCTCCAGCTCAGCCAAGCCTGCCAATGATTAAAACTAACCCTTATCCTGTATCATATCTCGCTAACAATATTAGATCTCCATTATCTATACAGAAGGCGTTAGATTTCAAAGATCAAACAGAAGATGACGCCATTAACAATTTTATCAGTCAAACTGAAGCTAGAAAACATATGCAGTGTCTTATGATAGAGGCAGCATTTGACAATGAGCTAGAAGAAGATCCCTTAAAAGATCCGCATGATCAGACAATACCAGTAACTGCTGTTGCTAATACTAAAGTAGTGGAAATTGAACCTGGTAAGACTCTGAATATTAACGCCAATCTTACACCAGATCAAGAGATAAAACTTGTTAATCTGTTACAAAAGTACAAATATGCATTTGCGTGGGATTACCCCGACATGAAGGGGATTGATCCTCAATTATGCACCCACCACATCTATATAGAGAAAGACGCAAGACTTGTCCGTCAGCCACAAAGGAGACTCAACCCGCACCTAAAAGAGATAGTGAAAGATGAACTTCAGAAGCTCTTAGATGTTAACTTTATTTACCCTATCTCTGACAGTAAATGGGTCTCTCCCCTTGTGGTGGTACCAAAGAAAAACGGAAAATGGAGGATCTGCGTCGATTACAGGGAGTTAAACAAGGCTACACAAAAGGATCACTTTCCCCTCCCATTTATAGATCAAGTATTGGACACGTTAGCAGGGAAGAAATTTTTCTCCTTTTTGGATGGCTTCAGTGGATATAACCAAATCCAAATTACCCCTGAAGACCAGGATAAAACTACCTTTACGTGCCCTTGGGGAACGTTTGCCTATCGTGTATTACCCTTCGGCCTATGTAACGCCCCTGCTACATTTCAAAGAGCTATTCTCAGTATTTTGCAGACCTAATGAACGATGGACTTGAGGTGTATATGGACGACTTCACACCGTATGGGGATGAATTTGATCCAGCTCTGGATACCCTGGAAAAAGTTTTACAACGCTGCATTGCTACTAGACTCTGCCTGAGCCACGAGAAGTGCTACATGATGATGACGGAAGGAATCATCCTAGGACACTACATTTCAGCAGCTGGTATCCAGGTAGACCCTGCTAAAATTCAGATTCTTTTGCTCATCCCTACCCCCACTACTCAAACAGAGGTACGTAGTTTCCTTGGATTTTCTGGATATTACAGACGCTTTATAGAACATTATTCACGAATTGCAGCACCTCTATATGCTCTAACAGGTAATGTCGATTTTTTGTGGACAGATAAATGCGACCAAGCTTTTAAAGAATTGAAAAAGCTCCTGTCAATAGCTCCAGTCCTTCGAGGACCAAACTGGAATCTGCCATTCCAGATCTCATCGGATGCCTCGGATACAGCAATCGGTGCAGTCCTAGGACAAGAAGAGGATAAGAAGCCATACGCTATTTACTATATTAGCAAAAATTTATCCTCTGCCGAGCTCAATTATACTGTTACTGAAAAGGAATTTCTCGCTGTAATCCATGCTGTTAATAAATTTAGGCATTATATTACAGGTTACCCTGTTGTGTTATATACAGATCATTCTGCTATTAAATATCTAGCAAACAAACCTGTTACAAACGCTAGAGTAACTCGATGGTTG
The DNA here is from genome assembly GCA_031772625.1 of Pinus tabuliformis. Lineage (NCBI taxonomy): Eukaryota > Viridiplantae > Streptophyta > Pinopsida > Pinales > Pinaceae > Pinus > Pinus tabuliformis. The sequence continues at coordinate 2,026,290,666 of CM062816.1, forward strand.
ATCTTGTTGCAGGAGTTTGACATCACAATTAAGGATCGACCCGGCAAGGAGAACCCTATAGCCAACTTCCTCTCAAGAATACCCAAATCAAGCGAAGCAGCAGCTGTGGAAGATCAATTCCCTGACGAACATCTGTTTGCCATTGCCGTTCGTACACCCTGGTATGCTGACGTCGCCAATTACCTTGCAGTGGGTAAGTTACCAAAACACCTAACCCCTCAGGAACGAAAACAAATTGTTCAAAAAAGCACACGATTTTCGTGGATTGGAGACCATTTATTCCATACAGGGGCAGACATGCAAATCAGAAGGTGTATTCGAGAGGATGAGATCCTAGACATCTTAAAGGCTTGTCATAGTGGACCATGCGGGGGGCACTTTGCCGACAAGAGAACAGCACATAAAATACTACAGGCAGGGTACTATTGGCCTACAATCTTTAAGGATGCAAAAAAGTTTGTGCAGGCCTGTGATAGCTGCCAGCGAGCAGGAAAGCCTGGTCAAGCCGATGAAATGCCTCTAAGACCACAAGTGGTTATTGAACCATTTGAACGATGGGCTCTCGATTTCGTCGGACCCATTAATCCACCATCAAACCAAAGGACATACATCCTGGTAGCAACAGACTATGTTACTAAATGGGTCGAGGCTGAATCATTAGCTAGGGCTACAGAAGATTCGGTAATACAATTTTTGTTCCATTTGTTTGTACGTTATGGACTTCCGAGAGAAGTGATTACAGATGGTGGACCACAATTTGTTGGAAAAAAACTAGCCGCAACACTTAATAATTATCATATCCAACATAAGATTACTACCCCCTACCATCCGCAGGCAAATGGACAAGTAGAAAACAGTAACAAGATAATTGAGTCAATCTTAACAAAGACCATCGCATCACACAGGCGTGATTGGGCTGCTCGGCTACCTGAAGCACTGTGGGCTTATAGAACCACATGGAGAAGTACGACAGGCTATTCACCTTATCAATTGGTGTTTGGGAAACAACCAATCTTTCCTATCGAATTTGAGATCCAAACACTACGAACTGCACAAGAGGTTGGACTAGATCTGAATGAGGCACAGATCAATCGACTATGACAAATCAACGAATTGGATGAGATTAGGCTCTCTGCATTACAAAACACAGCATTAATTCAACAGCAGCGAGCTAAGTGGCATGATGCACTTATAAAGAATAAAGTCTTCCATGAAGGAGACTGGGCTCTGTTATACGATTCTCGATTCCAGGACTTCCCGGGGAAACTCCAGACTCGCTGGCTAGGACCATATGAGATCCAGAAGGTGCACAACAATGGGACCCTCACTCTGATCACGATTGACGGTTCTGGACATACGTTCAAAGTAAATGGCCACCGGGTTCGTCTCTATCGAAGACCCCTTACTCGGGAATCCTTTTGTCAACAGCTTCAGCAAGATACTGATTTGGAGATCCTAGCAGAGGAAGTGAAATCTTCCTCACCCATAACTTAAGCAATTCGTTTTTCATAATTTGTACATAACATCCTGTATATATGTTCTTTTCATTTTTGTTTTGTAGTATTCTGGTTACTTTATTTTGCACAGCACTCGTTTGATTTTGCTGTTCTTTTTTAAAAAGGAACAGCACTCGTGTGATTCTGCTGTTCCTTTTCAAAAGGAACAACACTTTTGGTATTTTGCTGTTCCTTTGCAAAAAGGAACAGCACTTGTTGTTTTGCTGTTCTTTTTCGACAAAGGAACAGCACTTTTTATTTTGCTATTCCTTTGCGCAAAGGAACAGCACTTTTGCGTTTTCGAATTTTTGCTGTTCCTTTGCGAAAAGGAACAGCGCTTTTTGGCTTTGTCGTTCCTTTGCGAAAAGGAACAACCCGTGTGGATTTTTGCTGTTCCTTTGCGAAAAGGAACAGCCCGTGTGGATTTTTGTTGTTCCTTTGCGAAAAGGAACAACCCGTGTGGATTTTTGCTGTTCCTTTGCGAAAAGGAACAGCCCGTGTGGATTTTTGCTGTTACTTTGCGAAAAGGAACAGCACGTGTGGATTTTTGCTGTTCCTTTGCGAAAAGGAACAGCACTCTTTGTGCTTTGCTGTTCCTTTGCGAAAAGGAACAGCACTCGCATATTTCTTTTTTTTTCAAGATGCAGAATTTGGTTTTTCTTTTCCGCAAGAGGAGTCAATCGCATCAGAACCTTTCTGCTTCTATTTGGATGTTTTGCGATTATACTCTCCTAAATCCTTTAGATGTAGCAATGACATTATGCAATGAACATAAAAGCATGATATACCGAAACCTGCATATCATAAATCGCTATTATTTTAACAGTCAGTATATATAAGAGGTCAAGAGGAAGGACATTAACTTTCGTCTTTACTGTCATTATCTTGTTCCTGAACCATGGTTTGGTAATTTTTTTATCATGTCGATTTCCCTAAAAACTTTCTTGATCATTACTGAGGAATATGAGCAAACAATTTATATCTGTCTGTTGGGATTGTAAGACTTCTTCCACCATTCCCCGCTCTTAAGGAGTGCGGAACCACCCTTATGTGTAATCGAACAAAGAAAAAACAAGTGTGCTGCAAAAGAAGAAAAAAATACATAAAAACAAGATATGAAATTGTCAAATGCAGGATAGGGGGTCTCATTCAGAGCCAGCCTACCATGATCATAAGGATGGAAACGAAGTGGCATACCCATTACGGCCACCACACCAGGGATATGGTCCAAAGGTAAAATAACAAGCAAACCTTGGAACAGGAGGTCTCATCACGAGCCGGCCTGACCACGTTTCGTGACTACCTTGTGAATGGCATTATGGTTATCTGGTCACCAAGCCAGCATAATGGCCTGCATTTTGACAAAGCACTCTTCAGTAGATACACAAAGGATAATGGTTCCGGAGGGTGAGATAAACAACTTTGCCAAGGTTATGAACACCTGTTGGTAGTAGAGCTCTGTTAATGGCATTGGAGTCGTAATATTTACACCAACAGGTATGATATTAAGTCTGTTTGTCTTTTATTTCCTTCGCATGTATCATATGTCACACCCTGATATAATTATCGCATGAGCATTATCACCAATAATGGCAACGGAATTGACAATGACTACTGGAGACTTCGTACAGTTGACAGACGTCCAACCCTCGGTTCCTCATTATATCACACTGGCTTATCTTAAAAGCGATCCATTTTTCTGCCTCGGTTTCGGTACTTCATTGTCTTTTTACAACATGGCATAATTTCCACTTGCTGAACTTTATGATTTGACTCCCGACTGGCTGCTGCTCCTCTCTTTGACGGCTGGGGGCAGCCTATCAGATCGCGGGGGGGGAGGTGACCTCATTACTCCAATGGTTACGTGGCTACACACCATTCAGGAAAAATAATAACACGATTTAACGGTATGATGATTTCATTTTACGGACTGCCACCCACGGTCTTTCTCTTTGCTGCATGCTCTGCGAAAATCCTTCCTAAAAATAGCATCGAGTACCCTCTCTGTTCGGTAAATACTGCGGACAGTTGCTGTGTCATTCCCGAGTTCATTCTTGAGAGTAAGCTATGGGCGGGAAAACAATCCGAAGTGAACCGCACAAGCTGATCGCGTCTGATGCTGCCCGCGAAATTCTGGAAAATGCAGGATGGTTGAATTACTTCAACCGCCTGCAAGAATCGAACGAGGCTGTAGCATTGGAATTCCTGCAAAATCTGCAGGAAAACCACTCTATAGTCGGAGGAAAGTGGATAGAAGTCACGGAGGACATTATTGCAGAAACCTCAGGATTACCAGCTGTTGGACCCAGATGGGAGCTGAAGAAGGAAAGACTGCAGAAAGCAATGGAAACTTTCCAGAGCGAAGGCCAAAGTCTGACAGTCAAAGGGAAAGGAGTTCTGCCGACGACACTGGGGGAACCCTGGACCGAGCTGGCAAAAATAGTGCAGAGCTATATCACCTGCGAGGGGAGAAAAGATGTGGTAAGGGCTCGTCACTTAAAACTTCTAGCTATTTTGAAGGGAAAATGCTCTGTAAATCTCCCTGCCTTTTTAAATTCATTATTACATGATGCGGCCCGAAGTTTGAAGAAAGCTCAGCACACAGAGACGGTTGTTAGCCACCACGGACTGATTCGGCTAATAATAAGCCACAGTTTTGCCCAACAGCAAGACACTTGGGAGGAATTGGTTGAAACAATCAAAGTGGGACTGGCTTTACCTCGAACCTCCAGCACACTGGAACGTTCAGAAGAACACAAGGAGCCAGCAGCAGAAAAGCATGCTGTTTCAAAACGAAAGCAGTCCTCTAGCACGCCGGAACAATCAGAGAAACGTAAGAAGTCGGCGGCAGAAAAACATGCTGTGTCGAAACGGAAGCAATCCTCCGATACGCCGGAACGACCAGAGGAACCTAGAGAACCTGTTGGCACTCCCAACCTGCCTGAAAGACCCAGGAAGTCAGCTCGATTGGTTCGAATAAGGGGAAGGTTGGAAAAGATTCAGAAATCTGCGACCCAACCAATTGAAATTGAGGACGAGCCTTCGGAAGAGGAAGGTGAATTACCCGAAGGAAATGCTGAGCAATTAGAGGCTGGAACTAACCAGCCAGAAGAAGGAATTGAGGAAGAAAATGCACAATCCATGGGTAGCCCGTTGCAAGACCATCCAGGGGAAGAGGAATTGGCAGTAGTTCTGGCCAATATGGGAGAATACGGCCAAGCCTCCAGTCCAGGAGGCATCCTTGACGGTCCCGCAGAAGAAGAGTTACCTGAAGAAGGGCATGCAGAAGAAGCAGGGGAAGAAAACCTGCCCGGTAAAGAAGCAGAAGACATCAATTCGGGACAATCTGTCCCCAGGGCACCGGAAGATGTTCCGGGAGAGGAAGAAGAAGTAAAATTAAAGGCCAAACCCTCTGCCGAGGCTAGGGAAATTGCAAAATTGAAGAAGAAGCACCAGAGGATGCTGGGCACGATAACCAGACTTCGGCAACAAATCAGAATGTTGAAAGCCAGTCTGAGAATACAAAAAACTACAAGGCAAAAGAAAAGGACCACGGTAGCGAGGACCCCGAGGGTTAGGTTTCGTTTTGAAGGACGAAACCCCATCAAGAGACCTACTGTTGAAGAACAGTTCGCTGTTCCGAATGTCAATGAGGAACAGGGTGCTGTTCCATTGGAAACTGTTGTTCCATTTGGCCCGGAGGAACGAATGAACATTCCAATGGAACAGCAAGAGCCTCCGGTGGTAGGAAGATCACACCAACCCTTTGTTCGCATCAAAAAGGAGACGGATAGCAAAGAGGTTCAAACGGAAACACCCCCCTCGGGTGTAATTCGGGTCCTAAATTCCAAGCAACGCAACAGGAAGGTCCAGGTTAAACTTCCAGCTTCTACGGCTCTGTGGAAGAAAGACCCAAAGACCAGGACCTTGCATAAAATGATGAAGGAAGCCCAGCAGGAGGCCGAGCGGTTGCGAGAACAGACGGTCCCCAAGGAAAGATACGAGGAACTCCAACAGCAACTTCGAAACATCAGTCAGTCCGAGAGCCAGGCCTTTGAAGGATGGCAGAAGGAGCAAGAAAAGGTTGCTAAGGTAACTCGACGACTAGATAGTGTTGTTAAGCAGATGGACACCTTGTGTTCCTTGTATACTGATGTTTTGACTTGTAGAGCCCCTGCTAAAAATTATGCTTTGTTTTTGTTTGAACGTTATTTGAGATTAAAAATAAAAGCTGTTAGGGCAGGAGCACCCATCCATATCAGCACTGTTAATGATTTTATAGATTGCTGCAAGCACTATGGAGTTAAAGTTCAAAGATTGTTATGTGAATTCTACTTGCACAATCTTGTCTTAGACCAGGAAACTGATTTGAATCCTGGCCCTTTCGTTGGCGATATACAATTTCAAGCCTTTATCTCATTTGGGGTGAATCAGTTAAAATGGCTTAAAGCTTACAACATCTTCTAGAGGAAAGAAAATAGCTTAGACCTTTGGGTACGAGCTGAACCTAGGGACCCAGCAGCATTATGGAGAGAGCATAGGAGTATGATGAGGATCCCAGGTGTCATGAAAATATTAGGTCCCATGCATGAAGACTTGATCCGAAATGGTCTGGAGTATTTCCTGACTATTAAAGACCAGGCCTTCCATGCTGCAAAGTTTTGATATCGAACCTCTAATCCAAACATCCAGCTCAGAGAACCCTTTAACTTTGAGAATTTTGAATTGGCTGCCAGTCGATTGAGTCTCTATGGGGAACGGATTCTGCGAGCAGGCCCATTTTGGTTGGGGTATCGGTTTCGCAGCCCAATTGTTTGGCATCCTGCACCTGGATATCAGGCTCTATATGAGATGCCTGCAGATCAGTTAGACCAGTTCTTTGACCATCTAGTTGCTAATCATGGTTGTCGGCCTCTTCGAGAGATCCCTTCTCTGGCCTACTCTCTCACAGCCCTGCATGTCAATTACAACGTTTTCATGAGGACATGAAACAGGGTAAGCAGGGGGGTGTGTGGAGCACCTGGAAGGTATGCTGTTTGATAAGTAATCTAGTGGTTTTTCAAATACTATTTCTAATCTTTTCTGCATATTGAGCCTAAAAACATAAGGGTTTTGGTAAATTATGTGAAAATGGACAAACGAAGCTCAATCACTAATAATCGATGTTTTCTATGCAGAAGGACGCGGAAATAGGGGATTATCGAGTAAAAACGAGAAGCGCAAGGAAAGTAACTACTGCCCCGTCGACAGGGAACCGGATGCGGACAAGATCAAGTAAAATTGGAGCCGAATAATCCAGGAAAAGAGCGCAGGATACCGTGACGGAGAACGCAAGAGACCTGAACGATTAAGCGAATCCCTCAGGATATTCGATCCTGAGGGATCGCTGCTTTAAAGCTTATCTTTTGTATCTAGACATCTCCGTCAGTTATGTTATATAAAGGTACCACGCCATCGAGCGTGGGGGGATGACTGTTATTATAATTATAAACTCAGAACGACTTGGATCACTGAGCTTTTGTAAGATCTGATTCTGTACACTTTTGTTATGCAATCAATATAAAGGATTTGGTGTTCACTTCGTTTCTGTATTTGAAGTAACTCTAAGCAGTGTACCATCGTAGCCAAGGGCCCAGCTCCGACGGTCACTTGCTGTTGTATCATACGGTGATTTGTGTGGTTTGCTTATTTCTTTCATTACAGTAATCCGATACATTTCTTATATGATAGACTATGCTTCTTAATTAATATCTGAATTTGAAATAAGTTCTGTAATTCACGTCTCTGTATTACACAAACTGAATCTATTCGAATTGCATCCATTTCTACAGCAAGTTATTGGCATCAATGTTATCATTATTGGATTCATATGAAATAATTACTTGTGAGACTTGAAGATAATATCACTTTGTTCAGAACCATAGTCGCATCATACATTGTTCTCGGATCGCTACAGTAGTACAGACCGTGTACATACTTCGGGATTTGCTGTTCCATTTGAGTTTGCTGTTCCATTTGAGTTTGCTGTTCCATTTGGGTTTGCTGTTCCATTTTATATGATTGACGTTTCCTGTTTATGATAGTCTGTTGTTCCATTTTATTACTGCTGTTCCATTTCATTACTGCTGTTCCATTTCATTACTGCTGTTCCATTTCATTACTGCTGTTCCATTTTAAGAATTGCTGTTCCATTTTACTTTCATTAATCTGCCTTTATTGCTTTCGCGTGATAGCAGGCCTAAGGCTGTCGTGAGCCCAGCAAGACGCTGCCTAGCTCCCTGACCTATAAGCCCATGCTTTGGTTTTCTTTCTTTATCAGTTTCTAAAGGGAAGGGTTATTGGTTCCGTACCCTTGACTGATCATTTGCCTTGTGTGATTTCGTTTTCTGAATTGGTTTAGTTACAGCTTAGCGATTGTTTCCTTTCAAGTCATTAGAACGCTATACTACCGAGCACTACTTGGACAGAATAGCCTCGGACTGAGTTACTCCTTGAAAGAACAAAACGATCCCGGATTGACTTAATAATGTGGAATAATTGGTGGTGTGGGAGACCCTAGTTATAGCTCTACAACAACTTTTTCCGTAGGAACAGTTTATTCACCAGAGACTTAGATTGGTACAAAGTCCCTAACTTGTCCCAAAAAGCCTTCGTCGTAGCTTCCCCTGATACATTTAGCAATATTGAATCTGAGACACACAGTCATATTGTGCTCTTTGCCTTCTGATCCAACTTCTTCCATTCTTCATCAAACACTCTCGTTGGTTTAGTACCCAGATCTACCGTGATCCACTGGGCTTTGTCCACTAATAGATCCTCTATCTTGAGTTTCCACAACTCAAAACTTTGACCATTAAATTTCTCGATCTCTATCTTTCCACTGTTTGCCATCTTCTTTCACCACCAGAACTGATCTCGCAAATCTCCCACTGAACAGGGTCTACCATAGGCCAGAGCGAAACCCCTCAGCAACAAAGGCGTCCCCTTGAAGCCAAAACAGCTCTGATATCAAATGTAGGTTTTAACCCCATACAGAAAATACCTGCATACGAATTCTAAAACACAGAAAATAAATAATGCGAGAGTAGAACACATAAAACACATATACACAGAGATTTCCCCTAGATCCCAAAACCAGGACTACCAGATTGATTTTTTCATTATGTTCCTTTCAATGTTACAATACATATTTATGCACACCGAAGCATCCAATACCATGGACCAAAAACCATCGCGTCCAATACCATGGACTGAAAACCATCGCGTCCAAAAAACATGTGCAAAAATCATGCACAAAAACATAGGTGGGTCCGCCCATCTTAACATAGGGTCCAAAAGCAAAATTTTCTGGGGCGCTGCCCCGAACCCCATAAAGTGGGGTTACAGGTGCCCTTAAAATCCCTTATTAACTACGTTGAAAGAATATAACACAACCCAAAAATCCATGGTTGAGAAAGAAAGCATGACATGGAGAAAAATAATGCATAAAATGGTTAATCCAATATGAATAAACATACCATGATTGGTCTTGAACCATTCCTTGAGGTTTGGGATGCCATAATTTTTGGCATTATGATACATGTGTTGTACTTGATGGCAACCCACTTGTAGCAGAACAACTCACTTGTATATGGTAACTAGATGAATCTACGTAACTAGATGAATCTACAAGAGAGATATCAAGTGTGACAGAATGCATGGTAGTTGTGTTTACAGATGCGACAAAATGCAAGGTAGTTCAAAGGAATCAATTCAGAAGTAATATGGCAAATCACATTATAACAAGTCTAAAAGAAATAGGATGAAGGAACAAATGACTACATATCAGAATCAAGAAATTGAAGAAAGAGAATGGTTTAAGAAGTATACGCTGGTTCACCTTGTCCAACTAGTGTATACAGGCGGGCTCACAGAACAAAAAAAGCGTATACATATACATGCACTCCCACAGAAAGAAAAGCGCATACATGATTGGAAAACCTAGGTATTTGGTCCGTGGTATTTGTTATCACTCAGATTTTCCTTGAAGTTGTTAAAAGAAGGAAAGGGGTCCGAGGTAACCACAAATCAACCTTTTAAGTACAGAATCTAGCAAATCTGTACTCAGAGAGGGCTCTCTCTTTATGATTTAGCTTTGTTTATGGGATATTAGGCTAGTTATGAAAGCTTGGGGGGTTTTGATTTTGTTTGGTGGTGGAATTCAGGAGCAGATGGATAGAACAAGGTATTTCAGGCCATTGGGCTATGGGGTCAACTGAACATGGCTTAACTGGATCAGGTTGATTCAATAAAGGAGGGCTTCATAGGGAAAGATAGCTAAACAAAAGACAAATGATAGCTTAAAGGGGTGAAATGGTCTTGAAAAGGAGGAAGGGCAATTAATAATCCTTCAACAAAGTTCAAGATTAGGGAAAGTGGGTGATCATTAACAAAAAGCAATTAAGAATTCTTTGCTAAATGGCCACAATGATAAACTAAAAAGCAGGAAGCAATTAAGAATTCCCTACCTATGTTAGCTTTGAAGAAAACATTAAGAATATAAATGATTTTAAAGACAGAATTCAGTAAAGCTCTTTTTGAAATATACTTTTTCATTTATCATTCAGATATGGAACACATATGAATATTTAAACAGCAAAACTATAAAAACATAAGATATAGAATACTTATTTGTTTCTCGTTTGACACAGGAATCCTGTAAAAGTCCTTTGCTTTATTACTATATCCAGCCAGCCATACAATAGTTGTTCAATAGCACTTCTATTCAAAAATAAAGAGTCTACAGAAATGTCTAAGAATCCACACCAAATACTTCAAATGAAGAAGTATTTATACAAAATTTACATCAAAATATCTCTTAACAAAGAGAGATATATTCTAGGAAAACTAAATATCTTTTACGTGAATGTAGAGACAGATGGTCTCAAAAGTAGAAACTAAATGTGAACTGCTTGGTTGTTGTCCCTGTTTTTGTTGAAGGAGCTGGAGGCAGGTCCTATGAATGTGCATCTTGCTATCTTGCTCATAATTCTGTGCTGGCTGATTGATTTTGGCTTTTCACTGATACTCTTTTACCTGTGACTGATACTCTTTACCTGTCTTATCCTCTTTCATCCTTGTTTACCAAAATTGACTATGGTAAATCCTTCAATTTACTTTTTACCATGGTAAATTATAAAATGTCTGTCATATTGATCCACTAATCATCCCTTGGTATTCTTGTCCTTGTTAGTTTCCTGAAGATTTCATCTGCTTCTGTGTATTTTACAAAATTTGGTTGTACTGGAAACAAGTGCCTCACTTCATGCTCAATATAAAACAGGTTCTCCAAACTATCATAAAGAACTCTTCCTATGGGCAATGCCTTGGGTGCAGATGAACTGGCAGATGAACTGGCTTGATTATTAGCATACTGGTATAGTTTGTTGACATAATCATCCTGCCTCATTAGCTTGTCATTGATGACTAAAGGACTTGGAAGTCCTTTACTTTGTAAAATGCCAAATTTCCCCATAAATTCATCTATGTCCTCTTGCATATTTTGACATTTGCGTTCTAGGCTTTGCATTAGACTCCTTTTGGTCAATACTTTCTTTATTTCAAGGATAGTTCCAATCCTATCCTCAATGTTTAGTTGTTCTAACTGATACCTGTTTCTGCTGTTTAGAAATTTTATCAATCTGATAGCCTCATCTGGCTTTGCTCGTAGTTCTTATTTGGTTTTTTCAATCTCTTGGAGAGCAGCTTTCACCAAGTCAATTTGTTCAAAAATGATTGGAATTGATGACCAAATATCATTGATTGATTCAATGATATTGGTCCATAATATCTTTCTGATGTCAGTCAAAGGCTTTTCAAATGTAAGATCCTTTTCCAGTGTTTTAACCTGTTGAGTCAAGCCTTTGTTTTTCCTTACCTCTTCAGCAAAATTAAATTTTGACACATCATACTTTTGTTCTAAAGTAATGAATTTCTCCTTTACCTTTTGTAGTTTAGTGACCTGGAGCTTCATTTCCTCCATGGACTTGATTAATTCTTCTGTGCTTTGATTTGAAGTTCCTGCCTGTGATGTACCTATACCTGTTACTTCTAAAGTTTCAGCTGTTGCCAAAGGGACATTTGGTGCTAGAGCAGTTGCCAATGTAGAAGGGACTGCTGTAGAAACCATTGGTACTACATTTTGAGGCTGAGAGGTTGATTCACTCTGCTTGCTTTGTAGTGTTTTCTCTAATTCCTGCTCTGTCTCCTTTAATTGCTCATTTAGCTTGACAACCAAGTCCATAAGCTCTTCTTCATTCTTCTTTTGAATCACTTCAGTAGTCTATGGATGCATGAGTGGTGGCAATTTCAGCCGCTTTCTTAGGGAAGCTATATCTTCATTCTTTTTCTTTATCAAGGCCTCTACAGTTTTGATATCCTTTGGGTTATAGCCCAACTCAATAATCAAATCTTCCATTGCTTTAATTCTGTTGTCTTTTCCCGTGAGGAAGCCTTTTCTAGTTATAGTTGGGTAGTAGTGTTGTTCAGTGAATTCTCCAACCTGTGTGCCATCATGGCCTTGCTTGTCAGTGTAGAATAAACCATTTCCCCTATTTGCTTATGCAGTGCTACCTAATCTATGGGGTGGATATCTTTGGCCAAGACCTCGAAATCAGTTTTGAGGTAGTCTGAAAGTGATTTTGGCTGTTGTACTATGGGCTTTAGAAAGCCCATCTGCATTTTCCCTTCTTTGATGTCATAAGCTGAGATCAACCTAGTTTGATTAGTAGGGGCCATCTTTAATTATTGAGTGTAGGCTTGGGCCTTCAGCTGTTCATTTTTTGCCCTTATTTCTTTGAATTTTCCTTTTATATCTATGGTCTTGTTAGATGAAGACCTGAAAGAAGAAGCTTCAATACTTTCCTATCTTTCAATATCCTATCTTTGTGAACTGAAAGATGTCTCACCTATTGGAAATGTATGTATACTATCTCCACCTTATTTCCTTAAACTCCATGTTGTTTCCTCAAATAATTCTTCCTTTGAATACGGATTTAGCCTGTGCCTCTTAGCACCAGGCTGGTCTGAAGGACCACTGGCAGGGGTAGCTACTTCCCTGTCTCTTTTCAAGTTCTTTTCCTCATTCAGAGGAGTCTGCAAAACTGGGGGATTTCCCATATTTACCTGAGCTGAATGGGGTTGTGGGGGGGCCTGTTCTTCAGAGATTTTAGGCTACTCTGACATCTCTGGTTGTTCTGATGCTGGAGTACTTGTTCCTTGATCTTTTTCCTGCGGTGGTTCTGCAAGGGGTGCACTAGTTTCCTGTGAGTGCCTTTGAGAAGTCTCTGCTGTAGAGGCACTAGGCTCTGGTGTTGGCTTTTGGGTGGATCCAACTGGTACCTATTCACAAGAGTCTAGGTCAAGCCTCTTTTCTAAGTCTTTCATCACATTTCTACATCAACTTGATCACTATCCATTTCAACTAGAGTCCCTTCCTTCCATTCATCCATATTTTCATACTGTTCTATTTCAGGGATTTTGTGATGGAAATATGGTGACAGCTTGTGTTTCATTCTCCTATCACAAATGAAACCTTGTGGATCATACCTCCAAACAAAACTTTTCTTTAGTCTGATTCTTTCTAGGATTTCTTCTGCTCTTTTGCCTGCTTCTCTATTGTTGCAGACAAATGGGCCTAGGTGGTCTTTAATTCTCAATTGTGCTTTCTTCTTGGCCTTGGTGAAATGAGTCTGATCAGAGTCTAACATTTGCCTATAATATTCCAAGGCAAACAACCTCATAGGAACATACCTTGGTAGTTTGAATGGAGGAAGTTCACAACCATAAATTCTGATCTCTGTGTGATTCTAGTACAAGTACTAGTCACCTATTTTGTACTACTTAGAGAGCTAAAGAATTCTTTTTATTTCATCACTAATCCTAGGAGGAGGGCTTCCTATCAGCATGGTGGTCACTGGGTGGACAAACTGGTCAATGAATTCATTGTATGAATATGGACCAGGTGAATCATGGAAGATGGAAGTCCAAAAAATAACTGATCTAGGATTGCCTTTTGTATCAAGTTTATTGACAGAAAATGGGAACTGGTCAGACTGATAATAAAGGAAAAGGTGATATATGATTGTGGAATACTTAAATACCTTTTCATTCTCTAGTCTCATGAACTGGTCATGGATTTTCTCAGCAATAAAAACCACATAGTTATATTTAACAGCAGGAGGTTGACCAAGGGTAAAAATGGCCATTAAAACTAGGGTCAATTTATCCACATACTCACTAGTATTGAAATCCATGACTGCAGCTATCATATTGACTATGTTTTTACCTATCTATGTGAAGAAAGATGACATATAGGGAGGAGGATCTTTGGGTTGATGATGTTTATCCATAAAAGTCTGGCAAAGGTGACTGATTTCAGACTGGGACAATTTAGATGATTTTTCTAGTAATTCACCAAGGGAAATGGGGGTGAGGTCTTGACTGGGCTGAAACTGAAGCATCTCATTGATTGAATCTACAGTATTTGTGAAGAGAACCATTTTGATTGGGGGACATTATTTCTCTGAGGGTGGGATTGTAATTGGTGTGACATTGATGGATAATGTCAGGGAAAATACACATAGAGGGGAGCATGTACCTTGGGAGATTTGATTCCCAAAGTCCTATGGGATCAGAGTTATTCAGGTAATTGTCCCGGCATTGACAAAATACTTTTAGGGGATTTTCTTCAGTTACAAGGTCTTTTATTTGAAAATCTTTATCTGCTAAGGGCAGATAATCCAAGTCTCGATGAGGGGTAGTGATAGGCGCTATACTGAGGGCCACGGGGGTTTCCATTCTGGTTCTTGTGGATTCAGAAAGGAAAATGGGGTTTTTTAAGTGGAGTTGGTGAAAACAGAGGGTCTTGGGAATCTTGAATTCTAAATTCAGCAACTGAATTATAATGAAATTTGGGTTTTTTCAAATTAATTACAGAGGAAAGCAAGTATTTACAGGGTTTCTGGATGGAAATTGGTAAATACCTATTTTTAGTGACGGGCAATGGAATGTAGGTTCACTGGGTGTGAATGGTGGACTTGGAGCGGCGTCGAACTGCAAGTTTGAGGGTGGCTGACGGTTGGGTGTATGAGCTGGTCGACTTCAACGTTTAGGTGGAAAACCTGCGCTTATAGAATAAGGATGAAAAAACTGTTTAACTTTGTTTTTATGCAAAGTCAAAGCTTTTGGTGGGTTCAGGATTTGCGCAAATGACGTCAGCAAGGAAGTGATTTGATGTTTTGTCTGTAGCAGGAGGCGGTAAGCGGTTTTCATCACACCGCTAGTGGAGGGTAAGTGGTATTTGGGTGAGACCGCGTGATTCCATACAATGTTTGACACGTAGTACAAGTACTATTTATGAAACCGCTTTCTATCGCACGCTAAAGGTTGACCGTGGAGTTTGTGAGATATGTGCGATGACTATTGGATCTGCAGGATCTGATCAGACGATTGTCGGGGAGGTGAAGTAGCTGAAGGTTAACGGAGGGTGAGCCCAATATTAATTAATAGTTTTAATCATATCAGGGGTAAAGCAATTCGTTCAAAAAGTTATTAATTAACCACGGGGATTAATTAATCCTTGTTTTAGCATGGCGGGGATCAGGTTCTTAATTAACTACAGATTAGTTAATTAATCTCGTTTATGAGTGTTATTATGGTTATATTTAACCGAGGGGTGGGATATATAAAAATTTGGGGTATTTGCACATTTATAATAATATAGGAGTGGGTAACCTTTATATGGGGGGATTATATAATAATATGATTTAGTGGATAATATGACTTTGTGAAATGCATGCTAAGTTTAAAACATTTTCACATATATATTTAAAATAGGCTAAGTGAACATGAGGGTTTATATGGAAAGTGTTTTATTTTCCCTAAGTAAAATAGGATTTTACTTAGGAAAAGATTTATTAGGAATAACTTATGAAGGGGTGTGATTATTGGTGAAGGGGTTTAAGTACTTAAGGTATTATAAATTATTGGGTCGAGTGTCTGATCCCTCCAAAAGTCAGAGAAATGCTCTGAGCCCCTCTAACTTTGGTAGATACCTTGGCACTTAACGGAAATTAGTGAAAATTTAGGGGAAATGAGTAGGGAAGTTAATTATCTTTGACTTTGCTTGATGTGCCTTCCATGTGATACATGCCTTTGCCTTGATGAAAGTAAAAGATTTACCCATTTAAATTTATCATTCACCACACATTTATTTTGCAACCATCATCTACTTACCCTACCTACTTATCCTATCATTTTTACTTCTTTATTAGGGTGCACTTAAACTGGAAAACTCTCATCAAACTTTATTTTCTTTTACATAGTGACACCTATCTAAATCTACACTTATTACATCCAAGGGCTCAAATTAAACTGTTGAGCTCCTTTTATTCACTCTACCTATCTACTTATCTTCCAAGATTAAACTATTTGGTCAAATATTTATTCTCTATTTCTACAACATGAAATTGAAATATGAACTAGTCAAGCTTAAACTATTTGACTATTCATGAATTGTGGCATAGGTGACAAACTGCACACAATCTTTTATTATACAAAAGTAAAAAAGTAGTGGCATTTAGACTTGCACACTTTCATGGTATTTTCTTTTGTTGGGGTTCATTTTCTTTCATTTTTTGACCTCTTTTTATTCTTTTCACCCTTTGATTTTTCTTTTAGGGTATACCCTCTTTACATTTTTTAATTTTTTGATTTTTTACAAATGTGGAAAACCTTTGCAACAAGTAAAGGTATGAACATATTTCAAAGCTTAACCAAGTCAATCATGATATATGACACCTATTGGTATAGGGGCATAATAGTGGCTCCACTTGGGGATGGCTTTTCCTGGTGGAAAGTCAAGATCAGTAGATCAGTGGCCTTTGGATGACTTTGACTGTGCTCTACAATCTTCTTTTCCTTGCTGCTTTATGTATATGTATGACAGTAATACTTCTGAAGCTTAGGGCCTTCTCTTCGGGCTTCAACTCCAAAACTTTACTGTCCAATCAACACTATGACATTACAAAAGATATAATATGTACTGTGAAAAACATGGTAACATTAGTAAGTAGGATCAAAGTAATGTTTCAACATCCGACCATTGACTGGTCCTTCTTCTACTTCTGTACCATTTAACTCCTTAAGAAAATATGCATTGTTTCCTTTGAAAGCATAGATGATGTATGGTTATTTCCATAGGAAGTCAAGTTTCCCATGTTTCCCCTTATCCTCTCTTCTAGAATCCCATCTTAAGACTTTATCTCCAAGGTGGAAATCTTATGCCTTGGTTCTTCGGTCAAATATCTTCTTAAGTTTCTCCTGCAAAACTTGCGATCTTTGGTACACCTCCTCCCTGGTTTGCTACAAATTGATAGTCTGGTTTATCCTTATTTGAATATAATTAGGTTCCACTTGAGATTCTTGGAGTATTTTCATGACAAGAACTCCTAGTGATGAAGGAAAAACAACCTCCATGCCATATACTAACTCATAAGGACTGGTTCCAATTCATTTTTTGGTTGTAAGCCTATCTGCCCACAGAGCATTGATCAATTTTTTGTTCCAAGTTTTCTTATTTTCTTCCAACAGTTTTTTGATGATATTGATGAGACTCTTGTTGGAAGATTCTGCTAGTCCATTCCCTTGAGGGTAGTAGGCTGTGGAATGGCCCAGAGTAATGTGATACTTGTTATAGAAACTAATCATTTTCTTTGATTTGAAAGCTACAGCATTATTAGTAATGATTTTAATGGGTCAACCAAACCTAGACAAAATATTGGTTTCTAGGAAACCTATGATCACAGTGTCTTTGGCTTTTCGGGAGGGAATGGCCTCTATCCATTTAGTAAAATAGTCAGTGGCAGTGAGTATCCATTTGTGTTGGCCAGAGGAGGGTGGATGGATTTCTCCAATGAAGTCAAGACCCCATTGTTGAAAATATTTCTCGGTGGAAATGGGTTTTAGGGGTAAAGGTAACAATTTTCTTTTGCCTTCAAAGATTTGACATTTATGGCAAGAAGTTACAAATCTCTTCACATTTGCAAACAAGGTTGGCCAATAGAATCCAACCCTTAGGATTTTATCTGGAGTTGACTTCTAGTAAAGATGTCCACCATAGTCTCCTGCATGAAATTCTTGGAGAGCCTTGTGAGATTCATCTTTTAATAAACAATTTAATAAAATTCGTTCATGATTTTTGCAAAAAAGAGTATTATCTAGGATGCAAAACTTTGAAGCTTTCATTTTTTAAAACCTATTCTTGGTTCTGGATAACCCTGGAGGAGCCTGCAGGTTTTGTAAAACATAAATTACATCAGCATACCATGGTGAGTCTGAAAAGGACTCGCTGATTTGTGGAGTCACCATCTCCTGCTCGTTATCCAGTTCATTTATGTCTAGGGCTTGACAATTAGTTTTGGCCATGAGTTCAGCTAATCCCTGACCTTTTATTATCTTGGTAGGTTTTATCTCTATATCATACTCTAAGATGGTAGCTATCCATTTTCCTCTTTTGCCATCAATTCCATCCTGAGTTAAGATGTCTTTGACAACTGCATTAGGAACATAAGCTATCACATGAGAGTATAATATGTAGACTCTAAAATATTTAATAGCTTTTACCAGTGCAAAAGCTTGTTTCTCCATTATTTTTTATTTTAATGATGCATCTCTGAGTGTTTTACTAAAAAAGGCTATAGGTTTTTCACATCCTTGATCATCCTTTTGTAATAAAACTACAGCTATGGTGTGTTTTGATGCAAAAGAAAAAATGATGAAGTCTCTATCAAATTGAGGACTTGTGAGGACTGGTGTTCTGGTTAAGGCCATTTTGATTTCTTCAAATGATTGCTTGGCCTCTACTATCCATTTGATACTTGAATCCTTTTTTAGCATGTCATTTAACAATCTAATGAGTTCAGCTAAGTTAGAAATGAATCTTCTTAAAAAATTTATCTTCCCTAGGAAAGCTTGAAGTTCTTTAATACTTCTTGGATGAGGTATCTGTAGAATAGCTTCGATCCTGGAAGGGTCAATTCGAATGCCATCCTTGGAAATAATGTGACCTAAAAGTTTACCCTCCTCCATACCGAACAAGGACTTCTTTGGATTCAAATAAATGCCATATTTTCTGCATTTTAAAAAGACTTGCCTGAGATGGTCCAAGTGTTGTTGATCTGATTTAGAAAAAACAGTTAGATCATCCAAATATATAACAAGAAAATCATGAATTTCTTTGGCAAAGGTAATGTCCATTGCTCTCTGGAAGGTTGCTCCTACGTTTTTTAGTCCAAATGGCATTTTGATGTACATGAAAGTGCCCCATGGTGTTGTAAAAGAAGTTTTCTCTTGGTAATCAGGATGAACCAAGATTTGGTTATATCCTGAAAACCCATCTAAAAGTGAAATTCTAGAAGAACTCACTACCCTTTGGAAAATATGATCCATTTTGGGTAAAGGATAGTTATCTTTAAGAGAGATTTTATTTACATTTCTCAGATCAACACATAACCTTATTTCCCTAGTCTTCTTCCTAGTAGGTACCAAGTTAGACACCCACTCTGAAAATCTAATAGGGGCAATAATCCCTGCTTCATACATGTGTTTGATTTATTTTTCAATTAATGGTAATAACACGGGGTTAATTCTTTTGAGTTTTTGTTTAAAGGGATTTTGATTTTATTTCAGAGGTATAGTGTGCTGAATAATAGAGGTGTCATAGGATTTCAAATCCTCATAACTCCAGGCAAAGACATCCTGGAATTCCCTCATAAGTTCAACATACTTTAGCTTTTGATCAAGAGGTAAAGATTTTGACAATTTTATCATTTTTGGATTATCATGTGTTCCTAAGTTGTATTCTTCAATATCTGCGTTTAATGGCTCCATTTTAGGTTTCTTGGGAATGTCATTGGAGTCAAACAAATCTTCTAGAGGAGTCAATCCTTTAGGTAAATGATTGTCCTTTAGGTTGATAACCTCTGTTTCTTCTTCAATTATTTCATCTAGGTCCATTTGTTTCAGGTCTTGAATTTCTTTTTGTGTGAATTTTGTGGGATGAAGCATATTTATTGAACTTTCTTCTGAAATGTTAATTTCTACCTCATCTATTTGATTAGAACTAATAAATGTATCTATATCTATGTTACTATTAGAAAACTCTTCATCTAAAGTTAAAAAATTATTGATATGCTCATCACTATCAAAAACCTGCCAATTCTTCAGATTATCAGGTATGGCTGGTCTGTGCCTAATTTCAGCAGTAAACTGATGATTAGGTTGAAAAGGTAATTTGTAGGTGCTGGCAAACATGGCCAGGCTGTGGGCTTGCAGGTTGTGTTTTCTAGGGATTGTAGCAAGCTGAGTTTCCAGAAAAGTGTTGAGAATTTCTATAACTGTTCCTCTATAATATCCTAGTCTAGGATCCCTAGTTAAGTATTTTCCTTTAATCTGTTTAATTATCAATTCCGAATCTCCTATGACAGACACCCTGATTTCTCCTAATCTTTTAACAAGTTTAAGACCCAACAAGAGAGCCTCATATTCTACCATATTATTGGTGCATATAAAACTTAATTTGTAGGCATGGCCTTCAGCATGATATTTTTCTAAATTGTACACCCAAACTCCTACTCCTGCTCCTATTTTATTGACTAAGCCATAAAATTCTAAATGACAAAGAATTTCATGCTCATAATTAGTGTCTGGGGTAGTAGGAACTTGTTTAAGTGTGGGATGCGGGTTTTCATTTTCATTTGAATTTTCTTTGTTATCTGATATTTCGTGGATATGAACACTTGATTTTTCTTTTTCAATTCCTTTTGGTTCCACTGCTACAACCTCTAAAGTATTGGAAGGATTGGTTTCTGCATTGTAAAGGATGAACGAATACATATTAGAGTGTACTAAGTAGATGGGGAAATTTTGGGGTCTTTCTTGACTACTTACTACATATTTCATCAATATTTCTCTGTATAGTTTCTTTGGTTGTTCGAAAACCGATATAGTAGCATATGACATATCCAATTGAAGTGATCCCTAAAGCTTAGCACCTCGGGATCTGGACAATAACATGCCATATTTGGGTGGTATATTTGCTACCACTATGTCCATTAAAATTGTTTTTGTAGGATATTGAACCAATGAAACACACAAGTCTTTTATCAGTCCTAAACATCTCACCTGACTAGAATCGAAAGAAAACAAATCTTTGTATGGTCTAGTGATGTCTAGGTCTAGCTTTTCCAGTACAGACTTGGGCATAAGATTATGAGATGCCCCAGAGTCAAACATAGCATTGTGAAGAATCTTATCATGTATGTTTAAGCTCACATAGATGGGAGGAATTCCTCCTTCAAGTGGTTTTCCATTAACTTCTGGGCCAAAGATTAATTTGGGCTAGTCATTAAAAAGATTAACTGAGTCTTCAGTTCCAGTAATTTTCCGTGATCTATTAATTTGGGTTCAGTAGGCATCATGTTTAGCTAATTTAGATAATGGGACCACAATTTTTAGCTTACCTACTTTAGTTTCTAGATTAAATGGTTTTTCTATTTGGGCCTTTGGATTTCGAACAACAGTATTCTCTCTGTTTTCAGTGTTTTCTGTGTTTTTCTCCTTTTCAGGAGTAGAATCATGATTTGATGATTCTCCTGAATCAACCTCTGGAGGTTCTTCCACAGTTCCCTTGGAAGGAAGGGAAGTGGAGGGCTGTTTATTGTTTGGTTGATTATCAGAGACATCTTCAATTATGGGGTTAGAAGGATTAGTGTTTGATCTAGAAAGAATATGTATAGGTGTGGTTACTGTCTTACCTTTTTTGGGCTGATTTTTCTTATTCATTTCAGGGACATCAATTCTCCTACTTCTTAGGTTGTATTGCTTATGCACCTCAAATATGGTTGTGTCATATCCTTCTCTAAAGTCGAATGATTCCCATGATTGAGTTTGGACTTGTTTAAGTATATGGGCCTCTTGATCTTCTTGGGTCAAGAAAACTTCTCCTTCATTACTAAGCCCCATCAAATTAATTTTAGTATCTTCTTCTGGGCCTTCAGAGTTGGAAGATTTTGCATAATTCTCTTGGAAAGGGGGTCTAATGTTTTGGTCAAGACCATTCTTTCCAGTGTTCGGGTTTTGATTTTTCCTGAAATTAGGATTTCTCCCTGTATTAGTTTGCTAACTATCCCAAGGGGATTTCCTTTCAATTATTTCCACTTTGGTTCCTAGTCTGTCCATTCCTTTAAAAATGGCATCTAGCTTTTGTTCAAAGGGTGAGATTTCTTCCTTTAATGGTATCCTCATTTCACTCCTAGCCTTAGCTTTTTTAGATAGTAGGTTGGCTTCAACAATGACTGCTATGCTTTGCATATTTTCCAAAGTAGGAGGGGCTCGTTCTCTTAGCTAGAAAGCCATATTAGAATCAAATCCATATGGGAATTTGATTAAGGCTAAACCAGGTGGGGGTCTAAGATCTAGAGGGATGGCATTATACACATTGTTGAATCTAGTGCAATAATCCTGCACAGTTTCTTGTGTTCCTCTCTTTAGGTTTTCGCATTCAGATAGAATCTGAAAAGGGTATTTTCTTTTCTCCCACCTATTTAGGAATTGTTGATAGAGAGTTCCTCGGCTGCCTATACTATTTGCTGCTAAACCTCTGAACCAAGTTCTAACTTCCCCAGATAAACTCTGAACGAATATTCTCATTTGCACATCATCAGTATCTATTTCATAAATTTCAAAATAATCAGTCATCTTCTTGGTGTGTTATTGAGCTGTATAGGTACCAGTGCCATCAAAAGTAGTGATCTTACTTTGGTAATCTTGGGGCATGGCACCTAAGTTTCCTGGTAGTACCAGGGGGGCATATCTGTTTGCCATTGTTGCTGGTAATGGTGAAACAAAAGTTGGGGTTGGAATAACAGAGGATGTTTGAGTTATGGACAAAGAGCTAGAGGTAATGATTTGATGTGGAGTGGTCTGAGGTTGAGAGATATGAGGGAATGATGATGAGCTTGCAGAAACAGAAGTGATTACAGAGGGATTAGGGGTTCCTTCAATGGTAAGATCAGATTGTGGTGAGTTCTGCAAATATCTATCAATTGACAAATTGGCTGCTTGGAGCTCTAATTCTCAGATGAACTCTGGGTCTTGGACCAGGTCAACTAATTCAGAATTGGATGAAGTCCTAAACAAAGAGGTTTCAAAGTATTCATCAAAGGGTTGGTCTTTGAGGTAAATCCACCTAACAGGATAAGATGAAGATCTGAAGGTGGGTCGAGGACTAACAAAACTTTCTTGTCTTCTAAGAATTCTGGGGATCAAATTGGGGTTCTCAAACACTTGTGATGGATTGGGATAAGGATTAGCTCTAGTGTAACAAGTCCATTCTGAAGCCAGATTTTTGGGTTTTGTTTTTGGTTTTCTTAACTGATATCAAGCAAACAACTTCTATGATTTCTTTAAGATGCTTTTAGATTTAGGGTTTAAGTTTTATTAAAGATTTGCTTTGATTGAGGAATTGTTCTTCCCCGGTGGAATCACCACTATGTTATCACTCAGATTTTCCTGGAAGTTTTTAGAAGAAGGAAAGGGGTCCGAGGTAACCACAAAACAACCTTTTAAGTACAGAATCTAGCCAATCTATACTCAGAGAGGGCTTTCTCTTTATGATTTAGTTTTGTTTATGGTATATTAGGCTAGTTATGAAAGTTTGGGGGGTTTTGATTTTGTTTGGTGGTGGAATTTAGGAGCAGATGGATAGAACAAGGTATTTCAGGCCATTGGGCTATGGGGTCAACTAAAGATGGCTTTACTAGATTAGGTTGATTCAACAAAGGAGGGCTTCATAGGGCAAGATAGCTAAACAAAAGACAAATGATAGCTTAAAGGGGTGAAATGGTCTTGAAAAGGAGGAAGGGAAATTAAGAATCCTTCAGCAAAGTTCAAGATTAGGGAAAGTGGGTGATCATTAACAAAAAGAAATTAAGAATTCTTTATTAAATGGTCACAATGATAAACTAAAAAGTAGGGAGCAATTAAGAATTCCCTACCTATGCTAGCTTGGAAGAAAACATTAAGAATATAAACGATTAAAAATACAAAATGCAGTAAAGCTCTTTCTGAAATATACTCTTTCATTTATCGTTCAGATATGGAACACATATGAATATTTAAACAAGAAAACTGTAAAAACATAAGATATAGAATACTTATTTGTTTCTCGTTTGACACAGGAATCTTGTAAAAGTCCTTTGCTTTATTCCTTTCCCAATAAGCCATACAATAGTTGTTCAATAGCACTTCTATTCCAAAATAAAGAGTCTATAGAAATGTCTAAGAATCCACACCAAATACTTCAAATGAAGAAGTATTTATACAAAATTTACATCAAAATATCTCATAACAAAGAGAGATATATTCCTGGAAAACTGAATATCTTTTACATGAATTTAGAGACAGATGGTCTCAAAAGTAGAAACTGAATGTGAACTGCTTGGTTGCTGTCCCTGTTTTTGTTGAAGGAGCTGGAGGTAGGTCCTATGAATGTGCATCTTGTTGTCTTCCTCGTAATTCTATGTTAGCTGATTGATTTTGGTTTTTCACTGATACTCTTTTATCTGTGGCTGATACTCTTTACCTATCTTATCCTTCTTCATCCTTGTTTACCAAAATTGACTATAGTAAATCCTTCAATTTATTTTTTACCATGGTAAATCATAAGATGTCTACCATATTGATCCACCAATCATCCCTTAGTATTCTTGTCCTTGTTAGTTTCCTGAAGATTTCATCTGCTTCTGTGTATTTTACAAAATTTGGTTGTACTGGAAACAAGTGCCTCACTTCATGCTCAATATAAAACAAGTTCTCCAAACTATCATAAAGAACTCTTCCTGTGGGCAATGCCTTGGGTGCAGATGAACTCGCAGATGAATTGGCTTGATTATTAGCATACTGGTATAGTTTTTTGAAATAATCATCCTACCTCATTAGCTTGTCATTGATGACTAAAGGACTTAGAAGTCCTTTACTTTGTAAAATGCCAAATTTCCCCATAAATTCATTTATGTCTACTTGCATATTTTGACATTTGCGTTTTAGGCCTTGCATTAGACTCCTGTTTGTTTATACTTTCTTTATTTCAAGGATAGTTCCAGTCCTATCCTCAATGTTTAGCTATTCTAACTGATACCTATTTCTGCTGTTTAGAAAGTTTATCAATCTGATAGCCTCTTCAGGCTTCCCTCCTAGTTCTTCCTTGGTTTTTTCAATCTCTTGGAGAGCAGCTTTCACCAAGTCAATTTGTTCAAAAATGATTTGAATTGATGACCAAATATCATTGATTGATTCAATGATATTGGTCCATAATATCTTTTTGATGTCAGTCAAAGGCTTTTCAAATGTAAGATCCTTTTCTAGTGTTTTAACCTGTTGAGTCAAGCCTTTGTTTTTCCTTACCTCTTCAGCAAAATTAAATTTTGACACATCATACTTTTGTTCTAAAGTAATGAATTTCTCCTTTACCTTTTGTAGTTCAGTGACCTGGAGCTTCATTTCCTCCATGGACTTGATTAATTCTTATGTGCTTTGATTTGAAGTTCCTGCCTGTGATGTACCTGTACCTGTTACTTCTAAAGTTTTAGTTGTTGTCGAAGGCACATTTGGTGCTAAAGTAGTTTCCAATGTAGAAGGGACTGCTGTAGAAACCACTGGTACTACATTTTGAGGCTGAGAGGTCGACT
This sequence comes from Pinus tabuliformis, assembly GCA_031772625.1. Classification (NCBI taxonomy): domain Eukaryota; kingdom Viridiplantae; phylum Streptophyta; class Pinopsida; order Pinales; family Pinaceae; genus Pinus; species Pinus tabuliformis. Next base: position 2,026,315,948 of record CM062816.1, read on the forward strand.
CACTCTGCCTGCTTTGTAGTGTTTTCTATAATTCCTACTTTGTCTCCTTTAATTGCTCATTTAGCTTGAGGACCAAGTCCATAAGCTCTTCTTCATTCTTCTTTTCAATCACTTCAGCAGTCTGTGGATGCATGAGTGGTGGCAATTTCAACTGCTTTCTCAGGGCAGCTATATCTTCATTCTTTTTCTTTATCAGGGCCTCTGCAGCTTTGATATCCTTTGGGTTATGGCCCAACTCAATAATCAAATCTTCCAATGTTTTAATTCTATTGTCCTTTGCCTGTGAGGAAGCCTTTTCTAGTTGTAGTTGGGCAGTAGTGTTGTTCAGTGAATTCTCCAACCTGTGTGCCATCATGGCCTTGCTTGTCAGTGTAGAATAAACCATTTCCCCTGTTTGCTTATGCAATTCTATTTGATCTATGGGGTGGATATCTTTGGCCAAGACCTCGAAATCATTTTTGAGGTAGTCTGCAAGTGATTTGGGCTGCTGAACTGTGGGCTTTAGAAAGCTCATATGAATTTTCCCTTCTTTGATGTCATAAGCTGACATCAACCTGGTTTGATTAGTAGGGGCCATATTTAAGTATTGAGTGTAGGCTTGGGCCTTTAGCTGTTCATTTTTGGCCTTTATTTCTTTTAATTTTCCTTTTATATCTATGGTCTTGTCAGATGAAGACCTGAAAGAAGAAACTTCAGTACTTTGCTGTCTTTCAAGCTCCTATCTTTGTGAACTGGAAGGTGTCTCACCTATTGGAAATGTATGTAGACTGTCTCCACCTTCTTTCCTTAAACTCCCTATTGTTTCCTCAAAGAATTATTCCTCTGAATATGGATTTATCCTGTGCCTCTTAGCACTAGGTTGGTCTGAAGGACCATTGGCATGGCTAGTTACTTCCCTGTCTCTTTCCAAGTTCTTTTCCTCATTCAAAGGAGTTTGCAAAATTGGGAGATTTCCCATATTTACTTGAGCTAAATGGGGCTGTGGGGGGGCCTCTTCTGCAGATATTTCAGGCTGCTCTGACATCTCTAGTTGTTCTCATGCTGGAGTACTTGTTCCTTGATATTTTTCTTGCGGTGTTTCTGCAAGGGGTACACTAGTTTCCTGTGAATGCCTTTTGTTGGGTGTGGAGCCTGATTATCTTCTATATTCAAAGGTATCACCACATTGGACCCTAGTTCGAAATGGGGGTGGCAACGCCGCCTGTAAAATATTCGCAGCAGGGGGGGTGGCTGTTATCACTCAGGTTGTCCTTTTGATCAGCGCAAAAGGATACGGCCGAGGTAACCACAGACCAATCTTTGGACTGCAGGTTCTAGCCCACCTGCAATCAGAGAGGGCTCTCTCTTTCTGATTTAGCTTTGTTGGAGATGATTTTAGGCTAGTTATTGAGTTCAAGGGGGTTTTGTTTAAGTTTTGGTGGGAAGGATGATATTTCAGGTAAAGAGGCAGGGATAGCACGAAAGTTTTAGAACCATTGGGCGTGGAGTCAAGGAGTAAGACTGCTGGTGTGTTTTCTTGGTCACAAGAAAGAATATGGAGCAAGATAGCTGCATATGAAACAATCATTCAAGGTAAAAGATGGATTAAAGGCAAAGGAATGAGAGGCAATTAAGAATCTCTCAGTCAATTTAGCAGAAAGGAGATAAATGAGCCCTATCTAGGAGCAGTTAAGAATTCCTAGATAACAGTCATTCATATGTGAAATAGATCAAACATGAGCCATAAAGGAATTCATATTTATGCCTAAATCAAGAGGAAAACATTAATAAGCCACAAAAACTGAGCATAGAGTGCGGCTAAGCAAATTCTAAACCAATCCTTTGTTCTGTAACTTAAGCATATGTGAAATTGGAATAACAGAGGTAAGAAACACTTATTGATTCATACTGCAGCACAAGAATTCCACATTCATTTCTTCAGACCATTAGACACAGAGCAGACAGTCATTCCTCCAAGCTTTTCAGCAATCTTTGATTAGTTAAAAGATTTCAGATATCCAGTGCGAGTCTCTAATGAAGACTATCAACCTACCAACCCTTAAAACAATACAGAGGGTGGTATATACAGGGAAAAATATCAAAACCGGTCTATTACAGCTTGACCTAAACAGGTCCTAAAGAAAATGATCACTTTAACCTAATCCTATCCAGCAATAAATGCAAGAAAATATCTTTGAGCTGCGCTGAGGGCAGCCGTATCAAAATTGAGTTAATGTGTTGTCCTTGGTGGCTTGGTGTAGTGTTTCTGCAATAACTGTGCATGGGTCTATGGTCCATTACTGTTCGGCGGCTTTAAATGATTTAACTGTGATTTGAGAGAATTAATGGGCTTACACCACTTTATTTGACTTTGTTGGAGGCCATTCAATGCTAAGTTGCCTTGGGAAATGAAGATTTTGATTAAAACATCCAACTGATACTCTTTTCCGCTCCATCTTTCCTCTGATACTCTTTCGTAGTGGAAACGAGTCGTTTCTCTCTTTCGCTGTGTATGAAACTATCAAATCAATAGTTAATGGCCGTTGTTCGGCCCTCTGCTGCTTTAAAAACTATGTTTTCCCCTTTCTGAATTCCTCGCGAAGAAAAACGGGTCATTCTGCGCCTTTCGGGCTTGCTGGGGGCTGCTTAATGAGGGTCTTTCCACTTTTGCCCATTTCTCGTAGCCATGCGCGATTAGCGCTAGGCGCTAATCACGCATTAAAAACTGCCTCAGAATTTGAATCCAAGCTTCCTAAGAACGATTTTCGCCTTCGCGCCTTTTTTACTGATGACGTCATGCTGACGTCAGCATGCGGGTGGGACCCAGTATGGCGGTGACGTGGCAGGGTGATATCAGCGTGTACGGCGGGTGACGTGGCATTTACACAGTGGCAGTGACGTGGCAGGGTGAGTAGGCAATGCGGTGGTAGGAGGCCAACGCAGGCAGATGATGTCGGCGGGTGACGTGGCATTGACGCAGGAGGGTGGAAGCAGTTTTCGGTTTTGGACGCACCGCCTTTGGGCAAACGGCGATATCGGAGGAGGGGCTCCGCCACAATGGAGAGGGCGACACGTGGTGGGAGTACGGCGGGAAAATCACCCATCTCCCAGACGCTAACCCTCGGGCTGTTTGGGATATGAGGTGGCCTGCCCACTGTAGATCTGGGGCGCGGTCGGACGGCCGGCGACATGGACGAGGCTGTTGAGGGTTAAGGGACGGGCACGCGAATATTCAAATTTTAATACAATGCCACGGGGGGGTTTAAAACTTAGGAAATGTGGGTTTTTTGGGGATTTTTAAAGTGAGCGGGTCGAATATTTGGTGGGTAAGACCTTAGGATGAGGCGGAAAATGGGTTTTTTCAGGGTTAGGGCTTAGGGGAAATGGTTATTAGTTTGACCAGAGGTCAAACTAACCCCTGTAAGGACACAGATGGGCTAAAAACAGCCCCAGCTGGACTGTTTTTTCCCAGACTTAGATGAATAGGGCTATAGTGCTAAGGAGGGGGTATTATTATATTTTTGGGATTTTTATACATCGTTTTAGTAGGGGAAAGGAAAATAGATAGGGGGCTATATAGTACAGTCAGTAGTTAATATGACAAGTGATAAGAAAGCTCTAAGTATGTGAATCTTAGGCTGTAAAGGGAAAATAGAACTTGTAGAAAAGGTATGAGTGCCTCTAAGTAAAGCAGATCTGTACTTAGGCAAATGATATGAAAATGATGAAACTAAGAGGAATTAAGCAGATCTTGACCTCTTCGGGGAAGTTAGTAAGTGATTTAGGGAATAAGAAGAAAGGGGAGTTAGTGATGTCCAGCTTGAGCTCCTCCAAATGGAAAACTACCTCCAACCTGTGATCTGAAAAGATATAACACTTTAAAACACAAAATTGATCATGAATCATCATTATGCAGCCTCAAAACTACCTACCCAGCCTACTGGCCTAACATTTTTTCTTCTGTTTGGTTTGGGTGCACTTAGACTTGCAGACCCAGCTTTACAATTTTTCTTTTTTTCTGTCCTCCTATCTAAGTCTACACTTATTTCGGCCAAGGACCCAGATTAAGAATTTGGGCTCCTTTGATTCTATACCTATCTACAAATCTGCCAAGATTAAGCTGTTTGGATAGATATCATTCTCTATATTCTAAAACAAGAAATTGAAACCTAGGGAGGCCAAGATTAAACTGTTTGGCCTTCCCTTAACTGAAAACTCATCTAAATTGGAATATAGCAGTGGCATTTGGACTAGCACACTTTCATGGCCTTTTCTTTGACCTCTTTTGGAAATGTGGAACCTTGCAGCATGAAAGATGACATATTTGGCATGTAAAAATGTCAATCATGAAATATGAACACCTGTTGCAATAGGAGGCTAACAGTGGCTCCACTTGGGGATGGCTTTTCCTTGTGAAAAGCTAAGAACAGTAGGTTAGACTGCCTTGATATTCTATGGTTGCTGTGGATTGAAAGAATTTCTTTGTACTGGCTGCTGCTAAAAGTGTAAAAACTTTGAAATATGAAAAACTCTCTTCAACAACTGGGCTACTGTGAACTGTATAGCATCGCCTGCTTTCTTCTGCGTGCTTGCTATTATGTAGCATGTTGCTTGAGCATTGTGCCTTTGAAACAGTCTCAGAACATGGATCAAAACTGATGTGTTTGCCTTAGCCATTGGTCTAGAAACAGCTGCTGATATGAAACTTAAGACTGCAAGACTACAAACAGCTTCTTTTTGCCATGAATTGCTGTGATATGACAGTGTTACTCTTGCTGTTTTGTTGAGATTAGTGCAGAGACAGAGCTTTTTAAAACTGGAATACTTGCATTGGTTGTGTCTTCACAAAATTTACTACTGCTCCTCCAACATTCGGAAAAATAAAACAAAGTGCTGATATATACAAATATTACTGTACAAGAAATATATACAGAGCTGCATTGTATCCCTTAGAAGGGATCATGGTAATGTTTCAGCATACGGCCATTAACAGGGCCTTCTTTAGCAGAGTTGCCCTCTGCAGATTTGAGAAAATATGTGTTATTTCCCTGAAAAACAGAAATAACGAATGGCCCTTTCCATAAAAAATCAAACTTGGCATGTTTACCCTTGTCTTCTCTTCGTGAGTCCCACCTTAGAACTTTGTCACCAATGTAGAAATCCTCAGCCTTAACTCTCTTATCAAACATCTTTTTGAGCTTTTCTTGCAAAATTTGAGCTCTGTCATAAACTTGTTCTCTGGTTTGCTGAAGATGAATGGTCTGATTAATCCTTCTTTGAATGTCATTTGGTTCAGCCTGAATTTCCTGTAACAATCTGATACTAGGGATGCCCAAGGATGAAGGAAATCTGGCCTCCATGCCATATACTAGCTCATAAGGGCTCATCCCAATAGATCTCTTTATTGAAAGTCTGTCTACCCATAGGGCATTTACCAGCTTCTTGTGCTAGTTCTTCTTGTTTTATTCTAGCACTTTCTTTATGATGTTGATGAGGCTCTTGTTGGATGATTCAGCCTAGCCATTACCTTGAGGGTAATAGGATGTAGAGTGGCCCAAGGTAATATGAAATTGGTGGCAAAAATTGATCATCTTTTTGGATTTGAAGGCAGTGGCATTGTCAGTGATGATCTTCTCAGGGCAGCCGAATCTAGAAAGGATATTGCACTTGAGGAATTGGATAATGATGGTGTCATTGTCTTGCCTACATGGGATGGCTTCAACCCACTTGGTGAAATAGTCGGTGGCTGTTAAAATCCATTTTTGCTGGCCTGAGGAAGAGGGATGGATTTCTCCAATGAAGTCAAGACCCCATTGTTGAAAAGGTTTTTCGGTTGAGATGGGTTTCAGGGGCAGGGGCAACAGCTTTCTTTTTCCCTCAAAGATTTGGCATTTGTGACATGACATGGCAAATTTCTTTACATCTGCAAAAAGAGAGGGCCAGTAGAAACCGCGCTTAAAATTTTATCAGCAGTGGAATTCCAATATAGATGTCCTCCACAGTCACCTGCATGGAATTCTTTCATGATATTGTTAGTTTCACTCATGGTTAAAAAATTAAGCAATATACCTTCATGATTTCTCCAAAATAGTGCACCATCTATGACACAAAACTTTAAAGCCTTCATTTTCAAAAATCTTTTCTTGGTTCTGGAGAATCCTGGGAGAGCAAACAAGTTTAACAGTATAAAACATATATCAGCATACCATGGGGATTGCAAAAATGTTTCACTGATCTGTGGAGTCGCCAGCTCCTGTTCATTGTCCAGTTGGTTAATGTCCAAGGCTTGAAAGTTTGTTTCGGACATCAGTTTGGCTAAACCTTGTCCCTTTATCAGTTTGGTTGGTTTTATTTCTATGTCATACTCAAGGATGTTTGCAATCCACTTGCCTCTTTTGCCTTCTAATCCCTCTTGGGTTAGTATGTCTTTTACAACAGCATTTGGGACATAGGCAATCACATGTGAATATAAAATGTACACTCTGAAATCCTTGATTGCCTTAACGAGTGCATAGGCCTACTTCTCCATGATTGGGTACTTCAATGGGGCATCTCTTAAGGCTCGGCTGAAAAATGCAATCAGCTTTTCAGCTCCCTGTTCATCCTTTTGCAGAAGGACAGCAGCTATGGTGTGATCAGATAAAAAAGAAAAAATGATAAAATCTTTGTCAAATTGTGGGCTAGTGAGGACAGGGGTTTGGGTTAAGGAAGATTTTATACTCTCAAAGGCCTGCTTGGTTTCAAGAGACCATTTTACCTTGGCATCCTTTTTTAACATGTTGCTTAATAATCTTATCATCTCGGCTAGATTTGGAATAAATCTCCTTAGGAAATTGATCTTTCCAAGGAACGCTTGCAGCTCTTTTATGTTTCTGGGATATGGGATTTGGAGGATGGCTTGGATTCTTTCAGGATCAATTCTAATCCCATCTTTTGATATGATGTGGCCAAGTAATTTGCCTTCTTCAAGGCCAAAGAGAGACTTCTTGGGGTTCAGGGAAATGCCATATTTCCTGCATGTCATGAATATTTGCCTTAAGTGTTTGAGGTGCTCTTGATCAGATTTGGAAAATGGGGTCAAGTCATCAAGGTAAACAACTAGGAAATCATGTATTTCCTTGGCAAATGCAATATCCATTGCTCTTTGAAAGGTGGCACCAGCGTTTTTTAGTCCGAATGGCATCTTTACATACTTAAATGTTCCCCACGGTGTGGTAAAGGCTGTCTTGTCTTGGTCATCCGGGTGAACAAGTATTTGATTGAAACCTGAAAAGCCATCTAGCAAAGAGATTCTAGATGACCCCACTACTCTTTGTAGGATGTGATCCATCTTGGGCAAAGGATAGTGGTCTTTTAGGGAGACTTGGTTTAAATTTCTCAGATCTACACAAAGTCTAATCTCACCTGTTTTCTTTCTTGTGGGAACAAGATTGGATACCCATTCAGAAAATCTGATGGGTGCTATGATACCTGCTTCAAACATTCTTTCCACTTCCTTCTCAATCAAAGGGAGAAGCACAGGATTGATTATCCTTAGTTTCTGTTTGAAGGGCTTTTGGTTTGGTTTTAAGGGAATGGTGTGTTGGATTACTGAGGTGTCATAGGACTTCAAGTCCTCATAACTCCAAGCAAATACATCTTGGAACTTTAAATAAATCAATATACTTGGGCTTTTGATCAGGTGGCAAATTTTTGGACAGTTTGATCATTTTTGGCTTCTTTGCTATCCCAATGTTGTGTTCTTCTATATCAGAGTTCAATGGTTGCAATTTTGGTTTTTTAGGAACATCATTTGCATCAAACATGTCTTCTAATGGGGTTAGGCCAGCAGGCAAAAAGTTATCCTTTAAGTCAATGATTTCTGCCTCTGTTTTGGCAATTTCCTCCAAATGCATTTGTTTCAGTTGTTCTATGTTTGTTTTGTTAAAAACAGTTGGGTTTAGGATTTGTTTGGCTGTTGCAGCTGTTACAGCCTGCTGAATTTCATTTGTTTGTTGTTGTTCATCCGTCATAGCATCCATGTCAATGTTAATATTTGCAAATTCATGCTCAAGAGTGAGGAAATTATTAATCTGGGCATCATTTTCGAACACTTGCCAATCTTTAACGTTATTTGGGACAGCAGGCCTATGTTTTATTTCAGCTGTAAAATGATGATTTGGCTCAAAGGGAAGCTTGCATGTACTAGCAAAAGTGGCTAGGCTGTGTGCATGAATGTTATGATCTCTTGAGATTTTGGCAAGCTTGGATTCAGTGAATGCATTGAGTATATTAGTGGCAGCAGTCCTATAGGCCCTCATTCTATTGTCATTGGTAACAAAGTTACCTTTCATCTGTTGTATGATTAAATCAGAGTCACCTAAAATGGACACTTTTGCAGCTCCTAAAGCTTTGAGCAGTTTAAGGCCTAAAAGCAGAGCCTCATACTCTGCCATGTTGTTGGTGCATTTAAAGTTCAGTCTGTAGGCATGGCCTTCTGCATGATTGTTATGTGTATTGTGAATCCATACACCTGCCCCTGCTCCTAACTTGTTGACAGAGCCATCAAACTCTAAATACCATGTGATTTCTTGCTTGTGGTTAGTACTAAGAGTTTCAGCCCTTTTAGGATTGGGCAGATTTGCAGTTTCCATTTGGGGAGGTTCTTCTTGTATGCTGGCTGCATTAACTGTTTTGACAACTTCATCAGTATGTGCAACCGACTCTTCATTTATGTGTGTTTGTTGTTCTAGAGCCAAAGGCTCATCATCAGTTGGAGAATTTGTATCATCATTAAACAAAATAAAAGAATCCATATCAGAATGGATTGAGTAAATGGGAAAATTTTCAGGCTTACTCTCACTACTTACCACATATTTCATGAGTGTTTCTCTATACAGTCTCTTTGGTTGCCCAAAGACTGAAGTAGTGGCATAGGAGAGGTCTAATTGGAGGGATCCTTGGAGCCTTGCTCCCCATGATCTTGATAGGAGCATACCGTACTTTGGTGGGATGTCAGCCACCACCACATCCATGAGGATGGTCTTGTTGGGATATTGGACTAAGGAGACAAACAAGTCTTTGATGAGGCCTAAACACTTGACTTGACTTGAGTCAAAGGAAAATAGATCTTTGTAGGGTCTTGTGATATCAAGGTTCAGCTTTTCCATAACTGCTTTGGGCATAAGATTGTGTGATGCTCCTGAGTCAAACATAGCGTTGTGCAAAACTTTGTCATGTATATGCAAACTGACATAAAAGGGTGGAACAAGTCCATATGTTGATTTTCCATTAACTTGTGGACCAAACAGCAGCTCTGGGGTATCATCTAAAACATTTACATCATCCTTGTTCTCAGGGATTTGAAGTGATCTTTGAATTTGTTGCCTATACACATCATGTTTGGCAAGTTCTGAGAGGGGAATGGATATCTTAAGTTTTCCAATCTCTGCTTCCAAGTTAAATGGCTTCTCCAATGGAGTCTTGGTGTTGATAATGGCAGTTTTTTCTTCTTCTTTTGAATTACCAGCGATTTGCTCTTGTTTATCAGCATTATGGGAATTGATTGTTTGCGGTTTTCTAGTTTTAGGAGAGCTTTTTGGAACACTGGTCGAATTTTGCTCAGAGGAAGAAGGTGGTAGATGCTGATCAATAGAAGGTTGTATTTCTGTTATGTCTTCTACAGTAACTTGATGCGGGTTTGGGACAGGTATATCAGCTGGTTTTGTTATGACAGCCTTGCCTTTAATCTTGTTGGGCTGTTTGCTATCCTTTGGTTTGCTAGGTTCAGAAATGTCAATGGTCCTAGTTCTCAGCTTATATTGTTTGTGTACTTCATACACAGCAGTATCATAACCTTGTTTAAAATCAAAATACTCACCAAACTTAGTCTGAAATTGACTAAAGTCATGCTCATCTTGGTCTTCTTGGCTCAGGAAAGTTTGATGCTCACCCTTTAGATCCATCAGATTCATGTGAGTGTCTTTTATGGGTTCACTAGAAGTGGATTCCTCGGCATAGTTTTCTTGGAAAGGGGGTGTCATGATCTGGGCTTGACCTACCAGCATTTGTGTTCTGCGTTTTCCTAAAATTTGGGTTCCTTATGGTATTGGACTGTTGTCCTTCCCATGATGATTTCCTCTCAACACTTTCTACTCTGTCTCCCAGCCTTTGCATGCCACTGATAATAGCATCAAGCTTTTGCTCTAAGGCTGAGGGTTCTTCCTTAAAGGTGGTTCTTCTTTCCATTCTAGCTCTATTTCTTTTGGCAATTAGGTTGGCCTCTACGCTAAAAGCAACATTTTGCATGTCTGCAAGGGTTTGAGGGGCTCTTTCCTCTAACTGGTATGCCATATCTGGGTCGAATCCATTAGGGAATTTATACAAGGCAAGGTCAGCGGGTGGTCTTAAGTTCTGTGGTATTGCATTATAGACATTATTGAACCTTGCACAGTACTCCAAAACAGTCTCTTGAGGGCCTCTTTTAATTGTATCATATTCGGCTAGTATGTGCAAGGGGTCTTTCTTTTTCTCCCATCTGTTGGTAAAGGATTGGTAAAGCTCATCCATAGTGGTTATGGAATTTGCAGCAAGTGATCTGAACCAAGTTCTTACATCATCTGTTAAACTCTGAACAAAAATTTTCATTCTCACAGCATCATCATCTATGTCATAGTTGTCAAAATAGTCTTGCAACTTCTTGGTATGCTGAAGTGCAGTGAAAGGACCAGTACTATCAAAATATGTAATTTTGGATTGGTAATCTTGAGGTAAAGCCCCATGATTAGTAGGCAGTTGCAGGGGTGCATATCTATTAGCCATATTCACAGGGATAAGTGGAACAATAGGAACAATAGGAACAATAGGAACAGCTGGAACAACAGGAACAATTGCGACGACAATAGTGGTAAAAGGAGTATGTGCAGTGAATGAAGGTGTGGAAGGAGTGCTTTGAGGATGATGAACAAAGGGAAGCAAGGGTTGAACGAAATAAAACCTTGACAGGAGTTGGAACACAGCTTGGGTGAGCTGCTTCAGGACTCAAATCAGCAAAATTTTCTTGTCTTTGTTGCTTCCTAAAGATCTTTGGGATTAAGTTCGGATTTTCAAAAGCAGCTGGGGATTTGGGTCTGGATTTGACCTTGTTTATCGTGGATTCTTCTTGGGAGCCGGCTTCCGAATTGTTTTTGGTGTTTTTCTGGGAATGCTTTTAGAATCAGCAAGGAACTGATCAAAATTTGGGAACAGTTATCTGCAGCTTAAAAATAGCATGAAGATTGACTGAAGCAGCTTTTATTTACTCCTGAAAATGCAAAGCACGAACAGTTTCAAAGGCTCCCTGGTTGATATTCAAACTTCATCTGTAGTTTTAAGGAGCAGACAACACTTGAACAATTGATTTGGTCCCCAGCGGAGTCACCATTATGTTATCACTCAGGTTGTCCTTTTGATCAGCGCAAAAGGATACGGCCGAGGTAACCACAGACCAATCTTTGGACTGCAGGTTCTAGCCCACCTGCAATCAGAGAGGGCTCTCTCTTTCTGATTTAGCTTTGTTGGAGATGATTTTAGGCTAGTTATTGAGTTCAAGGGGGTTTTGTTTAAGTTTTGGTGGGAAGGATGATATTTCAGGTAAAGAGGCAGGGATAACACGAAAGTTTTAGAACCATTGGGCGTGGAGTCAAGGAGTAAGACTGCTGGTGCATTTTCTTGGTCACAAGAAAGAATATGGAGCAAGCTAGCTGCATATGAAACAATCATTCAAGGTAAAATATGGATTAAAGGCTAAGGAATGAGAGGCAATTAAGAATCTCTCAGTCAGTTTAGCAGAAAGGAGATAAATGAGCCCTATCTAGGAGCAGTTAAGAATTCCTAGATAACAGTCATTCATATGTGAAATAGATCAAACATGAGCCATAAAGGAATTCATATTTATGCCTAAATCAAGAGGAAAACATTAATAAGCCACAGAAACTGAGCATAGAGTGCGGCTAAGAAAATTCTAAACCAATCCTTTGTTCTGTAACTTAAGCATATGTGAAATTGGAATAACAGAGGTAAGAAACACTTATTGATTCATACTGCAGCACAAGAATTCCACATTCATTTCTTCAGACCATTAGACACAGAGCAGACAGTCATTCCTCCAAGCTTTTCAACAATCTTTGATTAATTAAAACATTTCAGATATCCAGTGCGAGTCTCTAATGAAGACTATCAACCAACCAACCCTTAAAACAATACAGAGGGTGGTATATATAGGGAAAAATATCAAAACCTGTCTATTACAGCTTGACCTAAACAGGTCCTAAAGAAAAATGATCACTTTAACCTAATCCTATCCAGCAATAAATGCAAGAAAATATCTTTGAGCTGCGCTGAGGGCAGCCGTATCAAAATTGAGTTAATGTGTTGTCCTTGGTGGCTCGGTTTAGTGTTTCTGCAATAACTGTGCATGGGTCTCTGGTCCATTGCTGTTCGGTGGCTTTAAATGCTTTAATTGTGATTTGAGAGCATTAATGGGCTTACACTGCTTTATTTGACTTTGCTGGAGGCCATTCAATGCTAAGCTACCTTGGGAAATGAAGATTTTGATTAAAACATCCAACTGATACTCTTTGCCGCTCCATCTTTCCTTTGATACTCTTTCGCAGTGGAAACGGGTCGTTTCTCTCTTTCACTGTGTATGAAACTATCAAATCAATAGTTAATGGCTGTTGTTCGGCCCTTTGCTACTTTAAAAACTGTGTTTTCCCCTTTCCGAATGCCTCGCAAAGAAAAATGGGTCATTCTGTGCCTTTCAGGATTGCTGGGGGCTGCTTAATGAGGGTCTTTCCACTTTGGCCCATTTCCCATAGCCATGGGTGATTAGCGCTAGGCGCTAATCGCGCATTACAAACTACCTCAGAATTTGAATCCGGACTTCCTAAGCACGATATTTGCCTTCGTGCCTTTTTTGCTGATGACGTCATGCTGACGTCAGCATGCGGGTGGGACCCAGTACGGCGGTGACGTGGTAGGGTGATATCAGCGTGTACAGCGGGTGACATGGCATTCACATGGTGGTAGTGACGTGGCAGGGTGAGTAGGCAGTGCAGTGGCAGGAGGCCGACGCAGGCAGATGACGTCAGCGGGTGACGTGGCACTGACGCAGGAGGGCGGAAGCGGTTTTCGGTTTTGGGTGCACCGCCTTTGGGCAGACGGCGGTATCGGAGGAGGGGCTCCGCCACAGCCGAGAGGGCGACGCGTGGCGGGAGTACGGTGGGAAAACCGCCCATCTCCCGGACGCTAACCCTCGGGCTGTTTGGGATATGAGGAGGCCCGCCCACCGTAGATCTGGGGCGCGGGCAATCGGATGGCCGGCGGCATGGACGAGGCGGTTGAGGGTTAAGGGATGGGCGCGCGAATATTCAAATTTTAATACAATGCCGCGGGGGGGTTTAAAACTTAGGAAATGTGGGTTTTTGGGGATTTTTAAAGTGAGCGGGTCAAATATTTGGTGGGTAAGACCTTAGGATGAGGCGGAAAATGGGTTTTTTTAGGGTTATGGCTTAGTGGAAATGGTTATTAGTTTGACCAAAGGTCAAACTAACCCCTGTAAGGACACGGATGGGCTAAAAACAGCCCCAGCTGGACTGTTTTTTCCCAGACTTAGATGAATAGGGCTATAGTGCGAGAGAGGGGGTATTATTATATTTTTGGGATTTTTATACATAGTTTTAGTAGGGGAAAGGAAAATAGATAGGGGACTATATAGTACAGTCAGTAGTTAATATGACAAGTGATAAGAAAGCGCTAAGTATGTGAATCTTAGGCTGTAAAGGGAAAATAGAACTTGTAGAAAAGGTATGAGTGCCTCTAAGTAAAGCAGATCTGTACTTAGGCAAATGATATGAAAATGATGAAACTAAGAGGAATCAAGCAGATCTTGACCTCTTCGGGGAAGTTAGTAAGTGATTTAGGGAATAAGAAGAAAGGGGAGTTAGTGATGTCTAGCTTGAGCTCCTCCAAATGGAAAACTGCCTCCAACCTATGATCTGAAAAGATATAACACTTTAAAACACAAAATTGATCATGAATCATCATTCTGCAACCTCAAAACTACCTACCCAGCCTACTGGCCTAACATTTTTTCTTCTTTTTGGTTTGGGTGCACTTAGACTTGCAGACCCAGCTTTACAATTTTTCTTTTTTTTGTCCTCCTATCTAAGTCTACACTTATTTCTGCCAAGGACCCAGATTAAGCAGTTGGGCTCCTTTGATTCTCTACCTATCTACAAATCTGCCAAGATTAAGTTGTTTGGACAGATATCATTCTCTATATTCTAAAACAAGAAATTGAAACCTAGGGAGGCCAAGATTAAACTGTTTGGCCTTCCCTTAACTGAAAACTCATCAAAATTGGAATACAGCAGTGGCATTTGGACTAGCACACTTTCATGGCCTTTTCTTTGACCTCTTTTGGAAATATGGAACCTTGCAGCATGAAAGATGACATATTTGGCATGTAAAAATGTCAATCATGAAATATGAACACTTGTTGCAACAAGAGGCTAACAATGACTATGACTTTTGGGAGCCCTCCCCTGGTGGGGGGTTTCGGGGGCAACGCCCCCGAAGCTAAAAACAGATGTAAAGTTGCCTTGTAAAAGTATAGTAATTTCTAGTTAATCTGGGCCGTTCATTATTCAGATGATCTGACGGTAGAAGTTATGTTTAGTTTAGGGTTTTTTTTCCCTAGAAGGAAACCCCTCTCTTTGTATGAGGGCATTGTATTTGAGGCTATGTAATAGATGTGTATTCTCTGAGCGAGAAATAGAGAGGTGAGACTGTGAGAGAAAACAGAGGATATTACAGCAGATCTATTGTAGGTTGTGTCTCTTCATTTTTCTGGATAATAGAAAGGAAGGACTGGCTGTTCGGGGTGGACATAGCCCAAACTGGGTGAACCACGTATATCTGTGTCTCTCTTGTATTATGCCTTTTCTGTGTTTATATTTTTGCAATATTTTATGTGTTCCATTGCTCCGTAATATATAATTTTCTAACACATTTGAGAAGTCTCTGCTATGGAGGCACCAGGCTCTGGTGTTGGCTTTTGGGTGGATCCAACTAGTACCTGTTCACAAGAGTCTAGGTCAAGCCTCTTTTCTAAGTCTTTCATCACATTTTCTACATCAACTTGATCACTATCCATTTCAACTAGAGTCCCTTCCTTCCATTCATCCATATTTGCATACTGTTCTATTTCAGGGATTTTGTGATGGAAATATGGTGACAGCTTGTGTTTCATTCTCCTATCACAAATGAAACCTTGTGGATCATACCTCCAAACAAAACTTTTCTTTAGTCTGATTCTTTCTAGGATTTCTTCTGCTCTTTTACCTGCTTCTCTGTTATTGCAAACAAACGAGCCTAGGTTGTCTTTAATTCTCAATTGTGCTTTCTTCTTGGCCTTGGTGAAATGAGTCTGATCAGAGTCTAACATTTGCCTATAATATTCCAAGGCAAACAACCTCATAGGAACATACCTTGGTAGTTTGAATGGAGGAAGTTCACAACCATAAATTCTGATCTCTGTGTGATTCTGGTACAAGTACCAGTCACCTATCTTGTACTGCTTAGAGAGCTGAAGAATTCTTTTGATTTCATCACTAATCCTAGGAGGAGGGCTTCCTGTCAGCATGGTGGTCACTGGGTGGACAAACTGGTCAATGAATTCATTGTATGAATATGGACCAGGTGAATCATGGAAGATGGAAGTCCAAAAAATAACTGATCTGGGATTGCCTTTTGTATCAAGTTTATTGACAGAAAATGGGAACTGGTCAGACTGATAATAAAGGAAAAGGTGATATATGATTGTGGAATACTTAAATACCTTTTCATTCTCTAGTCTCATGAACTGGTCATGGATTTTCTCAGCAATAAAAGCAGCATAATTATATTTGACAGCAGGAGGCTGACCAGGGGTAAAAATGGACATTAAAACTAGGGTCAATTCATCCACATACTCACTAGTATTGAAACCCATGACTGCAGCTATCATATTGACTATGTTTTTACCTATCTGTGTGAAGAAAGATGACATATAGGGAGGAGGATCTTTGGGTTGATGATGTTTATCCATAAAAGTCTGGCAGAGGCGATTGATTTTAGACTGGGACAATTTGGATGATTTTTCTAGTAATTCACCAAGGGAAATGGGGGTGAGGTCTTGACTGGGTTGAAACTGAAGCATCTCATTGATTGAATCTGTAGTAACTATGAAGAGAACCATTTGATTGGGGGACATTATTGCTCTGAGGGTGGGATTGTAATTGGTGTGACATTGATGGATAATGTCAGGGAAAATACGCACAGAGGGGAGCATGTACCTTGGGAGATTTGATTCCCAAAGTCCTATGGGATCAGAGTTATTCAGGTAATTGTCTCGGCATTGACAAAATACTTTTAGGGGATTTTCTTCAGTTACAAGGTCTTTTATTTGAAAATCTTTATCTGCTAAGGGCAGATAATCCAAGTCTCGATGAGGGGTAGTGATAGGTGCTACACTGAGGGCCACGGGGGTTTCCATTCTGGTTCTTGTGGATTCAGAAAGGAAAATCGGGGTTTTTAAGTGGATTTAGTGAAAGAAGAGGGTCTTGGGAATCTTGAATTCTAAATTCAGCAACTGAATTATAATGAAATTTGAGTTTTTTTAGATTAATCACAGAGGAAAGCAAGTATTTACAGGGTTTCTTGATGGAAACTAGTAAATACCCGTTTTTAGTAACGGGCAATGGGATGCAGGTTCACTGGGTGGGAATGGCGGACTTGGAGCTACATCAAACTACAAGTTTGAGGGTGGCTGACGGTTGGGTGTACGAGTTGGTCAACTTCAACGTTTAGGTTGCATGCATGCGCTTATAGATTAAGGACAAAAAACTCTTTAACTTTGTTTTTATGCAAAGTCAAAGCTTTTGGTGGGTTCGGGATTTGGATAGATGATGTCAGCAGGGAAGTGATTTGATGTTTTGTCGGTAGTGGGAGGCAGTAAGTGGTTTTCATCGCACCGCTAGTGGAGGGTAAGTGCTATTTGGGTGAGGCCGCATGATTCCATACAATGTTTGACATGTAGCACAAGTACTATTTATGAAACCACTTTCTATCGCACGCTAAAGGTCGACCACGAAGCTTGTGCGATATGCGCAATGACCATTGAATCTGTAGGATCCGATCGGACGGTTGTCAGGGAGGTGAAGTAGCAGAAGGTTAACGGAGGGTGGGTCCAATATTAATTAATAGTTTGAATCATATCAGGGGTAAAGAAATTGGTTCAAAAAGTTATTAATTAATCGTGGGGATTAATTAATCCTCGTTTTAGCATGGCGGGGATGGGGTTCTTAATTAACTATGGATTAGTTAATTAATCCCATTTATGAGTGTTATTATGGTTATATTTAACCGAGGGGGGTATATATAAAAATTTGGGGTATTTGCATATTTATAATAATACGGGAGTGGGTAACCTTTATATGGGGGAATTATATAATAATATGAATTAGTGGTTAATATGACTTTGTGAAATGCATGCTAAGTTTAAAACATTTTCATATATATATTTAAAACTTAGGCTAAGTGTTAGGCCCCTGTACTACTAGTGTAACCCCTTATTGTTATTAGTACAACCCCCTTATTATATTGATGTACCCATGTAGTGCCCATATTGTTACTATTGTGCCCCATGGAAGCCCACTATTGTTATTATTGTGCCCTTACATTATTATTGTTATGTCAGTTCTCATTATATTATGACCCCCTAGATTCCTATATATAGAAAGGAGGTCTTTTCATTTGTATCATCCAAGAATTGTTCATTTATGTAATGTAAAGGACGTTTCCCCCTCGAAGAGGCTGAATTCTAAGGCGTTGATCTATCTTTTCTATCTTTTTCTGAGCTGGTTTCATAACACTAAGTGAACATGAGAGTTTATATGGAAAGTGTTTTATTTTCCCTAAGTAAAATAGGATTTTAATTAGGAAAAGATTTGTTAGGGAAATTAATAACTTATGAAGGGGTGTGATTATTGGTGAAGGGGCTTAAGTACTTAGGGTGCTATAAATTATTGGGCCAAGGGTCCGATCCCTCCAAAAGTCAGAGAAATGATCTGAGCCCCTCTAACTTTGGTAGATACCTTGGCACTTAGGGGAAATTAGTGAAAATTTAGGGGAAATGAGTAGGGAAGTTAATTATCTTTGACTTTGTTTGATGTGCCTTCCATGTGATACATACCTTTGCCTTGTGATGAATGTAAAGGATTTACCCATTTAAACTTATCATTCACCACACACTTATTCGGCAACCATCATCTACTTACCCTACCTACTTAACCTAGCATTTTTACTTCTTTATTAGGGTGCACTTAAACTGGCAAACCCTCATCAAGCTTTCTTTTCTTTTACATAGTGATACCTATCTAAATCTACACTTATTACATCCAAGGGCTCAGATTAAATTTTTGAGCTCCTTTTATTCACTCTACTTGTCTACTTACCTGCCAAGATTAAACTGTTTGGTCAGATCTTTATTCTCTATTTCTAAAACATGAAATTGAAATATGAACTAATCAAGCTTAAACTATTTGACTATTCATGAATTGTGGCATAGGTGACAAACTGCACACAATCTTTTATTATACAAAAGTAAAAAAGTAGTGGCATTTAGACTTGCACACTTTCCTGGTCTTTTATTTTGTTGGGGTTCATTTTCTTTCATTTTTTGACCTCTTTTTATTCTTTTCACCCTTTGATTTTTCTTTTAGGGTATACCCTCTTTACATTTTTTAATTTTTTGACTTTTTTTTTAATTTTTTACAAATGTGGAAAACCTTTGCAACAAGTAAAGGTATGAACATATTTCAAAGCTTAACCAAGTCAATCATGATATATGACACCTATTGGTATAGGGGCATAATAGTATTGACCCTTGGTATTTGGTCCATGGTATTGACCCTAGGTATTTGGTCCATGGTATTGGTCCAAGGTATTGACAAAGGGCCTAAAGCTATATAAGGAGGAGAAGATCATAAGGCCAAGTGTGCAAGTGGATAAGATTCTAAGGAATACTTCTATTTGAAGTATATTTTATGTTGCAGGGTTATGTTTGGGACTAGATCTGAAATATTTATGTGCTCCTTGAGTTCAATATTGGATCAAGATCATGAGACCTTAAATGACTTATTCTTGAATGATATGATATTGGTTGAGGCTATATCTAATGTTTTGTTTCTAGTTTATTCGTTATCTATCATGATATGGGTTTGTCTAAAGTCTAGAATTGTAGCAAAGTTCTGAGTCAATATTTACATATCTGTATGCAAGCTCGTCTCGACAAAAGAGCATATACACACAGGCTCAGTTCTTTCAAGTAGCATATACAAAAGAAAGGCTTGATGTTTAGAGATGACTGATCTATCAGATCAATATTGCTGATTTATTGCTACTGCTATTTTACTGTTGTCCATCAATGAAGTATTCTTAGATCTGAATGTAAATCTAAATGCATAAGGAGGTTGATATTTGATTGATTGTATAAGTGAGAAGAAGTGTTTTCTGTTGCCTTCCTGTGTAAAGTTCTGTAAGTTGATAGTAGATGTTCAGTAAATTGTTGGTTGGTACATTTTGTGATTCAGAGATTTTATGATTCAGAATTTTTAGAGGTATACACAGGTTGGGCTGAAGGAAGTAGTGTATACACGTAGGTTTTCTTCATTGAAGTAGCATATACAGTTTAAAACATGAATTTTTTAGGTTTCAGTTGGTTCTAAATGTTGATATAGGTTTTTGGGTTTAGCACGGTGTTCTGATGAAAGTGATCTGACTATTTCAGATTAATTGCATGTTGGTTGATGAAGTTTGAGTTTCTAAATTTTCGATGGGTTATTGATGAGTCAGGGTCTTCATATGTCTTGATATGCGCCAAGAGCATACAATCTGAAAATTCATGAAACATGGTCTCTAGTGGAAGAGTGGAGTTTTCTGTAGGCTGGCACCTACGTAATAGTAAACATATTGGCTAGTACAAGAGCTAGGGGGTTGTAGCTCCCTTCCAGTAGACGCTGGAGAATGAGAGAAGGTTGTAAAATTTTGTAGGTAGAGGCCTGCATACTGGTATGAGTTTGCACCAGTACAAGATTGTAAACATATTTTATTATTATGAAAAGAAGACAGAGATGACAGCAACATGTGGTTTTCACCCACATTGGGTTTCCACCTTAAATCTTGGTGTTCATGTGTGTTGCTTATGTGTGATGTTTTATTTTGTTATTACTGCACATGGTTATTGTTTAATGTTTAATAAATTACTAATGCACTGATTAAAGATCAACATATGATGAATTAACTTAATCATAAGTTCACTGGATATACGTTGGTCGCCTTAAGAACAGTTGCATGCACACGCAAGTTCCCTTCACTAAAGTAGCGTATATAAATCTGATTATGGAAATGAAAAATGATTGATTTGAAAATACTGATTCACCCCCCCTCTCAGTATTATTTTGAGGAATGATCATTTCTAAGAGATGAAGCATAAATACTCTTATTCCTCAACTTCCTAGTAGAAAAATTTCAATTCTGGTAGGGATGGAAATTTATTGGTAACATGTTCCTCATTGTATATTGACCATATCTCAATTTGGTCAAATAAAAAATTCTTCAATCTATGCTTCCTTCTACATTTTGGATAGAAAAAATTGCCAAACATAACTCTACTTCCCCTTTCATTTTGTTCATGTGCAATATGTCTAATTGGGAGCTAAATGAATTGGGTATATTAGTGTTTATAATATTCTAACATATTCCCAATTCCCACTCTTCTAACCCAATTTCCAATAGTCTTTCCAATTCTTGTTAATACATCTATGGGTCCTCTACCAATTTTTGAAGTATCCCTAGAGTATTTTCGATAAGACTCAATAATGAAATCATAGGATTGTTGAGAGACATCTCCTCCACCCATCAGGTTGATAAGTTCAATGAAATCACCTCAAACTCCTCTCCATAACAAGATAGCCTAGTGTCTCAAAAGCTACATTTTATTATCACGCTCTATGTGGATTATAGTTAAATATTTCAAAATAATCCTCAAGACTCTTGACTTCATTTTGTATCATTTTGAATAAGTTATCCTTCCCTTATTTGTCTTTGTAATAATCTTGGTATTTCTCCAATAATTTATGTTTCATCTAATTCCGTGTGTGGATACTTTCCTTGCTATGGCCCATGAACCAGTGTAGTGTAACATTCTTGTGTATAGAAAGGAAAAGTTTCAAATTCTGAGCATCTGACACATAATCATAGCTCCTACAAAATATGTAAAATTCAAACTAGAATATGTTATGGTTTTCCTTGGATATACCATGAAATTTTGGAAGCATTGCGTGAAGAATATTCCACATTTTGGTTTCCTCATTTGATTCCTAAATAGGAAATTAGAAGGTGGATGTCTCCTCCTTAACTTCGTGGGCCATCTCTTCTTGATACTTGCTCTCTTCTTCTGAAATTTGTTAGGAGAGTCTAGAACAATTAGCTCTCTAGAGTGGAACTACCCACTTATTATATCTTTAGAAAAAAATTGTTTTTTCTTCATAGAGGATGAAGGTTGTTCAATTTTGGATTCCAGTCCAGATATCTTATGTTTCCTCTTAGCAAGGGGACTTGTGTGGGAGTAAAATAGTTCAATTAACTATGCCCCTTCTCCTCTTGATATTGACCTATGATGTTAGTTTTATGGGGTTTTCTGGTGGAATTAACAAATCTACCATGTTGATCTAACTTTCAGAATGGAAATATTAAAAATAAATTCATTCTAAAACAGACTATTGAAAACAAAAATTGAAAGAAGCATATTGCACAAACTAATAAAAAAATATGTTAGCTAAATCAAATAGAAGAACATCAATTACACCATTAAATTTTCCTCAAAAACGATGCCAAGAAAGATGTTCTCTTTAATTATCTTTTAATTAGCTATTAGATAACTAAGGAATTGTTCATTTAATTAACAATTTAGTGTTTGAATGAACTTTCAAACTGTCATGCATTGCATATATTAGTATAATACTATTAGTTTTCTAATGAGGTTGTAGTATTATAAATGAATGTCACATGGAACAATATTAAAGTTCTTTCATAAGACATCATGAAAGCTAAACCACACTTGCAAAAATAAAATGGCACACTGATCTAATTAGGAATATTAGTTTTGTTGTGCTAAGATCCTCCCCAAATTATAAACAAAAAGCTATTCATGTGCTTAAGGATTCATGAGTTTATTGCAAGTAAAAATGAGTTTTTATGTTATTTTTATGAGCAATTTAACATAAATAAGAAACTGAACATCAACATATAAATGTATAGAACATCACCAACAACACATCAGAACAGGAACTTGATGAAGGAGTTCACCCCTCCTGGGTTACGTCTCCTTGGTCCAACTTCCAATGGCTCAAGCCTCTCTATTATGCTCAAATGTGTAAAAATATGTGTTTACAATGCTCAAATGCTTCTGAAACCTACTCCAATGAGTTCCAAATGTTCAAAAATGGTTGTGTTGCCTCTTTTTGCCCTTGATTTGGTAAAAAATTAAGAAGTTATGGCCTTTCCCAATCTTCTACTAATTGCACCACAAATTCCCCAAAATCTGGCCTCATCCTACAATTTCGCTCGCCAAGCACGATAACGGAGCGACAATTTCACCGAAAAGAAGGTGAAATTGTTGGATAGTTAAAAAGACCGCTAAAGCCTATGAACTGAAATTTGTGGCCATGTGGGGGGCCACATGCCCAGAGTCGAAGGCCCACCTCCGTTGTAGTCGTCACATGGGAAATTTATATAATCTCATGGGTTGGCCCCACATGGGCTAGCTCATTCCTTGAACTCCATGCTTACTGAATTTCAAACAAAACTTGCGGTCCATTCATATTAAGAACTACCGCTGTGGTTCATTGATAATTGGTTGTGTTGTGTGTTGGGAGGTCATAGGTTTGACCCCTGCTGCCTCCTCTTAGACTTTAAACAACATTTTGGTGACCTCTCGGGCTACCACATGGTGATCTCCCGCTAGGCCACATGTCAGCCTGTGGTTGGTCACCCCACCAACCAACCAAAACTATAGATTTCTGATCAATGAAACTAAGCCACTTGTCACCTGGTGATTCATCGAGGAGCACGTTGACCAAGTCAACATCCACATAACCTGCTCAGTCAATGCCACATCTGTAGTACAGACTCTTGACTAGGATGTCCTTTTTTCGAAATTTTTCCTGTTTGGGAAAGTGAACAGAACTTGTTTCTAGAGACATACAGAGTCTATTTCACGTGAAATGAGTTGTGTTAGATTCAATATGATGAGAAATACGTGGTTGTCTAGGCTCCACACCAATCCGACAACTTTGAATTTTTAGCTATTTTTTGAGCACCTAATCATTCCTCCCCACTAGAAGCCTTTTGGACCCCAAAATATCACTTTCATTTGTCCAGAAGGTGAGGGTACAATTCCCTCACCTTTCCAATCTTGATCCATTTTGCCTTTGAAGGATTTTTTCCCTTGAGCCCAACTTGAAGATAATCCACATTCCCTCGTTTTTAAGACCTTGTTCTTCTGTCAAGAATGGTGTCTTATTCTATTTCATCAAGGTATTTAGGAGAAAAATTCTCTATGGAAATAATTTGGACATTCTCTCCTTGATCTTCAATCAAAGGAGGCTCATACAACCTTAAGTTCTCAACAATAACAACAACATAAATTTGCATATTTGAAGGCAAATCCAACTTGACAGCATTGTTACCAATATTTTCCAAAATTTTGAATGGACCATATCTAATTGGTTTCAGTTTTTACCTTCTCCTCGGAGCCTCTCTTTGCTAATGTGAATCCAAACTTCATCACCAACTTGGAACTTGTGATCTACATGATGTTTGTCATTCCTTGATTTTTACTTTCCTTGGCTCTTTTCAAGTTGTTCTTGAACTCTTTGGTGTACCAATTGGATTTGTTCAATGAACCTTATTTCTTTGTCTATGTCACTATGACCATCAATAGAAACATCTTTTCCAAACATGAAATCCAAAGGAGACTTATGCAAGTATCCCAAACATGCCTCAAATGGCTATGTTTTAATTGAAGAGTGCTTGGCCCAGTTGTAAGCGTGTTGAATATAGTGCAAATGTTCATCCCACATATTAGGATGCTTGCTACAATACCCACGAACAAGATGAATCACTGTCCTATTTACCACCTCTATTTGACCATCTGTTTGCGGATGAAAATATGTACTCTTTTTCATTTTGGTTTCCATGAATTCCCATAAGCTTGACCAAAAATTCCAGAGAAAGCAAGAATCTCGATCACTAACAATGGATGTGGGAAATCCAAAATGCACCCATACATTTTGAAAGAATAACTAAGCAGTTTTTTCAGCTATAACTTGTTTTTTACATGGCATCAAAATACACATTTTGTTGAACCTATCCACAACTACATACAAATAATCATGACCTCTTTTTGACAATGAAAGACCTCCTACAAAATCCATAGAAACACTCTCCCACGGTCGTGAAGGAACCAGAAGTGGTGTGTACAATCCTAACTTCCTATTGCTAGGCTTACTGACTACACATAATGAGAATCCTTTAATAAAACGTGAAACACTTTCAAGCATACGAGGCAAAAAACAATAGCTCTGTAGATGTGTCATCGTCTTACTTACACTGAAATGACCAACAATAAGAGAAGTATGTGCCTCTGTTATGATGTTGACTCTTTCTCCTCGTGGAATACAAATCTTGACAAGATGGTACAATAAGTTATCATGCAAATGATAATCCAATTCCTCTACTTGGTTACCTTGACTCAAGCTTGCATAAACATCTTGAAACTCATTGTCTAATGCATATTTCTCAATATAACTTTCATGCAAAATAGAATTATGCTTAAGTAGCTACACTAATAATAGGCCTAGAAAGCATATCAACAACTTTATTGTATATACCTTTCTTATACCTTATTACCAAGTGGAATTGTTGAAGAAAACCCATCCATCAAAAGTGCCTTGATTTCTGCAACTTTTATTGAGATTGCAAGTATTGCAATGGTTGATGATCACTGTGAATGATTGTTTCCTTACCCATCAAGTAGTGTTTCCATTTTTTCACACTTTGCACCAATGCATACAATTCCTTGCCATATGTAGGATAATTAATCACTGCACCATTGAAAGTTTTCAAATGAAAACAGATAGGCTTACCATGTTGCATGAGGACTGCATCCATGGTGTAGTCACTAGCATCAGTCTGAATCTCAAATGAATGTCTCAAGTCTAGAAGTGCAAGTACTGGACCTGAATTGATCTTTCCCTTCAATGCATCAAAGGCCTTTTGTTGTTTTTCTCCCCACTAAAAAACCTTTTTCACACTTGTCAATGCATGCAAAGAAACTGCTATAGAAGAAAAATTAGCAATGATTTTCCTCCAATATTGGTCTGCTCCAAAAAAAATTCTTACCTCAGTAACTGTCTTGTGCCTTGGACAATTCAAAATGACATCAACCTTGGAGGGATCTATTTTCAAATCACTTTCTCCAACAATATGACCCAAGTAAACTAAAGAATTTTTTCCAAACTCACACTTTGACATCTTTAAATACAATTGTTCTTTCCTTAAGACATCAAGTACTTTTCTCACATGCATGACATGTTCATCATGATATTTACTAAAAAATAAGATGTCATCTAAATAGACTATAAAAAATCATCAAGAAACGGCCTCAACACATCATTCATCACATGCATGAATGTAGCATGAGCATTACATAAACCAAAAGACATAACTAACCATTCAAACAAACCTTTTTTAGTTTTGAATGTTGTCTTCCAAATGTCTCCTTTAGAAATTCTAATTTGATTGTAGCCACTCCTTAAGTCCAACTTAGTAAAATACTTTTCATCTTTCAATTGATCAAGTAAATCATCTATTCTAGGTAGTGGGTAACAGTTCTTTACCATAATTTTTTTCAATGCACGAAATTCCACACACATGCGCGATGTTCCATCCTTCCTTGGCACCAAAACAATAGGTGAACCACATGGCGAAGAAGATGGCCTAAATATCCCTTTATCCAACAACTCTTGGATTTGTTTCTTAATTTCTGCACTTTCCATCCTTGAAATTTTGTACACACCAATGCTAGGAAGAGGACAATCTTGTTGCAACTGTATCTCATGTTGGATTCCTCTCTTGGGAGGCAATCATTTTGGTTCCTGAAACATCTCATCATATTGGTTAACTACATCAACAAATTCAGATTTCAATATTGAATCACAACCTTTAAAATCTTCATTATCAACATCATTCTTGGGTTCCATCATTAGAAGCACAAAAGTCTTGCTTGAATTCACTAGTATTTTCATCTGCCCCGCATTAACAAGCGAAAGATTTAGTTTCTTGCTATGAGTTCTCACAATATTTTCTACTCCATCTTTGAACAAATGGTATTTTTTTCATGTCTATGGAAGATATATTTTCTGTCATAGAGATACGGGTTGCCCAAAACTATACCACATGTCTAATGGCACAACATCAAGCTCCACTTCATCTATGAAATTTGCAGTAATGGAAAATTTCAGTTTACACTTTCTAGTTACCTGCAATTGTGCATTGTCACACTCCCATCCAAGTGGATATGGTTTATGATGTGCACTGGTTTCCAAGTTTAAACTTTTCACAATTTTTTCAGAGATAAGATTGGGTTGAGAGCCACTGTCGAAAAGTGTAACAATTTTTCTATGTTTTGAGATCACCCTTATGTGAAAAAGTTCTATCCTCTTATTTTCATTTGGAGTTTCATTGTGTGAATTTGAAGTACTAGTGATAGCAATGGATTATTTTCCCTTCACAACCATGGTTGTAATTTTAGTTTCATCATGAAAATCGGATCCCAAATCCTCTTGAGTGGTTGTAGTTGTCTTTTGTTTTCCCATGTTGTTGAATTTCTTTGGTTTCATTTCGGGATGAAGCTTTCAACAATGAGCTTCAACGTGACCCTCTGTGGAACAATGTTTGCATGTCAATTTCTCCCCTTCCTTGTTGATAGATGAATTTTTCTTTCCCTTCCCTTTGAAACCCTTTTATTTTCCTTTACCCTTAAATGGCTTTTTACTGCCCTCTTCTGGAGTGTTTTTCCCTCTTGCCTCAAGACGAGTGGCTTGCACACACACATCATCTAGATTATTGGGATTAAACATTAAGATAGTATACCTAAGGAAACTATGTAAACCCTTGTACTTCAATAATGTGTCTTGTGATTGCCAATCTACACCTAACATTAGAGGCATTTTTCTGAATTCTTGGGTGTAATCTTGCACATTTTGACCTTTAAGTTGTCTAAAGTTCTGCCAATTCATGATGGATTTTTTCATATAAGTTAGAGGGTAGAATTGTCTTTTACATGCTGCAATGAAATAATACCAATAAATTGAGATCTTACCATGTTTTTTATCTCCTCTTGCATCTTTGATTCCCACCATACTAGTGTTACACCCTCCATTCTCAAGGAAGCCAATTGAATCTTTATGCGATCCCCTTGAAGGTTTTGAATTATGCAATAGACCTCCAACTTACGAATCCAACTATCAAGCTTCTTTGCATTCACTTCACCATTATACATGGGTAGTTCAAATTTAACATCAATTTTAGAAAGGGTTATTTATGATTCTTTTTTAGGTATGTTGATGAGTATGAGTAAGGGTTGTTTTTATTGGAAGAGGGTGAAGATGCCTGTGAAGAAGAAGATGAAGAATATGGTGGAGATGGTGGAGGTTTACCTTCATTTCCATTACCTCCTCCTCCTAAAGAACCTTTTCCTTTAGGAGGTTTGGAGCTTTCACGCTACAACCTGGTTTTCCTCTCTTCATAGAGGACCTTCACCATCTCTATCATATCAGAGAAAGCCTTCCTGAAGAGCTTCTCATCGTCTGTCATTGTAGGCTCTCCTTCATGAGACATGCTCACTGGAGTCTCAAATACAACTTAAGGAAGAATTGGTGTTGGAGATTGTGCAAACCTTGCCCTCCTTCCCCTTGATGCAACTTCAGGGCTTTCAACCAGCTTCCCTTCTCCTATTTTGAGTTTTAACCTTGTAAGCATGACATAAACTTGCAAACAGTTAAATCCTTCTTGCACAAATAAAACCAAGGGCTCTGATACCAAACTTTATATGATTATGAATATTAGTTTTGTTATGCTAGGATCCTCCTTAGATTATAAACAAAATGATATTCATGTGCTTAAGGATTCATGAGTTTATTGCAAGTAAAAATGAGTTTTTATGTTAATTTTATAAGCAATTTAGCATAAATAAGAAACTGAACAACATATAAATGTACAGAACATCACCAACAACAAATCACAACAGGAACATGATGAAGGAGTTCACCCCTCTTGGGATACATCTCCTTGGTCTAGCTTCCAATGGTTTGGGCCTCTCTATTATGCTCAAATGTGTAAAAGGATGTGTTTACAATGCGCAAATGCTTCTGAAACCTACTCCAATGAGTTTAGAATGTTCAAAAATGGTTGTGTAGCCTCTTTTTGCCCCTGATTTGGTAAAACATTGAAGAAGTTATGGCCTTTCCTAATATTCTGCTAATCACACCATAAATTCCCCAAAATTCGGCATCATACTATAATTTTGCCCGCCAAGCATGCTAACGAAGTGACAATTTCATCAAAAACTGGGTGAAATTGTTGGATAGTTAAAAAGACTACTAATGCCTATGAATCGAAATTCGTGGCCACGTACCCAGGGGCTAAGGCTAACGACCCGCCCCCATTGGTCAGCCCCCCACTCCACCTCCATTCTTGTGGTCACATGGGTGGTTTCTATAACTGTGTGGTCTGTCCCCGTACAAGCTGGCCCATTTCTCGAACTCTGCGCCAAATGAATTTCAAATAAAACTCGTGGTCCATTTATATTAAGAACTACCACCGTGGTGCATTGGTAATTGGTTGTGTTGTGTGTTGGGAGGTCATTCAACCCCCGCTTCCTCTACTCGGACTTCAAACAAAATTTTGGTGGCCTCACAGGCTGCCATGTGGCGGCCTCCGGCTAGGCCATGTGTTAGCTCGTGGTTGGCCACCCCACCAGCCAATCAAAACCATAGAATTCCGACCAATAAAATGAAGCCATTTGTCACATGGTGATTTGCCAAGGAGCTCGTTGACCAAGTCAATGTCCACATAACCTACCTAGTGAGCGCCACATCACCATTACGGACTGCTAATTGGGTTGTCCTTTTTTTGAAAATTTTCCTATTTGGGAAAGAGAACAGAACTCGTTTCTAGAATCATGCGAAGTCTATTTTGTGAAAAATCAGTTGTGTCAAATTCAGGATGATGAGCAATACACTGTCATCCAAGTTCCACACTAATTCGACAACTTTGAATTTTGAGCTATTTTTTGAGCACCTAGTCACACACTTCTACTTAGTGGGCTTAAGACGCTTATCGCTATAACACCCAACATAGGTAGAATTACTAATTTAAGTTGTAAGAAAGGAAACATCACTCCTCTACCTAATGGGATTAAGAATATTGTTGTTGTAACCCCCAACATAGGTAGAACACACCATAGAGGCACGAAATAAATCACACAAACATCAAGGAGGTGACTTTCTCAAGGATTAGACAATCTTGAATTTTGTAACAAAAATTCACATGAGATGCAATGCTAGCCAGTTACAATATAAAATGATTAAGCTATAAGTTATGCTATATAATATTCAAACCACAATTATCCTATAAACAATATGATTACAAATAGAACCGATAATTGCAATAATGTAGAACATAGTAAGTAGACAAAGTATTTGGAAATAGAGTAAACCTAAAAATAGAGTACTTGTACTTATTTGACTAGTGAGTTGGAGTATTGTAAGAAAACACCACAACTACTAAACTAATTGACATTTAAAGAAACATTGAAAACTAAAATATATAGTTACATGTAATACTTTCGTAAGGAGGGGGCCCTACCTCCTTAGGCAAGTCACTTGTTATAAAAACAGTTGAATGCTAAGTAATCGCCACATAATTCGACCAAATGAACTGGAAAAGAAATATGAGATTATTGACATATAAATAAATATTTAAAACTAAACTATATAGTTACAGGTAGTGCTTGGATATGGAGGGCCCTCTACCTCCTTAGGAAAGGCACTAGATATAAAAATAATTGAATGTTAAGTAATAACCACACCATTCAAACAAATGAAATGGAAAAAAATATGAGACTATATTAAGAAATCAAAATGAAGATTACAAGCATAGTTTCTCTCTATCCCTATTTGTCCCATGGATTGAGTAGACCTGGGTCTTTATTTACATTACTTAATATCTTAAGTTATCTAGGGAATCAAGGGACAACCATGAGAATATTCATATTCTTAGGTTGTTTCTCTCTGTTACAATGATTTCTCAAAAACATACAAAAGAAAAGATAATGCTAACTTTCTCAACTATGAGATAAGTGGTATATGGGTTACATTCCTGACGTGCTTAGCTTCTCTTTGCTAGAAAATCCTTAACCTTTGTTTCTTTTTTTCAATGGGTACATAATTTTCTGGAAAATTGGTTGTCAACAACTAGAGCTTAACTAAATGGTAAGTTGTGTCAGTTGAGTAGGAGTTGCAGCAGTTACTTCCAATAATCAACTGTCAGTGTGTTGTAGAAATTGTTTCCATGCGAGTTGCCACATCATCCCTCAAACAATTTGTAGCATTAGTCTTAGTCAACAATGTTGAATTAGACTTTAGGAAAATTGCAACATTAGACTTCAGGTGAATTGTAGTGTTGGATGACCCTGTTGTAGCATTGAGTAAAGTGAGTTGCAACATTGGTTTCAAGCATGTTATAGAATGGGTGTTACAACATTGTTGCAATAATGTTTTTAAGGGTGTTGTAACAACACATGGGTGTTGCAATAGTGGGTCCTAGTGATGTCACTATGACAAAGTGTTGGAGATGCAGCAACACACGGGTGTTGCAAGACTTCCATGATAGCGATATGAGGGTGTTACCACTACAACATGGAGGCAGTGTAGCAACACTCAAAGTATTGCAACAAATGCACTAACACAACCTTCCTGAAGTATCTTCTCATGATTTCCCACAAGTTAGAATAAAGAGGTAAATTCTTCCCTAAATATACAAGAATACAAATTATAATAACAAGTAGAAAGATAATTGTATCTTGATAAAAAAATCATTCTTGCAAGCACAAAAAGTGATGAAATGGCATGAAAATGGAAAAATATGTGGAAAAATGTATTGGATGGGTGCTAAAAATATGCTAATTTGGGCACCTGCCAAGCAGTCGAGGTGTCATTTATGAAACTTGATCCCTAGAAGCTACCTTTAGAGCCTAATATTAAAGCTTCTTCCATTGACCATGTTTGTTATCTATACACACATACCTATTTCTTAAAGACTCCTATTGGTACCCATGTATTCACTTAGAGGGAAAGGCTACCATTAGGAGATCATATATGGTTGTTCAAGGTGGAATTATTGGCCCCAAATGCTTAAAATATTTCTTTAATGCCTAAGGCTAGGGTTTCCTCCCTAACCATATTTAGGGACCTATGACCTAAATCACAAGGGAATCACTTAATGAACCTCTAACATATCACATGCATTCGTGGCATACTAAACAATACCCTTAATTTGACTACATATTAGAAAATACCTCTAAAAATCACATTATTTAACCCCTTATCAATACGAACCCAATACACCTTCATAATTTAGAAAACCCTTAACTTCACTAGATATTAAAGGTATCCATTTTTTCATTAACATTTTTTTATACCCCTTTATATTTTTCATTAACTTTTAGCTCCATTTTTTATACGTGCGAATATAAATCCTTTACCCCCTATTATATGCTCAATATATTATGTCATTTTCCCCTCAATATATATCCCCTAATATGAATGCATGTGGTATGGTATTGCTCCCCTAGTAAATCCCCCAGAACTTAAATCTAGTGCTAAAAAACTTCTAATAAAATATCATATCTCCTTTAAAAGGTAAAATATCTCATGTAAATTTTCCATGTGGTGGTTCAAGGCCTTGTTTGTGTCCCTTGGGCCTTAGAAACTACTTTTATAGCTTAAGGCCCAAGTTTCCTACCCCCAACCAGTTACCATGCCTTGTTCATATCCCTTAAGCCTTAGAAACTACTTTTAGGGCTTCAGGCCCGAGTTTTCTACCCCAAACCATGGTTAAGGCATTTATACTTATTTCTAATAGTAAAAAAATCATGAGTATGCCCATATCTCAACTTAAAGGGAGATGATACTCTCAAGAGGCAAGGTGATGGTGGTTTGAGGCATTGTTTTATAGTTGGATGCTTAAAATATTACTTTGGGTCCTAAGGCATGAATCTCATCCCTGGAACATGTCTACCACACCATGATCCATCCTTGGTGCTCAAAATATTCTAAAAATTTCCATATTACAACTCAAAGGACAAATATCACATAGAGAGATCATGTGTGGAGGTTGGAGGCCTCATCGATGGCTTTCAAGCCTTTGAAACTAATGCATAAGTTTCATTTCCTAACTTTCAATCAAGTCTTTAGACTTAAAATTAGTTATCTAAAAACCATGATGGTGCCACTATTACTAATAAGAGGCAAATAATTTAGTTAGGGGGTGACATGTGTGGGTTTGAGGTGTTGTTTTCCGCCCTAGATGGCACACAAAATATTCCTTTAAAACCTAAAGGTTAGGTCCTATCCATCCACCATGTCAAGTACCATTCAACCCATAGCTCATGCTTACAAATTGTAATGGTGCACATAACTCCACTTAGTGGCCAAATATCAGTTTAGGAGGTCATATGTTTTAGTTCAAGGTATTTTTTGTGGGCCTTGATTCCAATAAAATTCACTTAAGGTATACAAACTTAGTTTTCTTCCAAACCATGTTGAGGGCCCCAGGTCTCATAATTAGTGCTAAAACTACTTGATATAATTGATATCCCCGCTTATAGGTGAAGGATATCATAATAAGGTCATATGTGGTGGTTTGTGGTGGCATATTGACCCTTGAAACATATAATATTTTTTTATGGCATAAGGCCCAAGTTTCATCTCTTGACCATGTCAAGGACCTTGATACCCATATCTACCATTCATATTCTCCTAATGTCATTGATCTTCCCAAAGGTGAAGGAAACCCTTGTTGATGCCCCAAACCACCACACTTGATGTCTTAAGGGTTTGAAAATGACTTTCAATTGGGAATATGGGTATCATTAGTACATTTTGCATAATAATAATGGGTCTTGGGACCCCTACCATGGTCGAGGAGAAACCAAGGACCTAAAAAAATATTCTCAAGTTCAATAGCCATGAATAATACCTCAAACCACTACACAAATCCTTTCTAAGGTATCTCTATCTTTTAATGGGGAGATGGATGCCATTTTCAAGTTTTTAGAAACATATTTAAATGTCAAGACCTCTAGGTTCGAACTGAATGTCATATGAGGTTTTGTGCACAACAAAATTCACTTGAGGCCATGAACATTATTATGGAAGGAATATAAGGTGGTAAGTCCCTGTTTGAATTTGTTTTAGGATAAAGCTTCACATGGTAGTCCTCAAACAACCACATAAAATCTCTATAGGGGATCTTTAGTCTCTGTGGGTATTTTTAGTGACATTAATCTATTATGGATAATAAAGACGGATCATGGGCCTATACGATGGCTAGGGAAGGAAAACAAGAAACCTAGGCCCAAAATGAAGCTTCTCACGTTGAAGGGCCATGTTTGGGATTCAAAAAACCACATTGATGTTTTCTAAGGGATCATTAGTCTCTATGTGGGATACAGGTACCATTCGGAGTTTTCTTACAACACTAATTGAAGTCAGGGCCTTTACCAGCACCGAGGGAGGAAAACAAGGGTTGCATACTACACAAATATTTTTCATGCTTTATAACCATGTATAACCTATGAAGGTGAATGTGGGAAATATCAATATTTTTTTCATAATAAGAATGGGTTTGAGGATGCTTACTTTGGCCTAGGGAGGAAAACAAGGATCCTATGCCCTAAGAAAATCTTATGAAGCTTGATGGCTGTAGAGCCTACAAAATATATTCAAAATATCAGCCACTTTCACCTTTATCACCACCATTTCACTCACATGTCACAACTCCATGACCATATAAACTTTCATTTGCCTCCATTTTCATAATTATATGGGTTCCGTTTGTGTTTTCCAAAAGCTAATGATTTCTAGTCTTTTAAGTGAATTTATGGTTAAAACTTAGAAACAATACATATATTTGCTAATAATTAAAAGTGGCTTGAGTTTCATGACATGTGTAGGTCATTTGGAAGCTTCCAAGGCACCCTTATGTGGCCTCCAATGCTCAAATTCGAATTCCCTTCAAGATATGGAAGAAGATTTGGATAAAGGTCAAAGAGGATATGTGTCTCATCATTACCTATTTGAGTTGTAACTCTATATGTGTCTCATCATTACTTATTTGAGTTGTAACTCTATGAGATTTTCTAGGGATCTAGGGAGAGAATAATGGACCTCAATTAATTAGGCAGCTTCTTATGTTCTTGTATAAATAGGAGAGCCTTCTCCTTTCAAAGGCATGTGTAAAGTTGGAGATACTCGGGTGTCCATGTTAAGATTATTCATGAATAGAATTTAGATTTAGCACCATGCTCATGAGTGATGTTCACCTCTTTTTGGTAATTCTTGCGTTGGGAGCCTCTCAACTTGTCACCTCTCATACTTTTGGATTGACCACCTACAATGTGTGAGATTAATTGTTTTTCATAGATTAAGATTTATTGCTTTCATAGATTAAGATTTATTGCTTTCATGTTTTTCCTATATGAGAGGTTAAGAGTACTAGTTTTTATTTTCTTTCATATCTTTTCCTTTGTGAGAGGTTAAGAATGATTGTTTTCATTGCTTTCATAGAGTAAACACTCTTACCACTTTATGTGTTTTTCAAAAGCAACACATAAAGGTCACGTAGAGATCCTAGTGATTGTTTTTGCTTTCATTTCATGTCATTTGTTTTTTATTATTCATTTCATAGGATCCTTATTTGATAATGCACACATGATCCCTTAGAGTAGATTTCATTTCATGCAATTTCAATTCCTGCAAGTGTGGTAGATTAAGGTTTCATTCCTACAAGTGTAGTATATTAAGATTTCAATTCCTGCAAGTGTGATAGATTATAATTTCAATTCCGCATGATGTACTATAATTGTACTATAATTTATTTTGAATTGATTATTGAATTAGAATAGGTGAATTTGGTTTTTCGTTATTTGGTTTCGTAGTTATATTGATCTAAATTGAAAGTTAATTTCTAGCATATACAGTGCATGCATGCTTCGCAAGTTTTACGAAACCCACGGGTTGACAATTAAATGATAGGTAATTAATTTGCCTCAACATTTTGGCGTCGTTGTTGAAGAAGTGTGCATAGGAACTAGCTTTCAGTCTAGAGTTCATTTTTTAGTTTTTTCCTAGATGTATGATTAAGGCATGTAGATGCATAAATCATTTAGTTGCATATCATTTTTATTAAAAAAAAAAAAATTGATACTAACCATTTATGGAAAAAGGATATAAAATGTAGATTAAACATTCTTTGGAGCATAAGGACTACATTGAGGAATGGTATCGAAACGTGATTGTGCCATGACATTCATTCGTTCTTCAAGAGATCTTTGTAGCAAATCTAAAGGTTAAACCGATTTCTCATGTCCTCATACAATCAGGTACATTTTGCAAATTTGGATATAATCATTTTAGAAAGTCTAATCTATAAATGGCTCCATTGGAAACATTCATATACTTAAAAAATAAAAAAATAAAATTCTTTCAAGTAGATAAAATAGGAAAAATAAAATCAAGCTTGATTGCATTTTTTTTAAAGTTCTTGATTGCATTTTTTTTTTTAAGTTTTTAGACTTTAAAATCTTTAGATTTTTATTTATTTTCTTGCATTTTTTTCATTAACCTCACAAAAATATTTTCAATAAAAAAAATCACATTTTGATTTTAAATAAAAAATTTATGTTAGATTTTCTACAAAAAAAATTATAAAATAAAAAAATTGCTTTTGAATAAGGAAAATGAAAATTCTAAAATCAATTCTCTTCTTTGTTTTTCATTCCCAAAAGAATTGACAAACTGAAGAAGGTTCTAGTGTGACCTATAAAGAAAATCAAATGCATTAGCTTAAAAATAAAAATCCAAATTCGTCGTAATAAGAAAAAAAAATCTTGCTTTGAAATTGATCTAATTTGCTGCATATCTAGCACATCAACGATTCACATGATTCCCATTCTGATTCATTCTTGCGAAGCTGCAGAAATGGTTTGTTTCTACAACCGAGCCTGATTTGATTCATATCACAAGCAATCCATCTTGAGTTAATAACAACTACTACCATTATGCAGATCTTGCCCAATTAAGCATATGTGAAGGTTGCTAAACTTGGTTTGTTATTCATTGGTTAGCCAATGTAGAAATTAGCATATTTCATCTCAGGATGGTTTTGATAAAACCCAGTTATAATTGTTTTCTAATATCTTGGTAATGATGGACTGGTTAAGAAAAAATAACGATGTAGACAATGGAAAGTCGACGTTTATTCTCAGATCCGACAGAGGCTCGGGATCTCACAGCTCCGCTCAATCAGGGGGAGAATCTATAGGTAACTATCCCACCCTAGAAACTGGTTTTGAATTCCATGACGAACAATATACTAAATCAAAAACTAAATCTGAAGAGAGCTTGTATCCTACAGTAATTGATACCAATCCAGACCATGACTCTGTTTTCCTAGAGACCATAAAGAAAAACTCTCTATACCCATATATTCATTTTGAACAGTACCACCCAAAGTGTATCTATATATCCCACCATGCATATGGGTGATCTAGTAGAAAACCCAACTGTTTTCTCATCAGAAACCCATGGAAAAATCGAGCAACCCAACAGGCATGAAGGGTATAGACTGTATCCTGAAACCCCAAATGAAGTAAACATTGAAGAGTGTAATCTTGAATATCCTTCACCAAGTGCCCCCAATGAGGCCATAGAGGAGATTTTGATCAGAATCCCAGGAGCTCTAGTTCATTTGATAGATAAACATGACAGTATGGAGTTGGCTAGTGGTGATTTCATGCTTGTGAGATTGGTTCAAGGAGGCAATGTTGTTGCAGTATTTTCTAGGGTTGGGGATGATATTCAATGGCCATTAGCCAAGGATGAAGAAGTTTTCAAGCTTGATGCTTTCCATTATTTCTTCTCTCTTAGTGTACCTAATGAAGCATTTGAGGGGGATTCTAGTGATGAGGATAACTCGAACAATAGTTCATGTGGTACTAGGTCAAAACAACCATAGCCTGCCATCATTGGACCTCTAAGAATAGTGAATGAACACTTTGATAATGATGAAAAGGTTCCTACTCACCCTCATCTATGCTTGGTGGTGGACATGAAAGATCCAGTAATTGATTTTGTTACCTGCATTTACCAAAATGCTTAAGAGCTTTAAAACATCATTTTTAAAATGTATTTTATGACCAAATGAAAGCAAATCTCATAAAATAAAACATGGGTTCTTCTCAGAACGGGGTGAATTATGTTTACCATGGTTGATTTCCTCAAAATTCATAACCATTGAGATATTTTCAAGGTTCTACGGAGCCTTATTTTCCAGTTTGCAAGAGAAAAACGATTTTCAATTAAATATACAGTCTTTAGTTGCGGCCATGCAATAGATTTTCTTGATCTACAGGAGGTAGATCTGCTACAGAGATGCTTAGAATTACCATTTGCAATGTTTGTTTCTCACAAGCCATCATTATGAAGCAAAGTGGGTTTTTGCTAGGAAGGAATCTAGCTGTGATTGTGACAATGACATTAGGTACATCAATGGAAGCTAGGCAGGGTCTTATTTTCATGGCTGGCCATCAGATTTTCTTGCAAGTTTGGCCATCAGTATCTCTTCTTATTGGTACTTTATCATTTGTTGGACAGTCACTCATTGTTAGTGCATTTAGAAAAGGGGACTATATCCATGTCAAAAAGGTTGTTCTTAATGTTCTTTAGATAGGAGCAGGATCTGGTATTGCCCTAGCTCTGATTCTATTTATAGGATTCGGATCCTTTACTAAGTTATTCTTAAAAGATCTAGCGGTCTTGGAGGTTGTAATATATGGAGTTATGTTTGTTGTTGGTTCTCAACCAATCAATGCCCTCGCATTTGTATTTGATGGACTTCACTATGGAATATCAGATTTTTCATATGCAGCCTATGCAATGATGATTGCTGGAACAATATCATCCACATTTTTGGCATTTGCACCATCTTTGTTACGTATAGGTGGAGTTTGGTTAGGGCTGGATCTTTTCATGGGCTTGCACATGGAAACTAGATTTTGGAGGTTGAAGGGTAAAAATGGGCCTTGGTGGTTCTTAAGGCAAGATTTGAAGGAAATAGAGATTGGCCTTTGACTAGGAATCTTCCTGAAAATTTTGATCAGCATCCTCTAGGTAGAAGTGCAATTCAGCTTACTATATGCATCAGAATTTAAATGTTGTATGTGGTTGGGCATCATTCAAAGCCAGTCTCGTATGGAGGCTACGGCAAACAACCATTCATAAGGGATTATCGACTGGCATATCACGAACCGATACCGCTGACCCATAAGTGTTGGACTAATCTCGATTCGATGCTCCTCTCATTCTATCCCTCTTCTATTTTCCAGTAGTACCTTATGCATCCCTTGCCGCAAACCAATCTCCAGCTAAGATGGGATCTGATCCAGTAGCTTTCACCACATTCTCATGTGCATGAAAACGTTTTTCACTTCAAAGTGGTTTTACTTTTCATGCATGAAAACGATGCCCAGTCAACTCTCATGGTAGATTATATAACCACGTAAAAACACGTCTTAATTTTTCACGCTTTTCACTCTTGGAAAATTTCATATGAATTTTGATGTTATATTGTATATAATGTTGTTTTAATGTTTTATATGTATAATGTTTGTTATGTTTTGTTTTTAAAGTGCATATATATGTTTTGTATAATATTTGTTTTTTTTTTCATTTTTATTTATTTATTTATTTTAATAAAGTGTTTTTTATAACATTTGTACATTTATGTTATAGGTTTTGTTATGATTTTTTTGTTATTTTTGTTTGTATATATATCTTTGTTTGTACATATGTTTTTCTTTTATGTACATTTATTTTACTTTTTAGTTTTGTAAATATTTCATTAATTTTTAGATTGTATATTTTATTGTTTTTCAAAAAATTGCCATGAGAAAAATTGTCGAAAATTTTTGATGAAAAATTCATTGCGTGACTAGAGCAAATTAAAAAACATTTGTTGTGATGATCCACTTATAGACCCGTCGAAGCAAAAGATAAAAAATAAAAAACAAATTGGAAACACAAGACAAAATCAATTGAATAAAAGCGCAATAGCTCACCTTAACTAAACTTAATCGCAAAATGAATTTTGTTAAGGTTGAATTTTTACATTGTCGAAATCATGCTTAAAATTTGTCATTAGTTTTGTCTAATGTTATGTTTTCAAGCATGATGCAGGAAAGAAGAAGAACTATAAAGGCATTTTATCTGCAGGATCAATTGATGAATTTTTTGTCGAAGATTGTTTTTGCAAGAATCATTAAGCATTCACAAATAATACTTCTTTATCTTTATGAAATTCTATCATTCAAACAAAAATGGAGGAAATTGTTTACCTGTGCATATCGTCATTTTTTATAGGAATTGGATTTGTTATCGCAATCACTAGTAGAAAATGATGAAATTAGTGACCAGGTGACTAAAAAAGTTAGTCACCACAACTTTTCTAAGTGAAATACTACCAAAAATGAGCAATCTTAAGTGACCCACCTAAAAACAACTAACATAAATGACTAATTTAGTCTCAAGTTAAAATATACGACTAGATAATAAGTAATGCGACTAAAAATGACTAACGTGAATGACTAATTTAGTTTAGGAACAAAAATACGACTACTTAAAAAGTACTACAATAATACAAATTAGTCATTTATGTTAGTCATTTTAATTGTGGTCAATGAATGGCTACACAACAAGGATCTTATGAGCCAATCGTTCATGTCGTTGATGTAGTTCTCACACGACACAAAAATTTGATGGTCTATTGTAGCGAGACACTCTGTGATGGTTTTCATAGATGCCCAACCTATATCAATGAGCTACATTCTATTGCCAAAGCCTGTAAGTAATGAAATGATTATATTCAAGCCTACTGTAACATGTTGCACTCACATGCTTATCAGAGTGTTGAGAATCATACTTTCTTCACACCTTGTTTGATCCTCTCCTTAAATTGTCACCTCAAAGGAATGCTTCAATTATACCTATGAGGTGTGAAATTGATATCCTTCTACCAAATACCAAAGAAATCTTCTATATCCTAGTTAGATTTATATTTTCCTTCATTTTTATCATTTCCTTTTGTTATATGTATGTGTGGAGATGCAAATACCTTTGTTATATTTTATAGGAGGATCATGACATTGTAGGTGAGTAAGGAGGCATAACCTTTTGATTTGTTTGCATATTATTAGATCTATTTTGGCATATTCTAATAACATTGCTCATCATTGATGTCACATAATCATGGCCTCTTGTGCTCTTAGGAAGTTAATCATTCTTCATTCTATTACCTTAACTTGGACACTAAACACAATTGACAATATCTTTCAAATACATGAACATTAAACAATATTGACAATATACTCCATCCAAGGGCCATTTTGATTTTCTTGTTAAATATTAAAAATACTTTTAATTTAAAAATATAATCTAAATTAATTTTTAATTGATTAAATAATTTTTAATTTTTAATATAAAAAATAGATTAACTATTGAAAATCCAAATATTCTTATAATAAAAAAATTGAAAATTAAATTGCCCCAAGAAACTTTTAACTAAACCCAATCCAAAACAAATAAAAAAATATTAGTGTTTTCTTTTGGTGGCAGTTAAGAGAGATTAAAGCCAAAAAAAAATTAGTGTTTTCTTTTGGTGGCACTTAAGAAACATTTAAACCTGCAAGAGGGGTTTATAAAAACCCTTTTTTGATGTTTAATTTATGGTTAGCTCTGAAAACGCACCTCATGAATGCCGAAATGAGCAGAGAGGGCTGAAATGAGGAGGCTGAAATGAACAAAGGCCAAGCCAAGGTGTTGTTAAACATCTGGAGAAGCACTTAGATGCTCAGCGTTGAAGCTCATTCAATTTTACAGTCTTACAGTTTAGTTAATGGTTAGCTCTCAAAATGCACCTCATGAATGCCGAAATGAGCAGGCTGAAATGGACAGAGGCCAAG
Organism: Pinus tabuliformis; assembly: GCA_031772625.1. Taxonomy (NCBI): domain Eukaryota; kingdom Viridiplantae; phylum Streptophyta; class Pinopsida; order Pinales; family Pinaceae; genus Pinus; species Pinus tabuliformis. The sequence goes on from CM062816.1 coordinate 2,026,357,409, forward strand.
CCAAGGTGTTGTTAAACATCTGGAGAAGCACCTAGATGCTCAGCCCTGAAGCTCATTCAATTTTACAGTCTTACAGTTTAGTTAATGGTTAGCTCTGAAAATGCACCTCATGAATGCTGAAATGAGTAGGCCGAGTTTAGTTTATGGTTAGCTCTGAAAATGCACCTCGTGAATGCTAAAATGAGCAGAGACGCCAAGCCAAGGTGTTGTTAAACATTTGGAGAAGCACCTAGATGCTCAGCCCTGAAGCTCGTTTAGTTTTACAGTCTTACAGTCACATGTGCAGGTGAAAATCTGAGCCATGACTGCGATGCAAGGAGAAGCACCTAGATGCTCGGGCATTGAAGTTCATTCAGTCTTACAATCACTTGTGCAGGTGAAAATCTGAGCCATGATTGTGATTCTCTTGAGGAAGCAGATCACATAGGATGAGACATTTTTAGGCCACGATTGGCACTGCTTACATAGATTGTCATCAAGGCCCACTTCCTCACTTGCGTTCAGAGGTAGGAGGCATTTTGAGGTAGGAGGCCAAGTAATCAACATATGTTTATTGCAAATGATTTCAAGGAAGTTGTTTGTCGTGTACCAGATTTGTTTGTTCTGTTATCTTCAAATTGGTCATTAAATGTGGAGCCTATTGAATACATTAATATGCAGTTTTTTGCTAATCAAATGATGAATTCTGAAATGACAATGCATTTCTCTCTTACGGTGTGTTTCCATAATTTTTAGATATATATTTGAGGTTTAAGAAGATCATTCCTACTCCTTGAGTGGATCAAAATGAACACCATGCTCATTTTTTTCATGGGAGCCGAGGCTATATTCCCATCATTTGTTAATGGATGGTACTAACAGTTGAATATTTGTCATAGATAAATTCTATGTAATAAATATAAGTTATAGGTAGTAAAATGGGCTAGATCTTGTGTTTTAGATTTGTTTTCTGCAATATAAAAAATCTCTTTTTTCCTTCTGTATTTTTTCCTATTTTCTTGTATGGCATTTTGGTGGGTTGGTTACCTATTCCTAGATTTTGATGGGATCATCTTATTTTTTATGAGTTGGTGAGGTCCAGTGTTCGAGCATGCTCAACATTGGTTAGACACCCAAGTTCTATTATGGTTTTCACGATGATTGTACATTCTGTTTATCCCCAAGATATGAAAACTTGCTGGTCTCAGTGCCTAGGAAACTCTCAAAAAATACTCTCTGAACACTTTTAGTGTAGCACCTGCAAACTCTAAAAATCAATTAGTTAACCTCTTCATGCCTTGTGATAACTCGAGGTAGACCCTAACTATAAAGTTTATCTCATTGAGGGGTAATGCAATAGATTCAGATATTTGTAGAATGGATCTAGTTTGCACATGTTTTTAAATTAATCTAAAAGAAATTCTATAGCATGACCTAGATCAAGGCATTAGTGGGATGAATTGATTTAGTGGTTGCATTTCACATTGTTAGGGCCCTGTGGTGACTTAGTAGGAAACAAACTAGTTATTGCTGGAGGCAAAACTTTCTACTAATTCCTGACCAAACTAGCTTGTCATTAGACAATTTAAATAATCTGCATCTAGTCTTTTTGGTTAATTGAGTCTCTGTGTTGGAAACAATGTTGAACTTGGTTGATAAAATGAATTAACAAATATTTTGTGTCTCTGGAAATGAGTTTTGTTTCTGAATCATAGGAATTTTTCCATATTTGGGTATAGGAGGTTACAATTGTCAGCAGACATAGATATATAGCTTTTTAGTTTTCTTTTTCATTTTTGTAACTTTCCTCTATGATAGTTTGAGGGTTTTACATGCATAGGCAGGTTGTAATTTTTTGGTTGTTTTGGCTTTAAATTTCTCCTTGTCTACACCATCGAATATAACAGAGTCAAATTACTGTACTGAAAGTTTGACTTTTTGACTCTGATTTTTAAATGTGAGATGGCCTAAAAGAGCCTTCAACTTTTTGTGTGAAAATAGTATTTAGATGTTAAGCTTTAACTCACATAAATAACAAAGAAATGGAATCATATAAAACATGAGCTCCTCAAGGCAATAATAGATGATATTTTTCATCTTAGGTACATCCATCCATGGAATTACAATCTATTGCAGAATGTATGGGAAATGATTCCATCAGATTCAAGATCAGGAACATATCAAGAGAAATGAGTGGAAATGTGCACATATTGTATCTCTGCCTTACTTTTTCAGAAGCTAAACATATTGACTTTCTTCTTGATGTTAATTTTGAACCTCTGAACAATGAAATTATCATTTCCCCTAACCCCACTCACAGAGTAAACTGGCCCAGGAGGGTTGAACCATAATGTTGTTTCCTTGCATAGGAAAACCTCTGAACAATGAAATTATCATTTCCCCTGGCCCCACTCACAGATTAAACTGGCACAGGAGGGTTGAACCTTAATGTTGTTTGCTTGCACATGCAAACCATCCCACAAGGGGAAACTCTTAAGAACATGCCCTTCAGTGATTGGAACCCTAGTGGATGGCTTGAGAAGCCACCGCCCTCACCATTGGCTCACAATCCCATTGGAAATGGTGTTGGATATTCACAGATCTGTTTGGAAACCAACATTATTTTGTTATTTTTAATTTGTTCTGAAGTTGATAATTTTTTATTATACTATCAAACATTTGCAAGGATGGGAAACAAACATTTATTTTTGACGAATGTGAAAATTCCTGACAAGGAGAAATGTATCAGAAATATCAATTGCAATGCTTTTCATACTTGTTTGTATACTCACATAGCTTAAAGTTCGGGGTTGAGGTTTTATTTTGTACATTCTATTTCATAGCTTTTGAATTTTTCATAGGATTCCATATTCACTACAAAATGCAGGATCTATACTAAATATATGTCCAAATAAGAGTTGATGCCTGAAATCTTTTAATAATATTCAACTTGACCTCAATTGACTAATGGTAATAATACTCTTATGTAGGCTAGTAAATGTCAAGGTATCACTGGAGTTGAGCCCCCTTTAAAATCAACTCAACCAATGGAATCTTTTCCATTCTTGCCTAGTAAGGTAAAGTTTGAATATCTGTTGTCAATGATAAATGAGAAGCATGATGCATTTAATGGAAAGAATAGACAATATGGACCAGTCTTGAACCATCAAGAAACTACAAATGGACATTTTGTTCAATAAATTACCAAAAAGAGGAAACTAGATGATACTTACTTTTCGCCAGCTAGTGAGTGGCTATCTGGGAGGCGTTCAGGTGAACTCGAGGTAGAGAGACAAAGAAAACTAACTAGAGGTAAAGTAGTGGAAGACCAATTAGTTTCCCCAAGTTTGAACAAATCCAAACTACTATGGCACCCCTAACAATACCTTGGTATGTATATCTATCTGTGTTCTCATTTTCACACTCTCCCACACACACACTGTCCTTGTTTATGCTATTTGTTTTTCACATTATTATAACCATATTCATAAAACCCAAAGGAATACTAGAACTCTTTGAAAATTATACCCACACTGCCCTTAATTTAGTCTCTCAACAAACAATTTTTCCAAAACAAAAGCAATATAAATTATTTCTCTTGTTCTCAAAAATACATTACAGTCCATATACATAAGTCTTTCATCAAAAAACTATTTGAATTTCAACAATTCTAGAAATTAGTAAACCAAAATATGAACATCCTACTACTCAACACTTAGTAAACAACTTCAAACTCCAACTATTATCTTCAAGATTTCTAGCTAGTTGATTCCTTCTTCGACCTCCAAGATCACACTTGTCTGACTCCCAGAAGTAGTCATTTTGATAAATCATATGCTCTTGTGTTAGGTTCTCTACAAGCAATATGATAGTATATGTTGGAGAAGAATGTCTCCATTTTTTTCATCTGAGCTAGCATAAGGTGCAAATTCTTTTTCCCCATTTTGTAGCAGCCCTTCATCTAGTGTATAACCACATCATAGTCACCAAAAATCAACAATTTTGTCTCCTCCATGTATGTTTCCATTTTCATTAATATCATTAGAGCCATCAACTCAACATAGTTATTAGTAATGCACCCAATCTTGCACTGAAATTAAGGAGAAGAGAATAATTTAGAAATAAGGTACCTCCTGCAGTACAAAGAGTATGTTGCTCTTGTATTAATTTTAGGTATGTTCTATGCTTAGAGCATTTTATTTCAATTTTCATAGTTAGCTCAATAAATTGTCCAGAATAGCAATCACATTAGCATTATAGTAAATTGCAGATAGAACATAAACATAAATCGCAGAAGACAAGCCAAGACAAGAGAATACAAGATGTGGCACTAGCCAGGGACAAACCCCATTGTGGGGAAACCCTTGATCAATTCTTCTTATATGTTATTCAATAGTTTAGCAAATAGAGAGAGAGAGATAGAGTACATATACAACAAAAGTAAACACTTTGACTTATCTAAATAAGAGCATAGATCATCTCTAAGAAGATGATACACAAGGGAGCCGAACTCAGTTGAAGATATGCTGCTTCAACTAATTCTTCAAGGTGACTCCATCACCATGTTACAACTATCATTGTGATGCACCTCATCATCATGCTGCACCTCACTGTGCTGGACCACGCTGCACCCATCATCACTATGCTGCATCTCATCATGCTACACTAATCATGATTGTACACATCACTTTACTGTTGCACTATGTTGAGCTCTTCATTGCACTATGTTGCACCCAAATGCATGTTGCAATACCTCATCATCCTTTTGGTACAATACCTCATGATCTTGGTGCTGTAATTCATTCTTGTTGCTACTATATGTCCATCATTACCATGTTGTCCCATTTTTGCACCAATGTCCAGCAACATTGATCTACACCATGCTACACTATCACTACTATTGTGTGCACTATGCAGCATTGTACATCATGCTATGCATTGCTTCTCCTATGTGCACTATGCTGCACTATACAACATGTACTCATTGCTGCAACCATTGTTGTATCAATGTTGCACCATGTACCATTGTTGTCCCATGTACCATTGTTGCACCATGTACCATTATTGTTATGACTGTGTTCTATTTAGGGCATCATTGTGGCCCATGTTAGCCCTAAAACATACCCACACAGTCCCTTAAATAGCTGCATATTCCTCCATAAGTATCCTCTGCCTCCACGTTGCTGATTTGAGTACTTTACTACCCTCAAACAGTGATGTGCATGCCCTACTTTGGGGTGTTAAGGCCTGTGGCCAACCCTTCCTCTAATTCTCATGACCTACTCAAAACAGAGATACATGTCCATAAAATGTGCCCCAACAGACCCGCGGTCTTACCTCTTCATACTCAGCCTGCGTGTAGGTGAAAACCTCTAAACAACTCCCTTGTTTGTTGTGGCTAAGTAGCCTTTGTTGGCTGCGGTTAGGGCATCCTTTAAACAACGAGTTAGGGAGCCTCTTTACTGTGGTTAGTGTTACCCTTAGGACAACGTATTAGATGGGGGATGTCTTCCTTGATAGGGTAGAGGATTAGGCCATCTCTTCTTCACCACATGATTGCGTCGTAGATATAGGTCATGCGTAGAGCTTTCATGAGCTAGGGCTATGCTAAGACTGCATTTAGACTTCATGCTTAGGCTCCTTTCCTCCTACGTCTAGGGCTTCCTCCTCTTAGACTTCTCTTCCACTAAAACCCAAAACAAGTGGAGAGAAATCAAGAGTGAAGCGTGTGTACAAATGATTATCAAGTCACCTCCTTTTATATTAAAATGTTGAGCACACATGGGGGTTATTTGGTTACTGGCCGACCTTGACGAATTGTCCCATAACACAAATAAATTCATATCTCCATGAATACTTATCAGAATTGGATGATCTTTAGATCAATCGTACACCTCTCAATGAGAGGGATCCAAGAAAATTATAAGCTGCCATAAATAAGATGACCTACATGGATTTTGGCCCTAGTTGCCAAATTTAACACTCCCTCTCAACTAGGGAGAACTCCATCTATTGATCCATCTGCCATACCTGTACTATCTCTGCCATCAGTGCCCTGCACTTCTCTACTATGCTCAGCTGAACCATGAAGAGGAAGAATTGATCGAGAATGTCTCATACCATTCTCTACTGACCCAAAGTCAGTCCCATATGAAGAGAGCGTGTCATACCACTCTTACTAATCCCAGATCAATTCCAAAAGAGAGTGAGTTATATCACTCTTACTGACTCGAAGTCAATTTCATTGATCCCAGATCAATATCACAAGAGAGTGTCTGAAACCACTCATACTGACTCGAAGTCAGTTTCATTGATCCCAGATCAATATCAAGAAAGAGTCTCTCAAACCACTCATACTGATCCCAGATCAATTCCAAGAGAGAGTGAGCTATATCACTCTTACTAACTCGAAGTTAGTTCCAATTGATCTCAGATCAATGTCGGTCATCCTAGCATAGGGAGTACAGTAGATACATGATGTGTCCATCGATACTACTATGGTCCCTATCCTCATTTCCTTGCTCATTGGCCAAATGAGAGCTACTTCCCATGAGTCCCAGACTACATGGGTAGGATGTCTCGGCAAGAGAACCACTCATCCTACCAATAAGTCACCACGGGATATCACAGGCGAAGGCTGAACCATTCACCCTATACACAATGCACCACTAGGGGAGGGTGAGTTGCTCTATGGTCGCTTGTTGCTCCAAGAAGTACCCCAAGCCCCCCAGAGCTCCCAAAGCTCAATGCATGCATCATACAGGATCCTCATAAGAGGGTCTCTAAATGACTCCAAGTCGTTCTAAAAAGACACAAATTTGACCTTTCCTCGGGGCTTCGATAAAATGTCTAGGACCTACACATCAGTCCCAATGTGACGGAGCCTTCTTTCTCATCGATGTAATAATAGTCTAATCCACCTCTAGTTGTCACAGAAGATCACTTTGGTATCCATCATGTGTCAAACATCTCACTGAAGAGCTTCCTCAACCAGGCAGCTTCACATAAGGTCATACTCATAACTATTTATTCGGTCTCAGTGGTGCTCAAAGCAACTGTCTTCTACTGCCTACTCATCCAGGATATCGAAGTAGAACCCAAAGAGAACCAGCATTTAGGAGTGCTCTTGCGATCCTCCACACTACCTACCCAGTCAGCATTTGAATAATCATGAAACTTTACATTTCCAACAATGTATCTCAATCCATGATAGATTGTGCCCCGAAGATATCTCAGAAGATTCTTGGCACTAATCCAGTGAGGCTCAACCATATATGAGCTCAACATGCTAATTGCAAAACATATATTTGGACAGTAGTTCACCAAGAACATCAATGCTAGAATGAGTTTATGAAACTCAGAGGAATTTCCCAAATTAGGTCCAGCATCCCTACCACATAACTTATGAAAGTTAAGATCCATCAAGGTAGTCACAGGCTTTGAGTTCACCATTCCAAATCCGAAATCCACTCCCTATTACTTTTGCAAATGAGAGGGTCTACAGCTGTCAGAAAGAGGTCGTCCTCATAAGGTGCTAGTATGAGAGGTCTATCATCTACAACCTTCAAGCAATGGTTTGGATCGGCTTGACTCCTAGTGAATCTCAACTTCATTAGATAGCTATCAATCCTCTCATATAAAGACCGGGATGTTAGCTCTAAATCATAGAAAGATTTCTTCAACCTACATACATGAGATTCCTAATCATGAATCTCAAACCCCTCGGCTTGTTCCAAACCTGTGGACCTACTACATGAGGGGAATGGCCCACTTGTAATATTTTCCTTTGGTACATCTTGGACATGTACCCTCATGCTCTTCTTGAATTCAGGCATCCCTATCACCATTTGACTTACATCAAGTAGGGTCCCATAACAAGCAGACCTCCAGTGCTATAGATGAGATGTGTCAACTGACATGGTCCCCAATGGACTTCCTGCAACTTGATACAAATTTGCAACCCTAAACCTATGAGTAAAAGCATCTTTGAAAATTTCATTTTCAAACATGTACCTTTCCATTGATGAATGCCACCCTGAAACCTTTGACTTCCACTGTCGAAATGGACACCAAGTTCTTCTTGTGATCAGGTACATAAAGAACTTCTTTTAAATGAATCGAGTTACCCTCATTCAATTGAGAGGTAACATTCCCTACACCCTTTCTGGGATAGGTGGCATTGACTCCAAGTATAATCCCATGATTTTTTCCATCTCTACCAAATTAGATAGAGCATCCTTCTGTCTGATGAGGTTCCTTGAAGCACTACAATCAATAAGCTAGAATCCCAAATAGTCTGGAGGAGAGGGCCAATATAAGATAATGTTTCTTTATCTTATCAGAAACAACATTTGATTCTTCATACCTAGGGTTCCTTGCTTTCTTTGAAGATTCAGCTATTTCATTGATGACCTGCATTACATGTCATTCCTCTGATCATTGAAGATGTCCCTAGAATGATTGTTATCATCATCAAGTGATGTGTCCCTACCATTTAGACACTCCTTTGCATAATGGCCAAACTTATTACAAACAAGGCATCTGCCTTTCCTTCCACCCTTAGATTCAGACTTCCCATTGAAGTGATCTTTAGGTAGGCCATCAAATGCATCCATTGTGCCACTTGGATAATATTATTTGCTTCGACTTCACCCTTGGTGAATTTGAAGAGGGATGAGGAACCCATTGATCCTTTTGTCCTTTCGAATTGTCTTCGGTGATTGCTATTTTACTCTTGCTTGGGCTTTGTCTTCACCTTAGCTCTGATACCATGTTAATTTTAGGTATGTTCTATGCTTAGAACAATTTATTTCAATTTTCACAGTTAGCTAAATATCTTTTCCAGATTAGCAATCACATCAGCACAATAGTAAATTGTAGATAAAACATAAACATAAATCGCAGAAGACAAGCCAAGACAAGAGGACACAAGATGTGGCGCTAGGCAGGGACAAACCCCAATGTGGGGAAACTCTTGACAAATTCTTCTTATATGTTATTCAATAGTTTAGCGGAGAGAGAGAGAGAGTACATATACAACATAAGTCAACACTTTGACTTATCTAAATAAGAGCATAGATCATCTCTAAGAAGATGATACATGAGGTAGTTGAACTCAGTTGAAGACATGCTGCTTCAACTGATTCTCCAAGGTGACTCCATCACCATGCTGCACCTATCATTGTGTTGCACCTCATCATCATGCTGCACCTCATTGTGCTGCACCATGTTGCACCCATCATCACTATGCTACATTTCATCATGCTTCACTAATCATGACTGTACCCATCACTATACTACTGCACTATGCTGAGCTCTTCATTGCACTATACTGCACCCAAATGCATGCTGCAATACCTCATCATCCTGCTGCTGCAATACCTCATCATCATGTTGCTGCAATACATTCTTGCTGCTGCTATATGTCCATCATTACCATGTTGTCCCATTGCTACACCAATGTCCAGCAACACTGATCTACACCATGCTGCACTATCACTACTACTATGTGCACTATGTAGCACTGTACATCATGCTATGCATTGTTGCTCCTATGTGCACTATGTTGCACTATACAACATGTACCCATTGTTGCTCCCATTGTTGTATCAATGTTGCACCATGTACCATTGTTGTTATGACTATGTTATGGTTAGGGTATCACTATGGCCCATGTCAGCCCTAAAACATACCCACACAGTCCCTTAAACAATTGTGGCTTCCTCCAGAAGTATCCTCCACCTCCATGCTACTAATATGAGTACGTTACTACCCTGAAACAGTCCTACGCATGCCCAGATTTGGGGTGTTAAGGCCTATGACCTACCCAACCCTTCCTCCATTGCTCACGACCTGCTCAAAACAGAGATACATGTCCATAAAATGTGCCCCAACAGACCTGTGGTATTACCTATTCATACTCAACCTGCGTGTAGGTGAAAAATTCTAAACAACTCCCTTCTTTGATGTGGTTAAGTAGCCTCTGTTGACTGCGGTTAGGGCATCCTTTAGACAACGCGTTAGGGAGCCTCTTTACTATGGTTAGGGTCACCCTTGGGACAATGTATTAGATGGGGGTTGTCTTCCTTGATAGTGTAGAGGATTAGGGCATCTCTTCTTCACAACATCGCTGCATCCTAGATCTAGGTCATGTGTAGAGATGTCATGCACTAGGGCTCTGCTAGGACTGCATTTAGACTTCATGCTTAGGCTCCTTTCCTCTTGCGCCTAGGGCTTCCTCCTCTTAGACTTCTCTTCCAATAAAACCCAAAGCAAGTGGATAGAAATCAAGAGTGAAGTGTGTGTACAAATGACTATCAAGTCAACTCCTTTTATACTAAAACGTTGAGCACACATGGGCATTATTTGGTTGCTGGTCGACCTTGACGAATTGTCCCATAACACAAATACATTCATATCTCCATGAATACTTATTGGAATTGGATGATCTTTAGATCAATCCTACACCTCTCAATGAGAGGGATCCAAGAAAAATATCAGCTGCCATAAATAAGATGACCCACATGGAGTTTGGCCCTAGTTTCCAAATTTAACATCTTGGCTAGCACCATACAAGTCACCCCAATTAATCAATTCATGGTTTATTCTACATCCTAGGTTTTTGTGTCTTTTGATGTATTTTTATGATTCCAAACACTGACCTGATATTAGATGCACATTTAAATGGAGGAATGTATCTCTCCTAAAATATATCAACATTTCAAGTTGACGATATGCTCCAAGAAACCACAATAGTAAGAGCTCTAAAACCTTCAAGTTCTTTATTCTGGGTCCAATTCTTCAAAGCCTCCTCCATAGTCTACACTTGTCACCCTTCCCTACAATTTGTCAGTTACTTCATCTCTTCCCATACCTTACCTGCATATGTGGAATTGTTAATAAATGATCAACTGGTTCTCTTTCCTTCTTATGTAGTGTACACCACCCTAAACCATTCTTGCTGCATTTTTGAAGTATTTTCCAAGTTAGTGCTTTGTTCCAAAGAACTAATGACATTCTGTTAGGAAACTAGCTCATAAAAAGATAGAAAAGATAGATCAACGCCTTAGAATTCAACCTCTTAGAGGGGGCAACCTCTCTTACATTACACAAATGAACAATTCTTGGATGATACAAATGACTAAACCTCCCTTCTATATATAGGAGTCTAAGGGGTCACAATATAATCAAGCCGACATAACAATAATAACATAAGGGCACAAAAATAACAATAGTGGGTTTCTTTGGGGCATACATATAACAGTATGGGGACAATAGGGGCACAATAATAATAATAAGGGATACAATGACAATAGTAATGGGGGAGTCACTAGTATTATAGGGGCCTAACATGCCCCTTTCATTCCAAAAAGTCTTGTCCTCAACACTTGAGTAGTTCTAGATGCTTCTGTATAAAATTCTCATCCTCCCATGTGGAATCTTCAGTGAATAAGTTCTTCCACTTGATGAGATACTCCAAAATTGATCGATTTCATAGCTTTTGAGTTCTTGTTTCTATGAATGCTTCCGGTTCCAATATGATTTTTCCTTCCTCATCAAGTTCAAGCAATATTGTTTTAAATGGGAGCTTGTCACTATAACCTTCTTAAAACATGAAACATGGAAAACTGGGTGCACTCAGGAAGCTGCAGGAAGCTCCAATTTGTATGCCATAGTACCAATATTTTGCAACACCTTATACATACCATAATAATTTGGTGATAATTTATTATCCTTATCTTGCTTGAGGGACATCTGTTTACATGGTTGTAGCTATAGGAATACCCAGTCACCTACATCAAAACTCATTTCGTTGTGATGTTGATCTACCTGTTGTTTCATTCTATTCTACAACAACGCGAGGTTATCCTTTAAGAGTTAGAGAACTTGTTGGTGATGCTCGATGTGATGTTCCATTGCTTGAACCTTAGAATGTTCTCTTAAATATGATGTGATGGATGGTGGATGATATCCATAAAGTGCCATAAATGGCGTCATTTTTGTTGTAGTATGGAAGGAAGTGTTTTACCACCATTCAGCCAGAGGCAACCATTTGACCCATTGTGTATGTTTATTAGATACAAAGAAACAAAGATATCCTTCCAAACATTTGTTTACTATCTCAGTTTTCCCATCAGATTGAGGATGATAAGATGAGCTATGAGCTAATTGAGTATCGAGACAAGAAAATAATTATGTCCAAAAATTTCCAGTGAAAATGGGATCTCTGTCGCTTACAATAATCTTTGGGTTTCCATGTAGCTTTTGAATTCTTTCCATAAATGCAGTATGTTATCACTATAAAAATATAATGGACAACTTGTATGGTTTCATAATTGTAAGTCAATCTTGGTCAAGTCATTTCAATTGTTTTGTTTAACGAGTCTAAAACATAGGATAGAGTCTTGTTCCCTTTGTTAAATAAGGTCAACAATCTTGTTTTAACTATCATTAGTCCCACATTAGTTCATAGGTGTCATGTGTTAAGACTGTTTTAAAGTTGGCATGCACTACGAAATCAACTAGGATTTTTCGTAGTGCAAACTCATAAAAATACACTATGTGCGCTACGAAAATAGGGATTCGTAACTAGGAGATTTTGTAGCGCAAAACACAGAATTTGCACTGGCTGTGCTACGAAATCGGGGATTCATGCCAAATCTTGTCTAGCTGTCTTTTCCATCAAAATCTGTTAATATTTCATCACCATGTGTTAGTCCTTGAACCATGCCTATCACATGTAGCCATTCATTCTCATCATTAGATTCGTTATATGTCTTGTACGCATTCTTTCAAATTAAAAAAAAAATAAGGTGAGGTGAGTCAATCTTGGTTTTTCCCGTGTTCCTTTCATGCACAAGAAGACAATTTGCAAGCTTAAGGACGACACTCATCAGAACTTTTTGAAATCTCAAGCGAGGCAGTTCTCAGTTTCAAATGCAAGCGAGGCAGTGTTCAAACCAATACAGTGCAGGTTTATATTCAAGTTTCCTTGCAGGGATTTCATAGACATATCTGAAGAAAGGAAAAATCATAGATCAGGTTGGTGTCTTAGAGTTGAGCCTGAAGGTTTAGATGTGCTCATGAGAAATAGAGAAGTTGAACATGCATTCAAACAAGTGGGTTGTTGGAGATTCTGCGAAAAACTTCAAGGTGGTCATGTTAAAGTAACCAAAGATTTTGCTTTCAATTTCACTGGTTTGAATTCAAGAGTTGGAATGCAAGAAATTCCAATTTCTCCTGAGGTCATATTTGCAGTCACTGAGATACCAAGAGGCTAGGAAAGATGGTTCAAGAACTTTAAATTCGAAATGGCACCCTCCCAAAAATTTTTGAAGCCAGAATTCATAAGCTTGGACTTAACCAAATCAGTGCCCAGAAGCTATGTAAAGGATTCATATGCCAACTTGCTGACATGCATCCAAAGATATTTTACCTGTGAGGGAAGATATCATAAGGTGTACTCTTACCATTTTAAGCTCCTCTTACATTTCACTAGAAAGATATCTCTTGATTTACCTTTTTATCTATTTCGTAGCCTAGGCAAAATGTCTGATAAGGTTAAATTGAAGTAAGGAGCTTGTGAAACCTCCTTATTCCATCATGGGTTGATCAAGTTGATTATTTTACATGAGCTTTAGAAGATTGGAAGAGAATGGTCTGCTTTCTTGTTTATGACAGGCTTTAAAACTAAAATAGGACTTAGCCCTAAGGCTAAGGAGATTTCTTCACCAGTAGTAAGTCATTAAGAGGAAACAAGATCAAGAATATTTGTGAAATTTAAAGCCAGAAAGTAGGTGAAGGAGTCTATGAAACCACTAGTAGTTCAAGACACACCCCAACAGTCACAAAGAAAGAAGGTTCAGATCAATGAGGTGGTACAAGAGCACTCTGTTCATAAAACTATCCAAAGAAGAGTAACAATAAGTCAATTAGCCAAGGAAAGGGGGAAGACTGTGATTGTTGATGAAATCCCGGCTTCAAAGGGAATTTTGAATGATCTCTTCCAGGCCATCGACATAGAAGAGACTCCTCTGGTCCAAGCAGAGCTACTTGAAGCCAGCAAGAACAAAACCAAAAGAGTTAAATATTCCAAAAAGCTTCAATTTGATTACCAGGTCTCAGAGTTTGTGTTCAAGCCAAGAAGACCTGTGACAAGGCATTCAAAAAGGATACAAGAGGCATAGCCAGAAGTAAGTGAGACAGGGGAGGTAGCAGAATTACATAAATAACCTGTGGTTCTATCAGAAACATCACCACAATAGCACAAAGATGATAGAGGTAAGAGAGAAGTTGAAGCTTGCCAATCTTGAGATTACCAAACTTAGAGAAAAAGAAAGGAAACATGCAATTAATGAGGCCAATTTCAACAGAATGGAGGCTCTGTGGGAAGATAAAAAAGCTTCAATACCTAAAGTAGTTAGTTGTCATGCTCAATATTTCACTTGGATGGTCCCTGCAATAAAAGAGGCAAGATATATCAGAAGGGTCAATGAACAATTATGAACTAGTATTCGAATGATAAAAAGACAGATTGAAGATTTGAAGATTCAACTGAATGAACCAGAAGAATAGCCTCAGCATAAATGAACCTGACAGTAAATGAAGAAATTTTGACACATTTTGACACACAACTTACTTTTTGAATATTGAAGATTATTTTTCGATGGACAATGTCAGTTTTGGTTGGCTCGTTAGCATATGTAGAAACCATTAAAAATCCCAAGAATGAAAAAACACTGTGTTTTTGACTCACACAACAGAAACTGCTAAAAATGACATATAATGCACAGCAGTTTCGTAGCACGTTACGAAACTGCTGAAGCTACCAATTTTGTTTTTTGAATCAATTTTGAAATGAAAGGGGGGAACCATTATGAAAGATTACTGTTGTAGAAGATACCAAAGGGCCACCTCAGAAGTTTTGAATACTAGGCAAAGGAAAATTCAAAGAATGAGAGGCATTTAATAACTCCAAACTCTACGCTACGAAAACAACAGTGATTTCATAGCTCAGACAGTTGTCATGCTTCAACCAGCATCTAAGGGGTTTTGTCTTAGCATGAGTATATGAGTAGGACCTTTGGTCTAATTCAAGGCATCACATGTTATTAAAAGGGATAAAATGGTTAGCAGAATTCGAGGAACCACTTTGGAGACCAAAACAGAAAAATAGGGGCAATTTTCTTGTATCCAGGGACAGTTAAAGGACAAGCAATCAAAGGCCAACATGAAGTTTAAAGTCATCACTCAAGCCAAATATGAAGAGGGATAGATTTCAAAGAACAAGTTTGTTTCCATAGCTAAGGTTGTTGCCAACATAGATAAAAAGTTACACTCCTAGTCAAATTAGGTCTCTAAGACTGTTAGTTTACAATCAGTTGTAATTAATAATTTGTTTAAAGTTCAATAGGTGTCAGGTCTAGAGAAATTCGAATTTGCCTCTTGCTAGAGGAAGGAATTCAAGCTTGTAAGGAAACTCTATATATGACAAGAGTGGTAATGCACCAGGGGTTGGAAATTTTTAGAGAAAACACTCATATTGTGTCATTGTAGAAGATTATGATTTTATGAATACAGACTTTGGCTTTACTTCTTAGGATTCAGAAAGAGTTCAATGGTGGCTTGTTTTATGTTTGTCCTCATTTCCTTATTTGCAGTGGTATGAATGTATGATACTTAGGACTCATTGGCAATGCTCTAGCTTCCTTCATGCGTTTGTAGACTGTGTTTCCTACATATTTATCTGTGTTAACTGATACATTGAACTTTTGATGCCCTGACTTCCATGTTCAGCTAATATTATTGTCATACTAAGCATTTTTTGACTTCATAAGCCCAATGGATGTTTATTAACTGTGTTTCAACCATTTACACTCCTTCATTTGTTTCATAGAGTTAGCCATCTAATCCATTATCAAAATCTTTAACCTAGTGAGAGAGCCCTCTTAGGTTGAGGAGGCTAAACCTCAACCAAAAGTTGGTTTGAAATAGTTACTCAAAGTCTACGTGATCAGCAGCCTATCAGGGTTAGGTTTTGTGATAAAACAGTAGAAGTTATATTAGCTTTAAATGGATGTGATAATGCACAAAAGTGTGCATACTTGGTAAGTTTGTCAACTACCACCATGATGACACTCTTTCCTTCAGACTTGGGTAAACCTGTGATAAAATCCATTGAAACCTCATCCCAACATTGGCTTGGAATGGATGAAGGTTGTAATAGACTTGGGGTCTTAATTGTTTCAACTTTATTTTGTTGGCAGACCAAACTTTCTGCCACAAACTTTTGAATATCCGATTTAAGGCCATCCCAAAAAAATTCCTTCTTAATCCTGTGGTAAGTTTTTAAAAACCCTAAGTGCCCTCCTAAGGGAGAAGTGTGCATTTCCATAAGAATCTTTTGTTTGAGTTGGTAATTCCTACATAGGTATAAGCGATCTTTGTACCATAACTAATAATTTTTCTAGCTAAATGTATTAGATGTACTGGGATCTTGTTGTAACTTTCAAATGAGTGCCCACACTTCTTCGTCATTCTTCCATTCCTCCCTTTCTTTGTTTATCCAATCCGGTTGGATAATAGAAATGGCGCACAACAATGCTTCCACATCCTCATCCTTTCTTGAGAGTGCATCTGTCACAACATTTTTCTTCTCTTTTTTGTAGATGATTTCAAAGTCATAACCCAACATCTTTGTGACCCATTTTTGTTGCTCTTCAGAGGATAATCTTTGTTCTAAAAAGTATTTAAGACTATCATGATCTGTTTTTACCTTGAAATGTCTTCCCATTAGGTAGGGTCACAATTTCTTAAGTGCATGTATTATTGCCAAAATTTCTGGTGGGCTCCAGTATTGTAGCAATAATGCTACAACTCCTGGAGCTTCCTATCTCTAATTTTATCAACCCGGTAGTTCGTACAAACTTGGAAGCGACGGTGCTGTATGCACAAGTACTAGCTCTTGTCGCAGCTGTCACTTGGTCAGCTGGCACAAGTCCGCTAGGGCTCAAGACAACTTCTATATGCTCTCAGAAGAAGCTTGCTAAATGATGGACGAAGGATATCTTAAAGGAAATTAATCTATTTTGCAAAAATGAACTGAAAGCCAACCAAAACATGGAAACCCTAGTAAACCCTAATCTGACTAGCTTAACCTCTAGGATGCAATGGGTGGAGTGCAAGTGTCTGGAAATGATGCCATTACTTCTAATGATGTAAAATGCATGAACTTAAACTACTTTTATTAAAAAGAACATGTTTTTGTATTTTTGCTTAATTGGTTGGAGTGATGATGATTTTGTTTCTTATTAGGGTTTGGTTGTGCAGAGGTGGTGCGAAAGGAAGGAAAGCTTGGGAAAGGTCAGGGGGGCTAGGAGAGGTCCCAGGGGATCCTTAGCATCAGTCCACAGAAGTCTACAACGTTTGGATGCTCGGCAACCAAGTTTGCAAGCTCCTACAGGATGTCTGCAGGGGATCCTACAGGAAACTCAGGGATTTCTACAGGAAGTCTGCTAACTTCTACAGGATGATCTACCATGGGAGTTTTAGGTGATGGCGAGGTGATGGAGTGGTATGGGTGGATAGGTAAGGTGGAGATGGAGCTTGTGATGACTCAGGGGCAGAGAAATAGGACAGAGAAAGAGTGCACGAAGTGGTTGGTGGATAGAAGGATGGGATCAACGAAAGGTCAAAAAGATGAAGCTACGTGGGCAATGAGAGAGTTGGAAGGTGAATGAGCTGAACAGAGGTCGAGGAGATGGCTTTAGGAGAGGTTAAGAAGAGGGAAAAGGAAGTAGAAGGGTATGGAGCAGTGTAAATAAAACAAATTACTTATGTCTTGCACCAAAAACGAAAATTCATTAACCTATGCTACCTGTGCTATTAAACCTATGAACATCAATGTAAACTCAGAAAAGAAGCCGTGCATGGAGTGAAAATGAAGAAGTATGGTTCAATATCAAACGTGCATGGATGGATCTTCAATGAAAATGACTATGTTGCAGCTTGCATGGAAGTAAAATACTGCGTTCTTTTTGGTGGTTGATATGGACTGCACCCCAATCCCTAAACAGAGATGGCAGTGAAGACACTAACAACCCTTTTCTTGGAGCTCCAGTGGATTACAAACCTCCTATTCTGATCTAAACAACTGAAAGTGAATTAACCATAAACTAGTCCTACGCAATTCTCATTAACCAAATCAAATCAGCAAACTGTATTCTTTGAAATGCATATCAAAACAAGGAAACACAATGCTGGAAAGAAAGGTAAATAATACTACAAGAAGAGGAGATCTATTGATCTCAGGTTGGGCCCTAACCTGAGAGCTATAGCTCCCTTAAAAAGTCAGAATTAGATCCAAATCTGCTTGCCTTTATTCATAATCAAAAGTCTAATGTCATGCCAAAACTGGCTTACAAAGAGCAAAAACCGAGCTACAACATGACTAACCAAATTGACTAACTACTAGCTACAAAAATGACTACCAACTAGCTAACCAAAATGAGGCCCTAAGCCTTCTTATTTATACAATTTGAGGACCCAACAGTCCTCCTAAAATTTAGGGACTTGGCTGCCCAAGACTTGTAGTTAACAGCAGTCCAACTTGACTTGCTTGGCTGCCCTTGTGCTCATTGATTTGGTGGCCTTTGAACTCCGAGCTGATGGTGGAGAATTCGAGGTAAGGGCCCATAAATGAGGGGGACACCTTCCTACAAATCCTCTAGCTTGTTCTCCCACGAATTTGGCTGCCAAGTGCTCATTAAGACCTTCAATTTTGTCTCCAAGTTGACCAAAAAGGCTACACAAAGCACCCATTAGACTTGTTGGCATAATGACTAACCAAATTCACTCTATTAACATAAAAATAATCAAAAACATGCAATAAACAAATGAGAATGGTGGACTAAGCCAAATTAGGAGGTTGAATGAGCCCAAATAATTGTACATTTTTGGGGCTCATCATCACCCCCTACTGAAAGTGTTGCTCATCCTCTAAGCAACCAATCTCTCTCCTCATCTTTGATGGCCCTGGTGGCCTCCTTGTCATGCCAAGCTTCTGAAGTGATGTCCTCTTTTCTGTCATGAAACCATGCTTCTTTGCTTCTTCCCACTGCATGTTCCTTTTCCTAGTGAATTCTCAGCCTTCGTATGATTGTGCAAGTATATTCAATCTGATAGCGGCAATGGTGGTGAAAGGATATGAAACCAGTGGAGGATGGAAGAAAAGAGTGGTTGCACGCCTCCTCAACAGACTTCAAGCTTCCAATCCCTCTCCATAATTGATTCTGGCCTGCCCAAAGGCTTCTACAGGATGTTTCTGTTAAAAATACAGAACTTCCTGTAGAAAGTCCTGTAGCTTCCTGTAGAACTGTCTCAGCTTCCTGTAGAACTGTCTTTGAGTCCATCATCTTGATTTGCTCTCTTTAGGTGAAGGCTTTTAGCTTCCTCATTCATAGATGATGGATCTCTTTGAAGGAGACTCTTTCTTTTGTTTAGCTTGTGTGTCCTCAATGACAATTTGCTTCTTTGACTGTGGTTTGGGGTCTGCCAATTCTTATCATGCCCTTTCTTGCCTTAAAAAAAATAGTGGAAGCTCCCTCTTTTACTTCTCCTTCAGCTTAGGAGAGGTACTTAGGGCGGCCAGCACAGCTGCTGCCTCCCTAGCTAGGATGTCCGCCTTCTTCTCCTTGGGTTTCGCCTTTTTAAGGCTTCCTGTAGAAGACCCTGTTTTAGCCAATTTCGGGCTTCCTGTAGAAGCCCCTGTTTTGGTAGTTTTCGGGCTTCCTGTAGAAGCCCCTTTTTCAATGATTTTCGGGCTTCCTGTAGAAGACCCTTTTACTGTTTTCGGGCTTCCTGTAGAAGCCTGTTTCTGCTTTCCTGTAGACACGGGTGTCACCACCTTTGCTTGCTTTGCTGCATGGGTTTTGCTTTTTGGTTTGGTTGCAGGTGCTGATGAGGTACTTGGGCTGATGTGAACCACCTCAGCTTTGTCCGTTCTGTTCTTCAGCCTCTTTTCTCTTGCTGACAAGATGGGTGTGTCACCTTCTTCTTTGTCATCCTTTTTCTCATGCTTCCTCTTTTGTTCTTTCTTCTGCACTGTGGTCGGGGTCTTCTGGCTTGTTTCTTTCTTTCCCTCGGCCACTGCTTCTTTTCCCTCACTACTGGAGGAAGTGTAAGTTCACATGACAACCATGGATAATGCAAAATTATGAGTCCCCCTGGCATGGTAAGAGTGCTCCCTTTTTCTTATTCTTTTTTCAGAAACAGAAGTGTTGTTTATAGTTTCCCCCTGGACTCAAGGAAGAATTCCTCAGCTGTTTGATATCAATGAACAACAATTCCCTCGTTTCAAGACTTTTGCTGCCCAAATACTCGACTGTCAGAAGGGAATTAGGCTCCCACAGACAAAGTGTAGAGCTTAATTTTCATCCCCAGCACGCATACAACCACATAAATTTCACATCCTTCATGCACATGTTAGTCCTCACAGCGCTTTAACTTTTGTACAGGAGAAATTTGTTAATAGGACCTGTGGAGGGGAATGTGATGCATAACCAACTGAAAAATTTCGTGTATCACACAGGAAAACTACCATTCTTGACCCACAGACAGATTTATTTCATACGTTCTTATTCAAAAATAGTTTTAATTCACCACCTTTCAGATGTATCATGCATGGAGGAGTGTTTTTCAAGCCTACCACTTTCGGGATTCCCAATTTGTCGAAGAAAAATCCAAGCTTTTCTGCTCTAGAAGGCTCTGTTGTACTTTCCTGTAGAACATCTTCCTGTAGAAATGCCTGTAGAGTGCGACAGGCGGGAATTGTTTAAGGAACTGTAGAGATCTCGAGAAAAAAAAAAGGCAGAAATCTTGTAGAGCACCATCGGTTAACTGATCTGGAAATGGTTTCAGTTGACTGCAGTTGAATGGTGAGAGTTTCAGCTGAGCGTTGATTAATTGTTGCGTGATTTGTGGTGAAGGAGTGCAGTGGCCAAGCGTATGTGGCCACATGCAGACGGCAGTGCTGTGAAGCTGCATGTCCTCTTCCCGTTAATCAACTGCACTGGATTTAAACTCTCTATCACTGTTTTTTTC
This sequence comes from Pinus tabuliformis, assembly GCA_031772625.1. NCBI lineage: Eukaryota > Viridiplantae > Streptophyta > Pinopsida > Pinales > Pinaceae > Pinus > Pinus tabuliformis. The sequence goes on from CM062816.1 coordinate 2,026,378,487, forward strand.
TTTTAATTTTTTTTTAATTTTTACGTGAGTCCACTGTCCACGTGCACTGCGTGACTGCCGGCTGAGTTCTAAAGAAGACAATCAGTTGAGCCTTGCCAATCTGTGGCTTAATTCCACCATTCCATCAATTCATGCAGTTTTCAAATTAAATTTATGCAATAGAAGAATGAGATCAGTCACATACCTCGAAGTTGAATGGCTGCCGTGAGCTTTTCGCTGCTGCCTGCTCTGATTCTGCTGCTGCATGCTTAGTTTTTCTGATTGCATGTGGATTGGCTACTAATCCTTGATTGCTTTTCCTTGTGCAGGTGTCCTCTGGCCGAATCTGAGCTGCATGCAATCGTTTCCACGTTCAACTCTACCCGTTCAAGCTGCTGCTGCTGCATGGTCACAAAACCAGAACTTCTTTTTGCCATTTCTCCCAAACGGTAGATCGGATTGATCTGAAACTCGGTGAGCATGTTCCTACCATAATTATGCATCTCCCATAGCAAATTCGTGATCAATGGATGCATGGATTTCGAGAAAAATGGAAAATGGCTGAAGATTTCAGAGCTCGATTTCTCGGAAACCGTGCATCAGAATCGGCTGAAACTGCTTGGGTAGGTTACCATCACTCACATGCATATCCCCATGAAACAGGTTTTGAAACGGACGCACGGTTATGGAGAAAATGCAAAAATGGCTGATGGTGATGGAGGCTGATTTCTTGGAAACCGTGCACCGGAATTGCATGAAACTGCTCAGGCATGTTGTCATCAACCTTGTATAATTCCCCATAAAACGGTTTGTCAAATGGATGCATGGTTTTCAAGTTATGGGAAAAACAAATTTTGCTCTATGGATTTTTGCTTCAAGGCACTTTGCATGTGTTTGCATGGTATGACAAAATGAATTTTGGCTGTGATGCAGGTATGGAGATGATGGAGGAGGAGTTGGAAGATTGAATGAGGACTTCTGAACCCTTGAGGAAGCTACCATGTTCGCCAAACCACTTTTTGAAATGCATGCTTAGTTTCCCACAATTTCTACAGGAAGTTCTTGTAGAAGCACAATGAGAAGCACTAGGAGGTGGAAAAAATGATGGATGAAGGCAAGGGATGGACACACAAGTGCTTGTAGGCCTAATCAACAGATTCCCACCATTAGATTCACTTTTGAAATTGGATTTGGCTCGTCCAAAGGTTCTACAGGATGTTTCCTGTAGAAATACAGAGCTTCCTGTAGAAGGCACAAGAAAAATTACTTTGACCTTGATTTGAGTGCTCCTCCTGTCATGAAACGTCCTTCTTGCAACCTGCAATGTCATTGCTGCAACATGAAATTATTCAATGGAGATTAGCTTTATTTTTCTTTTTCTTTTTTCTCTTTTTTTTTTTTGAAAAACAACTAGGGCGCTTCATGGAGGTTTTCACCCTAATTGCCTGCCCTGGGCGCCTCCAAGGGAGGTTTTCACCCAGAGATCTTATTCTCTTTTCTCTTTTTTCCCAACCCATTGACTGCCTCATGGAGGTTTTCAATCAATGAGCCAATCTAAGGCGCCTCCAAGGAGGTTTTCACCTTAGATTTTTATTTTTCTCTTATTTTCATTTTTTTTCTTTTTTTTCTTTTTTTCTAACCTACCCTACTTGAAAAACAAAATCATTTTCAAGTATAAGAATACTTCCAATGGAGCCATGTGCACATCGATATTAGAGAAAAAATGATGTGAAGGCTCGGAATGCATGCTTTGACAACTATCCAACTTTCAGAGACAAAATGATCTAACTTTGAAAGTACAAAACATAGCTGAGGAGGAGAGTACTGCTGCAACTTAGTGACCTTCTGAAACCATATCTCAATATAGCTTTGATATCCTTGGTCATCTTGCTGATCTGGATCATTCTTCATGTCACCTTCTATCATGATTTTCTCATCTTCCTCTTTTTGCTGATCTTTCTCTTGAATACATGGAAGATTTGATGGTAACCATGAGGAGGCTTTCTCGATCTCTGATTCTGATCTCTTCTCTTCATCAAGTGCAGCCCATGTTTCTTTGATCTCCTCTTTTGAATCTTCTTTTGCTGGATGTGATCCTTCAATGCTTTCAAGATGATCTCTTTTTTGCAATGCTTTTCCTGAGCCATGGTGAAGATCATTGAGCTCAAAAGGAGTCATTTGCACATGTTGTGCCTCAGCTTTGCAATTGGGTTGAGCTGCTCCATGGTATGGTTTTGGAAATGGTGGTACGGGTAGTTGAGTGGAGGTGTGAAATTGAGATGGAGATGGATGGCATTGTGGTTGGGTAGGCATTTGGGTTTGCCTTGGTGGAGGAGGAGGCGATGGTTGTGGATGAACAGGTGGTGGAGGAAAATGAGCGGGATGAGAGTTGTACTGGGTCCTCCACTCCTGATAAGGTGCATTCCACTGAGGCTGTGGCTGAGCATAAGAGTGAAATGAATGAGCAACTGGTAGGGCATAATATGGATCTGTGAAGGAACAAGGAGGATATGACCAAGGAGGAGGTGTAGACCAAGAAGGATGAGCAGGGGGACCCCAAGAAGGCATGAAAGTGGCTTGATAAGGGTCACAATAGGTCTCGGGTGTCCCTTGCGGTTCCTGCTGGTAAGATCTAGGTCCATGCGGCCAACTTTGGTTCATGTAATAGAGTGGTTCAGTGGCTTCCTTGGCTCTTTGATATGCAGCTTTGATTCTGGGCAAGGAAGGGCACTGATCTGTAGGATGATATTCTTCACATACAAAACACACTTCTAGAGAGTGCATTGGACATTTGTTCCTAGGATGCTTTTTAAGGCACCTAGGACAAAAAATGACCAAAGCCCTCTTGGCTTCTTCTTGCTTCTTTTGGATCCGCAAGGTATCCAGTTGCATGGCAAGAAACTGCCTCATGTCACTCTTGAAATCTTTGATCTGATTTTCAAATTCATCTTTGGACAAGATGTTGCTCCCAACATCTCTACTTGTAGCCATTTGCTCCAGAGGAATGTTTTCTTCTTCTTCTCCCCTAGAGGTTCTTTAAATATGCCTTGATGTCCACCCAGGGGTTCTTTAATCACAGCCATCGAAGAAGAGATAACGTTGGCTGTGTGAAGCAGTGGGGGGTTGTGCAATCATTTTTCTAACTTATCTCTACTCCTACAAAGCATGAAATGAAATCTTTTTGGTTGATTTTTTTCTTTTTTCTACTTCTACCTACAAAACTGAAATAGATTGAACTGCAACTAACTATCTTGCTAAAATGAAAATGCAGAATTGAAATGAAAGCAGGAAAGGACTAATCTATTTTGCACAAATGAAATTGCAAGAATGGAAATGCTAGTCTACGCTTGCAGAAAGGAAATACTAATCTATGAAAGCAGGAAATGCTAATCTATGAAAGCAGGAATTGTCTATGCTACTTTTGCAGAATGGAAATGAAATAAACTACTTAGCAGAAGGTAAGAGTAAGAAAATAGAAGAAAAGCAACAATTACTAATACTCTGACGCTTCCCCGGCAATGGCGCCAAAAAGATGGTGGGCTCCAGTATTGTAGCAATAATGCTACAACTCCTAGAGCTTCCTATCTCTAATTTTATCAACCCGGTAGTTCGTACAAACTTGGAAGCGACGGTGCTATATGCACAAGTACTAGCTCTTGTCGCAGCTGTCACTTGGTCAGCTAGCACAAGTCCGCTAGGGCTCAAGCCAACTTCTATATGCTCTCAGAAGAAGCTTTCTAAATGATGGATGAAGGCTATCTTAAAGGAAATTAATCTATTTTGCAAAAATGAACTGAAAGCCAACCAAAACATGGAAACCCTAGTAAACCCTAATCTGACTAGCTTAACCTCTAGGATGCAATGGGTGGAGTGCAAGTGTCTGGAAATGATGCCATTACTTCTAATGATGTAAAATGCATGAACTTAAACTACTTTTATTGAAAAGAACATGTTTTTGTATTTTTGCTTAATTGGTTGGAGTGATGATGATTTTGTTTCTTATTAGGGTTTGGTTGTGCAGAGGTGGTGCGAAAGGAAGGAAAGCTTGGGAAAGGTCAGGGGGGATAGGAGAGGTCCCAGGGGATCCTTAGCATCAGTCCACAGAAGTCTACAATGTTTGGATGCTCGGCAACCAAGTTTGCAAGCTCCTACAGGATGTCTGCAGGGGATCCTACAGGAAACTCAGGGATTTCTACAGGAAGTCTGCTAACTTCTACAGGATGATCTACCATGGGAGTTTTAGGTGATGGCGAGGTGATGGAGTGGTATGGGTGGATAGGTAAGGTGGAGATGGAGCTTGTGATGACTCAGGGGCAGAGAAATAGGACAGAGAAAGAGTGCACGAAGTGGTTGGTGGATAGAAGGATGGGATCAACGAAAGGTCAAAAAGATGAAGCTACGTGGGCAATGAGAGAGTTGGAAGGTGAACGAGCTAAACAGAGGTTGAGGATATGGCTTTAGGAGAGGTTAAGAAGAGGGAAAAGGAAGTAGAAGGGTATGGAGCAGTGTAAATAAAACAAATTACTTATGTCTTGCACCAAAAATGAAAATTCATTAACCTATGCTACCTGTGCTATTAAACCTATGAACAGCAATGTAAACTCAGAAAAGAAGTCGTGCATGGAGTGAAAATGAAGAAGTATGGTTCAATATCAAACGTGCATGGATGGATCTTCAATGAAAATGACTATGTTGCAGCTTGCATGGAAGTAAAAGACTGCGTTCTTTTTGGTGGTTGATATAGACTGCACCCCAATCCCTAAACAGAGATGGCAGTGAAGACACTAACAACCCTTTTCTTGGAGCTCCAGTGGATTACAAACCTCCTATTCTGATCTAAACAACTGAAAGTGAATTAACCATAAACTAGTCCTACGCAATTCTCATTAACCAAATCAAATCAGCAAACTGTATTCTTTGAAATGCATATCAAAACAAGGAAACACAATGCTGGAAAGAAAGGTAAATAATACTACAAGAAGAGGAGATGTATTGCTTTCAGGTTGGGCCCTAACCTGAGAGCTATAGCTCCCTTAAAAACTCAGAATTAGATCCAAATCTGCTTGCCTTTATTCATAATCAAAAGTCTAATGTCATGCCAAAACTGGCTTACAAAGAGCAAAATCCGAGCTACAACATGACTAACCAAATTGACTAACTACTAGCTACAAAAATTACTACCAACTAGCTAACCAAAATGAGGCCCTAAGCCTTCTTATTTATGCAATTTGAGGACCCAACAGTCCTCCTAAAATTTAGGGACTTGGCTGCCCAAGACTTGTAGTTAACAGCAGTCCAACTTGACTTGCTTGGCTGCCCTTGTGCTCATTGATTTGGTGGCCTTTGAAATCCGAGCTGATGGTGGAGAATTCGAGGTAAGGGCCCATAAATGAGGGGGACACCTTCCTACAAATCCTCTAGCTTGTTCTCCCACGAATTTGGCTGCCAAGTGCTCATTAAGACCTTCAATTTTGTCTCCAAGCTGACCAAAAAGGCTACACAAAGCACCCATTAGACTTGTTGGCATAATGACTAACCAAATTCACTCTATTAACATAAAAATAATCAAAAACATGCAATAAACAAATGAGAATGGTGGACTAAGCCAAATTAGGAGGTTGAATGAGCCCAAATAATTGTACATTTTTGGGGCTCATCAATTTCCTTCTCATAAATAGCTTTTTTTAAATACTTTCCCTTGATTGGATGACGTTCAAAAGCAATGGGTCTTTCATCTTGTATTGAAACAACACCAATTCCATTTCCTAAAGCATCACATTCCACAGTAAAGGTTTTTGTGAAGTCCAACGTAGCTAAGACCAGTGCTTGGCTCATTGCCTCTTTAAGATGTTCGAAGGCCTTTGTTTCTTCTGGTGTCCATGAAAATTCATCTTTCTTTAGTAATGTTGTTAGAGGTGCTGCTATTCTCCAATAATTCTTAACAAACTTGCGATAATACCCTGTCAACCTGAGAAATCCTCGCAGATGCTTTATGGATGTCGGGATTTTCCATTCTTTAATGGCTTTAATTTTTCTAGGGTCTACCTTAACACCTTCATGAGATAGAATATGACCCAGATATTCCACCTCTTATACACCAAAGAAACATTTGGAGCTTTTTTCATATAGTTGTTTCTCCTCCAATAGCTTGAGCACCCTGTCAACATGTTCAACATGATCCTTCCAAGACTTGCTGTAGATTAATATATCATCAACAAATACTAACACAAATTTTCTAAGGAATGGTTTGAAAATGGAATTCATCAAACCTTGAAATGTAGAAGGTGCATTGGTAAGGCCAAAAGGCATGACCAAAAATTCATAATGACCCTCATGAGTTCTAAATTCTATTTTCGGAATGTCTTTAGTCTTCATTCTGATTTGATGATATCCTGAATGAAGATCCAACTTGGTGAAGTAAATTGATCCATGCAATTCATCTAATAATTCATGAATGACATGAATGGGAAATTTATCTTTAATAGTGAGCTTGTTGAGCTCCCTATAATCCAGGCACATGCACCATTATCCATCCTTCTTGTGCACCAATACTACTGAAGGAGAGAAAGAACTTTGACTAGGTTGAATTATACCAACCTCTAGCATTTATGCAACCATACATTCAATTTCACTCTTTTGGGCATAGGGATATCTGTACAGCATGATGTTTGGAGGAACACTTCCTGGAATCAAATTAATAGCATGATCATAATCATGAATAGGTGGGAGACCTGTGGGAGTCTCAAATACCTTGGAATGATTGTCCAATACCTTTTGGAGGTCTGGAGAAATAGATGATTATATGTGGGAACCTCTAGCAAACATAATTGTGTAATTACACCTCATTGTTCCTTATTTAGAAGCTTTGTCATACTGTTAGAGCTGATTATCTTTCCTAGTTTCCCTACAATACCTCTTAATTCAACTTCCTTTCCTTCCAGTGTTTATGGGAAAATTAGTATTTCCAAGAAATTCTAACCCTCTAGGTTTGGTAGCTAACCTAGAAACAACAGTCAAAGAAATTTACTATTTTTCCTATGAGTAACAGATAAGAGAAAGATAATGAAAGACCAACCTATAACTTTAGCTTGATTCCTCACTTGATCTCTCTCTCCTTTGGCTGATCTCGTAACTCCTCCCCGTACCTAACACGCTTGGAGAGTACCTGCATAGTTACGGAAAAAAAGACTCGTGAAAGCATAATGATCTATCATAACATAAACATCATAGAATCAGAAATATGATAAACAAATGAATGCATTTATAGTTAACACAAACAAATGGGAAAAATCTTGAAGAACTTTATTGATAACAAGGAGAATTACAACCCATAAGTCTGATCTAGTGCCATCATCCCAACTTCAAGCCTTCTTCACCTCATGAATCAGCAAGAACATGCCAACAATAACAAAATACTCTCACCTCAATACTGAAACTAGCAGCACTTCCTTACAACTCAGAATAATTCGACCTCTAGATCTCTTGGATGAGGGATCTATTTATAGATGAATGTAGGAGGCTTAGTCATCAATGAGGATGATGAATGCCATTCTATTTTTAGAAATTGGTTCCATGAAAGAGGGGAATTGGAGGTGGTTTCCTGATTCCTTTAGTCATCCTTGGGCGAACTTAGAGGGGAAAGTGGCACAAGAGAAGTTTCTAGAAGTTTCCATGAGCAATTGATTCTCAAAATCTCCTGGAATTTTGTCTTACCTCACCCATTGTACCTTACAGAGGGCCAAACTGTGATGCATAGCACTTTTATAGTGTGGTACTTGCTATGCATAGCACCCTAGCACAGGGCTTTCTGCAATGATCCATTTCAGGCACTTTTTGGATGAATTTTGTGATGAAACTTTTGGGGAATGAGGAATTCAGAGGACTAAGTTTCTTTAGGGCATAAAAAGCTATATTAGGGGTTGATGAACCCTAATATCATCGACATGTGAGTTTGGGTTGATGTGCCCAAATATGTGTATAAAAGTTGCCCCCTAGAGCATGAGGTCGTAATTATCTATGTCCAGTGAAATTCTTTATCATGAGGATCGGAAGTTTCGAACTGGAAGGTGACCTGCATCAATTACAATACAATATATCATGATAATATGATTTTCTCATGAATTAGCTGAGGGAGGCATTCCCATGCTTAGCTTATAAACTTTCATTACATGTACATAGATCAGATAATAGTCTATAGATATAGACTTATGATTCTACAGATATAGGTTTGTGATCCATGATTAGGATGACCATCTGTGTAAAGCCTTTGTACATTTGATGCTTTTTGTACATTTGATGCTTTAGTACTCCCAAATATATCATAGCCCAGATGGATGAAACTAGATCTGCGATCTTCAAACTCATTCAATCTTCACTCAATGTACAAGTCGAACCATGTGAAAAGATGTTCTAAGGTCGAACATGGAGAGACGTCGTCTGATTACCAGCCAATCATGTAAGTTGTTAACAGATGCAAGAGGGATCACCGATAATGATGATGATCCTCAAGGTACTATAGTACATTTCGCGTGGTGTGAATAAATGATTTGATGTTGAACACCATGCAAAATCTTTCGGTGGAAGGCCATTGATTCACCGGAAGAGAGAAACTTGCCATTGATGTATGCAAGCTTCAAAGCACCGAAAGGGTGTTTCTAAGTCAACTTATTAGATGATGAGCTGATGTCAAGAAGAAGCAACTTGTCGTAGGAGGGCCTTAATGTATTCCACATCTATGACATGAGATGAAGTAAATGATTTTGGAGATGAAAACGAACTAATGACACAAGGTTTAGGAATGGCGGTCATGAAAATCAAGGTTTGTAGTATTGCAACGGATGAAATTTTAACTAGATGACTTCTCTTGAACATATCGGCGACACTGAGATGAATTGGTAGCATTGACCCAAAACAACAATGGTGGATGGTATGACAGACCAATGGTATGATAACCATCAAACGGAAAGACCCAACCCAGCTTAATCACGTTGATGAAGTGAAAGTGTCATGTTTAAGAGCGACTCGCTACCATAAGTTGTCAATATTTTTCCCATTTTCCCCAGTCATTACTGACCAATACCTCTTTATTTTTTATCAAGCTTGAGGAGGATAACATATTCTTGTTCTATCATTCGCCCTTCAGGCAAACCCATCGCTATTTGATGTTTTAACGAGTTTAGCAATGGTGAAACTCGATCTTGTCTAGATGGACAAGTTTGTCGCTATTATGATATTTTAACGAGTTTAATGACAAAGGTAACTCGGTCCTTTTCATGTTTAGAGAGTTTGAAAAGGGAAAAAAAGAAAACTCTATAAGTTCTTTTTCATAAGATAATCCCTCAGGTCCGAAAAAGGATAAAATAATACAAGAGAGATGTCATTTCCAATACTTTAACAAGCTAGAATGGACAAGCACTCAACAATCATTTCATGTTTAGAGAGTCTGAAAAGAGCTTAAAGAGAACTCTATTTTGAGGAACGAGTGGTGTCTATGGTAGCAATTGGTTCCGGTGATGTTGGAACTTCTCAAAACATGTTGATTGATGTGAAGAGGCTGGCTAATAAGACCACTCATTGCAACTGTTCCTCAAAAAAGGTAAAACAACCAAGTGAAAGTGTATGATAGGCCAAAGGGATGGTGGTGATGGGATAAAAACAAGCAAGGCTCATCTGATGAAAAAGACTGATAGAATGACAATCATGAGGGTTAAGAAAGGAAATGGGTTCATTTTTACACAAGCTTGAACCATAGGGAACTATGCTTGGATTTAGTTTCATGTTTACACAAGCTTGAAATGAAAAATTATGCTTGGATTCCGTTTCATTTTTAAACAAGCTTAAAATGAAAAACTATGCTTGAATTGGTTTACATGCCCGCAACATGATGAAAGGGAGAGTCTCCTGTAACCAGATGGAAGTCACTGTGATGAAGCAGGACGGTTATCCAACACCCTTTTGGCTTCATCCAAATAGATAAAGGTGAATGGGGTGATTCCATTCACATAACCTGTTGGGAGACTTAACTTTACCATTAGGTGCATGCCTCCCAAGCTTCATTACATTCACCTATGTATACTACTCAAGGCTATCAAGTAGATGGAATGAGCTTGACACAAGAAAAGGAACTATGCTCAAATTCCTTGTTTCATTTTTTAACGAGGTTAACACAAGACCAGGAACTATCCTCATGGACCTGTTTCACTTTTTTAATGAGGTTGACACAATAAAAGAACTATCCTCATGGACTTGTTTCATTTTTTAGCGAGGTTGACACAAGACAACAAACTATCCTCATATTCCTTGGGTTCATTTTTTAACAAGGTTGACACAAGACCAGGAACTGTCCTCGTACCCTTGTTTCATTTTTTAATGAGGTTGACACAAGACAATGAACTATCCTCGAAGACGCTTGTTTCATTTTTTAACAAGGTTGACACAAGACAACGAACTATCCTCGGGAGCTGTTTCATTTTTTTAATGAGGTTGACACAGTAAATGAACTATCCTCATACTCCTTGTTTCATTTTTTAACGAGGTTAAGACAAGACAACAAACTGTCCTCAAACTGTTGTTTCATATTTTAACAAGGTTGACACAAGACAACGAACTTTCCTCAAACTCCTTATTTCATTTTTTTAACTAGGTTGACACAAGACAATGAACTTTCCTCAGACCCTATCACAACTTTTAAGAGGTCATGAAGGAGAGATCTGGTTCCAATGCCCCCCGTATATGATGTACAACATCACTGAATTGATCGTCAATCGATGTAGGTATGGAACAGGTTGCCACATAATTAACCCATGGCGGGGATGATACCATTGGTATAAATGGACCATTTAGGGACGATGGTTGACTAGGAGATATATTTGGACCGGGAAAATAAAGCTGGTCAACGGTAACAATTCTGCCTTCATGCAGGAAACAAATCACTCAAAAGAGTGTTGAAACAATAGCTCCCATGCCATAAACATAGTCGCGCCCAAGAAGTAAATTGTAATATAAAGGTCCTGGGACTACCATCATGTTCAGATAAACGATTTTTTATCCCAAAGTAATGGGTAACTGAGGAAGGATCCTTAACGGTTGAATAGTTCCTCTATTAAAACCCAATAGATTCTGTGTAACAGACATAAGTGGTGATGAACCAAGCGCTTTCCAAGCAGTTGAGGAAAGGATACTCACTAATGTGCCTTCATCTATAATAGTGCCCGATACAATCATATTACAAACTTGTACTATGATCTGGAAAGGCGCATTAGAAGGAAGGCAGAATCCTGTTAATCGATTCCAATCGAAGGAAGTGACTAGACTACTTGGAGGGGGTACCATAGAAACGGGAGAATTAACCCCTTGAGTTACGAGAACTGGAGGATTTTCCTCCTTTCTTGATGGAACAGGTGGATTTCCCCCAAGCTCATTTGAATCTGAAGAAACAAAAATAACCTGAGTGGTATGGTGTTCACTCTCTTCGGAAAAGGTACGATTTACCGAAGGTGAAATTGGGTCAACTGTTACCTTGACTGTTTGATTTTGGTTAGGTATAGACTCATAGGATTCAATTTCAGAGAGAGTGGGTCTGACCGACGACTAATTTTGGTCAATCAATTCATCAACTACTGAAAAACTTAGGGAAAGTTCCATGTAACCAGATGGAAGTCGCTGCAGTGAAGCAGGATGGTTATCCAACACTCTTTTGGCTTCATCCAAATAGGTACAAAGGTGAATGGGGTGATTCCCTTTACATAACCTACATGGAAACTTGACTTTTCCCTTATGTCCATGAAATTTACTATCACTAGTTGATGGTATGTCACCAACATGATCTCCAAAGGTTGATGACACAGGATGATGTGAACGGGAGGACCATTCTTCTAAGATCTGAGGAATATCAGGACAAATTCGAAGAAGATGGTCTCTTGCACAAAGTTTGCATGGATATCAAACTTTGTGAGGCTTAATGGATGGTTTCTCATCGGATTTTGCATTCTAAGTAATGATTGTTTGGTTGCCCCTCTGCTGAATTTGCTTCTTCTTCTTCTTCTTAGCCACCTGGTTACTAGTACCAATACTTTCACTAGGCGAAGAGGAAGAAGGGGAGGAAGAAACAACCGAGGAAGAAGACAAAGGGTCAACTTTAGGATCAACTGGAGGTTGATTTTGTCTAGTTGGAGGTGTACTTGATTACGGAGAAATCACGACATTTTGAACCAAAGAGGTTGAAAACAACCATACTGGAAAGCCAATGGTAAATCCCGGAAGGGAAAATGTAGCCATATAAGGAGCACCAATATTTCCGAAAGGAGGAAAAGGATTAGGATTCCCATCAAAAGGAATTCCTTGATTGGTGGAATCTGGATTTGTCACCATATGTTTCAACCTAAGATCAACTAAAAAACAAGCATGGAGGATTTTATCTGTGGTCAATTAATTTTTACGACACTAGAACTTAACTTTTCTTTTTCATTTTTTAAGAGTCAAGAAAAAGCAATAGATGACTCTAGTCGCTTTCGTTGTTTAATAAACTTGAAAGGACAAGCGCTCAAATGAACCTTTTCTTTTAAGGAGTTGAAAAGGAGAAAAAGTGACTGCTCTGGAGATACTAAGCAAGAGGGTTTACCAAACTAATCACAAAACTGCAATATACACCTTAGTGGTAAATTAAAGAGAAATTACCAAGGACTTTACGTATGGTAGCCAATCTTCCCGAATGATGTGTTCGATGCATTGTGATCGGTAAGGCGGCAGACTCGGCTTCCTAGGAATAAAGGATTTAAGCCCATTTGGGTCTCCCACTATATACATGACGGTACAGGGAGCGCAAGTCTGTACTAGCATTTATCGTATCAAAGAGGAAGTATCAACCAACCTTCAATGAAAACGAAAGCCACTAGGTTTAAAGATACCGGAACATGTCTCTAGCCTAGACCTCTAGATGTGTTGCATTAAGTTCCAAAGCGTTGTTAGATTAATTGATGTTCATTTTAAGTTGATCTTGCTTAAATATTTTCCTTTGAAGGTTCACCACATGATGTATGTTCGCAATTCCTAAAATGCAACTATCATGATAAACAAACTTTTGATTTAGTTTGAATGATGAAAACCATAGCTACTAAAGGATAGAGCAATCAGATCTTTGACAAAGAGCAAAGAGCACATCTAATGAAATTTCCCTAGTTATTCCTATCAATCATTCACAAACCTTAATATGCACAATGCAAAATGCATGTATTTTTTTTCAGCTTCCCTTAATTTGAATGAGACAACAAGGAAAACTAAACGCATAAATGATTCAGAATACATCACAAAAAATGGCAATTTTCGACAATTTTTCTTCAAAGAGAGAAAGGAGGACTAAATGACACTTTCAAGTGTGAAGAAACAAAACTTTTCGACACTTTGAATGAAATCAAATCAAATGCACAAAATAGTCTAATCAATTATCTATGAAGGAAGATTTTTATGACACTTCACGTTTTTGACGAAATTGAAGACTTTACGACACTTTTCTATCGAAACGACAATCGATCAACACTACTTTTTGATAATGGATTATAAATGAAAAAACAAATAAATAAAAACATTCACCAATCCTAATCTTAAATAGGGCTGAATTAAGGGATGAAAGTTGTTTTCAGTGATGAGACATCATTCATGTTCAGCAAGCAATCAAACAAAGATGAAAACTGGTCAAAAACCTTAATTCCTAGATGGGAAAATTGAGCTTTAGTCAATCATCGCACTTGATCTTTGAGGACAGTGCTATGCATCGCACTTTTTCCATTCGGGAATTGCTATGCATAGTAGGCCACAGTTCAGGACAGTGCGATGGTCACAAGGAGCGATTCAGAAGTTGTTTTTGGCTCAAATTTGATGCAATTTTCAGTGGATTAATCTTGATTTCAATGAACAATAGCAAGTAAAGTGTAGTGGAACGTTCTAGGAGGCTACTAAGCTACCAAAAAGGGCATTCATTCCCCAGTGGAGTCACCAATTTGTTTCTGGGAAAATTAGTATTTCTAAGAAATGCTAAACCTCTAGGTTTGGTAGCTAACCTAGAAACAACAGCCAAAGAAATTCACTATTTTTCCTATGGGTAACAGATAAGAGAAATATAATGAAAGACCAACTTGTAACTTCCACTTGATTCCTCACTTGATCTCTCTCTCCTTTGGCCGATCTCATAACTCCTCCCCGTACTTAACACACTTGGAGAGTACCTGCATAGTTACAGAAACAAAGACCCATCAAAGCATAATGATCTCTCACAGCATAAACATCATAGAATCAGAAATATGATAAACAAATGAATGCATTTACAGTTAACACAAACAAATGGGAAAAATCTTGAAGAACTTTATTGATAACAAGGAGAATTACAACCCATAAGTCTGATCCAGCACCATCCTCCCAGCTTCAAGCCTTCTTCACCTCATGAATCAGCAAGAACATTCCAACAATAACACAATACTCTCACCTCAATACTGAAATTAGTAGCACTTCCTTACAACTCAGAATAATTCAACCTCTAGATCTCTTGGATGAGGGATCTATTTATAGATGAATGCAGGAGGTTGAGTCATCAATGAGGATGATGAATGCCATTCTATTTTTAGGAATTGGTTCCATGAAAGAGGGGAATTGGAGGTGGTTTCCTAATTCCTTTAGTCATCCTTGGGTGAACTCGGAGGGGAAAATGGCACAAGAGAAGTTTCTAGAAGTTTCCTTGAGCAATTGATTCTCAAACTCTCCTGGAATTTTGTCTTACCTCACCCGTCGCACTTTACATAGGGCCAAACTGTGATGCATAGCACTTTGACAGTGTGGTACCTGCCATGCATAGCACCCTAACATAGGGCTTTCTGCAATGATCCCTTTCAGGCAGTTTTTGGATGAATTTTGTGATGAAACTTTTGGGGAATGAGGCATTCAAAGGACTAAATTTCTTTAGGGCATAAAACAACTATATTAGGGGTTGATGAACCTTAATATCATCGACATTTGAGTTGGGGTTGGTGTGCCCAAATATGTCTATAACATCTGCACAAAATTTCATGAAAAGTTCTTGAAAATTAAAAGCTATTGTACCCAAGGATTGTAGCCATTGGACTCCTAGTACGACATCAGCACCACCCATTGGAATGGAAAGCATTGGGCTATTCAATACATATTCTCCCATGGATAGCTTGATATTATGGCACTTTCCAGAGAAATTTATAGTTCCTCCACTTGAAACCATCACTTGACACTTTGGTGCTAGATATAGGAAGCAATTTAATTCCTTTGTTATCTTACAATGTATAAAATAATGGGTACTTCCCAAATCAATCAACACTATTACCTTTTTATTCTTGATATGTCCTTCTATCTTGATAGTTTGAGGAGTGGTAATTCCAGCCAATGCATTACAAGATATGGTCGGATTCATTTCTTCTTTATCTAGGCTTTGTTCCTGGAGTGTATCCTCTTCTTTTGACATTTTTGGTTCCTTTTCTTTCTCCTCTTCACAATCTATGTAGAATAATTTCTTCTCAGCACAGTTATGACCTTTACTGTATTTGCTATCACAACTATAACAAAGCCTTTTTGCTCTTTTTTCTTCCAATTTTTGTGTTGTCAACCTTGTAGGTTGCAGAAGGTTAGGGGAAACAACACTTCCAACTTTATAGTTGTGAGTGGTAGGTTTCCTGGTTGCCATAATTTTGTTTTCCATTTTTCTTGCTAACCTGAATGCCTTCTCCAATGAATCAGGTTCCCAAAGGTGAACCTCATGTTGGATATTATCCTTTAAATTTCCTATGAACACATCTATGCTCCTGTGGAATATCTTTTACCCTTATGTTCAATTTTTTGAAGTCCTCAATGTGCTCCATCATTGAACCCTTTTGTTTGAGATTTATCAATTGGCTAAAAAATGTGTTTCTTTTTGTATCCTCATAATGTGCTATCATTTCTTCCATAAAAATTTCCCAAGTGACAATTTGTTTATGAGAGAAAAGCCATTGATACCATACAAACTGATTTGGTTCCAAATATAAAGTTGCAATACATACCTTTTGTGTGTTTTGCACATTATGGAGATCGAAAAATTTCTCCATCTATAGTATCCATATTCTGGCATCCTTGCCATCAAACTTACTCATATCAATTTTTGGAACAGGGTGGGTCTTCAATTGAACATTTGACTCTATGAAATCATGATTAACATTTCTTTTGTTCTCATCATGAGTTTCCTTTACTACCCTTTCACCATTAATGACCATTTCTTGTAGCCATATTCAAATTTATCTTCAATTCTTCCATCTTATCGTCCATGCCATTCATCTTCGTGTCCATGCCATTCATCTTAGCTTCCATGCCATCCATCTTAGCTTCCACACCATCCATCTTAACTTGCAGGCCATTCATATTAGCTTTCACACCATCCATCTTAACTTTCATGCCATTCATATTAGCTTCCATGCCATTCATCTTGGCTTCATTTACCTTTAGTGAGAGTGAAATTTGTTGTACTTGGTCTTGTAATTTTGATATATCATGTTGCATTTCTTCCTCTTCTTCACGAGTCATGCTAGAGATTTCAGGTTGCTTTCTAGGTGTTTCCATTTTCTTTCTTCGGGGCATTAATTGATGCTAATAATTCTTCACTCTTCCCTTTGAATTCCTTCAAACTAATTTTTCAAACCAATCTTATGCAAAATTTAAAAAAAACTACACACCTTTTTTTCACTTTGTAAGAGCTTGATATTGAATCTATTGTATCTTTGTAACTACGAATCTTGAATATCTGAAATCACGTCCTGCAGTAGCCCTTTGAGTTCTATTTCTAACCCTGCAAGTCTGATCAAGATTGGATTCTCCAAGGAAGAGTTATGCCAAATCTCACATGGTGACTTGATTATAGACTAGTTTAGTAGGGTAAACTTGTACGATGTGCCACGTGTCACTCTTTCAACCTTAGTACCTGAAAATGATACACAGAAAACTATAGGTCATCCTCTTTCTAAAACTTCTTACGAAATTTCAATATGATGCCCAAAACAAAAGTTATGATGATTTTCCATAGGTCACATGTTTGGAATGTAATTCAACAGTTTGCAGAAACCCTAACTTCCGCAGATCATATCTCCGCAAATATAGCGATACAAGCTCTAAAATTATAACTGAAGTTCACAACGGTTTCAGCTCAAATGGGTTTTTCTTTTAGCTTTTGAAACGTCACAGAAAAAATTTATAGTGAAAATTCCATGACGACCTGTTTGGAGCAGCGAAACCCTAAAATTCAAAGCTTTGATACCAAATGTTAGGAAACCGGCTCACAAAAAGATAGAAAAGATAGATGAATGCCTTATAATTCACCCTCTTTGAGGGGGAAACCTCCTTTATGTTACACAAATGAACAATTCTTGGATGATACAAATGACTAAACCTCCCTTCTATATATAGGAGTCTAACGGGTCACAATATAATCAAGCCGACATAACAGTAATAACATAAGGGCACAAAAATAACAATAGTGGGTTTATTTGGGGCATACTAATAACAATACGGGGGCAATATGGGCACAATAATAACAATAAGGGATACAATGACAATAGTAATGGGGGAGTCACTAGTAGTATTGGGGCCTAACACATTCAAACCTTTGAATTTAGAGGAGCATAAGACTTGCATGGAATCTTTCACCTCCAGGCCTCCTCTTCCTAGGTTGTATCTACAAACTTTTCTTTGTACCCTAATATAGGAGTATATCCTCCTAGGGCAGGGTTCCTTGAGTACAACAGAAAATCCTCCTTGCTTATTCTGATATGAATATTCATATGTTGATCCACAAATACCTTCCAGTGGTGTATTTCCCTCTTTTTCAAACCAAACTCCTTTCCTTTCTTCCATCTTTGCTGCCAAAATGAGGCAGATATTGCATCGGTTCCCTAACCCAGGGTATGAATTCCTTGACGTTGCAAAGTAGAAATCAAATACAATGGTAATCTGTAGGCTTCTCCACATTGAACCTATGGATTAGCCCCTATTCCAATTTGATCCCCTTTTCCAACTCCCCATATTAACCATACACCTACCAAAGTGAAAGTCAATGCCAATGATTTCCAGACTATAGACCCATTTTGGATAGTTTTGTTTTCCTTCCTATCTCATTATTCCATGTTAAGGTGTTCAATGTTATTTTGGTATATCACCTGCCTCTAGAGTCCCTATTTGGAAATAATCTACCATGGACTTTTGGTAGCTAGAAATTTTCCAAAGAAGTGAATGTATTTGAAATCCCAACCTCTAGTTTCTTTTGGTTTAGACAAGGACTAGCATCTAACAAGTGGAATGCCCTCTTTCTTCCTCTTACCTATCCATAAAAACTTTAAATAATTTCCTTCTAATTATTTCAATACCCCTTAGGGATGTAGGCCATAATATGCCAATAGATTGGACTTGCTTCCAACACTGCCTTGGCCAATGTCAATCTACCTCCCAAGAAAGCCATTGATTACACTGCTAGTTTTTTTTCCCTATATTCTTTATCAACTAATTCCAGTGATTCTTGAAATGTGGATACTTAAAGCCTTTTTGAAAATTTGAGCTCTAAAACAAGAAGACATACAATATCATTGTAAGTTATTCCTCCTCTACCCAATTAAAACCAAGTGAAGGTTTCTACATATTGATTTCCATCCCAGAAACTGTACAATATAGGTCAAGGGTTTCCTTTAACTTATTTAAATATTGTCAACATCAAATTGTTCAATGGTTTGATGAAATTTCACTGATAAAGACATGATTCTGCCAATCCGTGTTGCATCTTTCCATTAACAATGTTTACTTGTGTAATACAGTGTTGTCTCTGCTTTTATGTTATTTTGAATTTTCTTTTAGTGCTGCAATTGGAATATATGATATTAATTTATGCCTTGCAATTATAGTTGCTGAGATACTATTCTTTTTCTCTATTGTACTGTTATTTGTGGTCCTCTGGGTGCTTTCTTCTTGTTTTTCTTTACTAGTTGAAGGGATTGGTAATTTTAGATTTTTCCATATTTTAATAGATTTAGTTTTTTCACTCAAGCCATATTTGAGATGATTTTTTTAGTTTTAGGTTATGATCTATTTATTTAATTTTTGACAACTCTTAGATAGGTGCTAAAACTTGTGTTTCTTGTTGGTCTCTTATAGGAATGATTATTTATAACCTGGACAAAGTAGAACCTGATGGATCATGTGTTAATATTTCCTATATGTTTAGGATATCTGGAATACGTGTTTGATAGTTTTAGTGAAATTACACACTACCTATTGCCAAATTTTAGTTTTCGCAGTGTTCAATTTTATCAGTTTTTCATTACCCAATTACCAAAGCCTACATTCATACTTAGTTCTTGATAAAGTACAGAATCCACATTTTTCTGAATTTAGAAGTTATATTTCTTCTTCATTTCTAGTTTGAATAAATAAATTCTGTTGTGTTCAAATCCTGAAATGTTGTGTTTCATTCACAGCTTGGATAGAAGAACCATTGCAGCCATGTTTTCTAATGCTAGTTGCATTGGAGAGTAGCAAATAAATGCGGAAGACTACTTTGTTCTTAAGATTTGTGCAGATCGATCAACCTTAAAGGCTAGAAGTGATGGCCCTGCTGAGATTATCAGACATGTTCTCTTTGGCTATTTTAGCTAGAGAACTGGGCTTCTTGTCCATATGGAAGATTCTCATTTGATCCAGGTGGATATTGGTGGCCACCCACCAATTCGACTTGGACCCCCACCATTGCTTCTTTCAATTTTTCAATTTCCTTAATTGTAGCATAGTTTACTATTTTTAGCAGTTTTTTGGGTCCTAAACTTCCAGAGCCGTTTTGAGGCCCTAAACAATGTTTTTTTTTGGAAATATATCGCTAGCAATTTTATGTCTAAAATCATCTTTTCTGTCGTAGTCCTTGGAGAGATATTTCCAACGGGTTATCATGTGCATCAAACGCAGATAATATGACCAAGTCGCGACCTCGGGAAGTTGGCTGTCCAACTCACTTCAACGGGGCCCATAAACTCTCAGTGTTACATCTCCTCGGGTTAGGTTTTTGGTTGTTTAGGGTTTGCTCTTACTGTTTAATAATAAAAAGGCCCTTGAGCCTCATTGTAAGGTAGCTCAGAGGCATGTAGCTGCCACATCTCTTCTCAAAGATAAGCTACCATCGCCCTAGCTGGTTTATTTCCATTTCTGTTTGTAAGCATATTTCAGTATTTTACATTAATGAAATGAAGTATTATTTCCATTGTATCTCTGTGTTTATGGTTATCTCTGTAATTTGTTGCATTCCTGTTTAAATCTAGATAATCCTCTCACACGAATTCGATCTACTAGGGGTGATGTCGTTTATTGGGAGACAACAATAAACTCAGTGCTTGATGATTACAAACCTATGAAGGGAATGATGATAGCTCATTATGGCCACTCTGTTGTCACTCTCTTCACATTTGGAGAAACAACAATGAGCCACACCAAAACAGTAATATTTTAACATATAATAGGTTGTTTCAGTTTTTGGGATGTCTATGAAGTTTTTGGTACATGAGATTGACTTTATATAATGTGCATCTCCCTAACATTCAGATAGAACCTTCATTGAAAACTATGAGGGGGGTTTCAAATTCACGTTGGATAAAACCCTCCTCTAGGATAAAAAGTTTAACAAACACAATAATAGAGAAACCATCAATGACATCACCAAAAGCTGTAGCCTCTTCAAGGTCTTCCATACCCTCATCAAGGTCAAGAATCTATGCACCAAAGACATCCTATGGTAATGATGGTTTAAGAAACACAACCACACGAAAACCTTTAGTGAGAAAAACCAAATATAAAGCTTCTTCAAGGTCAATTCTGTTTGGATCAAAGCCAAAAACAAAGAAAATTTCAGTGAAAACACCAAACTCTGCAGCTTCTTCAAGGTCTTCTAACACATCTTCAAATTCAGTATTATCTGCATCAAAGTCCTAACCAAGGTCATCCATGCAGTTATCAAAACCATTGTTTCAATCTTCCATGAAAAAACTAAGTCAGAAGAATTTAGTTCCTCTGCTAGAGCCTTCTTCTGTGAGAAAAGATAACATCATGTCATCTAGAAATTCTGAAATGCCACAAGGAACTTATCTCAAAGTGAAAATAAATCCTTTGAAGCCTTCTTTAATGCCTACTTTTTTAGGTGGAACACCTCCAAATTTAAGGACCACAATGCCAGAAAATACAACTTTAGCTAATAGGTGTAGACCTGCAGCCCCCAACTTTGTGTGATGTACAACTGAAGCTCCTACTATAAGTAGTCCAAGAAGACAGTCATGGTCAGTGAATAGATCAAGAGAGAGTTTGGTATGACAACCTTACTGGTGATAGGTCTAGTTTGTAGAATACCAAAATACATGGTAATGGCATTCATAGCGTGACAATGCCCATTTCACTTGGCAGCAAGATGGTAGAGAAAGGTATAGATGAAATGAGATCTCTCTCTCAAAGTATAGTAAAGCAATCAACTAAGTTTGTCAATGCCACCTTGCAACCTTAAGAGACAGTGAATTCAATGTCATCTCAAGAGAGCACTGTCTTTGGGAGGACACTCTCAAAGCCAACCTTCGCTATGGCTCTGAAACACATGGTAAGTATTGACTCAACAACCTTGTCTACATAATTTGTCTTGGCATGGACCTTTATGTCATATTCTTCTTTTGCCTAAAATGAATTCAATGTGCCTTGCAATTTGGCTTGCAACATTTGATAATTCATACTGATGGAACATGTTTGTGTTGCAATTGTGAGAACATCTATTGTATGTAGAAGCTTCAATAAAAATTGATTAAAAAATGACATTTCTGCTCTGTTGTTTTCAGGATTTAAGGAAAATTACACCAAGTAGCTTCCAACCTCATATGACCATCATGTCAAACTCATCTCAGGATACTGTCTGAGTAGGAGCCACCAAAAGAAAGCAATCTAGTATACATGACTCTCCAATTGCAATTAGCAGCAATGACAGTTCTGAGTATGGTGCAAGCATTGTTCTAGATATACTAATTAGCCATTTTTAATTGGACGGGTCATTGGATGTTATAAAGAAAATACTCTTTTGGTGTATTTGTTCTTCTTCTAAATTTGTCCTTGTTCCAATATCTGGTTGAAACTATGGAATTTTGGGTGCTATAATTGTTCTGTATCAGGAAGGATCCTAATGTACCATATGAAATTAGATAATATGAAGCCATTGTAAGATATAAGAGTTAAATAAAGCTCAAACTTAAGTGAAAATATATGCTCCTTGCCAATGGTTTTGTTGTGCAAAAGATTTTTTATGTCTGAACTTTGTGTCTGTTTATTTAGCTTGATCAATGTATGTATGAACAGTAGATTCCATAATTCCACAATTGAACTCATACATGGAATCCAATGTTGTGGGGTTAAATATTCAAACTAATTCTTCAGAGGAGCTAGAAGTACCAGTTATCCATAGTATTAAGGGTGCAGTTGAGACAGGGAAGTTAACAAATCTAATGAATGGGTCTTCTCAGAAAATCCAACCAAAGAATAGAGATCCTAGGTGAAAGGTTGTTGAAATCCTTGCCTTGCTGATTCTAATGTTATCACAAGGAACATGTTGTAGGAATATTTCTTGATAGGAAGCACAAGTCAGATGATGATCTTATGCAAGATTCCCATAATTCTAAACAACTTAGGAATCATATTAATCACCATAGTGAAATTGTGGAGTTTTGGAAATTGATTGGTCCTATTCCTCATTAGAGAGAGCAAGCTACACTTCTACAAAACAAAATGCATATAATATATTGAAAGAAACCCATCATTTTATAGTACCCCATCATAAATGGCATATGACTTAGAGGTAGACCAACTCATTGACCTGGGATAGGTTCTGGGTTTTTTTATGGGTCTGTTCAGTTTTCAATGTGCTATTAAAATGAGGCTGGTCGGTTCTGAGTTTCATTCTGTCTTGGTGTTGATACACTGTAGCAAGGCTGTTATACAACTTGGATTCATGGACTGATTTAGTGTCACATCATCTTTAGGCACATAATATGTGTCTCTATTTTTAAGGCGCTTTATAATGCACCTAGCTTTTTGAAATACAACATATGGGGATAATGAAAAAACAAATTATAGTGGGTACCTTGTGAATTTGGTCTCTTGATTAAGGATCCAAGAGTTTGTTCTTTATTTATTTATAGAATCTAGCCACAACATGGTAGCAGAGTCAGCTTTTGTCTACAAGGCCTCACCAAAAGTGTGGCCAGAGGGTGTGCTAAAATGGGTGTATATGTGGGCACTGTGGTTCTTGAACAGATTCAAAGATCTCAGTTGGATGTTGTCGCATTTGGTGCATTTCAGTGGAAGGAATACTTCAAATATGGAATGAATTTGATCAAGGACACTATCTTGACATGAGAGATGGGAACTAGGACTCTTCCAGTGCTACAAATACCAATGGGAAGGTTATCGAGAAGGTGCCATAATACCCCTCTGCACCCCACATAGGATGATGTTCAAGGTTGGTTGAATAATTTCCTCATAATATTGGAGGATTATAAGTCAACAACAAAGTG
The DNA here is from genome assembly GCA_031772625.1 of Pinus tabuliformis. Lineage (NCBI taxonomy): Eukaryota > Viridiplantae > Streptophyta > Pinopsida > Pinales > Pinaceae > Pinus > Pinus tabuliformis. Next base: position 2,026,402,075 of record CM062816.1, read on the forward strand.
AAGGTATCTTCTTGCACATATTTAATCCATCCATTTAAGATGATGAATTACCTCTGCGCTGGGTTCAAAAGAAGAGATCTAGAAAGGTGTTCTGCCACACTGCTCTGATAGGTGGATACAAAAATGAAGAGGTTATGCTAGATCTGGGATCAAATATGAACATGAAAAAAAGAAATAAAAGAAATAAAAAATCATGGGAATTCATAGGGCATCTGAAGCTCCTATACTCATTGATTCAGCTACATCTAGCGAACTGCTCAAGGAAGTTCCTAATCGGTGGGCTGGAACATATGGAAGTGAATCTAGATGGAGTGAAGACCTATGTGGATTTCAAAGTAATTGATATCCTGGATGAAAAGGACCTCTATCATGTATTGCTAGGGATTGATTGGGATTTTGAAAATGATGTTATCCTGAATCTAAAATAGTGGAGGATTTCTTTTAAGAAGCCTGAAAAGAAGGTAGTCCAAACCTTGGACCCCTCGTAGGGATATAGATTCATTGAATAGGTGTAGACCGATTTAGACAATGATATGGTGGACCAATTCTATAATCTGATAGCAGGACAATGATAGGATTATATTAATCCTACTTGTGGCTACTTGTGCTAACTGCAACTGGAGCATGACACATTCCTCTAAGCATTGAGTGATCCTTTGCATGGTTTGTTGAATATGTTGCTCCTTCTCTATGCATTCTTTTGTGTGTTGATTCATATAGCCCCATGAGTAGTAGAGGGTATCGAATTGTTCCACAGGGGAGAAATAAGGTGTAAATTCCAGATTGGTTACCCACAACTCTGACCACATATGATCTAATCATCCCCTGACTACCTCGAGCTCTACTTCCACCTACTGTCACATCTGAAATTGTGAATATCGATCTGCTATGACCATTGTGAGATGCATATTGAGATCTTTATTTACTTGTTGTAGCTCCATGATGGACTGCTTTTTCTGGCCCATCCTCACTAGAGTGTATTTTGTGCTCACTCTGATGACACACATCAAGTCAACTGAAGGCATAACATTCAGGGTGATTTGTCCTTGCTGCATGCCTTCAGGGGCATTCTAGTTTAGTGGAATGCCACTTGTGAATGATTGCTATTGTTGCTCATGTACAGGGTTTGTTTCTTGTGTGTATGCTTGTTCTTCAGTTAAGTTCCCGTCCATCCTTGCGGGTGATGATTGATGATGTTGTGAGAAATCCTCCCCCTAACATGTCGAATTTCGTATAAATTGTTGGCCCTCCTGCTCGATTATAGTACACAATATTTTTTTGTTGGGGTCATCATCTATATACACAAGGGGAATATGTGCCCCTATGGTTTCCAGAAATCCAAATGCTCACAGTATTTCATCGACCAAGGATAGAGTCTTAGCAGGCAGCTCTGTTAGGTGGGCCTGGAAGGTGTCTCCATGGAGGTGGAAAGACCGTTGGACTTGTGTCCCCAAGGGAACTGCAACTGGAATTGTTTATTCTGTCTATTGTGGTGGAAGAGTATCCTTTATTGGAAGAGGATAAGTCTTGCTGGAGAGTGGTTTCACCATCTACAGCTTCTTGAGAGGGCTCTCACCTGGCAGTAGCCTTTTCAACATGTGTTTCAAATCTTTGCCAATGAAGGTGGCTTCATCAGGGGTGATGGGCAGCTCCACTATTTGGACCCACAGTGTGGAAGTTCCCTACTAGGGTTACATGATGATCTCTTCTTCATCGAAGTTGGTCTCCATCTGTGGTCCCTTTTCCTTCGCTAGTAGGTCCTACTAGGTGATACATTGGCCACGTTGCTACTCAAACACTTCAGGAAGGATGTATGAAACCCCCAGCTGTGTGACTACTCTATTTACACCAAGCTAGGAGCATACTTGTTTATCCATGGCCTGTTTAGTTGTGACATCTAGATGTGGTGGTTGGCTTGAACATAATACCATTATTCCAGCACCTACTAACTGGGACCAGAAATCGGAAATGGAAATAGACAACAATGGAGCCCTATCAAGGTCCACTAATTTGAGAAGTTATAGTAATAGTATTTTTTCTGCACACACAAAAAATGTCACTATTGAAAATAGAAACAAAATACAAAAAACTAAATGATTCTATCAGGAAAGTACTTCAGTGGACCCTATTTTTGAAGCCAATCAAATTCAACCAAATAGTACATATATCAATTTAAATCCAAGGATTCCATCTATAGGTGAGGAAGAGAGAAGAGAAATAAAATATACATTTTTTATTTGTTGATATAATGGTAAACCCAACTATGCTTATACACCTCATTAAGCAAGAACAATAGAAGGTTGTTAGCACAGGCTGCACAAAATCCCGATCAATGTCAATAGAAAAATCCCTAGTAAGGTCCTAGTAGAGAATTTGTTTCTACATCTGGGAAAGCAATAACATTTGACCGAAGCACACTAAAGAATTCAAATGTACAACATAAAAATACATTACAAGCACTAGCAATTTCTTCCAAACCTGACACTCAAGGAACTTCCACAGTAAGACATGTTGGTGATTCAACAAAGTTAATTGAGTTGTATCTTGTGCGTAATGATTATTTGAGAGATGTAACAGTTGAAAATATAATTTTCTTTTATTTTGTTTTCATTTCATTATGTATATGTGGGTTGAAGTAAGTGACCCACGACATGTGGCTTTGATGATTTGTATTGGATTAATTGGTGGTCTTTGAAAATATGACATGGAAGTTGGATCATTGTTTCTCTGTGTTGGAAGAGAAACCCATGACTTCAATTCTAAACCATTTCAAATGTAAGTTGTTGCATCATTTAACTATATATTCTATTTTTTTCCAATATTCCCTTGGATTAATTATTCATCATTTATGTTATTTGTTGGTTGGGTAGGTTGGAGACCTTGGGAAGCCTCAGATGAAACCTCATGATCCATGTCATATTCTTCATATGAATTCAGGTAATGATAATGTGAACTTGAGTGGGATAGATAAACATTTTATCCTAGTGAGCAGGGAGATACGTATGGCTTTAGGACCAACAACTACAAATCTGGGTCCAAATTTGTAACAGGTTCCTTATTTGCCTAATATTGAACAGAATTTCATAGAAAATCTTGCAAGAATTGTTGAAATGCTAAAAAATTATAACATGAAAACATTATGAGTTATATCATCACAGATGTTTGTTGGGAAATCAATTAGAGAAATTGACCACATTGACATGGATCAAGAATTCCTCCCCCTAACATGTTGAAGTTCCTATAAACTGTTGGACCTCCTGCTCAATTATAGTATGCAAGATTTGTTTGTTGGGGTCATCCTCTATATGCACGAGGGGAATATGTGCCCCTGTGGTTTCCATAAATCCAAATGCTCACAGTATTTCATAGACCGAGGATAGAGTCTTAGCAGGCAGCTCTGTTAGGTGGGCCTGGAAGGTGTCTCCATGGAGGTGGAAACACCGCTGGACTTGTGTCACCAAGGGCACTACGACTGGAATTTTTTATTCTGTCTATTGTGGTGGTAGAGTATCCTTTACTGGAAGAGAATAAGTCTTGCTAGAGAGTAGCTTCACCATCTACAACTTCTTGAGAGGGATCTCACCTAGCAGTAGCCTTTTCAACATGTGTTTCAAATATTTTCCAATTAAGGTGGCTTCATCAGGGGTGATGGGAAGCTCTGCTGTTTGGACCCAGGTTGTGGAAGTTCCCTACTGGGGTTACATGATGATCTCTTCTTCATCGAAGTTGGTCTCCATCTGTGGTCCCTTGTCCTTTGCTAGTAGGTCCTGCTAGGTGATACATTGGCCACGTTGCTACTCAAACATTTCAGGAAGGATGTATGAAACCCCCAGCTGTGTGACTACTCTATTTACATCAATCCAAGAGCATACTTATTTATCCATGGCATGTTTAGTTGTGACATCTAGATGTGGTGGTTGGCTTGAACAAAATACCATTATTCCAGCACCTACTAATTGGGATCAGAAATCAGAAATGGAAATAGACAACAATGGAGCCCTATCAAGGTCCACTAATTTGAGAAGTTATAGTAATAGTATTTTTTCTACACACACACAAAATGTCACTATTGAAAGTAGAAACAAAAGACAAAAAACTAAATGATTCTATCAGGAAAGTACTTCAGTGGACCTTGTTTTTGAAGCCAATCAAATTCAACCAAATAGTACATATATCAATTTAAATCCAAGGATTCCATCTATAGGTGAGGAAGAGAGAAGATAAATAAAATAGACCTTTTGTATTTATTGATATAATGGTAAACCCAACTACGCTTATACACCTCATTAAGCAAGAGCAATAGAAAGTTGTCAGCACAGGCTGCACAAAATCCTGATCAATGTCAATAGAAAAATCCTCCCTAGTAAGGTCCTATTAGAGAATTTGTTTCTACATCTGGGAAAGAAATAACATTTGACTGAAGCACACTAAAGAATTCAAATGTACAAGATAAAAATACATTGCAAGCACTAGCAATTTCTTCCAAACCTAACACTCAAGGAACTTCCATAGTAAGACATGTTGGTGATTCAACAAAGTTAATTGAGTTGTATCTTGTGCGTAATGACTATTTGAGAGATGTAACAGTTGAAAATATATTTTTCTTTTATTTTGTTTTCATTTCATTCTGTATATGTGGGTTGAAGTAAGTGACCCAAGGCATGTGGCTTTGGTGATTTGTATTGGATTAATTGGTGGTCTTTGAAAATATGACTTGGAAGTTGGATCATTGTTTCTCTGTGTTGGAAGAGAAACTCGTGACTTCAATTCTAAGCCATTTCAAATGTAAGTTGTTGCATCATTTAACTATAAATTCTATTTTTTCCAATATTCCCTTGGATGAAATATTCATCATTTATGTTATTTGTTGGTTGGGCAGGTTGGAGACTCTAGGAAGCCTCAGATTAAACCTCATGATCCCTGTCATATTCTTCACATGAATTCAGGTAATGATAATGTGAACTTGAGTGGGATAGGTAAACATTTTATCCTAGTGAGTAGGGAGATACGTATGGCTTTAGGACCAACAACTAAAAATCCGGTTCCAAATTTGTAACAGGTTCCTTATTCATGGAAAAGCTCGCAAGAATTGCTGAAATGAAAAAATTCTAACATGAAAACATTATGATTTCTATCATCACATATTTTTGTTGGGAAATCAATTAGAGAAACTGACCACATTGACATGGATCAAGAATTCATTGAATCTTTTAAATTTCGAAAAGAAGATACTACACAAGACATAACACTTCCAAAGGGACAATGATAGGATTATATTAATCCTACTTGTGGCTACTTGTGCTAACTGCTACTAGAGCATGGCACATTCCTCTAAGCATTGAGTGATCCTTTGCATGGTTTGTTGAATATGTTGCTCCTTCTCTGTGCTTTCTTCCGTGTGTTGCTTCATAGAGCCCCATGAGTAGTAGAGGGTATCAACTTGTTCTGTTTTGGAGAAATAAGGTATAAATTCTAGATTGGTTACCCACAAATCTGACCACATATACTCTAATCATCCCTTGACTGCCTCCAACTCTACTTCCACCTACTATCGCATCTGAAATTGTGAATCTCGATCTGTTGTGACCACTGTGAGCTGCATATTGAGATCTTTATTTACTTGTTGTAGCTCTGTGATGAACTGCTCTGTCTGGTCCATCCTCACCAGAGCCTCTTCTGTGCTCACTCTAATGACACACATCAAGTCAGCGAAAGGCATAACATTTTGGGTGAATTGTCCTTGCTACATGCCTTTAGGGGCATTCTAGTTTAGTGGAATGCCACTTGTGAATGATTGCTTGGATCACAAAGGAGACTCTAATTGGGATTTTCTGTACTATTAGATGACTTCTATGTTTCTTCAATAAGTTATGGGGAGATATCCAGTTCCTAGCAAACCCATAGGATTCTTAGCCGGTATTTTGGATCACTGGCTAGCAGCTGAATATGTTCCATGGCTAAAAACTACTTCAGAGGGGAAGTGGGGCCTAAAAAGTGTAGCTCACACATCTGCATTTATCCTAGTTGTTGTTGCTCATGTATAGGGTATGTTTCTTGTGCGTATGCTTGTTCTTCAGTTAAGTCCCTGTCCATCCTTGTGGGTGACAATTGGTGATGCTGCGAGAAATACTCCCCCTAACATGTTGAAGTTCCTATAAATTGCTAGCCCTCCTACTCGATTATAGTATGCAAGATTTGTTTTTTGGGGTCATCCTCTATATGCACGAGGGGAATATGTGCCCCTATGGTTTCTAGAAATCCAAATGCTCACAGTATTTCATCGACCGAGGATAGAGTCTTAGCAGGAAACTCTATCAGGTGGGCCTGGAAGGTGTCTCCATGGAGGTGGAAAGACCGTTGGACTTGTGTCACCAAGGGCACTGCGATTGGAATTTTTTATTCTGTCTATTGTGGTGGCAAAGTATCCTTTACTGAAAGAGAATAAGTCTCACTGGAGAGTGGCTTCACCATCTGCAGCTTCTTGAGAGGGCTCTCACCTGGTAGTAGCCTTTTCAACATTTGTTTCAAATAATTTCCAATGAAGGTGGCTTCATTAGGGGTGATGGGAAATGCCACTATTTGGACCCACAGTGTGGAAGTTCCCTACTGGGTTTACATGATGATCTCTTCTTTATCGAAGTTGGTCTCCATCTGTGGTCCCTTTTCCTTCACTAGTAGGTCATGCTAAGTGATACATTGGCCATGTTACTACTCAAACACTCCAGGAAGGATGTATGAAACCCCCAGATGTGTGACTACTCTATTTACACCAAGCTAGGAACACACTTTTTTATCCATGGCCCATTTAGTTGTGACATCTAGATGTGGTGGTTGGCTTGAACATAATACCATTATTCCAACACCTACTAACTGGGATCATAAATTAGAAATGGAAATAGAAAACAATGGAGACCAATCAAGGTCCACTAATTTGAGAAGTTATAGTAATAGTATTTTTTCTACACACACAAAATGTCACTATTAAAAATAGAAACAAAAGACAAAAAAACTAAATAATTCTATTAGGAAAGTACTTCAGTGGACCTTGGTTTTGAAGCCAATCAAATTCAAACAAATAGTACATATATCATTTTAAATCCAAGGATTCCATCTATAGGTGAGGAAGAGAGAAGAGAAATAAAATAGACCTTTTGTATTTATTGATATAATGGTAAACCCAACTATGCTTATACACCTCATTAAGCAAGAACAATAGAAGTTTGTCAGCACAACCTACACAAAATCCTTATCAATGTCAACAAACAAATCCTCCCTAGTAAGGTCCTAGTAGAGAATTTGTTTCTACATCTGGGAAAGAAATAACATTTGACCCAAGAACACTAAAGAATTCAAATGTACAACATAAAAAGACATTGCAAGCACTAGCAATTTCTTCCAAACCTGACACTCAAGGAACTTCCACAGTAAGACATGTTGGTGATTCAACATAGTTAATTGAGTTGTATCTTGTGTGTAATGACTATTTGAGAGATGTAACAGTGGAAAATATATTTATTTTGTTTTCATTTCATTCTATATATGTGGGTTGAAGTAAGTGACCCAAGGCATGTGGCTTTGGTGATTTGTATTGGATTAATTGGTGGTCTTTGAAAATATGACTTGGAAGTTGGATCATTGTTTCTTTGTGTTGGAAGAGAAACCTGTGACTTCAATTCTAAGCCATTTCAAATGTAACTTGTTGCATCGTTTAACTATATATTCTATTTTTTTCCAATATTCCTTCGGATGAATTATTCATCATTTATTTTATTTGTTGGTTGGGCAGGTTGGAGACTCTGGGAAGCCTTAGATGAAACCTCATGATCCTTGTCATATTCTTCACATGAATTCAGGTAATGATAATGTGAACTTGAGTGGGATAGGTAAACATTTTATCCTAGTGAGAAGGTAGATATGTATGGCTTTAGGACCAACAACTACAAATATGGGTCCAAATTTGTAACAGGTTCCGTATTTGGCTAATATTGAACATAATTTCATGGAAAATCTTGCAAGAATTGCTGAAATGCTAAAAAATTCTAACATGAAAACATTATGAGTTCTATCATCACAGATGTTTGTTGGGCAATCAATTAGAGAAATTGACCCCATTGACATGGATCAAGAATTCATTGAATCTTCTAAATTTTGAAAAGAAGATACTACACAGGACATAACACTTCCAAAGTATTCTAGCATGGTTATACCCCTCATAGAGTTTTTCAGATGAAAATACCACTTCACACAAAAAAATTTGAATCCTTGGGTTGATGTGGATCATCTCTTGGAAGGGCTAAGTGAAGAGAAATGAGTTGCAATCCAGTAGGAACAACATGGAGAATTGATGAAAAAAATAAGATGTTTAGTGCCAAGAAACGTTGCCGTGTTTTGGGCCATGATCAGACACTTCTAAATTTAGCTAAGGTTTCATTAAATATAAGCCATCTTGTTATAATTCTGGCGATTCCTAGGAAAAGAGGGATGTGAAGTAAATGAACTGATTCATGGTAATATGAGTATATAAATGTTGCTAATTCGTGATTTTTTTTGTCCAACAATTTATTGAAATAGATCATGTGCATGAGGAAATTCTAAGGAAGGAGGAGGAGCAAGACCAAGAGAAACCTCAACATTAGATTTTTTTTCTTTCCTTGTATGGGAATGTGGACTAAATTGTGGCCTAACATCTGAAATTTTTTGGACAAGGTTACTATAATTTGGATTGAACTATTAATATCTTTGCAAACTATAGTTATTTATTTCATCTAATTCATTCTTTGATCATTTATGTTCCAAGAAAGAATGTTGTATGAACAACATGTTTAGACAATGGGCAATAAAGTTTATGCCATAGAGATGGCCAAAGTACTTGATCCCACAAGAACTTTATTTGCACGACGTGTTATTTTGAAGGGTGATGAGGTTGATCTAGATGGAGATGATAAGCTACCTAAAAGTAAATATCTAGATGGCATTTTTGGAATGGAATATGTAGTAGTAATTATCGAAAGGTAAGTTGATTTCAATTCTTTTTTAGTGTCCAATCAAGACCTTATAGTTGTTAATGTTTTTCTTTCAAAAGTGGTGGTTAAAGATATATGTTACTGTTCCTAAAACTAAGAGACTCCCATGCATATATACATGCATTTTCCCTGTGGTAGGTGCCAATTTGGATTTCTAGGGTTTTCATTGTTAGAAGTATACATTGATGAGAAGCCAGAGGATGGAACACTAACATCTTCTTTAGCGGTGAGATGCTAAAAATTAAAATATAACACACATTGTGTTCATGACACAGAATTTAGAGATATTTCTTGAGTTGACATTGTATTGTTGCATTTCTAATGCATATACCCTTCAATTCAAACATAGGTGATTGAGATAATTCACCACAATTTTTTCTCAAATAAACAGTTGCATGAAGTGGATGTCTTGTAATTTCTTGTAGCTGAACAACAAAAAGTTTTAAAAAATTGTAAAGTGGTTTTCAATAGGGTTTTTCCATTTAGAGAAGCATAGCCACATCTTCACTCTTTGTGGCATATGGATGAACAATTTGGTGTAGTATGCACAACACAAGTTGATGAAAAAGTGTATCATGTTGTAGCCCTTGCCCCTAGGACTGACAAGGTATGCATTTTACCTTTTGTCAAAAGAATACTAACATTAGAAATGAAAAATCATTTACCAGGTAATGTTGGTCTTTGAATATGCATGCTTGTTTACTAACTAATAGAAGATCACTTTATGTGCATCAAGAATGGAAAGAAGAAAAAATATATATTAAAACTAGTGGTCTAATTGTAAGAGAGTATTAATTCCTATGGTTTGTGGAAAATATGGATGTGTGTTATGATCTAGAGATATTAGGGTTGTCTTGGTTTTTGAAACTGATATTTTTTAGGATGTAAATGAATATGAAAGAAGAAAAATCAAGTGGGTACATTTGGTCAGATACTTTGGAAGGGGTGTAAAATTAGAATTTGTTTTCAAAGAAGCATGACATGTCTCTGAATAGGTTACATCCCCATTTCCACCCTTTGATAAAATTGGAATTAAGTCTGTTCAAATGGAAGGTGAAACAGTAGTACCAATGAAGGAAATGAAAATGAATTGGGTTCCATACATTCCATTTGAAGACAGGTAGCTATAAGAGTGTATCTCTACTGCCTTTTAATGTTTATTTTCTTTTTGAAATTTCATGTACACATATTTTAGTGTTGAATATTATCACTTGAAACTACAACCTTAGTTCAATTGAGCACTTGAAAACTCAAATATTTACTTTGCAGTGTACACAATGAAGGTGGGTGTAAGAAAATTATTGAAATCATACAAATTGTTTTTTCCAACCATTCAATATTGATTCATGCATTACTCTAACATCAGGACTAACTTGGTTTGACAGTGCGCCATCTTTCCCACGTTTTTAGTAACTAATTAGCGTGGGGGTGATGTATCAAAACACTTATGGTGTGCATATGTGTAAAGGTATATTGAATCTAGATGGTGCATTCATCACTTAGAACATTACTCTAACATCATGAATAACTTATTTTTATAGTGCGCCATCTTTCCCACATTTTTTTGGGTGTGGAGTATGATTATTTAGAGGTCTTTGTTTCAGCCGGATGTATACCCTATGAAGATTGTACACCCCTCCACGTGGGGGGGCGAGGGGGTGCAGGGGGCCTTGTCCCCCTCGCGGGGATCTATGGGGCTAATCCACCCCCCCCTGCTGGGGGGTCCAGGGGCCAGTGCCCTCTGGCGGGGGTTTCGGGGGCAACGCCCCCAAAGCTAGAAACATATGTAAAATTTCCTTGTAAAAGTATAGTAATTTCTAGTCAATCTGGGCCATTCATTAGGCAGGTGATCTAACGGTAGAATTTATGTTTAGTTTATGGTTTTTTTACCTAGAAGGCAACCCATCTCTTTGTATGAGGGTATTGTATTGAGGCTGTGTAATAGATGTGTATTCTTAGAGCGAGAAACAGAGAGGTGAGACTGTGAGAGAAAACAGAGGATATTACAACGGATCTGCTATAGGTTGTGTCTCTTCATTTTGCTGGGTAATAGAAAGGAAGGACTGGCTGTTCGAGGTGGACGTAGCCCAAACTGGGTGAACCACGTATATCTGTGTCTCTCTGGTTTTATGTGTTCGTGTTTTTCTTCATATTATATGTCTTTCATTTCTCTATCATATTAATTTTTCTAACAACTAGTATCAGAGCCGAAGGTCTATTTGGCTGATAAAATCGCATGAAAGAAGGGTTCCTCATTCGAGTGGGAGAAATGGCGGAAGATGGTAAGTTTAGGGTCGAGAAATTTAATGGCCAAAACTTCCCGCTGTGGAAGATGCAGATGGAAGATTATCTGTATTAGAAAGATCTGTACCTACCATTGAGCGGAAAAGCAAAGAAGCCAACGGATATGACAGATGTAGAATGGAACATTCTCGATAGAAAGGCACTTGGAATAGTACAGTTGTGCCTCACAGTGTTGGTCGCCTTCAAAATTTCGAAGGAAACAACAACAGAGGGTTTGATTCAGGCATTGGCGAAACTATATGAAAAACCCTCAGCCTCAAACAAGGTATTTCTTATGAAACGGTTATTTAATATGAAAATGTCGGAAGGTGGATCTGTGGCAGACCATTTAAATGATTTTAATACAGTTACAAGTCACTTAAGTTATATAGGGGTAAACTTTGATGATGAAGTTAGGGCTTTATTATTCTTGTGCTCATTGCCAGAAAGTTGGAATGGTTTAGTAATGGCCATTAGTAACTCTGTTTCTGGATTTAGTACTTTAAAGTTTGATGATGTTGTCGGTGCTATCCTTAGTGAGGAAATGTGACGGAAAAGCTCTGGTGAGACATTGGGTAATGCTTTGAGTGTAGAGTCTATGGGAAGAAGAATGGAAAGAGGAAAGAGCTTAGGATATCGCAGTAAATCAAGGATAGCCAGATCTAAGTCCAGATCGGGGATAGTTTCCTGGAAATGTCGAAAGAAAGGACACCCAAAGAAAGACTGTAGATCTCGGAAGGGAAAAGAAGGAGATGCACAACAAGAAAATAATCTTGAAGCAAATGTGACAGGTGAGGTGTTACAAGATGCTTTGATTCTTTCTTTCAAAAATATTACTGATTCCTGAGTGGTAGATTTAGGGGCCTCATTCCATGCCACACCTGATAAGAAATATTTTCATGACTATGTTCAAGGAGATTTTGGACAAGTTTGTTTGGGTGATGATAAACCCTGTGAAATTGTTGGAATGGGTAAGGTTGTTGTAAAACAGCAGAATGGAAACCAATGGCTATGAAAGGAGGTAAGGCATGTTCCAGATCTAAATAAAAAACTGATTTCAACAGGGCAGTTAGGCGGTGAAGGTTGTGTGACAAATTTCACAGATAAAACTTGGAAGGTCACCAAAGGAGACCTGGTAAGAGAAAAAGGCAAAAAGGTTGGTACATTGTATTTATGAAATGGTATTTATAACTTTGTGTTAGGTAAACTTGACTTAGGATAGAGTCAAAGTTGACCAAGTTAAACAGTGATGGTTTTGGGGCACATGGTATTGTGCACCCATAGTATTCTGCCCGTGGTATTATATGTAATGGAGCTTATAAAAGGCTGGAAGGACTTCATTGTAATGCAAGACCTAGAGGTGAGCGGTGAAGGCTCACTTGGTCGGATTGGCCAGGGTTTTGGCCAATGCTAATGAGATCTTATTAGGTTGGGCTTTTCCCGGAAAAACATTTGTGTTTATGTGCTTATGCTTGTTGTTAGTTATTTTTTTATATTTATTCCTCTCAGTAATTATTTATGTTATGCAGTAAATTTCCTAACAACTAATATTAGAGCCATATATTGGCTTCAAAGGGATTCTTTGATGCCAGGGGTTTATAGTGCCTGATGAGATCAATGCAGCCTTTTTACAGATCTGGGTCTGAAAATAATGGTGGAACAATCATACGCGGAAGAACCTTGAGGAGAATGTGTGGAAGATAGTGCCATAACTGCCAGGGATTGCAGTGCATTTAAGATATTTATCAGTTTGGAACACGTTGAGGAATTGTTTGGGATTCATGCGGCCATTTAAAGAAGGTCAGCAGAAGAAAATTGTTCATGCGGCTTCAAAAATTGTTCGCTTTCTGTTACGTGAGGCCACCGATGCTGGAATCTACGAGGTTCTCATCGGGCCCGCAGTTGGAGCGGTTTGATAGAAATTTTTGAGCAAATCAAATTGAGAGAGGATGGATCAGAATCGCAGTAGCAATAAACAAAAAAACAAAATTAATGAAGTCAAAATTATTGCATGTAAATGGGCATACTACTGTAAAACCTGGTAAGGCATGTGTACCCCTCGGTGATCACCGGTAAAGTTTGGGTTAGACCTAGGTGATAGGAGGGATGTCGGGTTAACAATACCCCGAGTAAAAACTCTGAGGGGGGTAAGAGCTAGAGTTAGCGGGATTGTCTCACTTAGCAGGTTTGGCTGGAGTTGGTCAAGGAACCCCAAGTCAATTTTAAGGGGGGAATTGTTAGGTAAACTTGACTCAGGATAGAGTCAAAGTTGACCAGGTTAAACAATGATGGTTTTGGGGCACATGGTATTGTGCACCCATAGTATTTTTCCCGTGGTATTATATGTAATGGAGCTTATAAAAGGCTGGAAGGACTTCATTGTAATGCAAGACCTGGAGGTGAGCGGTGAAGGCTCACTTGGTTGGATTGGACAGGGTTTTGGCCAATGCTAATGAGATCTTATTAGGTTGGGTTTTTCCCCGGATTTGGGGTTTACCCGGATAATCATTTGTGTTTATGTGTTTATTCTTGTTGCTGGTTATTTTTTATATTTATTCCTCTCAGTAATTATTTATGTTATGCAATACATTTCTTAACACTTTGTTAATGCTTTAATTTCCAAAGGAGCAGATGCAGCATTATGGCATCATAGGCTCGGACACATGAGTGAGAAGGGGATGAAGATTCTTCACTCAAGGAATTTGTTGTCGGGTTTGAAGAATGTTGATTTGGACTTCTGTGAGAATTGCATTTATGGCAAACAGAAGAGAGTTAGATTTCTCAAAGTTGGGAAAGAAAAGAAGAGCGAAAAATTAGAGCTTGTGCATACAGATATATGGGGACCTGCTTAGGTATCATCTCTCGGTGGCTCTCGTTATTATGTTACCTTTATTAATGATGCAACTAGAAAAACTTGGATTTATTGTATTCAGAATAAATCTGATGTATTTGATACTTTCAAGATATGGAAAGCTTTGGTTGAGATTGAGACAGGAAAGAAATTTAAGTGTCTCAGATCAGACAATGGAGGTGAATATTGTAGCAAAGAGTTTCATAGGTACTATTCATAGCATGGAATTTGCAGAGAGAAGACAGTTCCAAGAACACCACAAGAAAATGGTGTCTCAGAAAGGATGAACAAAACAATCATGGAGCATGCAAGGTGCATGAGATTGCATGCAGGATTGCCTTTATAATTTGGGTAGATGTTGTAGATACTATTTTTTATCTAATAAATAGAGGGCCTTCAAGTTCCTTGGATGGTGTTGTTCCAGAGGAAGCATGGATAGGTAAAAAGGTAAACTACTCTTTTTAAAGTCTTTTGGTTGTGAGGCCTTTGTCCATATTAATAAAGAAAATAGAACAAAGCTTGAGGCAAAATCAAAGAAATGTACCTTTATTGGATATGGCATTAATGATTTTGGTTATCGCTTATATGATTATGAAAATCACAAAATCATTAGGAGAAGAGATGTAATATTCAATGAAAAGGTCTTGTATAAGAATCAATTGCAGGAAAAGAAACAGGAAAAAGAAAACAAGGAATACACAGTTCTTGATGAGATCACCGAAAAAGTAAAGGTGCCTCAAAATAATAATTGTCAACAACCACAACAACAGCAACATGCACCCCAAACACCTGAAAGTGGTGTTAGAAGATCTACTAGGATAAGTATACCCCATGAACGATACTCACCTTCATTATATTATTTATTGTTGACTAATTCTAGTGAACACGAATGTTATGAAGAAGCAATGCAGGTTGAAAGCAGGATGAAGTGGGAGCTAGCCATGGAAGAAGAGATGGACTCCTTAATGAATAACCAGACTTGGGACTTAGTCAGGTTGCCTGCAGGTAAAACTACATTGCAGAATAAATGGGTTTATAGGCTAAAGGAAGAAGATGGAGGAAAATAAAGGTACAAAGCTAGACTTGTGGTGAAGGGGTTTGCATAGAAGAAAGGTATTGATTTTGATGAAATATTTTCTCATGTTGTTAAAATGACTTCAATCAGAACTATTTTAAGTCTAGTAGCAATTGAAGATTTGCATCTTGAGCAGTTAGATGTAAAGACAACCTTTCTCCATGGGGATTTGGAGGAAGATATATATATGCAGCAGCCACAAGGATATGAGGTAAAAGGGAAGGAGAAACTAGTGTGCAGGTTGAAGAAGAGCTTGTATGGCTTAAAATAGGCTCCAAGGTAGTGGTATCCAAAATTTGACAAGTTTATGTCTAAACAAGGTTATACTAGATGTGTTAGAAAATTATATATTACAGAGCAATGGAACACACAAAATATTGTAGAAATATAAAAACAGAAAATGCATAAAACAAGAGAGACACAGATATACGTGGTTCACCTAGTTTGGGCTATGTCCACGGAGAAAATAGCCAGTCCTTCTTTTATTATATTATCCAGTAAACTAAAGAGATACAACCTACAGCAAATCCGCTGTAACTCCCTCTTCGCTCTCAATATCCTCTCTTTTCTTCACTCCGAATACAGATATACATAGACGCAATACAATTCTCTCATATATAGCGAGGGGTTGCCTTCTAGGGCAAAAAACCCTAAATTAAACATAACTTCTACTGGTAGATCATTCACCTAATGAACGGCCCAGATTGACTAGAAATTACTATACTTTTACAAGGCAATTTTACATCTATTTTTAGCTTCGGGGGCGCTGCCCCTGAACCCTCGCCGAGGGACCGCTAGCCCTCGGACCCCCTAGCTGGGGGGGATTAACCCCTCAAACCCTCACGGGGGGGACAAGTCCCCCCTAGCACCCCCTAGCATCAAGGGGTGTACAGTCTTCCTGGGGTGTACATCCAGCTGAAACCTTTGAATACAGAAGATAATTAGGCTCCACACCCAACAAGATGTCACTCTGATCATTATGTTTATCTGAAAAAGCAAAATGATGGAAACTATATTATATTGTTATTGTATGTAGATGACATGCTTGTTTCAGGGTCTAACATGCAGGAAATAAATGTGCTCAAAAGAAAATTGGCAAATTCATTTGCAATGAAGGATATGGGAGTTGCAAAACAAATCCTTGGTACGAGAATAACTAGAGATAGGAAAAATCACAAATTAACATTGTCTCAGAATGAGTACATACAAAAGGTGTTGAAAATATTTAATATGCACAATGCAAAACCAGTTAGTATACCTTTTTCTAGCCATTTAAAACTTAGTAAGGAGATGTGCCCAAAGACCCATGAAGACATGGATTATATGTCTAGAGTTCCATATGCATCAACAGTTGGAAGCTTAATGTATGAAATGGTTTGCACAAGGCCTGATATTGCACATGCAGTTGAAATTGTAAGCAGGTACATGAAAAATCTAGGAAAAGAACATTGGATGGCATTGAAATGGATTCTCAGATATTTGAGAGGTACCACAAATCAAGCATTATGCTTTGGTGGTTCAAACATTTCTCTACAGGGATATGTTGATGCAGATATGGCAGGTGATAGAGATAATAGGAGGAGCACTATAGGATATGTATTTACTATAGGTGGAACAACTGTCAGTTGGGTTTCAAAAATCCAAAGTGTTGTTGCACTTTCAACAACAGAAGCAGAGTATGTCGCTACTATAGAGGCTAGTAAAGAAATGATTTGGCTACAAAGGTTTATGGATGAATTGGGTAAGAAGCATGATATGGGCATGTTATACAGTGACAACCAAAGTGCCATTCATCTTGTAAAGAACTCAGGATTTCATTCCAAGACTAAACACGTACAGCTCAAGTACCATTTCATACAATTAGTGTTGGAAGATGGAGAGTTGAAGCTGGAAAAGATACACACTAGCCAGAATCCTGTAGATATGCTAACAAAAGTTGTAACCAGGGAGAAACTGAGAATATGCTCAGTTTCAAATGGTCTTCAAGGATGATGATTAAGATGAGAAATAGCTAGGTCCAAAGAGGAGTCATTTTCCAGCAAATGAAGCAGCAGTGGAGTTGCTACAATCATTCTCCAAGTGGGAGATTGTTGGGCGTGGAGCATGATTATTTAGAGGTCTTTGTTTTAGCCAGATGTATACACCAGGAAGATTGTACACCCCTCCACGCGAGGGGGGTGCGGGGGGGACTTGTGCCCCTCGCAGGGGTCCGAGGGGGATAATCCCCCCCAGTTGGGGGGTCTGCGGGCCAGCGGTCCCTCGGTGGGGGTTTCAGTGGCAGCACCCCCGAAGCTAAAAAAAGATGTAAAATTTCTTTGTAAAAGTATAGTAATTTCTAGTCAATCTGGGCCGTTCATTAGGCGAATGATCTAACGGTAGAATTTATGTTTAGTTTAGGGCTTTTTTCCCTAGAAGGAAACCCCTATCTTTGTATGAGGGTATTGTATTGAGGCTATGTAAAAGATGTGTATTCTCAAAGCAAGAAACAGAGAGGTGAGACTGTGAGAGAAAACAGAGGATATTACAGCGGATCTTTTGTAGGTTGTGTCTCTTCATTTTGCTAGATAATAGAAAGGAAGTACTGGCTATTTGAGGTGGACGTAACCCAAACTGGGTGAACCATGTATATCTGTGTCTCTCTGGTTTTATGTGTTTGTGTTTTTCCGCATATTATATGTCTTGCATTTCTCTATCATATTAATTTTTCTAACACATTTTTAGTAACTAATTAGCATGGGGGTGATGTATCAAAACACTTATGGTGTGCATATGTGTAAAGGTATATTGAATCTAGAGGGTGAATTCATCACTTAGCATTATAGATCAGTCAATGAATGGATCAATAATGGAAAACCAAATCAACATTGGTTGAGGAAAGAAGGGGAGAAATTCCTTTTCCCAGGTGGAGGTACAATTTGCATTCTTTACAGGTATGTTTTGTGTTATCTTGCATTCACATTCATTCTTTTGTTATGTACACTAAAATTTTAAGTAATATTGGATGAAGCTTCAAAGTTTGTTGATTCTCTTAGTTTTGCTTAAATTGGTTTACTTAAGGTATCTACAGTTTCCACATGTGATGCCCATATCTTCTAATTTTTTAAATATTTTCTAGAAATATCTTCAGTGGTTGTAAACATTTATCAGATTTAGATAAAGAAATGCTTGGAAATGATTGGTATCTTTAATATATTTATTATTTCAGAGGCATACAAAGCCTGTACACTCAGTTTGTTGAGATACAAGTGGAGAATATTTTGTAGCTGTAAGTGAGGATTATGTCAGGGTGTGGTTTTTCATGCTAGAAAAGGTGGTAAATGTGTACATGAACTGAGCTGTAGTGGAAATAAATTCCATTCATGTGGCTTTCATCCAAGCTATCCAAAAGTTTTGGTAATTGGATGCTATCAAGTAGTCACATTTGGTATTTGACTTAAAAAATATTACTTATTTAATATGGGTTTTTTTCCTTGTAAGAGTTGGTAACTTTTGGTAATTGGATGCTATCAGGTTAGTAACATTCAATATTTGACTTCAAAACTATTACTTATTTAATGTGAGATTTTTCCTTGTAAGAGTTGGTAATGATAGATGTTGTGATTGAGATATGTGATTTGTTAATATTTATTATGTTTGATTGCAGTCATTGGAGCTATGGAATATGGAAGAAAACAAGAGTATGACCCTTCTTGCATGATATCGAAGTAGGAATTGAAGAAAGAGGAGACTAATAACACTGGAGCGACAAATACAAAAAGAGAGAAAGAAGAGAACCAGTCTAGTGATACCCTCAAAGCCAATATCCTGCATGAGACACACACATACAGACTAATGGTCAAGCCTTTAGAGTTGGTGAATTCATCTGCAATGCTTTGGAAAAACAATGATAATGTTTTGAAGTGATGAAACAATATTTCATTTGTAAATTCTAGTTCAACCAATATTAAGTTGGAAACTCATATTGTAATACTTGAAATTTCATATAATATAATTTGTGGTTGAAGTTATTTATAGTTGTACTTGATATTATTTAGTGTTGTAATTAACATATGTAATTTTGCGTTTTCATATTAGATGAACATGCACATTGTATGACATTTTTTTTTTTTTAAATTTAGTCACAAAATAATACTAAATAATTTATGTTGATTAATAATGAACATATAAAATCAATCTAAAAATACTAAATTAGTAGTTTATATTGACTAATGATGAACACAAATAAAATGAATATACGATGACTAAATTAGTCATTTATAATGATTATTAATGAAAGTAAATGAAATGAATATAAACTACTAAATCAGTCGTTTATATGATGAATATGGAACTACTAAAAAAAGATAAATGACTATTGTAAATGATAAATTTGTGATTATAAATGATGACTAAATTTTGCATATATACGACTATTAGTAACTAATTTACAGTATCTTATAACACGACCAAAATTTAGTCATATTTTTTTGGTCATTAATTGGTTTCCAACGATGACTAAAATTTGCATATATATGACTATTAGTAGCTAATTTACAGTATCTTATAACGTGACCAACATTTTGGTCATATTTCTTTGGTCATTAATTGGTTTTTTCAGGTGATCATGTAGTATAATATTTTGTTGTGTATTTGGTCATTAATTGTGGAAATTAATGACTAAACTTATGACTAAATATACTACTAAATGATAAAATTGAGACAACCAATTAATGACTAAGATAAATATGACTAAAAGTTAGTCACGCTATAAGATATTGTAAATTAGCTACTATTGGTCACCGACTGAAAAATGGTCGTTTATATGCAAATTTTAGTCATTTTTTAAGCAATTAATTAGCCATTTTTTACTAGTGAATTGTGAAATTGGACTAACCATGATAATTTTAAGAAAAGACACACCTTAAACCTATTTTACTAATGTATGTATCAAAAATAAATTGATCACTTCTCTTTGAATACACTTACGTTTGTTGCAATGTTAGTGCCATGTTTATTTTTAGGTTCCAAGGCAATCAGAGAATTGAATGAAGCCAATTATGCATGATTGGTTTTCTATGACCAATTCAAGTGAGATGAATAAATTAAAATCCATTTCTATCATTCAAAAATGCCATCATTTTCCCTCTCCAAACTCACAAGATATCCAAGCATTTTTTGCTAAACATCATCGTCACCATTTTCCTTGCAAGAGTCGCATGTTTTCCACTTACATTTTCCATAATTTTCATTCATTAACCCATTAATAGAGACATTCAGCTCACTTACATGCTAATTTGTCCTTTTTCTTTCCCTCTTGTCATTTTCCTTTCCATTCACTAAATCCTTCTTGTTGCAATTTTTCCATCCATAGGCCTTGCATAATCATTATTCCATACTCGCGTTAGATGATGGGGGATTCATTAATGCCTCCCTTCTAACAAGTCTTGGCTTATCGACATCATCACATTATCTAGGTTCAAGGCTAGAGTTCTTATTAATACCTTGAGGCTTGTATGCATCAATGATAAGTTCTCTCACCAACAATCATGGAAATACATCAATGTCCCTTAATCGTTGGATCTTGAAAGTGGCACGACATCAGCTCATCTATTCAGACTTTGCAATATGTACTTGGGTACCTTGGCACTCATTGACATTAATGGCGAGTTTGCCTCGCATTGGTTAACAACATTCATTAATGGCCGGTAATGCAATGACTTCTCTTCGTGCTCGAAAACAACACATTTATTCGCATGATTAGATTTGTACCATCAAGTTTTGTAGCAGGTGAAGACTATATCATTTCAACATTTTGTAGCAGATACAACAAATTTAGCAGCAGAAATAAAGAATCCACTTTCACCACCTCATCCACCATTTATGCAACCAAGAAGCAGATGAAATTCTACATTCTATTCCATGATCCAATAGTAGCTATAACTTCTCTACATATGCACAGTTTGTCCACTTCCTAGGTAAATAGAGGTATGTTCTTTTCTAGCTTTTAATCATAGAATTCCTTGAATACTGAAATTATATTTTTTGGAGAATACTTCACCATATTTCCTTTCTCATTTGAAAAAAAATCAAATCGTAAACACCTTTAGTTGGTGGGAGAAGGGACATCCATTTATTATGACATCCATATCACTTCATTCCATTTCACTTCATTTCATCCTAACATGCTTATCCTAATCAATATGATTGCATTATGGTTGAAAAGTTATGTGATTTGCAAATAAATGCCTAAAGGATGAGCATATTTATATGGTTGATTCAAAGATGCATTCTTAAATATGTTCAATGAATCTTTCTGCAACAAAAAGAAACAATGTATTGATACACAAGAACCAATGCAAATTAAGATTTGGTTGTCACACAAAAACCAACCAAAGATGTTGCAATTCAATGTATGACAAGGAATACTTTTGTGAAAAGAAATGAAATTGTCAAATGAAAAGTTTAAGGACGATTGATATAAGTCAAGCTCATTCAAAAGAAAAACATGATTATGTAATGTAGTAGATTTCATGAGGACATGCAATAACATCAGTTGGGGGTTATGTAGAACCTCTAGAATATATTCAAAATATCATCCACTTTCACCTTTATCTCCACCATTTCACTCACATGTCACAACTCCATGACCATATAACCTTTCATTCACCTCCATGTTCATAATTATATGGGTTCCATTTGTGTTTTCGAAAAGCTAATGATTTCTAGTATTTTAAGTGAATTTATGGTTAAAACTTAGAAAATTGACATATACTTGCTAATACTTAAAAGTGGCTTGAGTTTCATGACATGTGTAGGTCATTTGGAAGCTTCCAAGGCACCCTTATGTGGCCTCCAATGCTCAAATTCGAATTCCCTTCAAGATATGGAAGAAAATTTGGATAAAGGTCAAAGAGGATATGTGTCTCATCATTACCTATTTGAGTTGTAACTCTATATGCATCTCATGATTACCTATTTGAGTTGTAACTCTATGATATTTTCTAGGTATTTAGGGAGAGAATAATGGACCTCCATTAATGAGGTAACTTCTTATGTTATTGTATAAATAGGAGAGCCTTCTCCTTTCAAAGGAATCTATAGTTAGAGATACTTGGATGTCCAAGTTAAGATTATTCATGAATGGAATTTAGATTTAGCACCATGCTCATGCGTGATGTTCACCTCTTTCTAGTAATGCTTGCATTGGGAGCCTCTCAACTTGCCATCTCTCATACTTTTGGATTGACCACCTACAATGTGTGAGGTTTATTTTTTTCATAGATTAAGATTTATTTCTTTCATAGATTAATATTTATTTCTTTCATATTTTTTCCTGTGTGAGAGGTTAAGAGTGATTGTTTTTATTTGCTTTCATATATTTTCCTGTGTGAGAGGTTAAGAATGATTGCTTTCTTTCCTTTCATAGATTAAACAATCATTACCACTTTATATGTTTTTCGAAAGCAGCACATAAAGGTTGATTGTTTTTGCTTTCATTTCATGTCATGTGGTTTTGATTATTCATTTCATAGGATCCTGATTTGATAATGCACACATTATCCCTTAGAGTAGATTTCATTCATGCAATTTAAATTCCTGCAAGTGTGGTAGATTAAGATTTCATTCCTGGAAGCGTGGTAGATTAAGATTTCAATTCCTACAAGTGTGATAGATTAAGATTTCAATTCCGCGTGCTACACTATAATTGTACTATAATTTATTTTGAATTGATTGTTGAATTAGAATAGGTGAATTTGGTTTGTTGTTATTGGGTTTCGTAGTTAGATTGATCTAAATTTAAAGTCAATTTCTAGCATATACAATGCACGCATGCTTCACAAGTTTTACGAAACCCCCGGGTTCACAATTAAATTAT
Organism: Pinus tabuliformis; assembly: GCA_031772625.1. Classification (NCBI taxonomy): domain Eukaryota; kingdom Viridiplantae; phylum Streptophyta; class Pinopsida; order Pinales; family Pinaceae; genus Pinus; species Pinus tabuliformis. The sequence continues at coordinate 2,026,425,162 of CM062816.1, forward strand.
AGGTAATTAATTTGCCTCAACAATGGCCATGCACATAAATATCATATGCATTGGGCATTATGAATATCAACTATGATATCATGGACATTGGGGAAAAGAATATTATGAACCTCCATTTGAACATATGCTAAGCTATAGATTTAGGTTTGATATGACAAATCTAGTGGGTTGGGCTGTAAAAACATCAAAACTTCCATTTTCTCAAATGCCTCTCTATATCTATATTTTTTACGCTATTTTTAAATACTCTACACAAATCCATCGCACATGAAACTAAACACACATATTAAATGGGACTGTGTATATACATAACAAAAAAAAAGCATAAAATATTGTTTATTATTTTTAATTACGTGGATAAGCATGTCTAATTTGGAATAAAACCTCCTGAATTTTAATTTATATATCAATAATTATTAGGTGGATGGTAGGGATTTTACCTACATGGAATATTATAGAATGTTCATAGTAGTATGCACAAATCAAAGGTTAAGATTTATATCCAAAGTAGTTATGTCATTTTTCACTGTTTAATTAAATTTATTGCTTAAAAAAAGTACCATATCAACAAGTGTCATATGAAGTGAGTTATATACTTTTGGGCATATAGTATTGATAAGCCATGATATTGGCCCATGGTATTATAATAAATCCTATTTACTATGTTAAGAATCTCCATGGTAAAGTTAGAGTAAATCTCCATGGTTAATAATCTTGTTCCATGTGTTTTTAAATATACAAATGTTTAGGGGAGGCAGGAGCGAGAGTGGTTTTATACAACCCAAACAAACAATTGGATTTTAAATTCATGTGGGGATTGGATATTGTTAGAAAATTATATATTACAGAGCAATAGAACACATAAAATATATTGCAAAAATATAAACATAGAAAACACATAAAACAAGAGAGACACACATATACGTGGTTCACCCAATTTGGGCTACATCCACGGAGAAACAGTCAATCCTTCCTTTTATATTATCCAAAAAAATGAAGATATACAACCTACAACAGATCCGTTGTAATTCCCTCTTCGCTCTCACACAATCTCCTCTCTCTTTCTCACTCAAAATACATATCTACATAGACGCAATACAATTCCTTCATATATAGTGAGGGGTTTCCTTCTAGGGAAAAAAAAAACCCTAAATTAAACATAACTTCTATCGTCAGATCTCTGCCTAATGAAAAACCCAGATTGACTACAAAATTACAACATTTTACGGGCGTCATTGCTGCCACATTATGAACTGGGGTCCAATGTGGCGATACCTCTAAATAAAGAATATAATTAGGCTCCACACCCAACATATATACTTACTAACAATCAAACTTAATTCCTGGCCTGATGGAGAGGTTTAGAATTGGCCCTAAAAAATAATACATGCAATGTAATGGTGCTTAGATATTCATTGTTGGTTGCAAACCAGATGCATAAGTATAGGGAGAATCTAGAGCTAGAAACTCCTCCAATTTCTAAAGGATAAGACTACTGATGGCTCAATTTGAAAAAAATGAACTATACCATGTAAAAAGACATTTCAACCTTGATGCCGAGAACATGGAAAACCAAGATGTGAAATTTTTCAAAGGTGAATTATGTTACAATGGAGAAAAATTCACTTTGATATATTCCATAATCACCAAAATGACCAGCAACTATATGAAATGTCAAAAGAGTAATATGGTCAGGAAAAAGAACAACCATCAAGAAGGTTCTGAATGCACAGATAATGTGGGAGTTAATATACCTCATTGTAATTCAATTAGATTGCATATGTTCCAAGAATAAGAATGCAGTTGACACTAATGGTTGGCAAGTGTTCGCATCACTTGAATTTGCGTTGTTGTCCCAAAAACTTAGACTCATTCAAACCAAGGTGGATTGCTTGAGAATTGGCCAGGGTGTTCTGTCTGCCAGGATGAATGAAATTGAACTCCCCACAAAATCCGAATCCATCGGTGTGCTTCGTGAAGTGTTTGGAGACCCATACTACTTGGCAAAAAATAGGAATTCCAATGAGAATGAAGGGAAGCTTACCACTGAAGGAAACGAGCTAGGAAACATGGAAAACACTGAAATTCCTGCTCCTGGGAATAATGTAACTGATGTGCAAGTCCATTAAAGTTAGGTTTTTTTTTTGTGTATTAGCCTAAATAATGAAGTGTTGGTATCTCCACCTATGAGTGATTTGGCGGAGTTGTAAGTCTAGTCTGCTTTGACATGTAATATTGGGTTTTTATTTAAGGTATTGTTGACAGTGCTAGGCTCGCCAACATTCAGGGGATCTCCCTGGTATGAAGTCCCAATTAGACCTCACACCATTTGGTGTAGGAGTCCCATCGGATACGATGGCCTGGTTTCCATTATCTTAGATATTTGCCTTAGGTCTTACTATTCAACACATGAGAGTGTTTTGCTTTTAACTTCAAGAAAGAGAGGTGAGTATGCCTGGTAAGTGCGTAATGTAACCTTGTGTCTAGATTCTCTTACTGTCAAAGGGGAAAGTGAAGTGAGCCTCTTGATGAGAGGGAATAGTCCCAACCCAGGAAGAAACACACACGAACAACAACAAGGATCTATCGAGCAACCAACAGAATAGTCCACAACAGATGTGACAGTCGTGAAAACCAAATTTCAAGGGATAACACGTAAATCGTATAGCAGAGCAGTCCACATAGGGGTGACGGTAGTTAAAACCAAGAACACACATGAATGGTCTATCTAGTTTCTGGTGGAGTAGTCCACATGAATGAGACAACAATGATAAACAATACAACACATCTTCAAGAATGTAAGTACCAAAATAATCGAAGTAGTTCAATTATCATAGTACAGGTTAAGAAAACATGCGTTACAAATGTTTAAAGAATAGTTTTTAAAATAGATACAAAACATGTGTGAAAATGTGTTGGCCTGAGACAGGCTTCTGAATTAAGAAAAAATTCCAAGACACATCTTTACACCATACATCACTAGCCCCAATAGTGGGACATTGGAGCCACTCCTCGCTCCTCAAAGAATAGACTGTAAACTCTCAAGGCTATATGGGAGGAGCCAAGGTGAAAGTTCATTTTCTCATACAATGAGGGAGTATATATAGCCATGGGGGAATAACTAACCCTTGTGACTGTTCAACTTCCCTCATGACTATTTGACTTCATGTGACTTTTCAACTTACATGACTCTTTAACTTCATATGTGCATCTCTTGGACTTTCACATTACATTACATTTGCTTACAACAAGTATGGCCCGTAGCAGTGATGTGCCTGAGACAACTCGTGACACAACTCAACATGACACTGCTGACATGTACTGGCTGACTATGGTGTCCATGTCGAGCCACTGTTCTGCTGAGTGATGGGTGTGCTCTTAGTGCAACATGTCTTCACCTCTGCATGACAAAGTGTGTGGTGTCTTCGATGGCCTTGGTCTTTGCTTTAGGGTGCATGTGTATGTATCCCTTACGCTCACTACTCGATGTGCTTCATGTGTTTGTTCAATTGCGCGCAAGTCTTATAACATGCACTCGTTCTTCATCCCATTCGTCATTGCGCCATGCTTCATAAATGTACATGTTCCTACAATCACTCATGATGAGACAACATCAAATCCAGAAATATCCTAATATAACACGATGCATTGTTTTTCATTTCAGTGTAGGTGACCAGGAGAGAGAAAAGGCACTAAAACTACACAAAGCACAACTAAGGTTGGGATGTGAGGCTCTAGAGAACTTTAAAAAAAAACTGCATAGATTTAATTGGGAGGAAAATTTAAGTAATCTGAGACAGCAGTGATAGCTACAAGGTAGGACCCAGCTAGGAGGTAGAATTGTGCAGTTTCTGGGAGGAAGATTAAGCAGGGTGTTGGGGAACTATTGGAAAATTTTGTGCATTTTTCAAGGGGAGGACTAAGCAAGTTATCCGGGGGTCTAGCTAGGGATCTATGTAGTTTCTCCGAGGAGGAAAAAATGCATAGCAGGATGCACTAGCAAATATTTCTGAGTAGTTTTCAAGAACTAGGTTGGATTGGGTTGTGAGGAGCTCCTGGTCACAACTGTGCATTTTTGGGAGACAATGTTGGTCTGTCAGTTCTGCATACTTTCTGGGATGAGTGAATAGCGGGGTAGCGGAGAGGTTTCTAGCCAAAACTATGAAATTTTCAGAGGGAGAGCAGAGCAAGCCAGTAGGGGGCCTGCCAATCAAATCTGTACAATTATCAGGAACAGTGCAGTGACAGGAAGCAGAGGCTTAACTCATAAGCTCTGTGCATTTTCTGTAGACAATGCAAGGTAGACAGCTGGGAAACTTCTGCGTAGTTTTGGGGAGTAGTGCAACCCCGGGTGAAAATGCGGTTCAGATTTTCTGAAAGAACAAAGGGAGGCTAGATGGGTGATGTTACAAGAAGTGTGGAGTGGATCAGACTTGGGGACAACTTCTGCACAGTTTTGGGAGACAATAGGCTGGCTCACTTTCGAGATTGTGTAGTGAAGGCTACCCTAGAGGATAGCCTCAAGCTCTCTACAGTTCTGGGTAGTAGGGGAAGGTCACTGAGATCAAGGTTCGATAGAAGGAGGGTTGTCAATTCGATAGATTTTCAAGAAAAATGACTACGTGTGAAAGCAAGTGAACTTGTGCATACACGACATTGTGATCACACACTTAACATGACTCGACAACAAGACACCTCAAACCAACAAGACAAACACATGCTCAGTGAGACTGACTCAAAGGTTAAGAGCGACAGGTGCGACACTTGGGATAGATCTTTGAACGACCGTGTCGACACTTGCACGACAATGTTTACAACTTTGTGTGTGAGTATGACTGATGTTCATAGGGTGAAAAAAACTCATACACACAAAGAAAAACCTTCAAAATTGCCAGAACAAACTTGCAAGCATGACATAGCAATCAACATGCCAAAAGATGAACAATCGTCAATCAAGAAAAAGGGGTGTAAAGACTCAAGAAGAGCTCATGGGATGAGCCCGAGTGTTTTCAACCATCAAGGGGGAAAACTAAGGAAGGCTTTGAAATTTGGATGCAGGCCAAAATTTTGGAGGGTGTTGAAACCATTACAACACTTGGCAACACACTAGTTGAATACCAACTTCTCCGTTTCGGTTCAATTACAACACATAGCCTTCCCCTTTCAGGGAGTATTGATTTGTTACGTAGGTCACTTTGGCTTCCCCACTTACCCCATGGAAAGACATGGTTCACCTTCTACAAACTCAGTCAAACACAACAAAATTTTCAACTAGATCATAATGTTTTAAAATTGGGAAGGGTAGTTTGGTTCGCAAGCTTAAGATTTGCAGAGTATAAACTTTCATCTCTGGTGTTGCTCTGCTGCCAGCAGGCCTGGACAATACCCTGATGGAGTCATGCAGGAATAAAAGCATTGCTCCACTGCCAACAAGCTTGGTTAATACCCCGGTGGAGTTGCCTACTTCACCTCTCTCCGTAGGAAACCTTTCTCTTCTTTTTCCTTTGTATTTTTTTGAAAGAGGACTATGCATATGCACTTATTTATTTTTGGGGTAGAAGAGGGATCCTGATTTATTGAGAACAAAAGAGGTTTTTCCTTTAGAGAAGCATGTAATACCTTTGATTTAGGCTTTCTTGTTTAGATTTTCCCCTTCTTCATTTCTACTAGTTGGATAAGCTTGAACACTCAGAGTAGAAGACTAAGTATAGACATGGGGTTTTCCAGTTTGGACAAAGTTTCTTTGTTTGCCTAGAGCTTCCCTTAGAGACGGTTACATTTTCCATCAAGGCTTCATCAGCCAAATGTTACAACCAAGCACAAAGAAGACAGACATAGGACTGACCAAGTGCTACAGTGTCACAAGACTCTTTAAATTCATCCACATACTTATACAAAACCTAGAATGCAATATAGGACAACACTTATTTAAAAAAAAATGACAAGACAAACAAAACAAAGCAAAGCGAAGTGAAGAAAAACAAAAAATTAAAATAACAAAACAAAAAGTAATAATGTTATGTACATAAGCGGGGCATGACCCTAGATCATTGAAATTAAAATTTTAAATCTTGGCCATTGACAAGAAGGTTGTCAATCCTTCCATCAAGTGATTGTAAGTGATACGTGTGTTAGCCAAGTTTTTTGTGAACCATGTATAGGCTAGTCCACAGAGACTGGAATTTTGTATTCTTTCATTTGTCTTCGAGGGGTTTATCCCACTTCTAGACTAAGTCACCCACAACGAAGCTAACATTCCCTACAGAATTTCGGTCGAACCATCTCTTGATATGGTTCTGGTGGAGTGAAAAAATTTCTTTTGCTTTCATCCATTCTTCTTATAACTTGTGTAATGTGTCCATCCTATGCTAAGCCAATAGACATGGCTTGCCTTGGGATTCTTGGGATAGTTGGAGAGCAGGAAAGTATATATTTGGTGGGAGGATGGCTTCTTTTTCATATACAAGGAAGTATGGAGATGTGTTTAGAGAGGGGTTGGGTGTAACTCAGTCAACCCAAAGTGCATTCACCAGAGCAGAATTCCAGTTTCGCTACTCAAAGTAAATGGTCTTTTTTATGATGCAAATGAGATTCTTGTTTGAAGATTCAACAACAACATTTCCTTGCATGTAGTATTTAGCTGAATGTTTAAGCGCAATACCATATTGCAATGAAAAACCATACAGTTTCAATGAAGAGAAGTAAGTTTCATTTTCAAAAACAAGTGATATAGGAATGCCAAACCTCCAGAGATGTTTTGCTAAAGGAAGCTGATGACTTCCTGGTCATTCACTTGTTTCAGAGGAACGCCTTCCATACACCACATGAAGTAATTTGTAGCAATCAAATTGTAGCGGTGATGCTTTGATGAATGCATGAATATTTCCCCAATGATGTATAAGCCCCACTGTTGGAATGGTTCATCCACTGCAATAGGCTACAATGGGGCTGCTGAATTTCGAGTTCTGTCAGTGCATCGCTGACAGATCAACCACTTACGGGCATAAGCATGTGCATATTTAAACAATGTGGGCCAGTAGAAACTAGCTCTCATGAATTTGTGCAGAGTTGTTTTATCCACGAAGTGACCTCCATCTGGTTTGTCATGCATATCATGTAACACTCTCTCTGAATCTTGTACCTTCAGGAACCTAAACAAAATTCCATTGTTGTGCTTTCTGTAAAGAACTTCATGCACCAACTAGAAAGGTAAGGCTTTAAGTCAAAGTGCCCTCTTCTACCGCATGGAAAAGTGAGAGGGCAGGGGGTCGTGCTCAAGGTATCGACACACTTCTTTGTACCAAGATTTATCGTGCGAAGTGGGTGGTGCTCGCTCTACATTGTACATGTTGATTTATTGCTCACAACCGATGAGCTCTTCTTCTTCCTCTTACGTGTGTACTGCTTCTACTACAAGTCTACAAAGACCGTGACCCTTGATAGTGTGAACTGGATTATTGTTGAGATTAGACTCTTGTAGTCTTTTCATCCAGTTCGCACGTATTTCATCTAGTTATTTTTGAACAACCAACGATCTCACTGTTGGGTGTGGCACAAATAATATGCCACGATTTTTTGGTAGGTAGGGTCTAAAACATTTCACTGCCTTGTATACAAAATATTCTTTTTTAGCCATGATAGGATAGGGTCCCTACATGCTTGTGCTCATGAAGGATATGGGATGGTCATTATTTAGTTCATCCTTTTGTGTGAGCACTGTAGCAAGTGAATTGTCGGAAGCGAAATTATAAAGCAAGAAATATTTGTTGAAATTTGGATTGTACAATGCAGGTGCATATGCTATCATCTTCTTGAGACTGGCGAATGTGTCCTTTTCCTTCTTCCCCTAGCTATAGATTATGTCCTTCCTGATCATGTCTTGGATAGGTTTGACAATATGTGCATAATCTGAGATGAACTTCCGGAGGAAGTTGATCTTCCCCAAGAAGGACTGCATAGCTTTCTTGTTGACTGGGTGAGGAATTTGCATGATAGTCTGAACTCAGTCCAGATCAACCTTGATCCCACTCTTGGCGATGATATGCCCAAGGAGGTTCCCCTCAGACACTACAAATATGATCTTCTTGGGATTTAAGGATATCTCGTACTTTCGACGTCACTCAAAGATATTCTTAAGATGGCATAGGTGGTCTGACCACTTTCTGGAAAATATTGTCACATCATCAAGGTAAACCACCATGCTCTATCCGATGAGCCCATGAAAGGCGATGTCCATAGCACACTAAAAGGTTGCGCCTGCGTTTACCAGCCCAAATGGCATTCTTCGGTAAGTGAACATAGCCCACTTGGTACGGAAAGTAGTTTTAATTTTGTCAATTTCCACTATCAGAACCTAGTTATATCTGAAAAAACCATCAAGGAGAGAAAATATTTCTACTCTAGATATTGTCTGCAAGATGTGCACCATAGATGGAACAAGGTAGTTGTCTTTGTCTGAGGCCTGATTCAAATTTCGGAAATCTACACACAGGCAGATTTCCCTAGATTTCTTCCTTATAGGAACCAAGTTTGAAACCCAAGTAGAATGGCAGAACTTATAAATGATCCAAGCGTCCAACAACTTAGTCAATTCTTTATGTATGAGGGGTTCAAGTGATGGATGAACTTTTCTGAGCTTCTGTTGAAACAACTTGACCCCTTCTCTGATCAGAATGATGTGTTGGATTATTCACGTGTCATATGTTTTCAAGTCATCGTATGTCCACGCGAATACATCACGGTATTGTTCAAACAAGCACACAAAGGCATACTGCTCTTATGGTGTGCAAGACGTACCAAGATTTACGAAATTAGGATCTCTTTTTGTTCCCAAGCCCTTTGAAGTGGTTTTGCAAGTCATAAAGCTTCTCAAGTGAAACCACACCCTCAGGGATGATGTTTCCTTTGTTGTCATTAGTTGTATCTTGCAAAGACTGCTTGTGCACGCCTTCATCTATTGTTGTGTCCTTGAAGACGTCGGTGTTGGCCATGAAATGCAGTATCTGTTCATCATCATCAAAATCATGCAAATTAGTGATTTTGTCAGGAATATATGGCTTATAAAAAATTTCAATAATAAATCTATCCCTAACCGATGTAATCCTGGAAGCTTCATTTTCCAGAGCATCTGTAGCTGCATTGTGCATTCTTGGTACATATATGATATTAAAAGCTTGGAAATTAGAGATAAGTTTCCATAACTATTTTTGGTAACTCTTAAGACAAGGTGATACATAGTGTATGGTGTTACGTACCTACCATACCTGAATCTCTGAATCATCTACCACTTTAAAGATAGAAACGTTGAGGCTAAGGGATTTCTATAAACCCAAGCCAAGTGCTTCATATTTAGTAGTATTGTTCATGCACTCAAACTCCAAGTGACTTGAGACTAAGTTTTTTTTCCCTTGGGTCAATCAAAACACACCCGGCTCTAGAGCCATCCTGTGTTTTGGATCCATCAAAATACAAGTTCCACAAGTCATCTGTACAAGGACCGCTTGTCACGCTAGTACTGCTACTATCATTAAAATGTACTGTACAATTTTCATTTTCACCAGTTGGGCAAGGAAGGAGACCTAACTGTGTATTTTTTGGGGTGGGGCTCGGCTATACAAGATAACGCCCAAGCTCCATTTCCAAAAAGCAATTTCCGAATATAAGTTCTGCGAAAGCCAATAGTTCATTCTAACCATTCAAGGGAGTAACATTGTGTTTCATGTATCTCTTCGACAACACCCAAATCTGGTTGTTTCTACCCTGGTACAAAAGCCATAAGTGTGACCAGTCTATAGAAAAATATCCTTGCAACTTGCTAGAATAGTATCTGCTAAGAAATAAGCCATATGCTTCTGGGATGTCCACGATCACAATGTTGATGCACTAGTGAACTCGTCCGTCAGATGATAACTATATGATCACCTCCTAGAGTTCTCTAATGGTCGATACACATGTTCGATCAATTTGGATGATCTGCGCAATTGTATTGCTCCATTGTGCATTGATCGATTTAGCAATGGAGAGTTGAAATTGAATGATGCACTAGAGTCAACCAAACAGTTGTGGACATTGAAATTGAATATTTCGAATGATAGCAAAAATGGCAGGTAGAGTGATTTTGCTTCTTCCATGTGAAGCACATTGAGTACATATGCGAGTGATCCTAGGGACTTGCTTGGTCCCTTGCTGGAAGAGGCAACATTGTTTGTGGAGGTTTTCTCCAATGCACGCAAATGAATATCTCGTTGATCCCATGAGTTTGGTAAGCTCGTACAGAGAGATGTTCGCACAAGTCTTCTTCATGTCTTCAACAATATTGTAATCTAAAGCGGGAAGACTCACTGAGTTTCTTAGGGGAAGACTTATGTTAGTACTATCAGGTGGCATTTTTTGGAGTTTTCTGCTCATGGACATATCTTTCACTATAGCTATCTTCCCAGGATTTGTTTCTATTTTTTGTGTTGAGGATGCCAGTGGATCAACTATTCTCAGAAGTTGTTTGAATTTTTCTTTCGGTATCTCAATCATAGTAGGATCCCCTTGGATTCTCAAATTGTATCGACTATTTTGTTTTGAGAGCTCCTTCTCAGTGGTTGTTTTCTGATGGGCAATATTAATACATTGATACATGTTAACTGCGTGCCTAGAACATAGAGCTTCATTAGATGCAACATCCTCTTCATCATCTTCATCTTCCAGATGAACCTGCTCATTGGCGTTAAAATGACCATTCATCCTTGAAGCCATGGTGCCCATGGTTCTGTTCCAATCTGGACAGGTCTTCTCTAAATTTCGTTCTTTGTGGATCACGTATAATTTATCCTTCGAAAATTGGTCCACCTAGAACAAAAAATTGGAACTATGTACATATTTAGTAGGGTGACCACTCCTACTACCTGAAGCCACATTCTTCCTTCGTGTAAAACCGGGAGGTATACTGCCTATTGTTGTCTCAATTGTCTGTTGCTTGAGTTCTGCTACTTCGGTTTTCAAGGACTTGAGGAGATGAGTAAGGGTCTCAATTTCACTCGTTTCTTTTTCCTTTACCTTATTCGTAGTATTCTCAGACCTCCTACTCATGTCTTTGGAATCCTTCGATGGTTCATCATCTATAATGACTCCAATCGTGCATAGGTCTTTCTCCACATCAACTGCTTCTTGGCAATTTTCTGAAAGTGCTGGTTTCACAACTCGCTTGACAAATTGCGCAATGTTGTTCGAAAGTGTAGACATGTAGTAGTTAACTGTAATAGAGTCATGAGGTTTAGTGTCTGCAGTGAACTTGTTTAGGATACAATTAAACCTTTGGTTAAAATCTTTCACTTTTTCTTTTTGCTCCATCTAAAGACTACACAATTCTTTCAACAACATGGTGGTGGGGGGGGGGGGGAGGGGGGGGGGGGGTTTTGCCATCAGCAAATGTTGGGATGGGGTCCCCTGGGTCAGTTTTGGGGTAAAAGCCCAAGTTTTGATGTAAAAAGATGTAAAGTATCCGTGAATTATGGACGTGGAGCACATAGCTAGTCAAGAGTCAAAAAGGGTTGTTACCCTCATTTATGTAAACTTGAGTCAGTTTTTGAGATCTACCCATGGTCCTCAGACCATGGGATTGTATAAATAGATGTGTCTTAGAGAATCTAAGGAGATCTATGTCCTTTTCGATGGGTGCGATGAATGGAGACTTAGAGAATTAGTGCAAAGAAGTAAGTCTTAGAGGGGGGAAGGCTCTGCAGCTAAGTGCGCAAAGGCCTAGAGTAGAGTCCATAGCTGAGTGTGCAACCCCTGCAGCTGAGTACACAAGGAAGTTTTTCGTCTGTAACCTTATACTGAATATCAATAAAGAAGACTATTGGGAAAGTTCATATGTTTTATATGTTTCTCTCTGTTGTTTATGATTGTGATATATGTTGTAATAAATAGTGTCTTTATGGAATAATGATGTATTGATGCGTGATTTATTGGATCTGTCTTATTAAATGAATGCAATTAATGTTAAGTGATTACACAAAGATCATAGCACTTTCTATTAGGTTTATTGAACACTTGGGTATATCTGAGTACATAATGATCTAAGAGTAATCTAAGATGCACATAAGAAACTAATTCATCTGTTCAGGGTCCACAAAATCCAGTCATAGACCTTCACGAAGGTCTAAAGCCCGATCAAAGGGAATTGAAGTACCAAGCCTCAAGGGCTTATAGATCTGTGCGAAGGTAGATCTAGGGCATAAGAAGACATCACACTAATCTCTGGATGCAGAAACTTGGTTCCAGCATCCCCCCATACTGCTTCGGGTCAAACATCAGTCTGCACTATGTGGTTTGATGCTGAAAAGGCCAGTAGTGTAGGGTTTTGTTTGGTGCAACTAACTTTGAACCTAGGTTAGGACCTACTAAACCAACAAATGGTTCTGTTTCTGGGAACGAGATCTGCATAAAGATATGAGTGATGTCGCATCACTGGAATTCGACCAAAAATAAAATTGAGAAGTGGTTGGATAGGAAGATCCACGAGTTCACAATGCAAAAGAATAGAAATCCGTGTCTGACAAAGAACAGTGGTTGGACAGATATTTGTACACAGAAATGAATGAAATTTTCTTCGGCACCTTCCCAATCAAACTATATGAGTGGATAGTTAAGTTGGCAGATGGCTAAGGAAGGTGGATGCTTGACGGTCCAATAGTGTGGACCATGGAGCTAGTGCAGAGGTTAGAAGCTTTTGAAGATAAGATCGCACACATTATTGATCACTGGCTTGACTGAGTCATAGGAGGATTCACGACAAAATTCGCAGTCGATACCTTAGTTGGCTATAATGAAGTAGAGCGACGCTTCTTCAAGGGACCATGAGGTAAGTATTTGAGATATTTGAATACCTAGATTAAGATGCTCTTGTGTGAAAAATGGGTTATGTCGTTGCCTTCATGTTTGGATCTACGTGAAGTAGATGGAACTTTAGAAATCAAGAAAAATTAGGTCCTGAATATAGCCCGTTGATTGGACCTCCTTTAAGTGGCAACGAAGGAGTGGTATAGGCCTCACTGTGGAGCACTATCCAGTTGATAAGGCAGGGTTTTTTGCAGATACATCATCCATCAAAACCACCTCCACCTTCAACCCCACAACATATACCCTCACCCACACCACCACCACCACCATCGTTCAACATGTCGAATACAATGAAGTTGCCAGTTTTCAAGGGCCTAGGAAGTGAGAATCCAGATCAGTTTTGGTTTGTTGCGAATGTTGTGTGGACATCACAACATATTACAAATGATAATATAAAGAAGGCGCAGTTGGTTACCGCTCTACAGGATCATGTGCTGACATAGTACATTAAGTACTACACCGATAATCCGTTGGCGTAGTTAGTGGACACATAGACTACTTTGAACAAATAATTCGGTAAGCCCAAGTCTGACTTGCAATTAGTAATTGGATTTAAGGAAATCACGATGAGGGTCAGTGAAATTCCATGGAAGTTAGATCAAATATTGAAGTGCGTGGTTCGTGAAGCAAATACATATTTCACATATAGTCAGCACTACGAGTGGCTTATAGCCTCACTCCTGCCCCACCTAAGGATTGCTTTATCGCAAAGAAAGATAGGAACTCAGGCAAAAGCTCTTGAAATCATAATGAGATTACATGAAATGCCTATTTAGGATGCATTTTTGGGAGTCCAAGAAATTCAATCGCAGTTGTAGAACCTATGCTTGGAATTGCAGAGCTTGAAAAAAGAAAAGGAGGCCAGGCCAAAGGTGTGTGAAGAAATCTGGTGCCTCAAATGTAAGAGCTAGGGGCATGATAAGGATCATTGCCCTGTCTTCGTGAATTATATCACAGGGGGGGGACTGATGCCCCTGAGGCAGGAAGCTCTAGAAGGACCAAGTACAGGGCATGCGCTATGGTGCACTATTTTTCAGGTGGCTGGAAAACATGTAATATATAATTGTCACTTGCTGCAAAAGTTTTTGTAGACACCACAACCATTGTTCTACAATTTCTGCAAATCAATGGGCCACGATGAGTGCCACTATCATAGCTATGAATTGATGATGGAAAGAATGCCTACATAACAAATACAAGAAAAAACTCAGCCTCCAGATTAGGGCGCTGGGGGAGCACATGGAGGATATCAGGGGCGCAAACAAGTCCGAAGAGGATGAGGACCTGGTAGATGTCAAGGATAGGTCATTTTTTATAATTGCGAAACATCAGGGCACTACACATGGGAGTGTATGAGTCAGACATGTCCATCATGTAAATACTGCACTTAGTTTGACCACACAATAGAAGAATTCCCTATGTTGATAGCTAATATGTAGGAGAAGAAGGGGAAACCTTAGCAACCTACCCATAACTTGCAGATGATGAGGTCTAAACCTTGCGAGGAAGATCCAAATGTGAATATCGTGCTGAGAAGTGGATTAACGACTGGTGATGATAAAGGAAAACAACCTGAGGAAATTGGGTGGGTCTGCAAGGCCTTGAAAAAGGAAGTTGGCTTCGATCTAGAATGCGTGAAGGAGATGTTTAAGGAGGCAAAGAAAAGCTTCGCTAAAGCATCCACCTTAGGCAGTCAGGACAAGCTACCAGAAACCAGTGCAGATATTGATCCCTCTGTACTCACCACATTCTTAGAAACCTATATGAAATTGTTGCATGATAGTAAGGCTATGAAAGTGCTACAGGAGTTGATAAATAAGTGTGTTGGTAAGGAAAATTCTCTTGAAGGACACCGCGTAGTTAAAAATATTGGAAAACATAAGACAAGAGCAGGGCACGAGATGAGGCTCACCACGCAAATAGGAGACTATGAAATGGACTAGGTTATTTTGGATCTGGGATCAGATGCAAACATTTTTCCTAAACAAACATGGGAGAGAATGGGGAGACTGTTGGAATTATGATACAGGTATTGTCCTTGATGGCAACTCACTCAGATGAAAGATCATAGTATAACAGTTAAACATCAAAGAATTACAGATCAGTCTTCACAGAATGAAGAAAGAGAGGTATATGCAAGTTCACCAATGACCAAGCTGCGTATACACGCAGGTTCACTGTATACAAGACTCGTATACGTACAAACACACTTTCAGAGAAGGAAAAGCACGTATACCTTGGAAAACTAAGTTTCTAGTCCGAGGTAATTGGTCCATGGTATTTTGATCCATGGTATTGGTTCAAGGTGTTTGGTCTGAGGTATTGACCCTAGGTATTTGGTCCAAGGTATTGGTCCTAAGTGGTTTTGGTCCATAAGAAATGCCTAAAAACTATAAAATGAGGAGAAGATCATTAGGCCAAGGTGTGCAAGTATTGAATATCTAATGAAGTGTGAGATCTAGTATGTAGGTTATTGGGTTATTGTGCATTACTGGATCTGAACCAAGGATGAACCTTAGTAGATGATGAGGGATTAGTTCTAATGATGGATTGGGATCTTAAGGTGTAAAATGAACTATCGTTATGTGTTTTTGCTCATGTATATTCTAGATCTGAATACTAATGCATATATTATTCTGTAAATGATATGATCTAGGTATAGCTAAAGTCTGGAATAGCTGCAGATCTTTGAATTTATATTTGCAGATGTATACACTGGTTGGCTTTGAGAAAAACTCGTATACACGTAGGTTCGACACATGGAAGTAGTGTATACCTTATAAAATATGTTTTAGCTACTTCTATTTGCTGTTGCAGAGTTCTGGGTTTTGGCTTGGGTTATGGTTACTGTATTTTGGTGACAGTGTTCTAAATGATCAAATTGATGGGTTGTTAAAGTAATTGATTGATTCAGTTGTGGTTGGTTCAAAAGGTGATTGGTTGATGGAGATATATTGGATGATTGAATTACAGTTATGATGTTGTTGATGGATCTAGTCTAAGAAATTATGAAACATGGTCCTCGGAGGAAGAGAGATGGCCATAGCCCTCTGTAGGTCAGTGCCTACGTACTAGCAAACATATCGACTAGTACAAGAGCTAGGGGGTTGTATCTCCCTTCTAGGAGTAGCTGGAAAATGAGAGAATGTTGCAGCCTTTTATAGGTAGAAGCCTTCATACTAGTATAAGTCTGCACCAGTACAAAATTGTAAACATAATTTTCTTATTATTAAAAGAAGACAGAGACAACAGCAGCAGGTGGTTTTTACCCACATTGGGTTTCCACCTTATGTATTGGTGTTCATGCGTGATGCTTATGCTTTTACTGCACTGTCTAATTAATATCTAACATACTAGTTAAATTTCAATACATGAAAAATTGGGTAAATCAAATTTTCTCTGCATATGTTGGGTGTGGAGCATGATTATTTAGAGGTCTTTGTTTCAGCCGGATGTATACCCCAGGAATTTTGTACACCCCTCCATGCGAGCGGGTGCGGGGGGGACTTGTCCCCCCTGCGGGGATCCGGGGGGGGGGGGGGGGGGGGGGGGTAATCCCCCCCTAGCTGGGGGGTTCAGGAGCCAGCTGTCCCCCGACGGGGGTTTCTGGGGTAGTGCCCTCGAAGCTAAAAACAGATGTAAAATTTCCTTGTAAAAGTATAGTAATTTCTAGTCAATCTGGGCCATTCATTACGCAGATGATCTGATGGTAGAACTTATGTTTAGTTTAGGGTTTTTTCCCTAGAAGGCAACCCTTCTCTTTATATGAGGGCATTGTATTAAGGCTGTGTGATAGATTTGTATTCTCTAAGCGACAAATAGAGAGGTGAGACTGTGAGAGAAAACAGAGGATATTACAGCGGATCTACCATAGGTTGTGTCTCTTCATTTTGCTAGATAATAGAAAGAAAGGACTGGCTGTTCGGGGTGGACGTAGCCCAAATAGGGTGAACCATGCATATCTATGTCTCTCTGCTTTTATGCATTTTTTGTGTTTATATTTCTGCAATATTCTATGTGTTCCATTGCTCTATAATATATAATTTTCTAACAATTGGTATCAGAGCTGAACGTCTATTTGGCTGACAAACTCGTAGGAGAGAAGTGTTCCTGGTAAAAGTGGGAGCAATGGTGGAAGATGGTAAGTTTAGGGTCGAGAAATTTAATGACCAAAACTTCTCACTGTGGAAGATGCAGATGGAAGATTATCTGTATCAGAAAGATCTGTACCTACCATTGGGTGGAAAAACAAAGATGCTGATGGGTATGACAAATGAAGAAAGGAACCTTCTCGATAGAAAGGCACTCGGAATAGTACGGTTGTGCCTCGCAGCGTCGGTCGCCTTCAACATTTCGAAGGAAACAACAACAGAGGGTTTGATTAAGGCATTCGAAAAATTATATGAAAAACCCTTGGCCTCAAATAAGGTATTTCTTATGAAACGGTTATTTAATATGAAGATATCAAAAGGTGGATCTGTTGTAGACCATTTAAATGATTTTAATACTGTTACAAGTCAGTTAAGTTCTGTAGGGGTAAAATTTGATGATGAAGTTAGAGCTCTTTTATTCTTGTGCTCATTGCCAGAAAGTTGGAATGGTTTAGTAATGGCCATTAGTAACTCTGTTTTTGGGTCTAGTACTTTAAAGTTTGATGATGTTGTCGATGCTATCCTTAGCAAGGAAAAGCGATAGAATAGCTCCAGTGAAACATCGGGTAATGCTTTAAGTGCAGAGTCTAGGGGAAGAAAAATGGAAAGAGGAAAGAGCTCAGGATATCGCAGTAAATCAAGGAAAGGCAGATCCAAGTCCAGATTGGGGATAGTGTGCTGGAAATGCGGAAAGAAAGGACACCTAAAGAAAGACTGTAGATCTTGGAAGGGAAAAGAAGGAGATGCACAGCAAGAAAACGATCATGAAGAAAATGTGACAGGTGAGGTGTTACAAGATGCTTTGATTCTTTCTTTCGAAAATATCACTGATTCCTAGGTGGTAGATTCAGGGGCCTCGTTCCATGCCAGACCTGATAAGAAATATTTTCATGACTATGTTCAAGGAGATTTTGGACAAGTCTGTTTAGGTGATGATAAACCCTGTAAAATTGTTGGAATGGGTAAGGTTCTTGTAAAACAACAGAATGGAAACCAGTGACTACTAAAGGAGGTAAGGCATGTTCTATCTGAAGAAAAATCTGATTTCAACCGGGCAGTTAGGCAGTGAAGGTTGTGTGACAAATTTCACAGATAAAGCTTGGAAGGTCACCAAAGGAGCCCTGGTAATAGCAAAAGGTGAAAAGGTTGGTACATTGTATTTATGCAATGGTATTTCTTAACTCTGTTAACGCTTCAACTCCCAAAGGAGCAGATGCAACATTATGGCATCATAGGCTTGGACACATGAGTGAGAAGGGGATGAATATTCTTCACTCAAGGAACTTGTTGCTGGGTTTGAAGAATGTTGATTTGGACTTCTGTGAGAATTGCATTTATGGAAAACATAAGAGAGTCAGATTTCTCAGATTTGGGAAAGAAAAGAAGAGCGAAAAATTAGAGCTTGTGCATACAGATGTATGGGGACCTGGTCAGGTATCATCTCTCGGTGGCTCTCGTTATTATGTTACTTTTATTGATGATGCATCTAGAAAAACTTGGATTTATTATATTAAGAATAAATTTGATGTATTTGATACTTTCAAGAAATGGAAAGCTTTGGTTGAGATTGATACAGGAAAGAAATTGAAGTGTCTCAGATTAGACAATGGAGGTGAATATTGCAACAAAAAGTTTGATAGGTACTATTCAAAGCATGGAATTTGCAGAGAGAAGACAATTCCAAGAACACCAAAAGAAAATGGTGTGTCAGAAAGGATGAACAGAACAATCATGGAGCGTGCAAGGTGTATGAGATTGCATGCAGGATTGCCTTTACAATTTTGGGCAGATTCTGTAGATACTGTTGTTTATCTAATAAACAGAGGGCCTTCAAGTTCCTTGGATGGTGGTGTTCCAGAGAAAGCATGGACAAGTAAAAAAGTAAACTACTCCTTATTAAAGCCTTTTGGTTGTGAGGCATTTGTCTATATTAATAAAGAAAATAGAACAAAGCTTGAGGCAAAGTCAAATAAATGTACCTTTATTGGATATGGTGTTAATGATTTTGGTTATCGCTTATATGATTACTAAAATCACAAAATCATTAGGAGAAGAGGTGTAATATTCAATGAAAAGGTCTTGTATAAGAATCAGTTGCAGAAAAGAAACAGGAAAAAGAAAACAAGGAATACATAGCTCTTGATGAGATCACTGAAAAAGTAAGGTGCCTGAAAATAATAATAATCAACAACCACAACAACAACAACCACCACAACAGCAACAGGCACCCCAAACACCTAAAAGTGGTGTTAGAAGATCTACCAGGATAAGTATACCCCTTGAACAAAGCTCTCCTTCATTATATTATTTATTGTTGACTGATTCTAGTGAACACGAATGTTATGAAGAAGCAATGCAGGTTGAAAGCAGGAAGAAGTGGGAGCTAGCCATGGAAGAAGTGATGGACTCCTTAATGCATAACCAGACTTGGGACTTAGTTAGGTTGCCTGTAGGTAAAACTACATTGCAAAATAAATGGCTTTACAGGCTAAAGGGAGAAGATGGTGGAAAACAGAGGTACAAAGCTAGACTTGTGGTGAAGGGGTTTGCACAGAAGAAAGGTATTGACTTTGATGAAATATTTTCTCATGTTGTTAAAATGACTTCAATCAAAACTATTTTAAGTCTAGTAGCAGTTGAAGATTTGCATCTTGAGCAGTTAGACGTAAAGACAGCCTTTCTCCATGGGGATTTGGAGGAAGATATATATATGCAGCAGCCACAAGGATTTGAGGTAAAAGGGAAGGAGAAACTAGTGTGCAGGTTGAAGAAGAGCTTGTATGGCTTAAAATACGCTCCAAGGCAGTGGTATCTAAAATTTGACAAGTTTATGTCTGAACAAGGTTATACTAGATGTCACTCTGATCATTGTGTTTATCTGAAAAATAAAAATGATGGCAGCTACATTATATTGTTATTGTATGTGGATGACATGTTTGTTGCAGGGTCAAACATGCAGGAAATAAATGTGCTCAAAAGAAAATTGGCAAATTCATTTGCAATGAAGGATTTGGGAGCTGCAAAACAAATCTTTGGTATGAGAATAACTAGAGACGGGAAAAATCACAAGTTAACATTGTCTCAGAATGAGTACATACAAAAGGTGTTGAAAAGATTTAATATGCACAATGCAAAACCAACTAGTACACCTTTTGGTAGACATTTCAAACTTAGTAAGGAAATGTGCCCAAAGACCTAAGAAGACATGGATTATATGTCTAAAGTTCCATATGCATTAGCAGTTGGAAGCTTAATGTATGCAATGGTCTGCACAAGTCCTGGTATTGCACATGTAGTGGGAGTTGTAAGTAGGTACATGAACAATCCAGGAAAGGAACATTGGATGGTAGTGAAATGGATTCTCAGATATTTGAAAGGTACCACAAATCAAGCACTATGCTTTGGTGGTTCAAACATTTATCTATAGGGATATGTTGATGCAAATATGGCAGGTGACAGAGATAATAGGAGGAGCACTACAGGATATGTATTTACTGTAGGTGGAACAAATGTCAGTTGGGTTTCAAAAATCCAAAGTGTTGTTGCACTTTAAACAACAGAAGCAGAGTATGTTGCTGCTATAGAGGCTAGTAAAGAAATGATTTGGTTACAAAGGTTTATGGGTGAATTGGGTAAGAAGCATGATATGGGCACATTATACAGTGATAGCCAAAGTGCCATTCATCTTGCAAAGAACTCAGCATTTCATTCCAAGACTAAACACATATAGCTCAAGTACCATTTCATACGATCAGTGTTGGAAGATGGAGAGTTGAAGCTACAAAAGATACACACTAGCCAGAATCCTTCAGATATGCTAACAAAAGTTGTAACCAGGGAGAAACTGAGAATATGCTCAATTTCAATTGGCCTTCAAGGATGACGATGAAGATGAGAAATATCCAGGTCCAAAGAGGAGTCATTGTCTATAAAATGAAGCAGCGGTGGAGTTGCTACAATCATTCTCCACGTGGGAGATTGTTGGGTGTGAAGCATGATTATTTAGAGGTATTTGTTTTAGCTGGATGTATACCCTAGGAAGTTTGTACACCCCTCCATGCGAGGGGGTTTAGTGGGGACTTGTCTCCCCTGTAGGGGTCTTGGGGGGCTAATCCCCCCTGGCTGGGGGTCCGGGGGCCAGTGGTCCCCCCATAGGAGTTTTGAGGGCAACGCCCTGAAGCTAAAAACATATGTAAAATTGTCTTGTAAAAGTATAGTAATTTCTAGTCAATATGGGCCGTTCATTAGGCGGATGATCTGACGGTAGAACTTATGTTTAGTTTAGAGTTTTTTGCCCTAGAAGGCAACCCCTCTCTTTTTATGAGGGTATTGTATTAAGGCTGTGTGATAGATGTTTATTCTCTAAGCGAGAAATAGAGAGGTGAGACTGTGAGAGAAAACAGAGGATATTACAGTGGATCTGTTGTAGGTTGTGTCTCTTCATTTTGCTGGATAATAGAAAGGAAAGACTGGCTATTCGGGGTGGACATAGCCCAAACTGGGTGAACCACGTATATCTGTGTCTCTCTAGTTTTATGCATTTTTTGTGTTTATATTTCTGCAACATTCTATGTGTTCCATTTCTCTGTAATATATAATTTTCTAACAGCATATACGTTGGTTGCTTTAATAACAGTCATGTGTACATGCTGGTTCACTTAGCTAAAGTAGTGTATACAAATCTGCCTATGGAAATGAAAATTTATTGAGTTACTAATACTAATTCACCGCCCCCTCAGTATTATTTCCAACAATTGGAATCAAAGCAGGTACTTCAGAAGAAGCTTGATCGCTTGAAGGAAGATCCATCATCATGAGTAATCAAGAAAGTGGGGGATCCATAAAACCACTAATCTTTGATGGGAGTAACTTTTTTTATTGGAAGATAAGAACTGCAACCTACCTTCAATCACTTGGAACAAATGTCTGGGAAATCGTGGAAGGAGGATATACATTTCCATCAGCAATTCCTATATATAAGGCAAGTAAAAAGAAATATGAAACCAATGCTAGGGTTGTCAATACATTATTGGGAAGTCTGTCATAATCAAATTTTTTCAAAGTTATGCAGCTCAAATCAGCCAAAGAAATATGGGACAAAATCGTTCTAAGCTACGAAGGAGACTCTCAGGTAAAACGTGCTAAACTGCAAACTCTCAGAATTCAATATGAAACTCTTAAGATGCACAATGATGAAAGTATTTCTAGTTACTTCTTACGTATAGATGAGGTTGTTAATTGCATGAAAAATCTGGGTGAAGAGATAAAGGAATTTACTTTAGTTGAGAAAGTTTTAAGATCCTGTCTGCTAAATTTCAAACAAAAGTATCTTCCATAGAAGAGAAATAGGATCTACCAACTATTACTATGACACAGCTTCACGGAATCTTAACTGCCTTTGAGATGAGAAAAGGAGGCCCATCAGATATGAGAGAAGCTGCATTTAAAGCTTCAGCAAAAGGAAAATAAGAACTCAATGAATTAGGACATATTTCAAAAGAAGAAGATGAAGTAAACTTTGTCAAGAAGCTTCAACACAGTTCAGGAAGATTTAGAGGTAAACTACCTTTCGAATGTTTTGCCTATGGTAGAGTCGGTCATTACGCTGCCAAATGTCCTCATAAAGATAAATATGATAAAGGGAAGGAATCTGCAAAATGGAATAGAAAACAAAGTGTAAGTAAAAGGAGCTACTATACTCATGAAGATAGCGATGGATTATCAAATAGTGATGAATATGAAAATAGTAATGACTATAGACTTCTAATGGCTTATGAAGATGATAAATTTTTGGATGCTTTAGAAGAAGATTAACTTCATGAAGAAATCTCTAAACTCAAAATCTACTTAGAAGAAAAGAATATGATTATAGATACCTTGACACTAATAACTTGCTAATAATTGTTGTTTATGTTGATGATATCATTTTTGGTAGCAATGAAGAATCCATGAGTCAGAATTTTGCTTCAATAGTGCAGCAAGAATTTTAAATGTCCTTGCTTGGTGAGCTTACCTATTTTCTTGGTCTGCGGGTTCAACAAAATAAAGATGGTATTTTTCTCTCACAAACCAAATATTTCAAACAAATCTTGAAAAAGTATGGCATGGATGATTCTAAACCAGTATGTATGTTGGCATTATGATACAGGTGTTGTCCTTGATGGCAACTCACTTAGATGACATATCATAGTGTAGCAGGT
The DNA here is from genome assembly GCA_031772625.1 of Pinus tabuliformis. NCBI lineage: Eukaryota > Viridiplantae > Streptophyta > Pinopsida > Pinales > Pinaceae > Pinus > Pinus tabuliformis. Next base: position 2,026,448,404 of record CM062816.1, read on the forward strand.
CAATAGCAAATAATTAATGATGAGAGAGAGGTATACGCAGGTTTACCTTCACAAAGAAGTGTATGCACGCGGGTTAATAGAACAAAAGGAGCGTATAACATACGTACACACTTTCACAAAAGGAAACGCATGTATATCTTGGAAAACTAAGTTTTGGTCCAATGTATTTGGTCCATGGTATTTTGATCCATGGTATTGGTCCAAGGTATCTAGTCCAAAGTATTGACCCTAGGTATTTGGTCCAAGGTATTGGTACTAAGTCGTTTTGTTCCATGGTATTAAGAAATGCCTAACACTATAAAAGGAGGAGAAGATCATTAGGCCAAGTGTGCAAGTATTGAATACCTGATGAAGTGTGAGATCCAGTATGCAGGTTATGGGTTTGTGATGCTTTGCTTAATCTGAACTAAGGATGCACCTATGTCGATGATGATGGATGATGGATCAGGATCTTAAGGCTTGGAATGTATTATCATTATGTGGTTTTATCATGGATAGACTAGATCTAAATAGTAACGTATGTTTTATTCTGCAAATGTTATGATTTGGGTATGACTGAATTCTGAAATAGCTGTGAAGTTGTTAAGTTAGTATTTTCAGATCTACACGGTAGTTCACTTTGGTAAAAGTGCGTATACACGCTGGTTCAGCTCATCAGAGTAGTGCATACATTATGAAATATGATATCTGAATTTGTAGTTGGTTATAATGGTTGTTGTAGAGTTCTGGGTTCTGCTTTGTGTTCTGGTGACTCTGTTTTGATGACAGGGCTTCAGTGATTCAGTTGTTGGGTGATTCAGGGATTGATGATTGAGTATTTATTGATTGGTTAATGCAATGGTTGTATTGCAATGGTGATTGATTTTGAGCTTCAATGTTGTTGATGGGTCGAGTATGAAAATTGGATGAAACGTGGCCTTCGGATTATGGTGTTCCAGGAGTATCCAATCTAAAATTTATGAAATGTGGTCCCTGGAGGAAAAGAGAAGGTCGTATCCTTTTGTAGGCCGGTGCTTATGTACTAGTAAAAATATCGGCCAATACAAGAGCCAGGGGGTTGGAGCTCCCTTCCAGTAGTAGCTGGAAAATGAGTGAAGGTTGGAGCCTTCAGTAGGTCGGCGCTTATGTACTAGTAAACAGATCGGCTAGTACAAGAGCTAGGGGGTTGTAGCTCCCTTCCAGTAGAAGCTGGGGAACGAGAGAAGGTTGTAGCATTCTGCAAGTGGGTGCCTGCGTACTGGTATGAGTCTGAACTAGTACAAGATTGTAAACAACTTTTTCTTATATTAAAAAGAAGACAACAGTAGGTGGTTTTTGTCCTGCATTGGATTTCCACCTTAAATCTTGGTGTTCATGTGTGTTTCTTATGTGTGATGATCTGTTCTATTTTGACTGCACTTGGTTACTGCTTATATGGATAATGAAGTACTGATGCACTGATTAAAGATCAACATATGATGAATTAACTGGATCATAAGTTTGTTGCATATATGCTAGTTGCTTTAAATATAGTTGCATGTACACACAAGTTCCCTTTACTGAAGTAGCGTATATGAATCTGATTATGGAAATGAAAAAGTTATTGATTTTCTAATACTAATTCACCCCCCCTCTCAGTATTATTTACAACAATTGGTATTAGAGCAGGTCCTTTGGTAGAAGCTTGATCACTTGAAGGAGATCCGTAGAACAATGGGAAAGAAGCTAAAGAAGAAATTGCCTCAGAAAAAGAAGACAGCTAAAAGGAACAATGACAGCAGGAGAGACAATTGGCCATAGGTGGAAGCAAGTATTCAGATTCTAAATCACCTCCAATTGAAGATGAACAAGCAAATGAAGCATCAGATAAAATCATAGATCAACAAGATCTATTTAACAAAAGGGAGTGTACCCTCAAAGAAGAAGTTACCAGATTAAAAGCTTAGCTGGAGTGTGCCTTCAAAGTACGCCAAATGCTGGAAGATGAAGTGATATCATTAAAAAATAAGTAGAATGAAGAACTACCTCAAGCAGATAAAGAACAAGAAAATGAGATTCTCAAATTAAGGCAACAAGTGGAAGAAGGAAGAAAGGCTGAAGAAATCTTGAAGAAGCAACATCTGGAAAAGGAAGAACAACATCAGGTTGAGGTAAATATCTTAAAAAGTAAATTAGAAGAAAAAGATAAACTGTTACGATTTCAAGACAGTACTAAGATTTTGGATGATATTCTTAGTAGTCAAAGATCTCTTGCTATCAAAACTGGTCTTGGTTTTTATGAATCTGTTGAAGGTGAATCTAGCTCATAGGGTGAGGCAAGGAACTCTAATGCAAAACCTGAAATGCTCAACAAGGAGATAAGAGGTCAACCCCATCAAAAACCAAGGAAAGAAATCCTTCAAAGAAAATCTTTTACTCCAAACTATGGAAGTGATAGTCGATTATTTTCTCAGATGAATAATGTTGAGTGTTATGTATGTCATAATCTTGGACATGTTGCAGCAAGATGCAGAAGTAGAATGGTTCAAGACCGTTGCAAAGAAAGATCATCACATTCCATGTACTTGAAGGGATATTGCTTTTCTTGCAATATGTTTGGTCACAAATCCATTGACTACTACAGAAGGAATATGAAACATGTAAGATGTTATGGATGTAACAAGTTTTGACATATAGCAAAGGAATGCGGGAAAAAAGTATGAGCGCCATACCAAAAGGAGAAAACATCATCACAGTTGAAGATATGGAAGAAGAAGTACAATCAGAGAGATGTGGCATAGCAGAGTATACAGACATGACAGACTCAGAGGGAGCTGAAAGTGTGAAACTTCAGTGTTCTAAATCTCATACGCAAGTTTCATGAAAAAAAGTCACGTATATACGTGAGTTCGAAGCTACACAGTCGTGTATATGTTGGTTTGAGGAAAAGTAGTGGGAAAAACTCAAGAAAAAGGGTCTGATAGGGTTCAGTCAATTATTTTCTCTGTTTGATGATGGTTACAATATGTTGATGATGTGTGGAAATGTGTTGGTACTCATAAGATGTTATTTAACTTGATGTATATCTGATTGATGATGATGCCTTTGATACTTCTTGCTGATATATGCATGATCAGATCTGATAGTGAAAAGATGGAATAGGTTAAGGGGGAGCATATGCTTCGAATAATGCATTGTTGGCATTATGGTTAGAAGTCTTTGGTGATGATGCTTATGATACATATTGCTATCTCAGATGATACTTGGGGTCACATTGTTGGTATTCATATCAGATTCATGGATGATCACTTAAGTGGCATACTCTTGTTGGTTGGCCAAGAGAATGGTATTGTAGGTTACAAGTATGGATGCTATTGACAGATGCTTATGGTGTAGATCATATATGGTGTATGATAGTTGTTGATGACTATCATGGTCTTGTTTAGATTGTTGGTTTTTGTTATAAAAGTCATGTATATCATTTGATGTAAAGGTCATGCAAAGACCTAATTTGTACCCCCACTATGCATGGGAAGGATGATGTAATAATTTATATTTTAGTCATGTATAAACATTTGGTATATCCCCACTTGGTTGGGTGGATGAGTCAAATTTGGTATATCCCCACTTGGTTGGGAGATGGATGTATGAGTCATTGGTGATAGGAAGGTCATTGGTGATGTATGTATAGAGTCATGTTATTCTTTTGAAAAATATTTCTATAGACTTTGCATGTGCTTAGGGGGAGCAATGATGGTTTAGTACATCTTAGCATGTACACAGGGGGAGCTCAATCAAAGATTTTAGCATGTACTCAGGGGGAGTATGGACAACATAATGTATACCAAGGGAGAGAATATCTTGGTCCACCCTTTGCCCTTGATCTCAAAGGGGGAGAGTGACTTGGTGTTGTTGTTGCCATCAATTCCAAAGGGGGAGATTGTTGGCATTATGATACAGGTGTTGTACTTGATGGCAACTCACTCAAATGACATATCTTAGTGCAGCAGGTCAATAGCAAAGAATTCATGATCAAAGAGAGGTATACGCAGGTTCACCTCGGCAAAGAAGCGTATACACGCGGGTTAACAGGCCAAAGGAAGTGTATAACATACAAACGCACTTTCACAGAAGGAAAGGTGCATATATCTTCGGAAACTAAGTTTTGGTCCAAGGTATTTGGTCCATGGTATTTTGATCCATGGTATTGGTCCTAGGTATCTGGTCTGAAGTATTGACCCTAGGTATTTGGTCCAAGGTATTGGTACTAAGTCGTTTTGGTCCATGGTATTGAGAAAGGCCTAACACTATAAAAGGAGGAGAATATCATTAGGCCAAGTGTGCAAGTATTGAATATCTGATGAAATGTGAGGCCCAGTATGCAAGTTATGGATTTGCGATGCTTTGCTTGATCTGAACTAAGGATGCACCTATGTGGATGATGATGGATGATGGATCAGGATCTTAAGGCTTGGAATGTATTATCATTATGTGGTTTGATCATGGATAGACTATATCTAAATACTAACGTATGTTTTATTCTGCAAATGTTATGATATGGGTATGACTGAATTCTGAAATAGTTGTGAAGTTGTTAAGTTAGTATTTGCAGATCTGTAGGTGGTTCGCTTTGGTAAAAGCATGTATATACATTGGTTCAGCTCATCAGAGTAGCGTATACATTATGAAATATGATATCTGAATTTGCAGTTGGTTCTAGTGGTTGTTGCAGAGTTCTGGGTTCTACTCTGTGTTTTGGTGACTCTTTTTGATGACAGGGCTTCAGTGATTCAGTTGTTGGGTGATTTAGGGATTGATGATTGAGTATTTAATGATTGGTTAATGCAATGGTTGTATTGCAATGGTGATTGATTTTGAGCTTCAATGTTTTTGATGGGTCCAATATGAAAATTGGATGAAATGTGGCCTTCAGATTATGGTGTTGTGTTCCAGGATCATCCAGTCTGAAAATTTATGAAACATGGTCCCCGGAGGAAAAGAGAAGGTCGTAGCCTTTTGTAGGCCAACGCTTACGTACTGGTAAACAGATCAGCTAGTACAAGAGCTAGGGGGTTGTAGCTCCCTTCTAGTAGAAGCTGGAGAACGAGAGAAGGGGTTGTAGCTCCCTTCTAGTAGAAGCTCGAGAACAAGAGAAGGTTGTAGCCTTTTGCAGGTGGGTGCCTACGTACTAGTATGAGTCTGCACCAGTACAAGATTGTAAACAAGTTTTTCTTATATTAAAAAGAAGACAACAGCAGGTGGTTTTTGTCCTGCATTGGGTTTCCACCTTAAATCTTGGTGTTCATGTGTGTTTCTTATGTGTGATAATCTGTTCTGTTTTTGTTGCACCTAGTTACTGTTTATATGGATAATGAAGTACTGATGCACTTGTTAGTGTCAGTGCTTTCACACTGCCATCAGTGATCAAATTGCTCTTTTGCATTTCATATTAGGTGTCCCATTCTGATTAGTTGCACTCCATTAGGTCATGGATCAACGAATGGTAGGGTTTCATTTCATTTTTCTGCTGACCTATTTGACATATCTTTTCAGTCATTTATAGTCATTCTAGTTCATTTCATTTATAAAAACTAGTGTTAGGGTTTAGTTTCACTAGGTATTAGGGTTTTTTGCCATGGTCATTCAAAATGAATAAAAATGGTCAAGAGACACATAAGGAGGTTAACAAAGTTCAGAGGATCCTAATTTCCTTTTTGTAAGCTAAACAAATCTCTTTAACCTCAAAACTTGTTTTGAGGTAAAACAGAGCATTTGTATTTTATTGTTCCATTTCATGTAATTTGATGTAATTTTGGTTTCTATATGTAATAAATGTTCACATGCTGCTCCTGGTCACTTGATGACATTGCCAACTCTTGCCACTGCACAAAGACAAAGAGATTAGCATCAGTCCACCTGTCAAAAGCCAAAAGTCAGATATCAACAAAACAAAGTATTTCAAAAAAGAAAATAAACATTATAAAGTGGGTTTTGATAAATGAAAAATCAAAGGGTTGAAAAGCTATAAAAGGCCATCCATATCTTATGTCACCTCATTGTTGAAGTTTATATTTCTAAAGAGAGCCTATAACGCAATTTTTTGTTGTCATTGAGCAAAAGGAAGCAAGTCACGGTGTTTTTGAAGAAATTTGCAGGCACTATGCACCTGTCAGCTGGCGTTGTGCATTGGATAGGCGTTGCGCACCTGGGAGCTCCTGCCAGTGTAAAATAACACTGGTGCTATGCATACAATTGGCGTTGCCCACCTATTTGAGGGCACTGCGCACCTGTTAAACACTCCCAAAATTCTGCTAATTGCTCAAAATCACCTCAAACCACCTCAAATCTTCAAAGCTCATCCCCTTTACAAGTAAGTATTATTGCCACTCTTGCTTAAAAAGAATTTTTGCACTTAGTTTGTGGGGAGCTTGTCTCTTAAAAAATGAACCCTAGTTGTCATTAAAATATTTCCACAGTCCACTGTTTTATTGCTATCATTCCTTACCTTGTTGTTGTTCCCTAAAACCTAAACCCACACAAGTTTCCATAAATATTATTCCCTTCATGTTTTCCCATTCTCACACATAACACTCCCAAAACCCTACTTATATACACAATGTTGGAAATAATACTGAGAGGGGGGTGAATCAGTATTATCAAATTCTTTTCAATATATCTTCCTTATTTATACTTCGAATAATTCTTCAAATATTGATCATTACTTTGTATGTCAGTATCATAAAATAATGAGCAGGAACAAGAAAAGCAAATAGTCACACAAAAGAACACCAGATATAAGGTGGAAACCCAGTGTGGGTGAAAACCACCTGCTGCAATATGTCTTTATCTTCTTTCAATTAGAAAATTCCTTTTACAATGATTTTGTACTGGTGCAGTCCTTTACCAATACGCAGGCTACAACCTGCAGAGAGCTACAACCCTCTCTTGTTCTCCAGCTTCTCCTGGAAGGGAGCTACAACCCCCTTAGCTCTTGTACTAGCCAAGATACTAGTACATAGGTGCTGGCCTACTGAAGGCTACAACCTTCTCTTTCTTCCAGGGACCACGTTTCATAAATTTTCAGACTGGATCCATGAACATCAATCAATAATCAAGTATATCTGCATCAAACAATCTCCTTTCCCAATTAGCACTGAATCAAGTAAATATTTCTCTGACAGCTGTACCCAGAACATAGTAACAGTAACCACACACCAAATTCTGAACCCAGAATACTGCAGCAATAGACAGAGGCAGCTAGATCATAATTTAAAGATATACACTACTTCAACAACCTAAAACCTGCGTGCAGATCTATAAAGGATAATTCCTTCTTTTAAATATTCAGACACTAATTAACCCAGATTGTCAGATTTATAGATCAAGCATGCGCCTCATATAACAGATCAAAATCATGGAAAGATACTATTATTCAAGCATAAATATTATGACCCATCAAAAGAACTTATCCTCCTTTATGCGCTAAGGTTCCTCCTTCATTCAGATCCAGATCTGCACCATAACCCAATCACAAATATTTCAGATCTAGCACTTATTAGATATTCAATTCATTCGATGATGCTTTGCCAAATGATCTCCTTCCTCTTTTATAGTCTTAGGCCTTCCACAATACCACGGTCCAAAACCATAGGATCAAAAAAACTGTTGGACTAATACCATGAACCAATCATGAAAGTGCGTGAGGTCAACACTTTTGGATGCAATACCACGAGCCAAAACCATAGGATCAAAAACTGTAGGACTAATACCATGAATCAACCATGAAAGTGCGTGAAATCAACACTTTTGGATGCAATACCACGGACCAAAACCATAGGATCAAAAACTGTCGGACTAATACCATGAGCCAACCATGAAAGTGCGTGAAAGTTTCTCTTCATGAAATAAACTTTTCTCTGCATAAAAGTGCGTGAACTTTTCTCTACATGAAATAAACTTTTCTCTGCATAAAAGTGCGTGAACTTTTCTCTACATGAAATAAAATTTTCTCTGCATAAAAGTGCGTGAAGTTTTCTCTACATGAAATAAACTTTTCTCTGCATAAAAGTGCGTGAACTTTTCTCTACATGAAATAAACTTTTCTCTGCATAAAAGTGCGTGAACTTTTCTCTACATGAAATAAACTTTTCTCTGCATATAAGTGCGTGAACTTTTCTCTACATGAAGGAAAATTTTTTCTTCATGAAAGAAACTTTTATCTTCATGAAAGTGCGTGAACTTTGCTGCACTATAATTTATCATCTGAGATGAGTGGGTTGCCATCAAGTACAACATATGTATCATAATGCCAACACACAATCCCTGAAACCCTATACCCCACATACAAACCCTACTCACTCCTCGTATTCCCTAAATCCCCAAATTATTCACGCCCTTCATCTATTCATATCCCCATGTCACCTCAATCATTTTTCTTCTTTTTGAAATCTCTTCATACTCATCACTCATCCACCCTACTCCTTCATTCCTCACCAGCATTTACAGTCATTAAAACCAATGGACAGTGATTATGAAACTGGGGAAGAGACCCTCAGTGATAGTTCTAGGGAAAGAAATTTGCAGCAAAAGAGACCTCACAAAGGGGGAAAGATAATCAGGGAGGAGCCCATCAGTTTGAGAGAATTTCTTGCTTTTCCACTTGCCATCTCATGTTTTAAACATTAATATTGTTTTGGTTTCTGTGAAATGGTGGAGAGGGTCAAATTACATCATGAATTAGTGAGGTTATTTGTGACACACCTCGACAATAATGAGGTAAAACTTACTGGAGTTACCTTCACTCTGTCACCTGCCGTCATTTCAGAGCATACAGGCATTCCAAATGTAGGTGAAAAATGGAACAAAGGACAATACATTGACAAGGAGTACTATGAGCCATACATCAAGGCTAAATACCATGGCAAATTGAAAAGAGTGTTTCCCTTCAAATTCTTGGAGGACAGGTTTGCTCCACTCATGAAGATCATCCTTAAATACTTTACTTTTGAAGGTAGGTTTTCACGGTTGTATGCCTACCACATTAAATTATTGATTCATTTTACTAGAGTGAGGATGATGGATATTCCTTTCTTCATGTTTCGGAATATTGAAAATATGGCATACTATGTTAAGAAAAAGCCATATCCCCAATAGTTAACAACATTTACCACCTCTTTGTGATCAAAATTATTGTCTTACATCAGATGAATCTACTAAATATACCATGGGAAACCTTCATTTCTCATTAGGTGTTCAAAGGCCCTCAAGTATTTTCATTAGTGCATCAGGAGGAAGGAGGACCTCCAGGACATGTACAAGTCAAAGAAAATGAAACTGTTGGAGTGCCAGTGTTTGTAACTTATGAGAGAGGTACTAGGACACTTTTGGTAGCTGCCAGGTGAGTATTATCTTCACAAGGAGTGGAAGGGGTCTTGCCTTCATCTACATGCCACAGGAAAATGCTATCTCCACAAGAAGTGGAAGGGGCTTTGCCTTCTTCTTCAGCAAAACAAGTACATGTTGGGCAGCACAGCAAGGAAAAAGGTAAAGCCAAAGAAAAAATGCAAGAGGAGGATCTTGATGAGCGAGAGAGGGACTTTGACCTTGTTATTCATGAGGAGACACAGGGAATTGATGTCATTGATGCGGAGAATCAAAGTACAAAGATCACTAAGGACATCATCAAGAAATGAGAGGCTGACATTCAAGCCTTGTCAATCAATTTGGAGAAGGAAAAGTTGATCATGAATTACATTAAGCAAGAAAACAAGCAATTAACTGATAAACAAGTTATCATGGAGTTGCAAATGATTAAGGAGAAGCAGCAAGAGGTAAAGAAGGCAAAGGTCAAGATGACCTCCATTAAGCAAGAAATTGAGAATGATCAAGAAGCTTGGTTAGAAAGGGTTAACATACACCTTGAGAAGCTACTTGAAAAGGTCAGTAAAGAGAAGAAGATGCTTTGCCACATGGCTTATCACTATATGACCCGAAACAAAATATGCAATATAAGGATAAGGAAGCTTAAGGCACGATTGAGGAAGGCTTTGAGAAGAAAAAAGGAGCAAACAAATTGGAAATCCTAGCTGATGCTTCATTAGCTCATCATATTAGTGCATGAGGGTTCCTTGTGCCAATTTTGGGACATTTTGGTCAAATTTTGTAATTTTCAAATTTTGAATTTTGCAACATAGGAAATCCCAATAGGTGCGCAGCGCCACTAGTGCTGGGCTTTTGACTGGGGCACTTTTTGGAAGAATGGTTTGCATTTTTGGATTCAGCATGAAAAAATAAGCAAACCTAGAAAGTTTCATCAAATTTGGAGCAGATCTTGGTCACCTAAAGGCCAAGAAACCATCAAAAATGACCTCTCTACCACTTTTGGGACACACAGGAAGCAGTCTTGGGAGATTCTACTTTTGAGGGGGAAAATGACCTCCAAATTCAGAAATTCAAGATGTTCTAGAAATTAGACAGGCATACCTTTCCAACAAGACATCTTGGGCTCAATTTGGTTAAGGGGAAGGCCCCCAAAACTAGCTTGGAAAAAGTGTTACGCATAGGATCAGTGGCGCTGCGCATAGGATGAATTTGCCAATTTTGCTCAAAAATCAAAATTTCGCCTAGTTTTTCTACCATTTGAATTTTGCTCTCATTTTGGATGAATCTATGAATTTAAATGATGCTATGGTGTGTAAATGTAATTTAAAAATGACTCTTGAGGGTAGATTCATCATTTTGAGGTGGTTTGGGGTTGAATGAATCAGTTTCCATGGTTTTAGAGGCAAGTTTTTCCACTGCCTATATTCATGTTCTTAGTTTAGATATGGTTGAAACCACCCCTCTTCTCATAGATTCAACTCCTGATGGCTAGCATAGGTGTTTTGATGCCTATATTATGTACTTTCTTAGTCATTTGTAAAGGTTGGACTCTTGTGGATGCTTTGAGCAACATTGTACATCTCTACAGCAGTTTGGCAAGGAAATAAACCGGGATTTTTAGCTATTTTGTGGGATTCTTGTGGTAATGTGTTTTTGAATTGTTTCTCCTTCTGTCATTAGTTTTTCTCATGTGTATATGTGCCAAAATCTATTTCATTCTTCTTCACTAAATGAAATCAAGATAGATAGGTAGAATACATTAGTAACATTGTTCTGTCTTGGGAATACATTTAGTTTTTTATGTTTTCAGCTTTCTGAAGAGGACTCATGATCCTTCCATGCCCTCCTCAGCTTCTCACCAGTATTAGACCTTCCATATCACTCAATTTCAAGTTCCAAAACACCTACCTAGCTCACCCCACAGAACACCCTGCAATTCTGAATTGATTTCCCGGACCCAAAGCTGCCTGCTCCATTTGATCCAGCAACAAAACCTTCAAAATCAACCAAAAACCATAGATCTACTATACCTAGCCTAGAATCCATATTTGAATCAATCATCTCAACTGAGATTGACAAGGAGAGAGCCCTCTCTTGACCTGGTAGGGGTAGCTACTAGGTTAAGCTTGGTTTGTGGTTATCCTAGGATTGCCTCCTTTCAGCCTGAGGTCAATCTAGGCTCTAACAACATTGATTTTAGATCAACATATGATGAATTGACTTAATCATAAGTTTGTTGTATATATGCTAGTTTCCTTAAATACAGTTGCATGTACACGCAAGTTCCCTTAACTGAAGTAGTGTATATGCATCTGATTATGGAAATGAAAAATTTATTGATTTTCTAATATTGATTCACCCCCCCTCTCAGTATTATTTCCAACAATGTACCATAATGGTAACAAGATGCAGTATCAGCTCAAATTATGAATCAACAGTAGTACATCAACCAACTTACAGATCCATGATTGGTAGTCTGCTTTATCTAATATGTACCTGACTTGACATCATGCATGAAGTAGTAATAGTTGGAAGATTCCAAGCAAATCCAAAGGAATCACACCTTCAGGCAGTCAAAAGGATTATCAAATATCTTCAAGGAACTCATAACTTTGGTTTATTGTATCCTAGAGATATAGATCTTACACTTTATGCATATACAGATGCAGATTGGGCAGTAAGTGTTGATGACAAAAAAAGCACTAGTGGTGGTGCATTCTATATGGGTTCCAGGTTAGTGTCTTGGTTCAGAAAGAACCAAAGTTTAGTTGAATTATCTACAGCTGAAGCAGAATACATGGCTACTGCATCTTGCTACACACAACTACTTTGGATGATGTAAACCTTGCAAGGCATTCAGATCACATGTACTCCACCCATCTCCATTCTATGTGATAATACAAGTGCCATCAGTATTTCAAAGAATCCAGTCATGCACTCTAAGACCAAGCACATACCCATCAAATATAATTCTCTACATGAACAAGTGCTTGAACAAAAGTTCAAATTGGAGTATGTTCCCTCCAAAGAACAGGTTGTTGATATATTCACTAAACCACTGCCCAGAGAGACATTTTAATATCTCAAACAAAAGCTTCGAATAGTTGCTGCATCATCCTTTTGTTAAGTCCCATTTTTTTCAGAAAGGTGTTTATACGTGAGTTTCATGAAGCGTAGTCACGTACATACGCATGTTTTTGTGGGCATAGTCGCATATATGTTGGTTTGAAGAAAAGCAGTGAGCGAGACTCAAGAAAAAGGGGTCTGCTATGGTTCTGTCAATTATCTGCTCTATTTGATGATGGTTACAATCTGTTGATAACATGTGGAAATATATTGGTCCTCATAAAGTTGTTGATAACTTGATGTATATCTGATTGATGATGATGCTTTGATATCTCTTACTGACATATGCAATGATCAGATGTGATAGTGAACAGGTGGAACAGGTTCAAGGGGAGAACATGGTATGCTTCTAATAAAGCATTGTTGGCATTATGACTAGAAGTATTTGGTACCTAATGAGTTCTTACTTTATGATGATAGGTTGATACTCACATATGTTGATTATCATGGTTGATTATGTTCCCTAGTAATGATATAATGAAGGTTCTTGTGGAAAGATCATGCAGATATTGATATTTTCACATACATATGATATGATTTTGTGCTACCTCTTGGAGATATGACATATGCTTAGTTGATTCATGGAAGGTTATGATAAGGGAATGAAGCAAGTTGATCTTGATGAGATCAAGAGGATGAGTTGATATATGTTGACATACTTTGTCATAGGTTAATGATATTTTGGGAACTAATGATGGACATATACAGGTTGCTAGTCTGGATGTTGTTGATAGATGTTGCTGATGGTGCTGATGGTGATGACTATCATGGTCTTGTTTAAGATATTTGGCCTTTGTTACATATATCATCATTTAATGTAAAACTCATGAAAATACCTGATTTGTAACCCCGCTATGCATGGGATGGATGATGTAATGTTTCTTGTTTTTTTCATGTATAAACAATTGGTATATCCCCACTTGGTTGGGTGGATGAGTCAAATTTGGTATATCCCCACTTGGTTGGGAGATGGATGTATGTATGAGCCATTGGTGATAGGAAGGTCATTGGTGATGTATGTATAGAGTCATGTTATTCTTTTAGAACATCTTTTTGCAGACTTTTCTTGTGCTCAGGGGGAGCATGGACTCGATCATGGGAGCTCAATCAACACACTTCAGCATATCAGAGAACTTAGCATGTACTCAAGGGGAGCATGACTGGTTGTTGCCATCAAGTCCAAAGGGGGAGATTGTTGGCATTATGATACAGGTATTGTCCTTGATGGCAACTCACTCAAATGAAAGATCACAGTATAGCAGGTAAACAACAAAGAATTACAGATCAGTCTTCACAAAATGAAGAAAGAGAGGTATACATAGGTTCACCAATGACCAAGTTGCTTATACACGTAGGTTCACTGTATACAAGTCATGTATACGTACACACACACTTTCACAAAAGGAAAAGCGCGTATACCTTGGAAAACTAAGTTTCTGGTCCGAGGTATTTGGTCCATGGTATTGGTCCAAGGTATTGACCCTAGGTATTTGGTCGAAGGTATTGGTCCTAAGTGGTTTTGGTCCATGGTATTGAGAAAGGAAAAAACTATAAAAGGAGGAGAAGATCATTAGGCCAAGGTGTGCAAGTATCAAATATCTGATGAAGTGTGAGATCTAGTATGCAGGTTATTGGGTTATGGTGCATTGCTAGATCTGAACCAAGGATGAACCTTAGCAGATGATGAGGGATTAGATCTAATGATGGATTGGGATCTTAAGGCGTAAAATGAACTATCATTATGTGTTTTTTCTCATGTATATTGTAGATCTAAATACTAAAACATATATTATTCTGTAAATGATACAATCTGGGTATAACTAAAGTTTGGAATAGTTGTAGATCTCTGAATTTATATTTGCAGATGTATATGCTAGTTAGCTTTGAGAAAAACGTGTATACACGCAGGTTTGACACATGGAAGTAGTGTATACCTTATAAAATATATTTTAGTTGCTTCTGTTTGTTGTTGTAGAGTTCTGGGTTCTGGCTTGGGTTCTTGTTACTATATTCTGGTGACAGTATTTTGAATGATCAGATTGATGGGTTGTCAAAGTAATTGATTGATTCAGTTGTTGTTGGTTCAAAAAGTGATTGGTTGATGTAGATATATTTGATGATTGAATTACAGTTATTATGTTGTTGATGGATCCAATCTGAAAATTTATGAAACGTGGTCCCTGGAGGAAGAGAGAAGGTCACAGCCTTCTGTAGGTCGGCGCCTATGTACCAACAAACATATCAACTAGTACAAGAGCTAGGAGGTTGTAGCTCCCTTCTAGTAATAGCTGGAAAACGAGAGAAGGTTGTAGCCTTCTACAGGCAGAAGCCTGTGTACTGGTATAATTCTGCACCAGTACAAAATTGTAAACAGAATTTTCTTCTTATTAAAAGAAGACAGAGACGACAACATCAGGTGGTTTTTACCCACATTGGGTTTCCACCTTATATATTGGTGTTCATGCATGATGCTTATGCTTTATTCTACTTTTACTGCACTTTCTAATTAATATCTGACATATTGGTTAAAGTTCAATACATGATAAATTGTGTAAATCAAAAGTTCTCTACATATACACTGGTTGCTTTAATAACAGTCGCATGTACACGCTGGTTCACTTAGCTAAAGTAGCATATACAAATTTGCCTATGGAAATGAAAAATTATTGAGTTACTAATACTGATTCACCCCCCCTCTTAGTATTATTTTCAACAGAGACCTACGTTGCAGTGGTCTCTGATTCAGTTGAGGACGATGAACTAGTAGAAATTATGCCTATGGGACGTCTGCATGGAGTTACCATAGATATAGAAGGTGCAAGTGCGTTGCCTAATTTTGAAGTGATAGAAATTGTTGATGACAGTAATCCATACCCCACACTCCTTGGAATTGATTGGGCTATCGATATGAATGGGGTAATCAATTTGAAGAAGCGGACAATTTTGTTTGAAAGGAAATCACTCTGCGTTGTAGTACCATTAGACCCTGTAGAAGGACTGCGCTATACTGAACCGGTCCGCGACTATGAGGACAATGATGATGATTTGGATCAGATCTATAAAATTACAGTGTGAGACCAAGACTAGATTAATCTGATAGCTAATGGATGGATTGCATGGGACTGTGAAAGCTCCTATACCTCAGACTTAGATGAAGAATTGGAGCATTGGCAAAATAGGTTGCATGAAGTATCTACGCTGCGTTGCAACATGATGACTAAATCACTACGTTGTGTGTCATCGGAGGTAAGAAATTTACCTTATTATGATGGTTTAACTGATGTAGATAATTTTTTGGATGCTTTTGAAAGAAAAGTCCCAGAGGATCATCGCTTTCAAGCTCTGGATTTGGCACTGTGCTCTATGCCCAGTCGATGGTGGGGTACACACAAGGAGAACTTTGATGAATGGCGCAATTATAGGAGGATGATGAGGATGTGATTCGGTCACGCTTGTTAGGTTCTTATACCAATATGAGTCATAATTTTGAATGACTAAGGTTAAGCCTTGTAATATTGTACATACCTTTGCTTTCTGCAAATATTTTCCATATTAAAAAATTAAAAAATGTAAAGAGGGTATGTCCTAAAAGAAAAATCAAAGGACAAAAGAATAAGAGAAGGTCAAAAAATGAAAATATATGAACCCCAAAAACAAAAATAAACCATGAAAGTGTGCAAGTATAAATGCCACTACTATTTACTTTTATGCATAATAATGATTGTGTGCAGCATGTTATTCATGCCACAATCCATGGTAATAAAACTGTTTAATCTTCGTTATTTCATGCTTTGAATTTTATGTTTTTAGTTAGAGAATAAAATCTGACCAAACAGTTTAATCTTGGTAGATCATAGATAGGTAGAGAAAATAAAAGGAGCTCATAAGCTTAATGTGAGCCCTTGGATGATATAAGGTGATCCAAATTGGATCCATAAAGAATGATTACAAGAGCCATGGTTGTACCAGGTCGGGACAGACTTCAAAGAATTTAAAACAGCGATCAAAGACACCTCTAAACCACTGGCAATAGGCAGCCATCGTGGAACGATGAGGACCTTAGTTAAAGCGTGCCGACCGAGGCCCATGGAGACTGTGTGGGAGGCGAAATTAGCCCCTGGGTGGGCCGGATCAGGAAACAGAGGCAGTTTTTGATGCATGATTGCTAAGCGAAAAACCTCACAATGGAGAAGCTCCAAGCACTCGATCACGTGGGAGCTGGAAAACTGTGGGACAAAAGGCTAAGCGCTAAAGGTAGGACCCGCTCCAAAACTGGCGGTATTGATTGGGGGCATCCGTGGGCGATAAGCAATTTTGATGGATAAGGAGTGATTCCACTCAGCACTCGATGCGTGGCAAGTGAAGGAGAGAGAAAACCACCACTCATCGTGCACTAACGGTTGAGCTAGTCAACCATGCGGGACAAACGAACGGTGTCAAATATGGGGGGCTCTAGATCTAACGGCTAAGATCATGCCCGATGGAGAAGATGGATTTAATGAGGGAATAAGCCACGATATAAAAGATTTTGAAGTCCTCTTTAACCACCAAGGTGGTGGAAGACTCATTCCATGACGTAACCGAAGAATTTAATCAACAAAAGGCTGGCGTAGTTTGCAGGAGGACAAGTGGCCACTCCCTGTGATCCTAATGATGACACAGAGAACAAGGAATTCCAAGCGTAGCTGCGAGCAGGCGAATCGATAGAGGCAGAAGAGGAAACAAACCACCATGAGCTTGAATGGTTTAAAGCCATGAACAAAGAATAGAAAGGACACCAAGAGGAGTCGGGAACCAAAGAGGAAAACCGAAGACAAAAGACAGAGAAGAGAAGAACCAGTGAAGCAAAAAAAAAGCAGAAAGAAGACAGAAGGGCCAAGCTGAACAGAGGTAGCATAGAGCACCAGAAATCTTGAGAGACTCAAGCCATTGCTGAGAGAATCTATCAAACCAGAGAGGTCAAAGAGCTGGCAAGAAAAGAGTCTGTGTACTCTAAGTGGTTTTGGGGAATCCAAGAAACCACCTTGCCAAGCCAATCTGTTTCAGGAGACTCATATTGAGCTCCTTCATTGTAATTCTATGCTTCAAGACATAATAAAATAAGGCCACCACTGAGATCTGGACCAGAGATGTAGCCCTGGAGGATAGGGTGAACTCCTTATTAATTTCTTGTGTTCTTGTATTTGCTTACTGTATTTCTTTGCTATTTTCCATTTCAAGTGTCTGTGTATTTTCAATCTGATCGATCCGTTGCTTAAATAACATAGACACACACCAACATATGAGTCTGTAATACCTTCATTTAATAATCTTTAACTGAGGTCACTCATAGGGTGATTATCCGATCAAGTGGTATCAGAGCTTTAGGCTGTAAGGTTAGACAAGCTTGTTGGTTTAGTTGTTGAATGCTCACTAGATCAAAGCTCAAATTAGGAGAAGGAGAGTTGGTCGAAACTAATCCTGAAATTGGGAGAGTCTATCCTCAGAAGACAATGTCAGAGGAAGGTTCTGTGGGGCTAGACCCTCAATTCACAAAGAGTTTCGTAGCTATAAAGTCTATGGTAGAAGAAATGTATAGGTACTTTAGAAAGCATAAGGATGAAGATTCATCAAGTTCTAAAGATGAGTCTCATTCCCATGACCACTCAAAAGGAAAAGGCAAAGAGGAAAGCTTCCTCACACCTCCTAGTGGCCCTGTGCATAATAAGAAAGCATCTTTGATCAAGCTAGATGTCAAATTTGACTTGCCTATTATGATGGAGAGTTAAATGCTGAAAAGTTGGACAATTGGATTAGACAAATTGATGTGTATTGCAGAGTGCAAAACATCGATTCAGACAAGAGCAAAACTTAGCTGGCAAGCCTACGCCTAGGAGGCACTACCTTGGTTTGGTGGGAAGGTAGAATCCAAGCTGACATGAAAAGACATGGTAAGACCATCTCTATCTAGAGTGACTTTGTTTCTGCAATTAAGAAGCAGCTCTATCCATTGGCCTACATGCAACAAACAATGATGAGTTGGCAAACTCTTTGGCAGTTGAAAGGGAAAAGTGTGCAAGGGTACACTCAAGAATTTAGAAAGAGAGCATTGATTTTAGGGATCTCATTAGACTCACTAGAGACTCTTTTGAAGTACATTGGTGGTCTACATAGCTACATGAGGCAAACCATCCTCATGTTTAATCCTACTAGTATAGATGAGGTATCTGTACAAGCTACCCATCTAGAGGCTAGAGGAAAGAATGGAAATCCAGAAGTTGGGGGACCATCCCAACCCACTACAAGCAAGAGAAAGGAGAAAGGAAAGCATAAGTGGAAAGCAAGGAAGGCTAACACTGCACAGAAGGGCAAAGCTTCATGCACTCATTGTAAAAAGGATGGGCATGGTGATGAGCACTATTGGATTTTGAAACAACACTGAGACATAAGAAGTCTGAGGGCAAGAAGGAGAAGACTGCTGCAGCTATTCAGAAAGATTTGGGGTCAGACTCGTGAGATGAAACAATCAATGCAGCCACAGGTATAAAAGTTAAGAATTCTAAAGCATCTACTAGTAATTATGCTCAATCTGTTATTGATGAAGAACATGAGAGAAAATGACATGAGCTTTTCCATATTCGAGTTACTTCCAAACATCAAAAGATTGATACTTTGTTTGATAGTGGCTCAAAAGTAAATTTGATTTTTGAAGAAATTGTAAAGAAATTGGGATTAGCAACTACACCTCGCAAGAAACCTGATGCAAGAGCATCATCTCCGAAAAACACCTTGTATTTTACCTAAGCTAGGGGGTTTCATGTTTTGAAGAAATATTAAAATTTCATGTAAATATTAATATTATTTTGAGTGATTAATTAATTATTTATGAGAAATTGTAAATGTGAGAGAAATTAGTTTCTAGATTATTTATAATTAATGAGGGAGCCTAAGTTGGAATTAGTTTCTAAGTTTTAGGGATGAGAATCTATCTTTTAGGGATGTTGAGAGATTTAGGGATTTGTTGAGATATTAAGGGGATTGAGCATTTAATTAGATCATTTTTAAAATTGTATAAATAGGAAGGGGTTTGAGAGGAAAATACATTGAGATAGTTGGAGAGTGTGAGATTGAGAGGAGGCTTGAACAGCAGGGATGTAAGCCTTCAGCAAATTGTAAGGGCCACAACTGTTGAATATCTGGCCACGAAGAAAATTTGTAAGTATTTTTAATGTTAAGGTGAAAAGTGATTTCAAAAATTATATGGTTTGATTTATGGAGTGGTGTATATTTTTCTATAACTGGGTTTAAAACAGAGAATGCACGCTTTGTATAATTTGTTTGTGAAATCGTTGTTTATGAGTTTAAGAACAATTGAATGAATCAACTTTGCAAGGGATTGGCAGTTCGGCTTGAATACTTGGCATGGATATTATTAAAACCCAAAATGTAAAACTATTGAATGTGGAATGCGTGGAATAGGTGTTGGATTGGTTGTTCCTAATTTGAATGAATCCACAGTTCAGTATGGATTAAAGCTTGTGTAGCGTGACCTTTTGGAATTCATTATCTAGCTTGAAGACTGGTGGTTATTTAATATAACTAATTTTGTGTGAAATCGAATTCTGAAGCTCATATTGAAATCGAATTCTGTGTGTGAAATCCGTTGATTAAACTGCTATGTAATAGAATTCGATATGATAGGATATGACATGGAAGGTCGATAATCATAGACTGAAGAAGTTGCAGGAAATATAGCAAAGCGTGGAACTGGAATGCAATTCCATTAAAATGGTCGAGTCTTGAATGAATCAAGAGAATAGAACATAAAGGAGCGTTCGATGAGAGAGTCTTCAAGATTGAAAATGGAGTAAGTTTAAAACCCAGATTGCAAACTAGATCGATCAGCCTGGAAGTGGATCGAATCAAATTCAATCCAAATTGGTATTGACTTTTGGAAGTCGATTTACAGAAAAGTATTGAAATTGAGAAAAGGCGGAATTGACAGCGTGGACAGAAGGTGGAAGACGCAATTTGCCGGAGTACTTGTAAAGAAGTTGCAAGTGGAAGGTTGGAATAAATGGGATACATGCTCGTGGGCCTGTAGACGTTGAAGGGCTTTTAACAACTAGAAAATTGTTGAGAGATAATGGCAAGCGATAAATGGTCGATGTGGAAGGGCGCAAGTCTGAATCTGAATACAGTGACTCGATTCAAAGGCGAGTTGCAATGGGAACAGAGGTAATTTAATGTGTTTTGAATGTTTATTAAGTTTGCAGATAGAAATCGATTGTTGGAGAATCATGAGCGGTGAGGTGAGCTCACAGTAACTTCGATCAGATGTTGAATTGAGTTAAGTTGTGGTGTTTTAAAAACAAATAAAACGCACAGTAATATGAAACGCAGAGCTTCATAAGGGCGCAGAGCATTTTTTTATTGGAATATGTTCTGAATTTAATTGAATTTGCGTATAGAAAACTGTGCAGGGATTCATACAATTTAAATTGCAGCGTTGAGCTGTAAATGTCGAGTTCTGTAATGAACACAGCAAAGCGAGGAGGCCAATTGAAATTGAAGGGCGTTTGTGAATAGAACACAACTGATGAAAATCGGTCTAGAGAAGATGAAAGTGCTTGAAGCAGATGTAGCAGAAGAATTATGAAGTTCTGGTCGAATTACAGAGATTACAAGATCAGGCGCACTCCATCTTAACCACGAAGGTGTGAGTTTGGATTCTTTGGGGCAAATTATGAATTTGCAGAGGTGTTTGTTGAGGTAAGCACCTTGTAGCGTATGGAGGTTTTATTGTTGAAATGAATGGATTGATCTCTTGCACAGTTGAATAAATTGTGATATGTGGAAATTGTTAAGTGCAGATATAATAAATATTTGCAATGATATTATGCAAACAGAATATTATATGGAATCCAATTTTATGAGGAGATTAATTCATATGTGGTCAAGATGAGACTTAAAGCATGATTACATTGGTTTTAAATATAGCCATATGTGAATATTTTAAATTGAATGGGAATTGAGAGACAATAAAAGAATTTGATTATGGATTCAGATTTTTAAATCCTATGAGCTTCTGATTATTGAAAAGTTGAGATTGGCAGATTTAGTTTATTGGGGAATAGATGAAATGCATTCTTATATGCGTGGTGAATTGAAGATCTTGGGTATTGTAGGCTAGCCCTGCGTCAAAACCATACCCATTAGGATGGTTGAATGATAAAGCACAACTACAAGTGACTAGACAGTGCAAACTCAAGTTTTCTTTTGGGTCAGCATTTGTAGATGAGGTTGAGTTAGACATAATTCCTTTGGATATATGTGGAATTGTTTTATGGAGTCCTTACTTGTATGATAGAAAGGCTATTTTCTATAGAGTTGAGAACAAGTATCTACTTGTTAAAGATGGAGGCGAATACTTTGTAAGAGCTCACAAGCTCAAGAATAATTATACTCTCATAAATTTAGGGTAGATGAAAAGAATGATAAATTCATGCAAACAATTCTTACTAATGGTTGTAAAGGAAAAGAAACCTGATAAAACCAAGGTATTTGAGGGCTATAATGCTAAGCAGCAAGCTGATATAGAAAAGATTGTTTCAGAGTATGATGTTCTGTTTCAATAACCTAAAGGTCTGCCACCCAAAAAGGAAATAGTACATGATATTAATTTGAAGCAAGATGTTCCATTGCCTAACATTGGAATGTACAGGTTGTCTACTTTAGAGAATGTTGAAATCAAGGAGCAGGTGCAAGAGTTGCTCGAGAAGGGGTTCCTTAGGCCTAGCACATCACCATGCGGGTCACCAATTGTTTTGGTGAGAAAGAAAGATGGCTCGTGGAGAATGTGCATTGACTATCGAGCACTGAATAATCTAAAAATCAAAAATCGTTATCCCCTTCCTCACATTGATGATCTTCTAGATCAATTGAAGGAAGTTTTTTATTCCACCAAGTTGGATTTGCACAGTGGATACCATTAGGTCAGAGTTGTAGAGAAAGATGCATGGAAGACTACTTTCAAAACAAAGCAGGGATTGTATGAGTGGTTGGTTATGCCTTTTGGATTGACCAATGCCCCTGCTACTTTCATGATATTAATGAATGATGTACTCAAGCCTTTTCTTGATGATTTTGCTATTGTGTATCTGGATGGCATTCTGATTTTTAGTAAAATGTGGGAAGAACACTTAAATCATGTTAAGCAAACATTGGATGTTTTGAAAAGAGAAAAACTTTATGTTAAACTATGAAAATGTGAATTTGGAAAAACATATTTAAATTATTTGGGTCATATAGTAGGGGGTGGTGAATTGAAAATAGATCCCTCTAAAGTGGCAGTCATTGTAAACTGGCCTAAACCCAAGTCTGCTACAGAAATGAGAAGCTTCTTAGGAGCAGCACAATATTGGAGGAAGTTCATCTCTAACTTTTCCTCAATTGCAGCTCCCTTACATGCTTTGACAGGATTGAACAAGGAGTTTCAGTGGGGAGGCAAACATCAGAAAGCCTTCGACACCTTGAAAGAAAAGATTAGTACAACACCTGTACTATCACTACCTGATCTACAAAGACCATTTGAGATCCAAACAGATGCCAGTGACTATGCCATGGGAGCAGTGTTGCACAGCACGGTAAACCCATATGCTATCATTCTGAGACTTTTAATCCTGCAATAGTTAACTATCCTACATATGATAAAGAATTGTTTGCATTAGTTGAGAGTGTGAAAAAGTGGAAACATTACTTAATGGGCAAAGAGACAGTAATACATACTGATCATCAACCACTTCAATATCTACACTCCCAAACTAAGTTGCAGCAATCAAGACATTACAGGTGGATGGGTTTTCTATAACAGTTTCATTTGGTCATTAGATATAAAAAGGGCATACATAACAAAGTTGCAGACATGTTGTCTAGACCCATTATAAATGTATTTACTATACTTAAGCATAATTCTATACTAAATGAAAGCTACATTGAACAATATGATCAAGACATAGACTTTAAAGATGTATATGCAACTTTGAGTCAAGGCAAAAGGGTAGAAGAATTGGATTATCATGTGAAGGACTGACTCTTGTATCATTGTGGGAAACTCTACATTCGACAAACAGAGAGAATAAAGATAATTAGAGAGGCACACACTTCTCTAATATCAGGTCACTTTGGGGTAAGTAAAACAATTGCACAGCTGCAAAGATTTTGTTATTGACCGAAAATGAATGAGACAATTTCTAGATATGTAAGAGGGTGTACTATGTGTGCTAAAAGCAAGCCCAACAATAGAAAACTAGGCTTGTACACTCCATTACCAATTCCTTCTCACCCTTGGGAAAGTATTTCCATGGATTTTGTTAGAGGACTGCCTAAATCTAGGAAAGGTCATGATTATCTGTATGTGGTTGTGGATAAGTTCAGCAAAATGTGTATTTTGATACCTTGTAATAAACAGATTATAGTTGAACAAACTGCAAAACTATTCTTTGAACATGTATGGGTTCATTTTGGATTACCCACTTTTATTGTATCTGATCGAGACACCTGATTTGTGGGGAAGTTCTGGTCAAGTCTATGGGAGCTAATGGACACCCAACTAAAGAAAATCATAGCTTTTCATCCACAAACCGATGGCTAGATAGAAGTAGTTAACAAGACAGTGATCCAGTTACTTAGGGGATATTGCAACAAACATCCTAAGATTTGGGATGAACACTTGTGTTATGTGCAGCATGCTTACAACAGAGAAAAACACTCTTCTACACAGAGATCTCCTTTTGAGACCTATTTTTGTTTCATACCAAGGTCTTCTTTGGATTTTGTCTTTGGTAAAGATACCACAGTTGATGGACACAGTGATGTGGACAAGGCAACTAGGTTCATTGAACAGATCCAGGAGATCCACTAGGCAGTACAGGAATAGCTGGAAAAGAGACAAGCTAGGTATAAGGCTAGGCATGACAAGCATTAGATGGAGCATAGTTTTCAAGTTGGTGACCAGGTCTGGCTATATATCAGCGAGGATGGGATGCAAGGTGAAGGTAAAAAGCTAAAGCCTATCAGGTATGGACCTTTTAGGATACTTGAGAAGATCGGTGAAAATTCTTTTCGCCTTGATCTACCAGCTTACATACACATCTGCTCAGTCGCAAATCTAGATTGCTTGAGATTGTTTGAACCATCAATGATTGAAGATCCCGAAGAGCAAAGTCAATTGCCTTGTATTGATGACCTGCTACCTGAATATTTGAATGAATTGTAGGAAGACACAGTCTTGGATAGGAAGGTGAGGACAACACGCAGAGGAGATGTTGAGTACCTCAGAATTAGACTCAAAGGTTCAAAGCTGAGCAGTGCAAAATGGATTGAGATTGGACAAGTGAGACAGCAGTACCCTCACTTAGTCGATGCTTGAAAGAAAACAAAATTTTGGTGGTCCAAAATCTTTTCAGTGGGAACGTCATGATCCAAATTGGATCCATAAAGAATGATTAATAGAGCCATGGCTATACCAGGTCAGGACGGACTTCAAATAATTTAAAACAGCGACCAAAAACACCTCTAAACCAGTGGCAATGGTAGCCAACTTGGAACGATGAGGACCTCGATCAAAGCGCACTGACTGAGGCCCATGGAGACTGCGCGAGAGGCGAAATTAGCCCCTAGGAGGCCCAGATCAGGAAACAGAGGCAGTTTTTGATGCGTGATTGCTGGGCGAAAAACCTCAAAATGGAGAAGCCCTGAGCACTGAGTCGTGTGGGATCTGGAAAACCGTGGGACAAAATGCTAAGCACTAAAAGCGGGACCCGCTCCAAAACCGATGGTATTGATCAGGGGCATCCATGGGCAGTGAGCAGTTTTGATGGAAAAGGAGCGATTCCACTCAGCGCCCAACGTGTGGCAAGCAGAGGAGAGAGAAAACTGCCACTCATCACGTGCTAATAGTCAAGCTAGACAATCGTGCAGGATGAGTGAATGACATCGAATCTAGGGGGCTCTAGATCTAACGGCTAAGATCGCGCCCGATAGAGAAGATGGATTTAATGAGGGAATAAGTCGTGATATAAAAGATTTTTAAGTCCGCTTTGACCGCTAAGGTGGTGGAAGACTGATTCCACGACATAACTAAAGAATTGAACCAACAAAAGGCTGACGTAGTTTGCAGGAGGATAAGTGGCCACTCCCTGTGAGCCTGATGATGACGCTGAGAATAGGGAACTCCAAGCGCAGCTGCGAGCAGGTGAATCAACGGAGGTGGAAGAGGAAATGAACCGCCATGAGCTCGAATGGTTTAAAGCCATGAACAGAGAATAGAAAGGACACAGAGAGGAGTCGGGAACCGAAGAGGAAAACCAAAGACAGAAGACAGAGAAGAGAAGAACCAGTGAAGCAAAAAAAAACGGAAAGAAGACAAAAGGGCTAAGCTGACCAGAGGCAGCATCGAGCACCAGAGAGCTTGAGAGACTCAAGCCATCCCTGAGAGGATCTGTCAGACCAGAGAGGTCAAAGAGCTGGCAAGAAAAGAGTCTGTGTACTCTAAGTGGTTTTGGGGAATCCAAGAAACCACCCTGCCAAGCCAATCTGTGTTAGGAGACTCATACTGAGCTCCTTCATTGTAATTCTATGCTTCAAGACATAATAAAAGAAGGCCACCAATGAGAGCTAGACCGGAGATGTAGCCCTGGAGGATAGGGTGAACTCCTTATTAATTTCTTGTGTTCTTGTATTTGCTTACTATATTTCTCTGTTGTTTTCCATTTCAAGTGTTTGTGTATTTGCAATCCAATCGATCTGCTGCTTAAATAACATAAACACACACCAACATATGAGTCTGTAATACCTTCATTTAATAATCTTTAACTGAGGTCACTCATAGGGTGATTATCATATCATAAGGTTAGAAAAAGATAGTTTGTTTTATGAAAGAAAAATAGATGATAAATGTTTCCTAACCTAAATGCACCCAAAGAAATGAAGAAAACATGTTAGGGTAAGAAATGGGTAAGTAGAAGAAAGGTTGCTAAACTACAAAGTTGATTGGATCAAAACAGATGAATCATGCTTAGACATATGTGCTAATATGTATGATCAACTATGGAAGCAAAAGAAAAGGTTTACAAGTTAATGTGATTAACTCTCCCTCATTCATTTTTCCCCTATACTTACTAATTTCCTATCTACAAGTATTTTCTAGTACTTTAAATCCTTCAAGTCAAAGAGGCTCAGAGAATTTCTCTAACTTTTGGTGGGACTGAACCCTCGGCTTAGTGGCTTATGGACATCAAATGCTAGAATCCCCTCCATCAAATTCATTCCCCCTTCATTTCCCTAATAAAACCCATTTTTCTAAGGATAAACTTCATTTGCCAAGGAAAATTAAAAACCCCCATGCAAATCCTACTTCTCCCAAAAAACCCACAAATTTTTTTTTATCCTAAGTATAAAACATATGCACAAATATTACACTTTACCTTTTTACTTAAGGAAATATCCATTCCGCCCCTTACATTTCATATTAATTTTAACTTTATTATATAAATCCCATAAAACCTTTTCCCGTATATTAATTAAATCCCATAAGTAAATACCCCCAACCCTTAGTTTTAATAAAAACTATACATTTACCCCTTATCCCGAAAAAACAAACAAATCCCATGATTAACCTTAAATGATCCCAATCCGCCATGATTAAAGTCCTGACCACCGTCTGATCATCTGCGCCCAAATACGACGATGTGGAGCCATATCAAGCTCACCCAATGCCCAACCTTTACCCAAAGAATTAATCCCTGTCATTAAGCCCCGCCTGATCATTTTAAACCCATGATTAAATCTTAAATAATCACAATCCGTTGTAATTAAAACCCCTACACCCCCCCTAAGCCCATACTTTTATCACCCGCGCACCTCCCTCACCCGATTTCCATCTGATCACTATCACCCTCATCCAATGGTCCATAGCCATATTAGCCGCGTCCGATGGCCGATCATTACCCACTCGATAAAGCGGTTTTTCCTTGAACCTGAAAGGCTATGTGTCAAGCGTTGGAGTAGATCGGGTGACCCCTCCTAAATACTGCCTTCGCCTCATAAGCGGTGTGACGACCTCCAATACCACCTCCCCACTCAACTCGATAAACCACTTACTATTCATAAATATGAATTTCCGCGCCAAATTTAAAAAGTTGCCCGTTAAACCTTGAAAACCCTCGTTTTCGTTGCTTTGCCCTGTTTCACAGTAAAAACCATTAAACCCTTCAGCACCACCCTGAACCACTGCAACAAAATTCGACCTCTGATCACTTTCAAAATTTTGCCATGACTCCTTCCCCAGACATCCCTATGCAAAAAAGCCATCAATTTCCTTTCCTACTAACCTGTGTTTTATTAATAATTGTTGAATTTTGTAGGGAATTGGCAGAAGACCAGAGCTTGGATAAACAATTTTGATACTAGTCACAAAACTTGTTTACTCCAAGACTCGACAGGAAACCTATTCAAAAGCCTATATTAAGAAGAAGAAGACAATTATACACAGAATAAAGAAGAAAACATTCACACAGAGCATTGACTGTCAAAACAGAGGAACCAGGAAGAGTGTACAGTTTGAAGACAAAAAGATAAAACATATAAAAAGTTGATTGATATCCATTACCATATGATGATACACATAAAAAAGCTAAATAATTTACTATTGAAATATACAGTAAACAATTAAAATGTACGGTAAAGGGAAAAACACAATAAATTATATTGACAAGTCATCAAAGTCAACGAGTATCAGTGTAAAAGAGTATCAGATGAAAGCCTGAAGTAAATGAAGCCTCCAACGTAATAATCCAAACAGCAAAGAGCATAAAGGGCTAAAACCAAACCATAAAGGCCAGCAGTACCACAATAAATGGGACAGCATGAAAGCAGTTCAATAGCTGTCTCTATCTTCCTGCAAGAAGATATTTGTATTTCCTAGATTAAATCTCAAGTTAGTTTGAGATATTTTGTAATAAAACTTTTGTATAAATACTTCACAATTCGAAGTATGTAGTGTGGATTCTTAGACATTTCTATAGACTTCTTGATCAAAAGACTGTAAAGCTATTGGATCATTGACTGAGCCAGCAAGCTGGATTGATGAATAAAGACTAGATATTTCAAAGGATTCATGTGTTGAGCAAAGTGTAGACAAGTATTTTCTCACATTGTTGTTATCTTTCTTAAAGTTTTTCCACAATGTATATTTGAATCTGAATGCTATAACTGGAATGTTATCTCAAAATTTGTTTGATTACACTCCATTTTAACAGCTAGGCATATAAATGTTTCCTACTGATATCTAAGTTAAGGAATTCTTAATTTCTCCTTATTTTAGGTTGTCTCTTGATAATCTATAGCAAAGGATTCTTAATTCCCCTTTGTTTCCGATTACCCTATGTTCCTTGTTTAAGTCCTGATCTGAGAATTCTTAATTGCTTTCTCACCCTGGATAAAACCATTTTCACCTCTCTTCCCCAAAGACCTGCACTTCACTCTGCTAGCTTGCACTTTGAACATTCCCTTTAGTGAGTTGATCTAGTTCTGCTGCCCTTCTGCTGACTCCATAGCCCAATGATCTAAAGACATCATTCTATCCATCTTCTTTAAGGATCCCATCACTCAATCTTCAATACAAATCAAAACCCCCCTGAACATTCAGAACTAGCCTAAAATCCCAGCAAACAAAGCTAAATCATATAGAGAGAGCCCTAGCTAAGCTTAGGTTAGCTAGAGCATATGCCCAAAAGTTGGTTTGTGGTTACTCTGGTCATTTTCTTTCTTCGAATAACTTATAGAGAAAATTCTGAGTGATAATAACTCTGAAGTGTGATTAACTGAGAAATATGATGGGAAGAATGATCTGCATGATCATTTAGCAAAATGGACTAAAGTTTATGGAACAGAGCCGCAGCCAGAATGGGCGCAGTTAATTTTTCACACTCTAGATATAATCCCTATCAATTGGTACCTAGAAACAAAGCTCCGCCTTGGCATTGCTGAGTGGGATATATTAAGGGAAGGATTCTTAATGACCTTCAGTTTTGAAGATGGTTTCAAAAGCATTGATGAAGCTCTGCAGGAGGTTAAGTCAACGATCTTCAGAATACCACAAGACCCTTTGGAGTTGGCTCAACCAGACTGGAGAACCTAGCTACGCCATGTGCCAGAATGCTATAAAGTGACTACTGAGGGGGAGGATGAGGATCCAAGAAATATCAATATTCCATAGGTAGAAGGCCATCGCGCAGTCGAAGGTACGCAGATAGAAAATATGGACATCACCATGCCATTGAAGACTACGCAAGTGAACATTGGTATTGAAGTGGAGCCTAAATTTGCAAAGATTTGGAATTACTGGGATGATGCCACCATGGATAAGGTTGTTGAATTACTCCGCGAATACCAGGATCTGTTTCCTACAGAATTTTCGAACCTGAAGGGCATCATAGGTGATTTGGGTGTAATGAAAATAACTTTGAAACTGGGTGTGAAGCATATTAAGAAGAGGCCATATCACCCTAATCCCAAATACAAGGAAAAGTTCCACTTAGAGTTGGATAAGAAGCTAGAAGAAGGCATCATCGAACCAGTTGAAGAATCTAACTCGGTGAGCCCAATGGTGGTTTAGGAAAAGAAGCAGAAGGGAGAGATAAAGATTTGTGTTTATCTTAGGATACTTAATGATGCCTATGTCCATGATCCTTTTCCGACACCATTTACTGATGAGGTCCTAGATAATGTTGGAGGACAGGAGGCCTACTCATTCACTAATGGGTTCCCTAGATACCACTAGATTAAGATTGTGCTAGAGGATAGGAGAAAAACAACCTTCGCGACAGAGAGAGGTTGTTTCCAGTATACAGTGATGCCATTTGGACTCAAGATTGCGCCGGCAATATTCTCTCGCATAGTCATCATGGCGTTCAAGGAATTTATTCACAAATTCTTGGAGGTATATTTTGATGATTGGATATTGTTTGGGTTAGTAAAGTGCCATGTAACCAGTCTATGTTTAGTGTTGGATACGTGCCAAAGATATCAGATCACGTTGAACTTGAAGAAGTGCTTGTTTTGTGTCCCATTTGGGATTTTGTTGGGTCATGTGGTGTGCAAGCAAGGACTAATGGTGGACCCTACCAAGATAATAGTAATAGTCAATTTGGAGGCCCCAAGGCAAGGAAAATTTTAAGGATGGAAAATTTTCTTGAAGTTTAAAAACATTGGCGAATCTCACTAATCCATAATAGGACAACTATAAAAATTTTATTGATATATTTGTAAAATTATTCAAATTTATAATGATATTATATATAGTCTCTATATAATTTTGGCGATTTTTAAGCTAAAATAATTTTATATTCTAAAATTTGAGCGAATCATCTTTTAAAAAAATTGGAAATTGGTGAATCTTTTTTGTGGAAAAATCATGGAAAATTAGCCCATTGGGCGAACATTAGCCCCTAAAATTTTCCATGCCCCAAGGAGTATCAAACAACTGTGCGCAACACTAGGTGTGATACAGGTAAGTTCCCTCTACAGATAGAGACAACCCCTCTAGCCCTAGAGTGGGTCTAGTCACAACAAGACAAAGACAATAGCTAATTCCTTAAATAGTTATTGTTGAAGAGGCCTACCTTATACATGTGTTTGATGAAGTCTTTGTCATGTCGTGTCAGCTATCGCTTTCTTCTCCTTAATGAGTGATTCACCTAAAACAACATATGAAAACGACAAAACACAATAGAGCACAACAATGAACTATCTACTTATAGAGTCAACGAACCATAAGCTATCAACATACATTTCATACATGATATAGGAAATAACCATTGATTGTATTAATGTAAACAACAGGAAAGCTTACAACCATGCCTTGATGTCACAAGCTTCCTTGAAGGGTCCGATCAGTATGTCTCCATAAGCATTCACTCTCAAAGGTCTCCCAAAAATAATGATGACTCTCTCTCTCATCCAAAAGCACAAGTATGAAACTAAGGCAATCACAAAAAGGGTTCCTTCTTACAAAACCATTTTACACTCTCAATCCACAACATGAAAGGCAATCCAAACTATAAGCTATCAATCCAACAAGCTAAGAACTAGCACACCAAAACCTCAACTAGCACTCTCAGAACTTGCTAAGAACTCCAAACTAACTGATCATAGCCATGGAGGATGCTTTTATAAGAGGAGGAGCCTCCATAAATGAGGGGATAGGAAGCTTATCTTCATGGGAGGTTACTCAAAAGGCAGAACCACCATCTCAAATGAGGAAAGGTGAACTTCTTTAACCCAACAACTAGCTCCAGAACCACCCAAAAGCATTTTGTTTGAACCAATTTGCCATATTTGGGTCGTCGCAAGTCAAACACTGAGACTCAAAGACCATCACGGGTCAAACAATGAGACTTAGAGATGTCGTCGTGAGGCATTAGTTAATTCTAGGCTATCGTCGCAAGAAAGACACTGATGACTTGAGACGATTTTGAAACATGGGTAAAAAGGAGTCAACTTCAGGATTAATGAGCTTAGGCAATCTTCTTGAGTAATATGGAAGATTTGGACACATATTTTGGTATATGACAAAGAGTATATATCACTCAGAGACCAAATTTATCCAGTATCAGGGGATGTGGGGTTGGTGACAAAATACTGTGTAATAGATGCCCCCTAAAGCATGAAGGCCGAGAGAGTGGGAGGGGTGAAATGCTTTACGAAACCATAATTGAACCAGAACACCATTGCGGAGAACCTGCAGATGCAAGTACAACTGATATCTCTGATAATGAAAGAAATACATGTAGTCAAGGTATGGGTGCAGCCATCTAAAAGATAAATAGAACTGGCCTGTGGTATGGATGCAGCCATCCAGTCGAAAATACCATATGAAAACATAGGTATGGACGCAGCCATCCATAAAGACTCAGGTATGGTCACAGCCATCGAATCAAAAGAGTCATGTATAAATAATCCACGCAATCTGGACTCGTGTGATGTGAGCCTAGGGTCTTGAATCCCCACCTATCCATCATACAATTTCTAATATGCAAATAAATTTGTTGAAGTCGGCATACTAGAAAATCACTTGATTACCGGCCAATGACATGAACTATTAAAAAGCGTGAGAGAGACCACCAGTAATGTCAATAGTTCTCAAGGTACTGCTAGTATAATCCACAAAGTGTGAAGAATGATCTCAAGTCGAACACTTGTGGAATCACCCGATCGAAGATGAATGATGCAAGTCTATCATTGAATGTGAAGAACTTGCCATTGAGGTATGCGAGCTCCAAGGTACTCAAAAGGAGTCTCTAGATAAACTTCCTAGAAAATGAATTGATGTCGATAGGAAGTGATCCATTGCAGGAGGGCCATAATGTTTCCCACATCAATGACGCGAGACAAAGGAACAAGATGTAGATGGGTGAAACAGAGAATCAGAGGAGGATGTAAGGGTGCAAATTATAGAAGGATTAAGCTCTTGAACATATTGGCGACACGACTCTGGAATGTGGCAGCATTTTGGTACCAAGGGATCGAAGGTCATGCAGAGATAGCAGGGAATGAAGCAAATTGAAGAACCCAAATTCTGGAAGGCAAATGACGAAGTGAGGATATCCCAAACCCAGCAAGAAGCAAAAAGTGTCGATGTGCAAGAGAGACAAGATGCCATAGGTAATCAACAAAATATTTCCAAATTTTCCCCCCACCATTGCTGGCGAGTACCCCAATTATTTTTGAAACACAAGCTTGAAGGGGATAGCATATGCTTGGAATACAATTTTGTTCTTTGGACAAATCCAACCCAGTGAAATTTTAACGAGCGCTAGGGAGGAGAAGCTCGAGTCCCATCATGGTGACGAGTCCAATGTCATCACGGTTTAACGAGTCCGACATAGGTAAAACTCGAAGTCTTTTTCATGTTTAGAGAGTTTAAAAAAGACATGGAAAAGAAAATTCCAAAGGGGACCTTTTCGTATGTTTGTGTCTCTCAAGCCCGAAAAGGTATAAAACGATACTCGAGAGAATGCTTGACCATTTCAGTCAAGGAGTACTTTTCGTAAATAGTGCCTCCAGCCCGAAAAAGTAAAAAACTTACTGGGGACATGACGTTTTGTAACCATTAACAAGCTCAAAACGACAAGGGCTTGACAATATTTTCACGTTTCAAGAGTCAGAAAAGAGCTTAAAGTTGACTCGAAAAGGATTTTTTGCTATTGCTTGAGTATATAATTCATGCATCGATCATTGCCAGTGCTCGAAATACCTGTCGCTACACAAGAAAACACAAGCATAAGATCTACCTCCCGAACACACGCATATATGCCAAAACCCTAAGGAAAACCCTTAATTTTTGAAAAAAAGGTTATAAAAGAGACATTACAGTAAAATACCAATTTACTTGTGTTTTTTACTGTGGTAAAAACTTCAAACATTGCGAACCTTGTGAAACTAGATGATCGATTCCAAGAGACTCAGTGGTCCATTGCCTTTCGTGCTTCTTCCAGGTAAATGCCCTATCCTTACCTTTGTTTTTACACCAAAATTAGATGCAATTTCATGTTTTAAACCAGGGTTTAAAGGAATTTTTTGGACAAAAATTCCGCCTCGGTCATCGCAAGTTTCCCCCTCAGGGTTGCGACGACCGAGAAATTTACATGGGGAAAAAAGGGATCATCGCAGGAAAGTGATGTACACCTGCGATGACCCAAAAGTTTGTGAACTATGCAAATCGACCCGTTGTAGTTGTTTTAAGAATAGCTGCGACAAGTACTGGAACCCAAAAAGCTCCATTTATAATCAGTGTTAAAAGGTGAAAATGTTTAGATGGCTTTTAACAAAGGGATGTTTGTGCATGCAGGGATAAAAAATGGCGTTCGTATGGCAAGAACGTACCCATGACCATGATGATGAGATGGGAATGGCAGATCCTCATTGTCTAAACATCCTGTGAAGTTGTGGGTTATTGAAGTTCTTCCTGACACCACTGCTAAGGGCCCAATTGGACCTCTTAGAATACTTGATCCAAGCATGGAATCCAAACAAATGCAAATTCATAATCGGTGGGGAAGAAATTGAAATTGATGCCACAGATATCAATTTTTTGACTAGGTTGTCGAGGAAAGGAGAGATGCCTCGCATGGTGGGAACTCGAGTTACTGGAGACTCTATGGACACACTTATCGCGAGACTGTGCCCCCCAGGAGCACGGAAATCATCAACAAGTGGCAAGCTACAAATTGTCATTGTTAATGATTTGTCACTACAGGTGTTATTGTTCAATATTACCAGAGCAGCTGGCTCCCAAGCTCAGCATGAGGCAACCAAGACTCAATTACGGTTAGCCCAAGACTGCTTGAATCCTACTATGTTTAACTGGGCAGAGGTCGTGTCTCTCAATATGAAGAGACAACTGACCAAGTGCCATCAGGGTGAGGCAAAACAGTTCAGCTACGACTCAATCTTGATACCGCTCATGCTGGAATGAGTACCAATCCTCCAGAGACAGGACGTGACGGTGGGATGGCCAGGACCACGACAGACACAGATTACTCGTTGGGCTCTCGTGATGCTACGAGGAGGTGGTGGCCAGCCTGTATCATGGGGTCCAAAATTTGTTGAATGGATGAACTGTCAACAAGTCATAGTCGAGGATTGGTCATGCACTAGGATGGACTTCAGGGGCGATCTAGACATGTTGCTTCCTCCAGGCGAATAGTGGGATGAGAGAGGTAAAATACTCAGTTTGACCGACAAAATTTTGTAATTTTTTGTTGTTTTTGGATTTTAAATATACATGCCCTAATTATTATGTTCAATTCTTTGCAAATGTTGGACCTGAGAGACTAGTAGGTCTTGCTCCTACTACCTGGAGGGCTGACAGAGAGATTGACTTACCACCTCTGGGTGGAGATGCTGAGGAGGAGATAGCCCATAACCTAGAGGGCTTGACTGAGGGGATCCCAGACTACAGAGGATTTGAGGAGATTCCCAAGCAGTACCAGTGACACACCGTGGGTGTGTCGAACAGGATACACCAGCTACTTTCACGCGTGGTCTAAGCAGCAGTCTGCTATAGAGAGCATAATGCATAGCAGACTTCTAGGTTTCTTTTCTGCACATTTTTTAGGGAGGCGTGTCTCACAATGTAACTGAACGCACATATTTTGGTATATGACAAAGAGCAGATATCACTCAGAGACCAACTTCATCCAATATCAGGGGATGTGGGGTCAGTGACAAAATACTATGTAACACTAGGCCATACTAGACATTATCGGAAGTTCATCAAGGATTATGCCCAGATTATCATGCCTATGGAGAAGCTATTAAAGAAGGACACTACACTCTGTTGGGATGAAGAATGTCAGCACAGTCTAGATGTATTGAAAGAAAATATGGTCACCGCACCGATCTTGGTCTTCCCAAATTGGAAGAAGGAATTCCATGTGCACATTCATGCCTCATGTATTACATTGGGAGTAGTGCTAACGCAGGCTAGTGAAGGAGAGATGGATCATCTATAGCATTTGTGAGTAAAATTTGTCAAAGGCTAAGATGAACTACTCAACGATAGACACTATCTATTTGGCGAACATTTCAAGATGTACACATACCATTTTTCCTTGAAGTATCTAGTCAATAAGCTTGTGTTGGGGGAGAGGGGAATTTGCAGATGGTTGCTATTGTTTCAAGAATATGACTTTGAGGTAATTGTGAAGCCAGGACAGTTGAATGGAGGACCTGACCATTTGTCATGAATTGAAATAGGGGAGCAGCCTACTAATTTAGAGGAAGGTTTGCCCGACGTGCATCTCTTCACGATGCGCATAGTAGATAACCATTTTTCAAATATTATCCACTTTTTTACTACAGGGACAACTCCAGAAGGTTATACCAATTAGCAAAAGAAGGAACTAGTGGTGCGCATGGCAGGTTTTTCAGTGATTATCGGACATTTGTATAAGATGGGCGCTGATGAGATACTACGAAGGTATGTCTCTGATTTTGAACGAAGTAGCATCCTAGCTGAAGCTCATGGGGGTGTTTGTAGGAGGACATTATGTAGGAAAGGAAACATCACAGAAGATTTTTTGTGCTGGATTGTGGTGGCTTACATTGCATAAAGATTCTAAAGCATATTGTAGGGCATGCGATGCATGTCAACGAATGGGCAGACCATCATAGAGGGATGAGCTGCCACTAAACCCTCAGTTATCATTGCAACCATTTGGGAAATGGGAAGTTGAATTTTTAGGACCAATTCAGCCTCCAGGCAGAAAGACAGGTGTGCGCTATATCGTCACTGCAAAAGAATACCTAACACGATGGGCAGAGGCACAACCTATGAAGGATTGTAAAAGAGCCATAGTAGCCAAATTATTTTTTGAGTACATGTTAACAAGGTTTGGCTACCCAAACGTGTTGATGAGTGATTGTGGTACACACTTCCTTAATGAAACAATCAGTGCGCTGACAGTAGAGTTCCAGGTGTATCATCATAAGAGTACACCATATCATCCTCAAGCTAATGGAATAGTTGAGGCCTTCAATATGATCTTGGAGAATACACTAACAAAGATTTTCAATCTGCAATGGAATGATTGGGATGTATGCGTATTGGTAGTGTTGTGGGCTTACATGACTACTTGCAAAAAGCTAACAGGTCAGACACCTTTCCGATGGGTCTATGGTGTAGAAGTTGTGATGCCTATGGAATATATTGAGCCTAGTCTCTGCATAATAGCTTTGATGGGAATGGAAGGCCGCAGAGCCTTGGCGGAGTGGCTCACATAGCTAACAGAGCTCAAAGAAGATAGGCTCTTGGCTAGATTCCATCATCAAGTTCAGAAGGAACGTGAAAAGGCTTGGAACGA
Organism: Pinus tabuliformis; assembly: GCA_031772625.1. Lineage (NCBI taxonomy): Eukaryota > Viridiplantae > Streptophyta > Pinopsida > Pinales > Pinaceae > Pinus > Pinus tabuliformis. The sequence continues at coordinate 2,026,485,774 of CM062816.1, forward strand.
TCAGCACATCAAGCTACACACATTCAAGGTAAATGATTTGGTATTATTATATGATAGTAAGTTCACTAAATTTCCAGGAAAATTTTAGATGCACTGGCTTGGGCCATATGTCATCAAAGAAATTACAGATGGAGGCACAGTTCAGCCCACGAAGCTAAATGGAGAACCTTTTCCGGGAAGGGTGAATGGAAGTCGATTGAAGCCGTATACAAGAGATACAACTCAATGACTATCTGACAACAGAACAGTCTTAGTGCTCTAGGCAGCTGCAAGGGAGCGCGGGAATATAAACTACATTGCTTGGTTTTGGGGACTACGCGACTGAGGGGTTGTGTGAAAGAGCATGATGTCACAGTACTAGAAGCCGTGCAAAGGGAGTTGCGCTATGGAGGGAGATACCACGCAACATAGCCAAGAGATGGTTAAGAGGAGCGGGTGGGTGACATTTAAGGCTGAAATATTTGGAGATCTACCGCCAAATCAACATTAATGAATAGATTTTGGGGGGAACAGTCAGATTTGAATTCAAATTCTCCTATAAATTACGCGTGCCAGTCCAACAGAGAACACTTTGCACCCTTAGATTTTTTGAGTTGTGTTGTCCATCGCTTATGAATCGTGAGTTCTTTGAAGATTTGGTCACAAGCCCCACGTTTGATAATTTGCCTGAGTCATCCAGGAAACTCATTAGCGATATCATGTTAGGACCAGGCCCTGCTGAGACTGCAAGCAATGGAGGAACTATTGCCTCTAAAGGATTTGCTCTAGAGGTTTTGATCATGGAGGCTCTGACTCCTATGCCTACAGTGTTGAGGTTTCCTAGGCTGAAGCCTACACGTGTGTGAGAGACCCAAAAGCCGAAGAAAGACAAGAAGAAAAGGCCGGTGCCAATGCACGAGTTGCCTAGGAAGAATTCTATTGCCCAAACATAGAAGAAGGACAAGAAATCAGAGAATGTTGTAGATTTGGAGGCTGAAGAGAGTGATGAAGATATAGATTCTAAGGGCGCAAAGCCCATCGCTAAGTTTTCGGAATATATCCCTCTATCTAAAGGGAAGGCGAAGGTCACCAAGGACCCAAACTCGGAGAATTTCCTCATTCACACGCCCTTATTACCAGAGAAGATAACCTTCGAAGGTCCACGCTTGGCGTAGGTTCCCCTTTTAAAGATGGAAGATTGGGACTTGGTTGAACATAAGAGGTTCCCACACCTTGCCATAGAGAACTATATGAGACAAGTGTATTACAAAGACTCAGGTGTCACTGAGCTAGAGTCATTTGAATGGATCTGTGGAGTAGAGAAATTCGGGTAGTTGAACCTGCTGTGGGTGCCCCACTACCACCGCTCTAACATTAATACCACATGTATACAAAAACTGCTTACTCTAGTGCATGATGGGTGCTTATGTCTTGGAGCGCCTATCCCCATCACATATATGCTCATCCACAGGATCATGCACCTGCCGCATCAGGGTTTGAATCTAGCCAAGGAGTTTGGCGGAAAGACAAGAGAGAGAGACATGGTGGAGAAGATGAAAAATAAATTTGAGCTTATCAAGAAGAGCGTGTCTATTCCATAACATCCATCAATGATCTCGCGGTAAAGATTGCCACCCAAATATTAGCTGACAAGGTTATGAGGAAGCACCACGCAGGTGAGGTTCTAGCATTTGTGATCTCGTTAGCTGCACAATACGTGGAGGGCGTGTAGTTTAACTAGTTGTGGTACTTGTGTAGTGAGTTCCTTGTGAAATGTCGTGAGGCCCAAGTTGAGATCAAGCCCTTCCACTACGTGTGGTTGTTGCTCTCCATTGTGTCGGTTGCATGGGATCTCCTTAAGGACAGCCAGTTTCCTCCATTACAGGTATGATTACCGAAGATTGCATAGTTTCCCCCCCTCTGCGCCACGAAGGACCCCGCATGGGTCATAGAAATGAAGATTCTCTGGGTATTGATGGAGTCGAGCCTCCGCATGGCCATGAACCTACACCGAAGGTTGTCCCCAACCTTGTATGAAAAATTGTCTGAATATGCTGAGTTCAAGGCATACTTCCACCGCATTTATATCCAGGCATGGAAGGACCTGAAGTAGAAGTGGTTCAATCTTCTGTACCTAGTCACTGATGATGCCATACAGGAGGTGATCGAGTGCTGGCCAGCAGATTGGCATACTTCGTCTGAATTGGTTGCTGGTACCAGCAAAGGCATGGGGAGCTCAGTGGAGAAGAAGTGAAAGGATGTTGTTAAATACATACATGGCAGACACAAAGTGTGAATGATAAGCAATGAATTGTATTTCTATTGACAGAGATATATATTTATATTACATTCATATGACCCTTGGTTTCATATTCCAAGGTCTCTTGGAATTCCTTAGACTATTCTGCTTTCACACCAACACTTAAAGGATTAGTTGTCCAACATTCCCCCCTTAATCCAAAGGGGTACGTATGAGTCCAAGAAGAGAGCTCTAATGCAAAATGTGAAAAAATGCATGGCAGCACTAGGCTAAATGTGTTCTCTGAAATGTTGGTATAAGGGACGTTGTTTGAGGATGAACACCAACACTGGAACGCTTAGTGCAGTTCCCGGAACTCTTACAAGTCTAGCATGAAGCTTAGGTATTCTGTTAGAGGAAGTGCTCCTGATGTTTTGAAGAGGTAAACCTTCAAACGTGAAAGGGAGGTCTCACCTAGTGATGGTTTAAGGATGACCAACAACTCTGGAATGCTTAATGTAATTCCTAGAACTCTTCCAAAACTGGCAAGAAGTTGAAGTCTTCTGCTAGAGGAAGTGTCCCCAATTCTTTGAAGAGGCATCACCAACTGAAGGCATGCTCAAGGGAATCTTTGTCTCTGGCTACAACTCTGAATTTGGTATTGCTTGTTATGGTTCAAGCTCGCTTGATGTGTCTTTGAAGCTTGTAGATGACCATCATTTCCCCCCTATCACATACAAGGTGAAATGATGGAGAAAACTCAACTGCAAGACTATTCAATATTCAAGAACAAATCCTGTTGTATGAGTGAAATATATTCTTGGCTATTGAAACCCATTGCCAAGAAGCAATCCATACAAGATGAATCTTTGTTCTTGCATGCTCTTTCAGGAGGTTTATTTATGAAGCATCTATTTGAAGAATGACTGGTTTTATGAAAGTGCTTACATGGATGAAGATCGAAACAGTGATCTTTCAGATGGCCAACTCAGTCACAATGTTGGAATATAACATTATGTTGTTGCTGTCAAAGAGGAGCAGATTCTGGAACAGCGGAAGGTGAATTGTCATGAAGAAATCCAGCACATTGAAATTGAATGGGCTTGGAATAGTCTGGAATATGAAAGGACACATCCTTGTCATATCCAAGACTAGTTTTCTGCTTGTTGTGAACAAGCTCTTCCCAAGGTCTGATGACTGACTTGGGAAGTGCAGACTGAATTTCTGCATCTACATGTACAACTTCTCCTGAGAGGGGCTCAATGATCTGATCAATTTGTTGCTTATGGGAGTTTTTTTCAATTTTCTAAACAAAAATGGGTTCAAAATTATGACTCCACTGCTGTAATTCTTCTTGCTGTAGTTAAGATTCAAGCTGCAAAAAATCAATCTGTTCTTTTGCATTTTGCAGAGAGGTTTGAATATCTATGAGAGTGTCTTTGCTAACATTTACCATCCCACCAATAGTGGAATGTATTAGTGTGTTTAGTAACTCTAATGCATCATCAAATCCAGCCATTTTCTCCAACTATACTATTAATACCTTAGGCTAGAATCTACACAAAATTGGTTGATTAAATGAGAATTTTCAAGTTTGAAGACCAAATGGACTATAACTGCAATCACTACAACCCCCATTGTCTTTTATATTAATACGACTACTCAAACACTGCAATGAATCTTAATGAAGAATCAACATGAATATGCCTCAACTAACATTAAGATTTGCTTACATCGATTTGGAACTTCATGTTGAATATAGCGACCTAATAAATCAAATTCTGCACATGAATGGAATGCAGGTCACATGAATCAAATGCAAGTCAAATAGGGAGCAATAAATGCCAACATCAAAACTCTCTAACTCAAATCTTCAGACCAATATGATAGTTATTGTCCATCTATTCTCTGCGCTCTCTCGCTTAACACTATGTTGCAAACTCCATTGTGCACCTAGGCATTCTCAGGCTATTATTACTACATCAAATGAACCACAGAGTAGGAAAAATCTAGGCAAGGGTCAAAGAAAACCACTGCCATGAATGAATTGCCTCATTCAGATCAACCTTCCTCTCGTGATAATGCTAAAGAAGAGAACGAGGATAAACTGGGTTCTTGTTGAAAATCTAGAACTCCAAGGACTTGCCCAAGGAACTTGTTGAAAATTTGGAAGCTATGCCAAATATTGCAACTTTATCTAGTGGTCACTTTGATATTCAAAACATGTGTGATATTCAAACAAATTCTTCAGAAACTCAATGCTTGACAACTCTTTCTTTCCATAGAATTTCATAAGTTCTTTGGATCTAAATCCATCCTTGAATAATCTAGTCAAAACCTTATATAAATTATTGCATCCTCAGAAGAGACATAATGCTAGACACCATTCTTATCGAATGAATAAAGAATAGACTGTCCCTTGGGCTTCTTCACGGCCGGACCTGTACCATTATTATTTTTGTTGTTACTGTTCGTATTACTGCCGCTGTTAATGTTGTTGATTGGCCTCTTTAGGTGAGACATTAATCAAAACCATGCATTTCGGCTCTTTGTTCTCAGGGTTTTTCTGCAAATTAACGATACCAAAAAACGAATTTCCTCGTCGGTTGCTTCCCATCTATCATCCCTGTGATAAATAAATTGCAAGACATATTCGCACAGCTAGGCAGTGCCTCAACGGTTGACCTCCCCCAAGTTGCATTTGTAGGAAGTCAGAGTAGTGGTAAATCCAATGTTCTAGAAACCCTTGTCGGTAAGGATTTTCTTCCCCAAGGATCGAATATTTACACGCGAAGGCCTCTCGTTTTGTAGCTTGTTCAATTCCATGCACAAACGGATGAGGCTTCTGAATGGGGTGATTTTTTTACATATTTAGGGAAAACACTTTAACGATTTCACAACGATTCACAGGGAGATCCATGTGAAAACAACAATAATCAAACATTTCAATTCATAGCAAACCCACACAATTGGATAGGAATGAACATAGTTCATTAAACAATGTTTCCACAAGACTTAAATGCTTAATGAAAGTTTCATCTTACATACTGCAACCAATATCAATTATTTTGAAATCTCTTCAAAAATCAACACCAACGCAACTTGATGGTCTTCAACACAACACTCCGATGCCAAAACCCATAACACTCAATTCTAAAAGAAAAGGTTAGCTACCATTACATATTCAATCAGCAAAAGAAGTGTCTAATAAACAACATCATATAAAGATTGCATGATCTTAATTTTTATCCCCGCTACAGCATTTAGATCACTGAACCCATTTTTATCAAACACAAATAAAAAATAATAGACGGCATATAAAGGACTACTTGCTTTCCTCATAAACACCATCTGCGCTAGGCTGTTGTAGTGGTCTCAAAATGGGAACCCTAATTACTAGTGTTTTGATGCTGATTTGAGGGCATATATTGTTTTTTCATGGTGGTCACAGAGCATTTCTCTTTGCATTCATCTAAAACAATTTTCTAGTGCTGACATCCAATGCTACAGAATGCATTGTCGCCCTGTACATGAAGATGTCCCTGTCAGGGACCAGCTAGCATTTGCAGAGAAAACACACATGTAGGAAGTGGGTAGGCTCTGAATTCTTTCTTCTATACCATCAATTAATCACTTTGCCCGCTTCAACCTTATGGAACTCCTTATGCATACACTCCTACACAGATACCACGGTGGTAAGGTGTGAGATAGTTCAGTGGTGGTGTGAGACAGACATGGGTTTTGGTTGAGGAGGTAGTGTAATCCACAGTATAGAGATAATACACAATCACACCAGCAAAGTGTAATCTTCAACACCCACATACTCTAGGAAATGCACGGTCCACGCTCACTTCATTACAATGTCTGGAGTAGCTTACCAAACTATTTGATGCTGAAAGTAGAGAATAATGGCAGAGGTGAGGTGAATAGGAGTATGAAAGAGATGTTATAAATAGTGTCAGACCCAATTTTAGTGAGAGAGAAGTGACAGATCTACTAGATAGGTAATGCTGGCATAGGGCTCAGGGAGGCATGGCTGAGCGTTACTACGTGTAGAAGATTCCTAAACTAGAGATTGCAGCTAGAATTTAGCTGAGAAAACATTCATGAAATGAAGAATTGATGGTAGAACTAACCTACACAGAAAGACCATAAAACAAGTGGCTCAAATATGAGCAGGGCAGGATATCACCCACTTTGATACCATGTTAAACACATACATGGCAGATACAAACTGTGAATGATAAGCAATGAATTGTATTTCTATTGACAGAGATATATATTTATATTACATCCATATGACCCTTGGTTTCATATTCCAAGGTCTCTTGGACTTCCTTAGACTATTCAGCTTTCACACCAACCCTTAGAGGATTAGGTATCCAATAGAGGCAGCGAAACAGGCAATTCAAAAATTGGCTGCACAACGAATGAAGGAGGTTGAAGAGAAGGCTCGCATGGAAAAGGAGCATGCTACAAAGGAGCAGGTTGAATAGGAAAAATGTGACTTTGAGAAAAGCAGTAAATCCCCTTCACCCAAAATCGAGGAGGAAGAGCAGTCGGCGCAGGGAGGTGGAGGCGATGAGGGGCAGAGCACCCCATTCCAGAAAAGGAAGCATAGAGAACAACAACAGGAGGGTTCTTTGAAGAAGACAAAGTAAGATAAAATGCAGGTGGATCCCATCACACGAACAGAGGGCGATCTCGATGAGATCAAGGATAAAGTGCATGACACTACCACCGATGATCTGAAAATCACTCGTGAGTGAACTCAGTTAATTAATTAATAAATTAAGGTATTGCAGACTCATGTGTTGGTGTGTGTCTATGTTATTTTAGGCAACGGATCGATCAGATTGAAAAATACATAGACACTGGAAGAATGGAAACAGTAAGAGAAACACAGTAAGCAAATGAAAGAACACAATAGATTTAATAAGGAGTTCACCCTATCCTCCAGGGCTACATCTCCGATCCAACTTTCAGTTGTGGCCTTATTTTGTTGTGTCTTTAAAGTAGACATTTACAATGAGGAGCTCAATTTGAGTCTCCTGAAATATAATACTTGGTAGGGTGGTTCTTGGATTCCCCAAGCCACTAGAGTGCACAGACTCTTTCCTTACCAAATCTTGACCTCTCTAGTCTTTAATGGGAGGAGCCCAATGTGGTACTCAATTCCCGACAGATCCTCACAGGGATTTCTTGAACCTCTAAAGCTTTCTGTCTGCTCGATGCTACCCTAGGTCAGCTCAGCTCTTTGTTTTCTGCTTCTTGCTTCACTATCTTTTCTTCACTCTCGCTCTCTCTGTCTTCGTTTTCTTCTCTCTCTTCATGTTTTGTTCTCTGTTTGTTCATGGCTTAAGGCCAATCTATCCTTGACTGTTTGATTCCTCTTTTGCCCCTTCGGTTTTCTTGCTGTTGTTCGTTTGGAGTTCCCTAACTCTGCGTCATTACCATCGTCACAGGGAAGTGGCCACTTGTCCTCTCACGAACTGTGCCAGCTCTTCCTCGACGGTTTGGTAATTCAGTTATACTATGGAATGACTCATCCGCCAACTCAGCGGTCAAATCGGACTTCGGAATTTTACATGTCGTGGCTTAATTCCCCTGTCAAATATTATTTCTCCATTGGGTGCAATCTCCACCATCAGATCTGGAGCCCCCAGATCCTACGGTGTTCGCTCATTTCGCGTGGTTGACTCGCTCAACTTTTAGCACGGAATGAGAGGTTGTTTTTTCTCTCATCCACCAGACACGCATTGTGCGCTGAATGGAATCGCTCTTTTTCAGCCAAATCCACTTACTACCCAAGGATCCCCCCGATATACCACTGGTTTTGGAGCATAGGACCCACTTTTTGCCTTAGCACTTTCTGCATGGTTTCCCAGCTTCCCATGCGACCGAGCACTTGGGGCCTTTCCTTCTCGAGGGGTTTTGCCCAGCTAAGTGCTAATCGTGCATTAGAAATGGCCTCTATTTCCCGACCTGGGCTTCCCAACTACTAGTTTTACCTCCTGCGCAGTCTCCATGGGCCTTGGTTAGCGTGCTTTGACCGAGGTTCTCGTCGTTCCTTACTAGCTGCAAACTGCTACTATCTAGAGGTTTTCTTGATCGCTCTTTGTTCATAAATTTCTGAGGTATGTCCTAATTTGATATAGTCATGGAACTTTGATATTTCTTCATGGATCCAATTTGGATCACGGCCTTCCCACTAAAAATCTTTGGACCACCAAAAGTTGGTTTTCAAGCATCGACTAAGTGAGGGTACAATTGTCTCACTTGTCTAATCTCTATCCACTTTGCACTGCTCGACTTTGAACCCTTGAGCTCAATTCTGAGGTACTCAACATCTCCTCTACGCATCATCCTCACCTTCCTGTCCAGAACTGTGTCTTCCTGCAATTCATTGAGATATTCAGGTAGCAGGTCATCAATAGAAGGCAATTGACTCTGCTCTTCAGGATCCTCAATTAATGAAGGTTCAAACAATCTCAAGCAATCTGCATTTACGACCGAGTAGATGTGCATGTAAGCTAGTAGATCAAGGCGAAAGTCATTCTCACCAATCTTCTCAAGTATCTTGAAGAGCCCATACCTGATAGGCTTTAGTTTTTCACCTTCACCTTGCATCCTGTCCTTGCTAATATACAGCCAGACTTGGTCACCAACTTGGAAACTATGCTCCATCCGATGCTTGTCATACCTTGCCTTGTATTTGTCTTGGCTCTTTTCCAGCTATTCCTGTACTACCTGGTGGATCTGTTCAATGAACCTAGTTTCCCTGTCCACATCACTGTGTCCATCAACTGTGGTATCTTTACCAAAGACAAAATCCAAAGGAGACCTTGGTGTGAAACCAAAACAGGTCTCAAAAGGAGATCTCTGTGTAGAAGAATGTTTTGCTCTGTTGTAAGCATGTTGCACATAACACAAATGTTCATCCCAAAGCTTAGGATGTTTGCTGCAATATCCTCTGAGCAACTGGATCACTGTCCTGTTGACTACTTCTGTCTGGCCATCAGTTTGTGGATGAAAAGTTGTGCTTTTCTTTAGTTTGGTGTCCATCAGTTCCCACGGACTTGACCAAAACTTCCCCACAAATCAGGTGTCTTGATTAGATACAATGGAAGTGGGTAATCCAAAATGAACCCATACATGTTCAAAGAACAGTTTTGCAGTTTGTTCAACTGTAATCTGTTTATTACAAGGTATCAAAATACACATTTTGTTGAACCTATCCACAACAACATATAGATAATCATGATCTTTCCTAGATTTAGGCAATCCTCCAAAAAAATCCATGGAAACACTTTCCCAAGGGTGAGAAGGAACTGATAATGGAGTGTACAAGCCTAGTCTTCTATTGTTGGGCTTGCTTTTAGCACACATAGTACACCCTCTTACATATCTAGAAATTGTCTCGTTCATTTTTGGCCAATAACAAAATCTTTGCAGCTGTGCAACTGTTTTACTTACCCCAAAGTGACCTGAAATCAGAGTAGTGTGTGCTTATCTAATTATCTTTAATCTTTCAGTTTGTGGAATGCATAACTTCCCACAATGATATAAGAGTCGTCCTTTACGTGATAATCCAATTATTCTACTCATTTGCCTTGAATTAAAGTTGCATATACATCCTTAAAGTCTATATCTTGAGCATATTGTTTAATGTAGCTTTCATGTAGCACATAATTATGCTTAAGTATAGTGGATGCATTTATAATGGGTCTAGATAACATGTCAACAACTTTATTGTGTATGCCCTTTTTATATCTTATGACTAAATGAAACTATTGTAGAAAACCCATCCATCTATAGTGCCTTGATTGCTGCAACTTAGTTTGGGAATGTAGATATTGAAGTGGTTGATGATCAATATGTATTACTGTCTCTTTGCCCATTAAGTAATGTTTCCACTTTTTCACACTCTAAACTAACGCATACAATTCTTTATCATATGTAGGATAGTTAACTACTGCAGGATTAAAAGTCTCAGAATGATAACATATGGGTTTACTGTGTTGTGTCAACACTGCTCCCATGGCATAGTCACTGGCATCTGTTTGGATCTCAAATGGTCTTTGAAGATCAGGCAGTGCTAGTACAGGTGATGTACTAATCTTTTCTTTCAAGGTGTCGAAGGCTTTATGCTGTTTTCCTACCCACTAAAACAACTTGTTCAATCCTGTTAAATCATGTAAAGGAGTTACAATTAAGGAAAAGTTAGAAATGAACTTCCTTCAATATTGTGCTACTCCTAAGAACCTTCTAACTTCTGTAGCAGATTTGGGTTTAGGCTAGTTTACAATGACTGCCACCTTAGAGGTATCTATCTTCAATTCACCACCCCCTACTATATGACCCAAATAATTCAGAGATGTTTTGCCAAATTCACATTTTGAGAGTTTAACATGAAGGTTTTCTCTTTTCAAAACATCTAATGTCTGCTTAACATGCTTTAAGTGTTCTTCCCACATTTTACTAAAAATCAGAATGTCATCCAGATACTCAAAAAACAAATCATCAAGAAAAGGTTTGAGTACATCATTCATTAATCTCATGAAAGTAGCAAGAGCATTAGTTAAGCCAAAAGGCATAACCAACCACTCATACAATCCCTGTTTTTTTTTGAAAGAAGTCTTCCATGCATCTTGTTCTACAACTTTGACCTGATGGTATCCACTATGCAAATCTAGCTTGGAGAAATAAACAGCTTCTTTCAATTGATCTAAATGATCATCTACGCGAGGAAGGGGATAACAATTTTTTATTGTTATCTTATTTAGTGCTCGGTAATCAATGCACATTCTCCACGAGCCATCTTTCTTTCTCACCAAAACGATTGGTGACCCACATGGTGATGTGCTAGGTTTGATGAACCCCTTCTCTAGCAAATCCTGCACCTACTTCTTGATTTCAGCATTCTCTAAAGCGGACAACTTGTACATTCCAATGTTAGGCAATGGAGCATCTTACTGCAAAATAATATCATGTACTATTTCCTTTTTGCGTGGTAGACCTTTAGGTTCTTGAAACAAGATATCATACTCTGAAAAAACCTTTTCTAAATCAGCTTGCTGTTTAACATTACAACCCTCAAATACATTGGTTTTATCAGGTTTCTTTTCCTTTACAACCATTAGTAAGAATTGTTTGCATGAATTTATCATTCTTTTCATCTACCCTGAGTTTATGAGAGTATAATTATTCTTGAGCTTATGAGCTCTTACAAAGTATTTGATTCCATCTTTAACAAGTAGATACTTGTTCTCAGCTCTATAGAAAATAGCTTTTCTGTCATACAAGTAAGGACTTCCTAAAACAATTCCACATATATCCAAAGGAATTATGTCTAACTCAACCTCATCTACAAATGCCGACCCAAAATAAAACTTGAGTTTGAATTGTCTAGTCACTTGTAGTTGTGCTCTATCATTCAACCATACTAATGGGTATGGTTTCTTGTGAGGTGTAGTTACTAATCCCAACTTCATTACAATTGCTTCAGAAATTAAATTTACTTGTGAGCCACTATCAAACAAAGTATAAATCTTTTGATGTTTGGAAATAACTCGAATATGGAAAAGCTCATGTCTTTTTCTCTCATTTTCTTCATCAATATTAGATTGCACAGAATTACTAGTAGATGCTTTAGAATTCTTACCTCTTATACCTGTGGCTACAATGGTTATTTCATCTCCTGATTTTGACCCCAAATCTTTCTGAATAGCTGAAGCAATCTTCTTCTTCTTGCCCTCGAACTTCTTAGGTCTTAGCTCTGGATGCAGAATCCAACCATTCTCATCATCATGCCCATCCTTTTTACAATGAGTGCATGAAGCCTTGCTTTTTTGTGCAGTGTTAGCCTTCCTAGCTTTCCATTTATGTTTTCTTTTCTCCTTATTCTTATTTGCAGTGGGTTGGGATGATCCCCCAACTTCTGGACTTCCATTCTTTCCTCTAGCTTCTAGATGAGTAGCTTATATAGACACCTCATCTATACTAGTGGGATTAAACGTGAGGATAGTGTGCCTCATGTAGAAGTTGAAGCAATCTTCTTCTTCTTGCCCTCGAACTTCTTAAGTCTCAGCTCTGGATGCAGAATCCAACCATTCTCATCATCATGCCCATCCTTTTTACAATGAGTGCATGAAGCCTTGCTTTTCTATGCAGTGTTAGCCTTCCGGGCTTTCCATTTCTGTTTTCTTTTCTCCTTATTCTTACTTGCAGTGGGTTGGGATGATCCCCCAACTTCTGGACTTCCATTCTTTCCTCTAGCTTCTAGATGAGTAGCTTGTATAGACACCTCATCTATACTAGTGGGATTAAACATGAGGATAGTGTGCCTCATGTAGTTGTGTAGACCACCAATGTACTTCAACAGAGTCTCAGGTGAGTCTAATGAGATTCCTAGAATCAATGCTCTCTTTCTAAATTCTTGAGTGTACCCTTGCACAATTTGCCCTTTCAACTGTCGAAGAGTTTACCAAATCATCACGGCTTGTGCATATAGGCCAATGGATAGAACTGCTTTTAGATTGCAGAAACAAATTCACTCCAAATAGAGATAGTATTACCATGTCTTTTCATGTCAGCTTAGGTCCTGCCTTCCCACCAAACCAAGGTAGTGCCTCCAAGGTGTAGGCTTGCAAGCTGAATCTTGCTCTTGTCTGATTCGATATTCTGTACTCTGCAATAAACATCAATTTGTCTAATCCAAGTGTCCAACTTTTCTGCATTCAACTCTCCATCATATATAGGTAAATCAAATTTAAAATCTAGTTTGATCAAATATGCTTTCTTTTTAGGGCTATTAGGAGGTGTGAGAAATATTTCCTCTTTCCCTTTGCCTTTTGAGTGGTCACGGGAATGTGACTCATCTTCTCCTTTGTCTTGCTTAGAGCTTGATGAATCTTCATCCTTATGTTTTCTAAAGTCCCTATACATTTCTTCTACCATGGACTTTATGGCTAGGAAACTATCTATGAATTAAGGGTCTAACCCCATAGAACCTTCCTCTGACATTGTCTTTCGAGGATAGGCTCTCCCAATTTTAGGATTAGTTTCGACCAACTCTCCTTCTCCTAATTTGAGCTTTGATCTAGTTAGTTTTCAACAGCTAAATGAACACAAGCTTGTCTAACTTTAACAACCTAAAGATCTGATACCACTTGATCTGAAAATCACTCGTGAGTGACCTCAGTTAATTAATTAATAAATGAAGGTATTACAGACTCATGTGTTGGTGTGTGTCTATGTTATTTTAGGCAACGGATCGATTAGATTGCAAAATACACAGACACTGGAAGAATGGAAACAGTAAGAGAAACACAGTAAGAAAATGCAAGAACACAACATATTTAATAAGGAGTTCACCCTATCCTCCAAGGCTACATCTCTGGTCCATCTTTTAGTGGTGGCCTTATTTTATTGTGTCTTTGAAGCAGAGATTTACAATAAGGAGCTCAATTTGAGTCTCCTGAAAGATAATACTTGGTAGGGTGGTTCTTGGATTCCCCAAGACACTAGAGTGCACACACTCTTTCCTTACCAAATCATGACCTCTCTGGTCTTTAATGGGAGGAGCCCAATGTGGTACTCAATTCCCGACAGATCCTCACAGGGATTTTTTGAACCTCTTAAGCTTTCTATCTGCTTGATGCTGCCCTAGGTCAGCTCGGCTCTCGGTTTTCTACTTCTTGCTTCACTGTCTTTTCTTTGCTCTTGCTCTCTGTGTCTTTGTTTTCTTTTCTCTCTTCATGTTCTATTCTATATTTGTTCATGGCTTAAGGCCAATTTGTCCTTGACTGTTCGATTCCTCTTCTGCCCCTTTGGTTCGCCTACTGCTGTTTGTTTGGAGTTCCCTGCCTTTGCATCATCGCCATCGTCCACAGGGAAGTGGCTACTTGTCCTCTCACGAACTGCGCCAGCTCTTCCTCGACAGTTCGGTAATTCAGTTATACTGTGGAATGACTCATTCGCCAACTCAACGGTCAATCAGACTTCAGAATTTTACATGTTGCGGCTTCATTCCCCTATCAAATCTGGTTTCTCCATCGGGCACAATCTCTGTCATCAGATCTGGAGCCCCCAAATCCTACGGTGTTCGCTCATTTCGTGCGATTGACTTGCTCAACTGTTAGTGCACAATGAGAGGCGGTTTTCTCTCTCATCCGTTGGACACACGTCGTGCGCTGAATGGAATCACTCGTCTTCAGCCAAATCCACTTCTCGCCCAAGGATTCCTCCAATATACCGCTGGTTTTGGAGTGCGGGACCAACCTTTCACCTTAGCACTTTCCCCACGGTTTCCCAGCTTCCCATGCGACTTAGCACTCAGGGCCTTTCCTTCTCGAGAGGTTTTGCCTAGCGATGCGTGCACATCAGAAATGGCCTCTGTTTCTCGATCTGAGCTTCCCAACTTCCAGTTTTTCCTCCTGCACGGTCTCCATGGGCCTCGATCAGTGTGATTTGACCGAGGTCCTCATCGTTCCTTGCTGGCTACAAACTGCCACTATCTAAAGGTTTTCCTGATCGCTCTTTGTTCATAAATTTCTGAGGTCTATTCTGATTTGATACAGTCATGGCACTTTGATAATTCTTCATGGATCCAATTCAGATCAACCGAACTATTGTAACAATTCAAGCAACAGTACCTGCAGTCATTGGGAAATGTTCAGAAAGATTTGCACGAGTTGCAGATCCAAACTAGCATAGTATGGGTGGGCATAGGACAGGTGAGCGTTGCACAGACGAGCCTGGCACCAAGGACAAGTCAGGCTGCAGAACCGGTCAGGAGAGTGGACCTGAGGACATTTTCTCTACCAGAAGGATCCTTGAGCGTGAAATCGGTCAATGACAAGATCATCGTTAGCACTGTGAAGAACATCAACCTCAATATTGCAGCGCTCCCTAACGAGTTTCTTTATGCATTGCAAATAGGAGTGACAACGGAATTGAAAGTGTGGGAGAAATGCACTCTCAGTTTAATAAGCGAGTATCGGGTGAACAATGAGCAAATGTTCATCGATACGATCCACGCGTAGAGCACCTAGTTGGCGGTCGTAGTTGCAGAGGCGTATAGAACAGTGCCAAAATTGCACATACTTGAGGACGCACAACCAGAGGCCAAGATTCAGGAACTAGCAATAGGCGCTTGTAATGAAAAGGAAGAGGTGGAAAGAGTTCAATTTGAACTTAATATGCAAATCATAGAGCTTTAGCTCAAGTAACAAACATTGACTCTGCCTGAGGTCAGGGAACAACGTGCAACCACCATCAAGGAAGGAATGGCTACTGTGGATGTTGTAGTCATTGACTGCTCAACTTTGTTTGAACATGCAATGGAGTTGGTGACGACCTTGCAGGAAGACCTCAACCTGTCGATATTGAGTACAGAGATCTGCAAATTCCAAAAGTAGTATGACGAGGTTAGGGTGACGGCGCGCTCAATTGCTACAATGTATCACCTTGCCAAGTTGCAAGAGGGGAAGAAACTCCTCGCACAAGTGGAAGCAGCGCAGAAAAATGAAATAGTGCTTAAGGCCAGGTTGGGTCCTTGATTAGAGGAAGCCTACCAAGTCTCAACCAACATTCAAGAGAAGCTAACGAACTTGCATCTCACATAGCAGAAGATCAAGCTGGCTGGCGAAGGACCAACTATAGAGAAGCTAGTCGAACAAGTGAAGCAAGCAGCCACATAGAGCGTGGCTGAAGTGACAGTTGTGCAGGTGGAGCTGGGGGATCTTCATAGCAAGATCACCGTGTTAGCCAAGTGACTCAAGGGCGAGTCATGACATTTGTGTTGGGGGCCTGTTGGGATGGGGTCCCGTGGGTCAATTTTGGGGTAAAAGCCCAAGTTTTGATGTAAAAAGATGTAAAGTCTCCACAAATTATTGATGTGGACCATGTAGCTAGTCAAGAGTCAAAAAGGGTTGTTACCCTCGTTTATGTAAACTTGAATCATTTTTTGAGTTCTACCCATGGTCCAAGGACCATGGGATTGTATAAACAGGTGTGTCTTAGAGAGTCTAAGGATATCTATGTCTTTGTCGATGGGTGCAATGAATGGAGTCTTAGAGAATTAGTGCAGAGAAGTAGGTCTTAGAGGGGGGAAATGCTCTGCAGCTGGGTGCACAGAGGCCTAGAGTAGAGTCCACAACTAAGTGCGCAAACCCATGTAGCTGAGTGTGCAGGGAAGTTTTGAGTTTGTAACCTTATATTGAATATCAATAAAGAAGATTGTTGGGAAAATTCATATGTTTTATCTGTTTCTCTTTGTTGTTTATGATTGCAATATATGTTGTAATGAATAGTGTCTTTATGGAATAATAATGTACTAATACGTGAATTTACTAGATCCGTCTTATTAACTAAACACAATTAATGTTAAGTGATTACGTGAAGATCATAACAATTTCTGTTAGGTTTATTGAACACTTGGGTAGATTTGAGTACATACTGATCTAAGAGTAATCTAAGGTGCACGTAAGTAGCTAATTCGTCTGTTCAGGGTCCGCAAAAGCTAGTCATAGACCTTCGTGAAGGTCTAAAGGCCAATAAAAGGGAATTGCAGTACTAAGCCCCAAGGGCTTATAGATCTATGCGGAGGCAGATCTAGGGCATAAAAAGACATCACACTGATCTTTGGATGCGGAAACTTGGTTCCAGCATCCCCCCATACTGCTTCGGGTGAGACTTCAGTCTGAGCTACGTGGATTGATGCCAAAAGGGCTGGTAGTGTAGGGTTTTGTTTGTGCAACTAACTCTGGACCTGGGCACCCACTTAGCCAACAATAAATTTCTCAAGAAAAAATCTTTTGAACATCCCCCAATTCTGAATGGAGTTGACAGGAAGGTTGTGGTACCATACAATTGCTCTGCCATCCAAGGTACTTGGAAACAATCTACATGCAACATTGTCACAACGTATTGAGTGTCTGCAAATGTAGGTAGAACGTGTGTAGATGGTCTTCTTCCTTCACTTCTCTGTCAGGATCATACTTTGTTAACAACTTCTCTACTTGTCTTGGAATATTGTGCAAGACACCTTGGAGCGCCAATGGGCCACATGTCATCCATTCCAGATTTTGATCAACCATATTTTCCTCTTCTTCGTATTCCTCCTCTTCTTCTGAATCAAACTGTTCAACCTCTGAATTTGTTGGTTTGTCTCTATCTTCACTTCCTCCTCTTCCTTCCCCTCCACTGCCTCCACCGGAACCTGAGCCTAAAAGTATGTTCTTAACTTCTTCTCTTTCTAGGAAAACAAGAGGTTCCTCTTTGTTCTCGACAACTTCTACTAGCTCTTTAAGGGTGGCGAGGGTTTCTTCTCAATAGACAATACTACCACTCTAGTGGCTTTAGTGTCTACAACGAACTTGTTCAGGATAGGATTAAACTTATGGTTAAATATTTTCACACTTTTTGCTCCATCTTAAGACTACCCAATTATTTGAACAACATGGTGGGGATTTTGTCATCAACAAATTTTTCAAGGAAAATTCTTTTAAACGTCGCCCAATTATAAATGGAGTTGATAGGAAGGTTGTGGTACCATAAAATTGCTCTTCCATCTAAGGTACATGGAAAAAGTCTACATGCAACATCATCATAATGTACCTCGAGTGTCTGCAGACGTAGGTTGAATGTGTCTAGATGGTATTCTTCCTTCACTGCTCTGTCAGGGTCATACTTCGTTAACAGTTTCTCTACGTGTCTTGGCATCTTGTGCAAGACACGTTGGAGTGCCAATGGGCCCTATGTCATCCATTCCAGATTTTGATCAGCCATATTTTCCTCTTCTTTGTACTCCTCCTCTTCTTCTGAATCAAACAGCTCAACCTCTGAATCTATTAGTTCATCTCTACCCCTCTCCTGCCTTCGTTGGAACCTAAGCCCAAAAGTATGTTGTTAACTTCTTCTCCTCATAGGAAAATAGGAAGTTCCTCTTCGTTCTCAACAACCTTTTCCAGCTCTTCAAGAGAGGCAAGGATTTCTTCTTCAACGTATGAGACTACCGCTCCACTGGGTGTAGTCTTTTGCTTCCTCTACAAAGAGGAAAGATTGTGTACTCCTAGAATCAGTCTGAAAACTTTGGCAAACTGATGGGTGATGGGACGAATAACGCGAAGGTGATGATATGAAATTTCTTGTTCAGGTCTGGAAGGTGAGGAGTAACCAACTTTAGAGTTACGCGTGGGAGAGAGGGAGTTCGTGTTACTGCCTTGACCAAATGATGGATATGTGAGGTTGAGAGGACATTCAGCCATAAACTATTGGCGGCCCTCCTTCTAGCACCAGAAATGTTGACGGTGTTGGACCCGCCAACATTTAGGGGATATCCCTAGTATGAAGTCCCAACTAGACCTCACACCATTTGGAGTAGGAGTCCCATTTAGTACAATGGCCCGATTGCCATTATCTTAGATATTTGCCTTAGCTCTTACTGTTCATCACATGAGAGTGTTATGCTTGTAACTTCAAGAAAGCGAAGTGAGTATTCCTAGTGAGTGCGTAATGTAACCTTGTGTCTAAGTTTTCTTACTGTCAAAGGGGAAAGTGAAGTGAGTCTCTTGATGAGAGGGAATAGTTCCAACCTAGGAAGAAACACATGCGAACAACAACAAGGGTCTGTCCAACATCCAACGGAATAGTCCACAGTGGATGCGGCAGTCGTAAAAACCAAATTTCAAGGGATAACATGTACATCATCCAACGGAGTAGTCCACATGGGGGTGACGATTGTTAAAACCAAGAAAACACACGAACGATCTGTCTAGTGTTCGATGGAGTAGTCCACATAGGTGAGACAACAATGATAAACAATACAACACATCTTCAACAATGTAAGTACTAAAATAACCAAAGTAGTTCAACTATCTTAGTATAGGTTAAGCAAACATGCATTAAAAACGTTTAAAGAATAGTCTTATAAATGGATACAAAACACGTGTGAAAACGTGTTGGCCTGAGACAAGCTTCTAAATTAAAAAAAAAGTTCCAAGACACATATGTACACCATACATAAGTAGCCCCAGTGGTGGGACATTGGAGCCACTCCTCACTCCTCAAAGAATAGACTACAGACTCTCAAGGCTATGTGGGAGGAGCCAAGGTGAAAATTCCTTTGCTCATATAATGAGGGGGTATATATAGCCAAGGGGAATAATTGACCCTTGTGACTCTTCAACTTCCCTCATGAGCGTTTGACTTGTGAATTTTTGACTTATATGACTCTTTAAATTCATATGTGCGTCTCTTGGACTTTCACATTCCATTACATTTGATTACAACAAGGATGGCCCATAGTAGTGATGTTCCCAAGACAACTCATGACACAACTCGACATGACATTGCTGAAATGTATTGGCTGACTGTGGTGTCCATGTCAAGTTGTTGTGCTACTGAGTGATGGGTGTGCTCTCGGTGTAACATGTCTTCACCTCCACATGGCAAAGTGTGTAGGGTCTTCGATGGCCTTGGTCTTTTCTTGATGGTGCATGTGTATGTATCCCTTTCGCTCGCTACTCAATGTGCTTCGTGCGTTCATTCAACTATGAGAAAGTATTCTTGCATGCACTCCTTCCTCATCTTGCTCGTCGTTGCACCATGTTTCATCAATGTACTTGTTCCCGCAATCACTCATGATGAGACGACATCAAATCCAGAAATCTCCTAGTCTAACATGATGCATTGTTTTCCATTTTGGTGCAGGTGACCGAGAGAGAGACAAGGCACTGAAACTGCGTAGAGAAAAGCTTAGGCCAGGATGCGAGGCTTCAGAGCATTGTTGGGAAAAACTGTGCAGATCTCATTGGGAGGCAGATTTGCGCAATTCAGGACAACAGTGACAATTGCAAGGCAGGACCAAGTTGGGAGGCAGAATTATGCAGTTTCTGGGAGGAAGACCAAGCAGGGTTTCGGGGAACTGCTGGGAAATTCTGTGCATTTTTCAAGGGGAGGACTGGGCAAGTCATCCAAGGGTCTAGCTAGGGATCTATGAAGTTTCTCTGAGGAGGATAGAGCGGGCAGCAGGAGGCACTGGTAGAGATTTCAGTGCAGTTTTCAAGAACATGGTTGGATCGGGCTGCGGGGAGCTACTGGTCAGAACTGCGCATTTCTGGGAGATAGTGTTGGGTAGTGCCAAAAGACTATCATTGGTCAATCAAGCAAAAGGGGTGTAAAGACTCGACAAGAGCTCATGGGATGAGCCCGAGTGTTTGCAACCATTAAGGGGAAAAACTAAGGAAGGCTTCAAAATTTGGATGCAGGCCAAAATTTTGGAAGGTGTTGTAGCCGCTACAACAAGTGTAATAGTGTTTTCTCTGTATTTTGGGAACTCAGAGAAGATAATTAGGCATTGTTATACAAGGACTTTTCCTTCAAGCTAGTTTGATTTAATATCTGATATATATATATATATATATATATATATATATATATATATATATATATATATATATATATATATATATATATATATATATATATATATATATGTATAAACTTTTTTTATAATTAACAATAGTAATTTAAAATAAACTTATAATTTATATAATTTTTATGATTTTTTTAATTTTAGCAACATAAGGCATAAGATGTATCATGTACTAAGTGTTTTGATGTTTATTATGGATTGACATTTAATTTATATGGTTGTGCTAGTTATATTTATCTTCACATATATCAAAATCTTAAAATGTAAACACCCTTTGGTTATGCTATAACTTTGTGTCTTTTTATCCATTTAAAAGAAATTATCCATTACATTAATATAATCCATTAACCCGGATGCGAGTGACACGTTATGGTTTTAATGAATACTTTGAAGGATGGCAGCGAGGGGACAGGCCACCTGGCTTATGGCGCCCCTCCCCATACCACCCTGAGGCACCTTCAAGACACACTGTAGGCAACAATCAATGCAAGTCTGAAGCGGCAAAAAATCATTTACTGTTTCGATATGGAGGTACCTCAATTCATTCTTTCACCATCTCCCCTGCTCCACTGCACCTGCCCGCCTCAAGCCTATGATCCCAGCCTTCGCACTGCAACAGGCCGTCGCTGCTGGATAGTATGCTGCGCAGATTTTGGTAATGGGTTTCACCATTCCCATTCTAGGCTCTACATTCTAACCTCGGCTCAGAACAACCCTGCTCCGCCTCAAAATTCCTCTGCTAGAGCTCCCTCTGTCTTTGTCCCTCCTGTCACTGCTCCCTCTGAGCGCTCAGCTAGCAATATCAACATGGTGAGACATCGTATGAGAAGTCGAAGGGGAGGAACTCAGGGAGGAAGTTCTTGCCCTCCAACTGAGCAGTACCCTGAGCGTGCCACCTCCTCTCCCTCCCCTGAACTGCACCATCCTCCATTTCATGGGGTGGGTAGATATCCAAGCACTAGAAGTAGGCGGGGTCTGGCTCATTCTTCAGGTGTTGTTCATGGCGACTTTGCTGTCCACTTAGCTAATTTTCCTCTGCCCATTCATCCCGCTCCCCACTCAACCCAATTCAGGTTCTGCAGCTCCCTGCACAGGCTGGTCATTACAGCTACTATTTCCATCCTTTTCACTGAAGAAAACACTTAGATTGCCTCTCAGGTCGACAATTCCATCTTGCCATAGGAGGATGCTCCCAGAGTTAGTAATTGTAGAGATACTGGAAAGAATGGGATAGATGAGGGCCTCTTCACTTCGCATGGCCAGAAATTTGGTGGCAATCAACATGGTGAAGGGGGTAGCTTTGCTGCCACGCGCCCCTCTGGTGGTTTGAGTCACGACGGGTCTGCTCTGCAGGTTGCATCTGGCGATGGTGGAGAGCCACACAGCGGCGGTGGAGAGCCACACAACAGCGTTTCCAAGGACGAGGCGGATGAGTGGGCTTGTCCAATCATTAAGGAACCCATTCCGGATGACTTCAATTAGGCTAACGTGGCTTCCAGGTGGCTGGACGTGGCAGCCAGAGATTTGGACGAGGCTATCAAGGGTTCAGATGTAGCTGCCTGGTGTTAGGATGTGGCTTCCAGGTGTTTTCTATCTGGTCTTTTTGTTTTTGTTAGTTTTGGATGGAATCTGGTATCCTATCATCTCACTGTTTCTTTTGTGGGTTTTGGATGCAAGAATTGATACCATTTTTTGGTTTTTATGCTCTCTGTGGACTGGTTTCCCCAATGTTGGGGCAGTCCAGATTTTACTGATACTCTACGTTAAACTTGGCTGAGGCTTCGTCCTCGAAGCCTCTCTGTATTTTTTTTGTACATATTAATAGATTACTTTTACTTAGAAAAAAAAAATATAATCCATTACATTCTAAAAATACATATTGTTTAATCATGATAAAATTCTTATACACATATACATATGCACATGCACACATTAATTAAAAAAAAATTATACATAAAAATAATCTGTTGTGTTTTTTATAACTATGTTGAACACTTCACAAACGAAAACATAAAACATATGCATTATAGTTTGAAAAAAAACATATTCATATTAGAAAACTAAAATTTTATAATTATAACAAAAATTTCAAATCTACGAGTATCTATCCAAAATAAATTTTCATGGTTTTGCCTTCTATATTACTACTAACACATCACATCCAGAGAATATCATTAACTCACTCATCTCTCTAAATTATAAAACCATTAACTTATACTTATTTTTAAGTTATATAACATAACAATATACATATAATTATTAATCTTCTCCTTTAAAAAAATGGGTTAGCACTTGTCTAGGCTCAATCTAGTTAAAAAAACGACGTCCATACAATTATGTGTTGTTCTCGCAATTGTGTGTTGTTTTGGCCAATGTTATTAGCAAATCCATTTGCAATGAATTTGTCAAATTATAAAATATGTTTTTTCATGTTTGAGTTTATTTTGATGGCAGATAAGGCAGAAATGCAAAGTTGTGCGTTTATTTTAAACGTATTTAATTTATAATTAATATATCAAATTGTTAGGAGTAAAGTTTGATGTTTATTAGATATATTAATATAAATCTATTTTAAATATGGATTCATCTAATTCAAAATTTTCACTTGTAAATTATTTTATGATTTAATATTATTTAAATATTTTGTATAATTATTTAATTTTTTTAAATTTATAATTTTTTTTTTAATTAAATAAATCTAGCAAAATTTCAACAATCAACGATCATATATCTTTGGAATCATTTTCTTGTCTATTAAATACAAGAAATCTGCAACCCAACTAGGTAAATGACTTATTTCTCATAATTTTTGTGAAAAAGGTCGATGAAAAGCTTTGACTAAATGGAATTCTTTGATACTGGTTTGGCCCTTCTTCTTCATCAATTTTTGTGAAAGGAATGGACGAAGAGCTTTGGCGAAATGGGGTTACTCGTCACTGGTTTTGTCTTTCAATAAATTGAGGAAGAAGAGAAGGTATTGAGCATTGACAAAACATCCAATTCAACTCGGTAACCGTTAAACAATTCCCCGGGATACTAATTAGACAATACATTCTAACGGGATCATATAAACGCCTGTGATTTATTGTTTTTAACCTTCATTTTACGGAACGATTAATGCCAGAGAAGCAGCCACCTCCCACTGTACATTCATTGTTTTTTATTTAATTGATTAAATAAAAAAATGTTATATGAATAAGTGTGTATAAAATAAGTTATGGTTTTTTGGACATATAATATTGATAAGCCATAAATCATGTTTACATATTAAAAATCTCCATAATTATATGAGGTAATTTTTTATAGTTAAAAATTTTGTTGTGTTTTTAAATGTATATATTTTTTAATTCATATATTAATTTTTTTTACAATTGGCAATAATAATAATTATGGAAATAGACATGTAATATGCTTTCCAAAATTTTAGTTAATTATCAATGATTATTAGATGGATGGTTGAAATTTAACTTCCATGGAATATGTTGGAATATTGATGATAGTATACACATATCAATCGTTAACATTTAGTTCGAAGTTAACTATGCTCTTTTAATATAGTTTATCTCAAATTAATTAATTAAAGAAAATATCATATCAACAAGTGTTGGGTATGTGGCATTGATAAGCCATGTATTAGCCTATTGTATTATAACAAAAACTATTTATAAGTTAAGAATTTCCATGATAAGGTGAAGTTCAATCTCCATGTTTAAAAATATTGTTTAACTTATATATTAATTCTTTTTATAATTAATTAGCCTAAATCCATCTTAACTATGGATTTATCAAAACTCTTTTCATTCTAAAAAAAGGTTTGTATCTCAATAGATTTAATCTGTTTTCAAATCTCTTTCATTTTAAAAGAACTTTGCATCTCAAGAATATTCTAAAATATTATGGGCGTGTTAAATCTCTACCATCCACCTAATCATATTAATAATTAAATAAAAAAGATTGGAATTCTTATTTCCAAAATAGAGACCTATCAATATAATTAACTAAATTATAATTTTATTTTAAATTATTATTATTTATTAAAAAAGAATTAATATATGAATTAAAGATATATACAATTAAAAAAAATTGTAACAAGATGATTAACCATGGAAACTCATTTATACTTTACCATGGATATTCTTAATTTGTAACTAGGCTTTGTTACAATACCTTGAACCAACAGCAAGGATTAATAATACCAGAAAAACCATAACTCACTCATATCACACATGTTCATATGTTATTTAAAAAAAATCAATTTAATTAAAAGAGAAGAAACGACATAACTACTTTTGAGATAAATCCCAACATTTCATTTGTGACTATTACTAAAAATATTCTAGAATATTTTGTGGAGGTTAAATGCCTACTATCTATTTATTTATTATTGATGATTCAATTAGAATTTTGGAAAGATTATTTCAAAATAAACACAATATTTATGAGAGTAATTATTTTTTTTCCTTTTATACTACATTTTGGTGATATATTTTTTGATGATTTAAACTATGTTTGTAAATATATAAACATATTCAGCTTCTTAAGAAAAAAAAAAATCTATGAAGCATTCAAATTCTGAAAATTACACGTGAAAATGACCATTTTAACAAATCTTCAATTTTTTTTTAACAAAATTGGCATGAGCAAAAATGTCTAATAGTTAAACCATGGAGTAGTCTAGTGAGGCGGAGGAATTGCACAGTGAAAAGTTGGTGGAATTCAGGCAAAAAAATTTCAAAAAATCTTGTAGAGGCAGTGTTTGAAACATGTTTTTGATGGTGGAAATAGATTCAGCACCATCAAAAACTTTTTTGCACTTAAAATTATAAATTTTGATAGCTTTTGCTTGGATTTACAAAAATCCATGCCTAAATTTTTCAAAATATGACCAAAATTTCCATAAAAGAAAACACTGCCAACAAATCCTCATTTTTTTTTTTAACAAAATTCACTTTAGCAAAAATGTCTATAGTCAAACCTACCCTCAATAATAATGATGTAACAGGACCTTTTATCATCAAGATGATTGTTGTACTCTACTCTACAGATAACACAGAGACGTACATAGCTCAGAACATCTTAAGTTTCAAATCACTGACCTACATGCATAAGATTTCAGAGAGCAGGTTGAATATAGAGTCCGTTCTTCTTTTCTAGGGCAAGAGTTAAGAGTTATCTATCATGCTGCGTGGTAGTGAATTGAATTATTTAGTTTGTTGAGTCGCAGTTAATGCTTTGCAAAAGTCATTTAACTTGTTTCAGCT
Source organism: Pinus tabuliformis (assembly GCA_031772625.1). Taxonomy (NCBI): domain Eukaryota; kingdom Viridiplantae; phylum Streptophyta; class Pinopsida; order Pinales; family Pinaceae; genus Pinus; species Pinus tabuliformis. The sequence goes on from CM062816.1 coordinate 2,026,511,692, forward strand.
AAACGTTATGTATATTATATATATTTATTTTTAATTACAGTTATATATTTATTTTTAAATAATCGACTTGCTTAAATTTGAAATTTAACCGTGAACATATACAGGGCCTACCATGGTGAACATACACAACCCCTCATCTACTGTTTACAGAATAATTTGGAAAATAATGGAGAGAAGATTCGGGATCTGAATGTCATCAGAATACGTAAGATTCACCGTGTTGGCTTCACACAAAAGTGTTGGGGCTTCACACGAAAGTTTTGGATGGATCATCTATTTCAAAGAAAAGTGGCGGCATAATTACAGAGAGCCGTAGGGTTTTGATGGGCCAATTAATACCCGATAAGATTTGACGGGAGAAAATCCTATCTTTTACGCTGTGATTGTAAGTTTGACCTTCCTGCCCATTGATATCCACACAAAAGTTGGCGGAAGGCTACGCAAAGCGTCGGCAGCCGCTTACCATAATTCATGCACATGCTCCACGAGCGAGCATTATCATACCGTAACGCTGCAGTGCGAGCAGTGCGTGGTATATAGTTCATTAGATTTTAAATAATGAGAATTACCGTAATCTAATTAGATTGTTTTTCGCTATAAAAGTTATGGAAATTTTAGGTATATTTTGATAAAATTTGGTAAGGATTTCTGTAAATCTAAAGTTCTGTTTTTGGCGGGTTTGTCTTGGAGTGCAGGAGTTAGTAATATGCTATTAGGTAATTTTCGGGCTAATTATGGTATTAACCTTATCCCAAGAGGTAATTTAATATTAGATTAGATTCTTTGCATTGATTTTTAATTCTTCTACCCCTTGTTATTTCCTTTAACTGATTTCCTATTTATTGAATTAATAAAGCCCCCTCTTAAACCTTATAAGTAATAACATGGTTAATTTTAATAAAAATTTTAGTAATAAATATTGATTGTTTAATGGATATAAATTACTAAATTAATTATAAGAGGTTTAAATGATTAACAAGAAATTATTAGAAATATATGATATAATATTGAGTTAATGGATATACTATTATTAATAAACATGTTCTTTAATTATGGTATTTACATAATAGTGATTTAACTAGAATACTATTTATAATATTAGAATTATAAATGATTAAGTAAATATAGATTAATTAATAAACTTAAATTAGGGTATGAACTTATTATGTTAATTTCGAATGGGCCATTACATTTAAGAATTAATTAAAATGATTTATTTTAGAAAAGATCTAGTTTACCATTGGACCCTTAAATTTAATAGTCATTATTAAATAAATACAAAGTTACCATTGTAACTATATTATAAGAATAATAGTAATTTAATACTATTTATTGTATTTAAATTATAATAATAAATATAGGATATAATTTATTAATGACCATTTTATTTGGTTTAACATTATTTAGTTTACCATAATTTATTAATGACCATTTTATCTAATTTACCATTGGACCCTTTGATTTAAACAATTACACAGAATAATACTATTTATTAGTATTTAAATAATTTGGGGATAATAATAAATATAGGTTATTTAATAAATATGAAGGTATAATGACCATTATATTTAAAACAATAAATTTATTATATTATTCAATTAACTAATAATAATGAATTATATGCTTCTATTAATAATAAAATCAGTGGTTTGACTTTGATCCTCAGGTCAAAATTAGCCGTTGCAATATAGCCGTTGGAGTCTCTGCACACTCTATTTAATCAAGCTTAGTTAGATCAGTTCTTCAACTTGTCCTGACGATGAACCACACTGGTTGGTTCGAAACGCGTCGACAAAAGATTGATTATGTGATTTTGCCGAAGATTATCTAGACATAAATTATAGTTGTTAAATTTTAAGATTTTAGGTGCTCTAGAAGTTTTTGGTGATATTGAATGTATTTCCACCATCAAAAATATGATTCAAAGGGTGCCTTTACAAAAAAATTCAATTTTTTTACCGGAATTCCAACAACTTTTAACCATATTCTAACTACTTTATATAGTCCTCTCACAGTGTTAAAAACCTATAGCAATCAGGATATTCCTCATAAAGAGGTGATTATTCAATTTGAATAGATTATTATATTGGATAAAATTTGAACTTTGTACATATAGATGGAATTTAGTCATTCTTGCTATTTTTCCTGGTTCTGGCTTCTTTTTTTTTTTCTTTTGGTAAAATGATCCAAACACAAAGGAGGGAGAGTTGCAGAAACTATCATAGTCAAGGGGTGTTTTAAATTCCTACCTTTTTTTTTTTCAAAAGGTGGAAAAACCTATCAAACTCAGTTTGTCAAACCAACAGTGAGGACAGCCATCTCTGGCTGCTATCCGCGAATGTCAGTTGACACATCACTGTTATCAAGGAAAACCACGCCACCTGAAATAACCCGCTGGTGGTCCGTAAGGGAGCAGGCTTTCACTCCTGCCAGATGCCTCTGGGTCTTGGGCCGTTAACCTGTTTCCTTACGTCCGAGGAAGACGAGCTCTTAGCCAAGCAGAAGCAGTTTTAGGGCATACTCCAGGCCCTTTTAAATTCCTACCTATATATACATATCATAATATTATATAAAATGATATCTAATTAACAACCATAAGTTATCATTTTACATGTGTAACTTTTTGAGTATATTTTCCAAAGCAGTTTTATTCCATATTTATGAAAACTTTTAAAATAGTAAATTTGAATGCAATGAGTGCTAAGTGAACTATTCAAAAATCATGAGAAATTAGTCAGTTACGACTACCTCTCATGGAAATGGTCATACGTTTGAATGACTTACTTAACGCAGTTGAATCCCAAAAAATGATATCGAATATAATGCACTGCGTAAATCCCCCATACTTAAATATTAAATTAATTTATATATTTAAAAAATATAATTTAAATAAATAAATAAATATTATTATATCAATCATAATTATATTAATAAAGGTTAATAATATTTATTGAAAAAATTTAAAACACTTAAATTATCATTTATAATTAATTAATTATCTTTTAAGCATGATTCAACCGGGGTACTTTCCAAAAGATAAATATTAAAAAAAAAAAAACAAAGCTTATTCAAACTATCACTTACAACTAATTAAACTCCTCTTTCCAAAAAAACAAAAAACATCTCAACTATCACTTACAACTGATTAAACTCCTTATTAAAAACAACTTCTACTTGTGATTCAAACTTACACTTGGCCTCCTTCCCAGAGGAGCTGAACATAATTTTAGTAATGTAGTGTTATTGAAGGCACACTTCTTAATAGTTGGATTTGAAATACGTTTTGATTAAGGAAATTTATATTAATGATGAAAAATGGTTATTATGAATTTATTATTTAATTTAAGTAGAGTAATTAAACAATATGCTTAATAAAGTAAAATAAATAAAAATATATAATTCAAAAAATAATATAAGATTATAGTTAATTACATAAAAATTAATTATTGTTTTAATAAAATGCTTAAAAATTGTATGTGATAAAAGGAAGAGATTAAAATATTTAATTTTTAATTTAATTAGAGGTAAACATTTTTTTTAGGTTTTATCGGTTTTAAGTGGATTATTAACTATATAAATGGTTCATATATTTATAACCAAAGGATTCAACCGTAGGTGGATGAAATAATTTGCCTGAAATTTGTTCGATTATTAACTATATAAATGGTTCATATAGTCATAACCAAATGATTCAACCTTCGGTGGATGAAATAATTTGCCTGAAATTTGTTCTCACTTTATTTAGACTTCATATGTATATAAGGAGCTAGTGGATTACTAACTATATAAATGGTTCATATAACTATAACTAAAGGATTCAACCCTCGGTGGATGAAATAATTTGCCTGAAACTTGTTCGATTATTAACTATATAAATGGTTCATACAGTCATAACCAAATGATTCAACCTTCGGTGGATGAAATAATTTGCCTGAAATTTATTCTCACTTTATTTAGACTTCATATGTATACAAGGAGCATAAAACCATTGCAAACACCCTCTCTATAGAGAGTATTATGATGGCTCGTGGGACATGGATGATCACAAAATCATTAAATGGACAAGCCTATGAATACTAACTACTACCATCAACCGTTCATAAAGGATAACACCACAATTTAATATCTCTTCTTTGCTCACTGTTTACATTATTAGCTCATTAACGGTGGACTATTTCCACAAATATTTTTTCTTGTTTTTTTTGAAAAATATGTCCTATGTCAACTTGCTTATAATATCATGGTTATGGAACTAATGCAAATATGAGGAATATTAGTACATATATTACAGAGGATATGGGAGAAAATTGACAACTAAGACACATAATGCATGGAAATTGTTTAGTATATGTAGGTTCTATGAATAAAAGTCACTTAAATAATCTAAACCATGGAAAACAGGAAACAAGGAGCTATTACCATGGTAATTTCCCATAGTATTGTGTTGACAACGTCTATTTGATCTTGTCAAATGAATATCAACAACATTACCAAGGGATTTTCCTATGGTATTGGCAAAGGAAAAATCTATATAAGGAAATGGAGATCAAGGATTTAAGTGTGCAAGTAATGGATTATTCATGTGTGATCTTCTTTGGAACAGGTGTGCACCAGGGAGCAAGGAGAAGGCTCAGTTCTGAAGATGTATTGAATATTTGCTTGATTTATTTTCTTATTATAGAATGTTTGAATTGTTAAATCTGTGGTTATAGTAAGGCTATGATTTGAATGTGTTTGCAAAGATCTGTGATTTTGATGGTGAAGTATGCAGAATGTGTGTTGTATTTGTAGAGATGATTTGATTCAGTGATTTAAGATCTGTACGCAGGTTTGCTTCTAGATAGTCACATAGATACGCAGATGTTTTCCATATTAGTCATCTATATATTATGAGATATGTTTTTCAGTACATTGAAATTTGTACGCAGGTGTTATACATGGTAAACACATAGATACGCAACTCTATTTTATGGAAGTTGTGTACATGTGCTAGGGTTTGCAATTTTTGCTTGGTGATGACAATTGATGATTTCTTTTGTATTTGTTGTTGTTTGTCAATGATGTTTTTCTCAGGGTGGTCTACGTATGGCAGTGTTGAATGGATTGATTTGGTTGTGGCTTGGTATATCGATCAATGATGATGTTTCATTATGATTGGGTATTCAACGAGTCAACATTGATATATCTATGATTAGTTGTTGTTGTGGCTTTGTATTTCAATTATTCAATGATTTATAAAGTGATTAAGATTGACAATGTTTTAGTATTCAGTGATTTGAGATATGTATGCAGGTGTTATGCACAGGAAGCGTGTATATATGTAGGTACGCTTCAAAACAATTGCATATATATTTTGAATTTATTTTTTATTAGGGTTTGCAATGACTGCACTTTGTTTCTGTGATAACTAACAATGTGATTAATCAGTGAACAGTTGAGTATTAGTTTGAATGGTTGATTGGTCTTGATTTGATCATTTATTAGTTGATTGGTAACTTGGGATTGGTTTAGTGATTTAGTTTCTTTAGTGATTCAGTTTATTGATGATTGGAATTCAATGGTGATTCAATGATTACATTCAGATTCTATGATTCAGTTTGGTGAATTGGTTGGGCTTATTGTTGGGGTGGGTCCAATTGGAAAATTTGATGAAAGGTGGCCTACAAGTTTTGATGTTTGTTTGAGACAAGTGGATCCATTATGAAATATTATGAAATGTGGTCCATAAGGAGATGAAGGTTGGAGCCTTTAGTGAGAGGGTAGGAGTTCCCTTCCAGTAAGAGATGATAAACGAGGTAAGGGGGTTGTAGCTCCCTTCTAGTGGGTGTTGGAGAATGAGTGGAGGTTGTAGCCTCCTGTAGGTAGTAGCCTGCATGTTGGTAAGAGTCTGCACCAGTACAATATGTAATGAGGATTTTCTTTATATAAAAAGAAAAAAGATAAAGACGACAACAATGGTGGTTTTCTCCCATATTGAGTTTCCACCTAAAATCTTTGTGTTCATATGTGTTGATGTGTTTCTTATGTGTCGCAATTTATCTATTCTTTATTGCATACTGAATGAATAGTGAACTAATAATGAAATGTTTAAGTTAAACATCTGATGGATTTTATGCAAATTAAGTAATCTGGATATACGCAGTTTGAATTCATTGAAGTCGTGTACACACGCAAATTGTATGAACAGTAGTAGCGTACATAATTATGAATGTGAAATTGAAAGTTAAAGTGAATTGAAAATACTGATTCACCCCCCAGTATTTTTCCTAACAATTAGCATCAAAGAAGGTCCATCATAAAAAGCTTGATCACTTAAAGGGAGATCTAAAGGGAGAAGCAAGTTGGAAGGAGTATTTTCCACAAAGGCACCTTTGTTTAATGGAGCTAACTTTATGTTTTGGAAGGTCAAGATGAGATCCTACAGACATTCAATAGGAGTTTATGTATGGGGAGTTGTTGAAGGAGGATATCAATACCCAAACTCCATTCCCATGAATATGGCAGGAAAGGAGTATGAGAAAAATGAAAAGATAGTAAATGTTATATTGGGAGGATTAGCAAAATCTGAGTTCGTGAAAGTCGTCTAGCTGAACATTGTTAAGGAAATATGGGACAAGCTTTTCCAAATCTATGAAGGTGACAATAAGGTAAAAAGTGCCAAACTTTAGTCATATAAAATACAATATGAATCTCTTAGAATGCATGATGATGAAAGCATTGCAAACTTTTTCCTTAGAGTAGATGAAATTGTTAACACAATGAGGGGTCTTGGTGACAAGATTGAGGATTTTCCTGTTATTGAAAATATTTTGAGATCACTAACCCCAAAGTTCAATGCCAAAGTCTCTAGCATTGAAGAAATGCAGGATTTGAAGAGTCTTTCCCTTGAATAATTGTTGGGCCTTACTTTTGCACCCTTTTCCACACCCTATCCTACTATTTTTACTATCATTTATCCTACTTTACTCCTTTTTGAAACCATAAAATCACTCCACACTCACGAAACCGTGTTACTTTACAGTGGAGGTGAGAATTACTAATAAGGACTATTTTTGTATATCTTTGTTTGGTTTAGGTGGATGTTAAATAAATTTATGTTCTTGACTTAATTGACTAATCTATAAATGGACTCTTAAATATAGGGGAGACACTTGACTATGTGGACAGGTCATCGGAGGTCCAGCACCAATCAAGCGAATACATCAAGAAACCATTTTTGGAGCAGCTATTTTGTACTCAATTCGATACTTAAATCGGTACTCTATTTCAGGCTCGGTTCCAGGTAACCAATCAACTGTCAGCATCCCGAAGATAGTTCATTTATTTCATAAGCATAGTGTTGATTTCCTTGACCCAAATTTAGTGTCACGAATGGAATAGTTCAGTTATGATCCACTGAAGTGATCCTAGGGATTTATCCTAGCTTAAATTAGCTTAGATCAGAGATGTATTTTCTTTCTTTGGTCATGTTGTTGTAACCATTTGTAGGCCTGAGTTCTTTAAAAATGCCCAGTGTTTGTATGAGAGGTTACACACAAATACACACATAGACTTAACCAGTGACAAGGAGATTATGACACAATATCATTTGACTCTGTTTTGAAACTCTCAGACTTACGTTTTATTAAATGATTTTAATATAATTGTCTTAGCTTCTATTCATATCTGAGAATTTGTGTGTCCTTAATTTGTGAATTGAATTAAGCTATACTTTTTCTAGGTTGTGGCAAGGGCCCACAACAAACCTCGATTGAGTCCTGTAATAGTTCTCGTTAAGTAGGAGGCGTGTTTCAAATTCATTAATCAGAATTGTACTTAAATATTCATTATTTTCGTTGATTATTTCTAGAATTCTCGTACTTAGAATTGTACTTAAGTTTCCTTTAATGATTTCGAAGATCTGAGTTGAGATAGCTAGTGTAATGTTTATTGATTTTTTGCAAGCTTGAGGATAATTATTATAAGTATACTCTGCATTTATTAACTTCTTCGATTACTCTCACAATCTCATGAACGTGAAGAAGGTGGTTTTGGTTTATAACAGATTTTTGAGAAATGAATTCTTATATTTTAGATTGAATCCCCTATTTTGAATGGAAGAATTTTAATCACTTGCGAATCTATATAGTGTTGGCATGAGACTCTTGTAGCTTGTGCTCAGTTTGAATGCTCGTAATTGATTAGGAACAATGTGTCATTCTTTAGTGTAAATCGTGTGTTAATGCTTGGAGAATTGCATGTCATTTACAGTGTGTTGGTTACTCAATTTACTGCGTGATGATTATTTGAGTTGTAGTGTAATGATCATTTGAATAGATAGCTTGTCATCTATTTGATTTTGTAGCAAGCCTTGATTTAGATTTATTTCTGTTCATTGTTAGATAAATCGAAGTTGTGTGTTATTTAATTGCTCAGATTGATTTCAAGTTAGGAAGCCATAAGTTATGTGTTCAAATGCTTAGTTCACTTTGAATGAAATGGTACATAGGAAGTAGTTTGAGTTATTTTGCAAGGCATTGTTGAGTTTACTTTAGATTTGTAGCACCCTGGGGATTAGTTTTGCATAATGGCTTTTGAATGAAGTAGTTGTTAAATATATTTGAAAACATAACTTGTGATAGTTTCTAATCTTATTTTTGGATAATGTACCATAATTGAGAATAATTTGAGTTGTGCACATAAAATGGGTTTCATTATTAGTAATTCAGATTGTATAATGAAATAGGTTTCTTCACTTCAACAATTCATGGTGTGATTGTTAGAAACATGATTTGAGTATTTCATACTTAATTTTGTACTAAATTTGCATAGGGTAAGTTTAGATTTAAACCATAATGCATTGCAACTCAAATTTTACGAATCTCAGTTGACAATTTAAATTTATGGAATTCAAAGACATATAAAATCGTTAACATTTTTGGTGCCATTGTCGGGGTGTTACAAATAGTCCAGGTAATATTTCTTTAAAGATTTATGCCTCATAAGGATTTTGCAGGGAAATCAGAAGGCAAAGAGTGTAAGTTAAGACATGAGTGAGGAGCCATGCATCCACTATGGTGGGGTTTCTCCAAAGTCTAGTGTTGAGAAATGGCAACAATAAATTCCAGTTTAATTTGTCCTTGAATTAAACTAAGAATTAAAATCTAATTCTGTTCTCATCAGAACTTGTAAATAGTTAATTAAGTTTAATTAACATAATTATCTTATGAATTTCAAGTTGGAAGTCTTTCTGAAGTCATGTATATGTTGTCCCTATATTATAGGGGTACAGGATGAGTTAAGTATGAGTTTTAATTAGTTAACTCATTTTACTGAGTTAAGTCCAGTTAAATTAGTTCCAAATTGTTTGAGGAACTAATAGTGAGTTAACAGTTAGTTGGTGCACTAATGCATTAACTAGTGCTACTCCAGTTAACTAAAGATTCCCTCATCAGAAACTCATGCATGTTGATTCTAAGAAAGACCCGGTTGAGACTAGAGTGCAGGGACAATGTACTATCAGTTGTAAGATTTATTGAGTTGTATAGATCATGCATGCAATCAGGAACTGAACCTTGAAGGGATTGTGCAATTTTGGATGCACTGGCCTCCCATTAATATGGGATGATCATCCATAGGAATTGCACAAGGAAATAGGGACTTGGAGATTTGTAGAATTGGGTAAGTGTTGGCCAAGAGTTTGCTTGTGAGTTGGAGATTGATTTTATTGAGTGTTGGGATTATTCTTGTGAGAATAAGCATTGTATTATCATCTTGTATTTTTGATATATGCAATACAAATAGTGGGGTTGTGAGCTGTGGATTTCCCTTGATACTTATTATGTTATGTGTATTTGATTATCTTCCTCTTGTCGATTATTGTTTTCATCGATCTATTGGCTTCCGCTGGTTGATAGTAGAAGTAGCTTCTTGTCTCTTACTTTAGTACATTGCATGAGCTTGTGAATTTATAGAATTTTCTACATGGTTTCAGAGCCGAAAAAAATATACTAGAGGAGATTTCGAAGTTTTGAGTTTAGGGTTACAGGGGAAATTCAAATTTGCATTTCATACCTAAGGATTGGCTGATGGCATTCTACGGTTTGCGTCTAGAGTATGCCTTGGAAGGAAGCTCAAATTTTATAGCCTGGAGGGATAGGATGGAGGTTGTGCTAGAAAATAATGGCTTGAAGGAATTCATTGATCAAGAATTCCCCAAGCCAACAACATTGGATGCACAAAATCTGGACGAATGGAAGAAGTGTGTGGTGATGCAAGGTGGATAATCCTTGAGGGAGTTCGAGCACACATTGTCTCGAGTCTCCATGGAAAGGAAAATCCACATGATATGTGGAAAACATTGAAGGATTTGTATCATAACATCAGTGACCAAAGGACATTTGCACTGAAGGTCAAACTTTGAAAAATTAAAATGGAGAAAGGCGAGATTATTTCCAAATACTTGACAAAGTTCACTCAATGTCGTGATGAACTTGGAAGTGTTTGAATCACGGTCACTAAGGAAGATATGGTGAGTCTTTCTCTTATAGGACTCCCAAAGAGTTGGCATAGTTATTAGGACTCTGTTAATGGTCGGGAGAAGCTTCCAAATTGGGAACAACTGTGGTCGGATTTGAAGCAGGAGGAGATCAGGAGGAATACCAGGGATGGCTCTTCATCAAAGACTGATGATGAAGAGAACTGTGCCTTAGCGATTAAGGTGAAGAAAGGGAAACTTGGGAAAGCTTCCCATTCCAAATCATATTCTTATCACAGAGGTAAGAAGAAAGACATGACAAAATTTAAATGCTTTCATTGTCTTGAGTTGGGCCATTCTGCTACAAATGTTCCACTTAAGAATTCCAAGAAGAAGTCCTCAGGAGGAGCAGCAGGTGAGGCTTTGGCCTCTCAATTCGAATTGGAATTTTCCGTCATTGCATGCATGGTGTCATCAATGATAGGAAGTATATGGTACTTAGACAATGGAGCTTCACTCCACATGACTGGTGACAAATAGTTATTCAGTGACCTAGAGGAGAAAGATCTCCAAATGCATATCAAGATGGGAAATGACGGGAAGTATAATGTTACTAGATTGGACATGATTACTTTTCAGAGGGAGCATGGGGATCCAGTCACCTTGAAGAATGTTATGTGTGTGCCTGGGATGAAGAAGAACTTGGTATCCATTTCCGGGCTTGAGGATAGAGGCTATGATGTGATCTTCTCGAAAGGAAAGGCATTTCTTAGACACATAGCCATGGGTCAAGTAAAGAAGATATGGATTCAGGTGAAGAATCTCTATAAGTTGGAGGTAGATGAGTGTGATGCTTTGAGCTCAAAAGCAGAAAGGGTGTAGAGACGAGACGTTGGCGAGTTGTGGCATAGGTGATTGCGCCACTTGCATCATGGGGCTTTGAAAATATTGCAGCAAATCTCTATTGGTCTTACAAAAGGTACGCTTGAGAAAGTTGATACATGCAAAGGGTGTACTTTGGGAAAATACACCAAGTATTCCTTTCACAACAAAGACAATTGAGTAGAGCCTATTCTAGAGAGAGTCCATTCAGATGTGAGTGGACCATTCTCAACAGCATCCACCAACAAACACAGGTATTATGTTATATTTGTTGATGACTATTCTCGTGAATGTTGGGTATTTTTCATGCAGAAAAAGGATCAAACTTTCACAAAGTTTTGTGAGTTGAAATAATTGGTTGAGAAAGAGTCAGGCAAGAAGGTTAAAGCTCTACAGAGTGATAACGGTGGTGATTATGTATCAAATGATTTTAAGAACTTTTATGGAGCAAAAGGGATTAAATAGGAGTTGACAACACCCCATAACCCTCAACAAAATGGGGTGCCTGAGACAAAGAAAATAAGCATAGTAGGGGTAGCGAGGGAAATGTTGCATGATCAAGGCCTACCACTACACTTGTGGGCTAAGGCATGCAATGCAATAGTTTATGTTCAGAACCGTAGCACACATTGTATACTTAAGATGAGGAAAACAGAGGAGGCTTATTCTGGTAAGAGGCTAGATGTTGATCACGTCAAGACATTTGGGTCATCGGTATATTTCCATGTGACCAAAGATGCACAAAAGAAGCTTGAGCCAACAAAAAAGTTGGGGATATTTGTGGGGTACATAGATACACCTCACAAATATTGGGTGTACATGCCGACCAGTCAGATGAAAGTGATTCACATGGATATCAGATTCAATGAGGAGAAGGCCATGCAAGTTTCCATTAAGAGGGAGCTTGAGCTACATGCAGATGAGGAGCTTTTAGCTCCTAAGGTTGAGGAGCATCAAATTGATGTGGAGCAGCCACATGTAGAGGATCCGAGAGTGGAGACATCCACTCAGACAGAGTCTTGCAGAGAGGGAAGAAAACACACCAGAGAGGCTGATAGATTGTTTGATGATGCATAGGAGAATGTGGAAGCACCTAGTTTTCAGCGCAGGCATAGGAGGTCACCTGAGAGGTACATTGGATACATGACTCTTATGGGCGAATGTGTTGTGACATAGCCATCTTCATTTAAGGAAGCAGTGCAATAGCCGGTTTGGGTTGATGCCATGGTGGAGGAGTATGACTCCATAGTTTGTAACAGTGTTTTGGATGTGGTCCCGAGTCTAGAGGACAAGTTAGCAGTGAGCTACCATTAGATTTATAAATATAAATTATAGTTGTTAAATTTTAAGATTTTAGGTGTCTTAGAAGTCTTTGATGGTATTGAATCTATTTCCACCATAAAAACATGATTCAAACAATGCCTTTACAAAAAAAATTCAATTTTTTTACCCGAATTCCAACAACTTTTAACTAGATTCCAACAACTTTATATAGTCCTCTCACAGTGTTAAAGACCTATAGCAATCAGGATATTCCTCATTAGGAGGTGATTATTCAGTTTGAATAGATTATTATATTGGATAAAATTTGAACTTTGTACATATAGATGGAATTTAATCAATCTTGTTATTTTTCCTGGTTTTTTTCTGTGGTAAATGATCCAAACACATAAGAGGGAGAGTTGCAGAAACTATCATAGTTAAAGGGTGTTTTAAATTCCTACCTATATATACATATCATAATATTATATAAAATGATATCTAATTAACAACCATAAGTTATCATTTTACATTTGTAACTTTTTGAGTATATTTTTCAAAGCAGTTTTATTCCATATTTATGAGAACTTTTAAATAGTAAGTTTGAATTATTATATTTATATAATTAAAATAATTTGCAAATTTTGAAAATATTAAATTAATTTATATATTTAAAAAATATAATTTAAATAAATAAATATTATTATATCAATCATAATTATATTAATAAAGGTTAATAATATTTATTGAAAAAATTTAAAACACTTAAATTATCATTTATAATTAATTAATTTTTTTTAAGCATGATTCAAGCTTGGTACTTTCCAAAATGTAAATATTAAAAAAAAAAAACACAAAACTTATTCAAAGTATCACTCACAACTAATTAAACTCCTCTTTCCAATAAAACAAAAAACATCTAAGCTATCACTTACAACTCATTAAACTCCTAATTAAAAACAACTCCTAGTTGTGATTCAAACTTACACTTGGCCTCCTTCCCAAAGGAGTTGAACATAATTTTAGTAATGTAGTGTTATTGAAGGCACACTTGTTGGATTTGAAATACATTTTGATTAAGAAAATTTATATTAATGATGAAAAATGGTTATTAATAATTTATTATTTAATTTACGCAGAGTAATTAAATAATATGTTTAATAAAGTAAAATAAATAAAAATATATAATTTAAAAAATAATATGAGATTATGGTTAATTATTGTTTTAATAAATGCGTAAAAATTGTATGTGATAAGATGAAGAAATTAAAATTTTTAATTTTTAATTTAATTAGAGGTGAATATTTTTTTTTGGTTTTACCGGTTCTAAGTGGATTATTAACTATATAAATGGTTCATATAATTATAACCAAAGGATTCAACCCTCGGTGGATGAAATAATTTGCTTGAAATTTGTTCGATTATTAACTATATAAATGGTTCATACAGTCATAACCAAATGATTCAACCCTTGGTGGATGAAATAATTTGCTTGAAATTTGTTCTCACTTTATTTTCGACTTCGACTTCATATGTATACAAGGAGCATAAAACCATTGCAAACACCCTCTCTATGGAGAGTATTATGATGGCTCGTGGGACATGGATGATCACAAAATCATTAAATGGACGAGCCTATGAATACTAACTACTACCATCGACCATTCATAGAGGATAACAACACAATTTAATCTCTCTTCTTTGCTTATTGTTTACATTATCACCTCATTAACGGTAGACTATTTCCACAAATATATATATATCTATATATATATATATATATATATATATATATATATATATATATATATATATAGTGAAAAATATGTCCTATGTCAACTTGCTTATAATATCATGGTTATAGAACTAATGCAAATCTGGGGAATATTAGTACATATATTACAAAGGATATGGGAGAAAATTGACAACTAAGACACATAATGCATGGAAATTGTGAAGTATATGTAGGTTCTATGAATAAAAGTCATGTAAATAATCTAAACCATGGAAAACAGGAAACAAGGAGCTATTACCGTGGTAATTTCCCATAGTATTGTGTCGACAACGTCTAATTGATCTTTTCAAATGAATACCTACAACATTACCAAGGGATTTTCCTATGGTATTGACAAAGGAAAATTCTATATAAGGAAATGGAGATCAAGGATTTAAGTGTGCAAGTAATGGATTATTCATGTGTGATCTTATTTGGAACAGGCTCAGTTCTAAAGATGTATTGAATATATGCTTGATTTATTTGCTTATTGCAGAATGTTTGAATTGTTAAATCTGTGGTTATAGTAGGGCTATGATCTGAATGTGTTTGCAGAGATCTGTGATTTTGATGGTGAAGTATGTAGAATGTGTGCTGTATTTGCAGAGATGATTTGATTCAGTGATTTAAGATCTGTACACAGGTTTGCTTCTAGATAGTCACATAGATACACATATGTTTTCCATATTAGTCATCTATATATTATGAGATATGTTTTTCAGTACATTGAAATTTGTACGTGGGTGTTATACATGGTAAACACATACATACGTAGATTTATTTTATGGAAGTTGTGTATATATGCTAGGGTTTGCAATTTCTACTTGGTGATGACAATTGATGATGTCTATTGTATTTGTTGTTGTCTGTCAATAATGTTTTTATCAAGATGGTCTATGTCTGGCAGTGTTGAATGGATTGATTTGGTTGTGGCTTGGTATATTGATCAATGATGATGTTTCATTATGATTGGGTATTCAATGAGTCAGCGTTGATATATCTATGATTAGTTGTTGTTTTGGCTTTGTATTTCAATTATTCAATGATTTATAAAGTGATTCAGTTTGACAATGTTTTAGTATTCAGTGATTTGAGATATGTATGCAGGTGTTATGCACAGGAAGCGTGTATATACGCAGGTATGCTTCAAAACAATTGCATATATATTTTGAATTTATTTTTTATTAGGGTTTGCAATGACTGCACTTTGTTTCTGTGATAACTAACAGTGTGATTAATCAGTTAATGGTTGAGTATTTGTTTGAATGGTTGATTGGTCTTGATTTGATCATTTATTAGTTGATTGGTAACTTGGGATTGGTTTAGTGATTTAGTTTCTTTAGTGATTCAGTTTATTGATGATTGGAATTCAATGGTGATTCAACGATTACATTCAGATTCTGTGATTCAGTTTGGTGAATTGGTTGGGCTTATTGTTGGGGTGGGTCCAATTTGAAAATTTGATGGAAGGTGGCCTACAAGTTTTGATGTTTGTTTGAGACAAGTGGATCCATTATGAAATATTATGAAATGTGGTCCATAAGGAGATGTGGGTTGGAGCCTTTAGTGAGAGGGTAGGAGTTCCCTTCCAGTAAGAGATGATAAACGAGGTAAGGGGGTTGTAGCTCCCTTCTAGTGGGTGTTGGAGAATGAGTGGAGGTTGTAGCCTCCTGTAGGTAGTAGCCTGCATGTTGGTAAGAGTCTGCACCAGTACAATATGTAATGAGGATTTTCTTTATATAAAAAGAAAAAAGATAGAGATGACAACAATGGTGGTTTTCTTCCATATTGGGTTTCCACCTAAAATATCGGTGTTCATATGTGTTGCTGTGTTTCTTATATGTTGCAATTTATCTATTCCTTACTGCATACTAAATGAATAATGAACTAATAATGAAATGATTAAGTTAAACATCTGATGGATTTTATGCAAATTAATTAATTTGGATATACGCGGTTTGAATTCATTGAAGTTGTGTACACATGCAAATTGTATGAATAATAGTAGCATACATAATTATGAATGTGAAATTGAATTGAAAATACTGATTCACCCCCTCAGTATTTTTCCTAACAATTGGCATCAAAGAAGGTCCATCATAAGAAGCTTGATCGCCTAAAGGGAGATCTAAAGGGAGAAGCAAGTTGGAAGGAGTATTTTCCACAAAGGCATGTTTGTTTAATGGAGCTAACTTTATGTTTTGGAAGGTCAAGATGAGATCCTACTTACATTCACTAGGAGTTTATGTATGGGGAGTTGTTGAAGGAGGATATCAATACCCAAACTCCATTCCCATGAATATGGTAGGAAAGGAGTATGAGAAAAATGAAAAGGCAGTAAATGTTATATTGGGAGGATTAGCAAAATTTGAGTTCGTGAAAGTCGTCTAGCTGAACATTGAGTAGGAGGTGTGTTTCAAATTCATTAACCAGAATTGTACTTAAATATTCATTATTTTCATTGATGATTTCTAGAATTCTCGTACTTAGAATTGTACTTAAGTTTCCTTTAATGCTTTCGAAGATCTGAGTTGAGATAGCTAGTGTAATGTTTATTGATTTTTTGCAAGCTTGAGGATAATTATTATAAGTATACTATGCATTTATTAACTTCTTCGATTACTCTGACGATCTCGTGAACGTGACGAAGAAGGTTTCAGTTTATAATGGATTTCTGAGAAATGAATTCTTATATTTTAGATTGAATCCCCTATTTTGAATGGAAGAGTTTTAATCGCTTGCGGATCTATATACTGTTGGCATGAGACTCTTGTAGCTTGTGCTTAGTTTGAATGCTCATAATTGATTGGGAACAATGTGTCATTCTTTAGTGTAAATCGTGTGTTAATGCTTGGAGAATTGCATGCCATTCACAGTGTGTTGGTTAGTCAATTTACTGCGTGATGATTATTTGAGTTGTAGTGTAATGATCATTTGAATAGATAGCTTATCATTTATTTGATTTTGTAGCAAGCGTTGATTTAGATTTATTTCTGTTCATTGTTAGATAAATCAAAGTTGTGTGTTATTTAATTGCTCAGATTGATTTCAAGTTAGGAAGCCATAAGTTATGTGTTCAAATGCTTAGTTCACTTTGAATGAAATGGTACATAGGAAGTAGTTTGAGTTATTTTGCAAGGCATTGTTGAGTTTACTTTTGATTTGTAGCACCCTGGGGATTAGTTTTGCATAATGGTTTTTGAATGAAGTAGTTGTTAGATAGATTTGAGAACATAGCTTGTGATAGTTTCCAATCTTATTTTTGGATGATTTTTTGAGTTAGATGTGCCATAATTGAGAATAATTTGAGTTGTGAACATAAAATAGATTTCATTATTAGTAATTCAGATTGTATAATGAAATAGGTTTCTTCACTTCAGCAATTCATGGTGTAAGTTTAAATCTAAAACATAATGCATTACAACTCAAACTTTACGAACCTCAATTGACAATTTAAATTTATGGAATTCAACTACATATAAAATCCTTACCATTTTTGGCGCTGTTGTCGAGGTGTTGCAAACAGTCCAGGTAATATTTCTTTAAAGATTTATGTATCGTAAGGATTTTGCAGGGAAATCAGAAGGTAAAGAGTGTATGGTAAGACATGAGTGAAGAGCCATGCATCCACTATGGTGGGGTTTCTCCAAAGTCTGGTGTTGAGAAATGGCAACAATAAATTCCAGTTTAATTTGTCCTTGAATTAAACTAAGAATTAAAATCTAATTCTATTCTCATCGGAACTTGTAAATAGTTAATTAAGTTTAATTAACTTAATTATCTTATGAATTTCGAGTTGGAAGTCTTTCTAAAGTCATGTATATGTTTTCCCTATATTATAGGGGTATAGGATGAGTTAAGTATGAGTTGTAATTAGTTAACTTAGTTTACTGAGTTAAGTCCAGTTAAATTAGTTCCAAACTGTTTGAGGAACTAATAGTGAGTTAATAGTCAGTTGGTGCACTAATGCATTAACTAGTGCTACTCTAGTTAACTGAAGATTCCCTCATCAAAAACTCATGCATGTTTATTCTAAGAAATACCCGGTTGAGACTAGAGTGCAGGGACAATGTATTATCAGTTGTAAGATTTATTGAGTTGTATAGATCATGCATGCAATCAGGAACTGAACCTTGAAGGGATTGTGCAGTTTTGGATCCACTGGCCTCCCATTAATATGGGATGATCATCCATAGGAATTGCACAAGGAAATAGGGACTTGGAGAGTTGTAGAATTGGCGAAGTGTTGGCCAAGAGTTTGCTTGGGAGTTGGAGATTTATTTTACTGAGTGTTGGGATTGTTCTTGTGAGAATAAGCATTGTATTATCATCTTGTATTTCTTATATATACAATACAGATAGTGGGGTTTTGAGCTGTGGAGTTCCCCAGATACTTATTATGTTATGTGTATCTGATTATCTTCCTCTTGTTGATTATTGTTTTCATCGATCTATTGGCTTCCATTGGTTGATAGTAGAAGTAGCTTCTTGTCTCTTGCTTTAGTACATGGCATGAGCTTGTGAATCTATAGAATTTTCTCCATGGTATTGGAGCCGAAAACAATATACTAGAGGAGATTTCGAAGTTTTGAGTTCAGGTTTACAGGTGAAATTCGAATTTGCATTTCATACCTTAGGATCGGCTGATGGCATTCTACGGTTTGCGTCTCGAGTATGCCTTAGAAGGAAGCTCAAATTTTATAGCCTAGAGAGATAGGATGGAGGTTGTGCTAGAAGATAATGGCTTGAAGGAATTCATTGATCAAGAATTCCCCAAGCCAACAACATCGGATGCACAAAATCTGGATGAATGGAAGAAGTGTGTGGCGATGCAAGGTGGATAATCCTTGAGGGAGTTCGAGACCACATTGTCTCGAGTCTCCATGTAAAGGAAAATCTGCATGCTATGTGGAAAACATTGAAGGATTTGTATCAAAACATCAGTGACCAAAGGAAATTTGCACTGAAGGTCAAACTTTGAAAAATCAAAATGGAGAAAGGCGAGACTATTTCCAAATACTTGACCAAGTTCACTCAATGTTGTGATGAACTTGGAAGTGTTGGAATCAAGGTTTTTGAGGAAGATATGGTGAGTCTTTCTATTCTAGGACTCCCAAAGAGTTGGCATAGTTATCAGGACTCTGTCAATGGTCAGGAGAAGCTTCCAGATTGGGAACAACTGTGGTCGGATTTGAAGCAGGAGGAGATCGGGAGGAACACCAAGGATGGCTCTTCATCAAAGACTGATGATGAAGAGAACTGTGCCTTAGCGATTAAGGCGAAGAAAGGGAAAGGGAATGCTTCCCATTCCAAATCATATTCTTATCATGGAGGTAAGAAGAAAGACATGACAAAATTTAAATGCTTTCATTGTCCTGTGTTGGGCCATTTTGCTACAAATTGTCCACTTAAGAATTCCAAGAAGAAGTCCTCAGGAGGAGTGGTAGGTGAGGCTTTGGCCTCTCAATTCGAATTGGACTTTTCCCTCATTGTATGCATGGTGTCATCAATGATGGGAAGTATATGGTACTTCGACAGTGGAGATTCACTCCACAGGATTGGTGACAAAGAGTTATTTAGTGACCTGGAGGAGAAAGATCTCCAGATGCATATTGAGATGGGTGATGATGGGAAGTATAGTGTTACTGGATTGGGCATGGTTACTTTTCAGAGGGAGCATGGGGCTCCACACACCTTGAAGAATGTTATGTGTGTGCCTGGGATGAAGAAGAACTTGGTATCCATTTCCAAGCTTGAGGGTAGAGGCTATGATGTGATCTTCTTGAAAGGAAAGGCATTTCTTAGATACATAGCCGTGGGTCAAGTAAAGAAGACATGGATTTAGGTGAAGAATCTCTATAAATTGGAGGTAGATGAGTGTGATGCTTTGAGCTCAAAAGCAGAAAGGGTGTAGAGATGAGACGTTGGCGAGTTGTGGCATAGGCAATTGGGTCACTTGCATCATGGTGCTTTGAAGATATTGCAGCAAATCTCTACTGGTCTTCCAAAAGGTACGCTTGAGAAAGTTGATACATGCAAGGGGTGTACTTTGGGAAAATACACCAAGTCTTCCTTTCACGACAAAGATAGTCGAGCAGAGCCTATTCTAGAGAGAGTCCATTTAGATGTGAGTGGACCATTCTTGACAACATCCACTACCAAACACAGGTATTATGTTATATTTGTTGATGACTATTCTCGTAAATGTTGGATATTTTTCATGTAGAAAGAGGATCAAACTTTCACAAAGTTTTGTGAGTTGAAATAATTGGTTGAGAAAGAGTCAGGCAAGAAGGTTAAAGCTCTACGAAGTGATAATGGTGGTGAGTATGTCTCAAATGATTTTAAGAACTTTTGTGCAGCGAAAGGGATTAAATGGGAATTGACAACACCCCATAACCCTCAGCAAAATGGGGTGTTTGAGAGGAAGAACATAAGCATAGTGGGGGTAGCGAGGGAAATGTTGCATGATCAGGGCCTACCACTACACTTGTGGGCTAAGGCATGCAATGCAACAGTTTATGTTCAGAACAGTAGCCCACATCGTATACATAAGATGAGGAAAGTAAAGGAGGCTTATTCTGGTAAGAGGCTAGATGTTGATCACGTCAAGACTTTTGGGTCATCGATATATTTCCACGTGACCAAAGATGCACGAAAGAAGCTTGAGCTGACAATAGAGTTAGGGATATTTGTGGGGTACATTGATACACCTCACAAATATCGGGTGTACATATCGACCAGTCAGATGATAGTGATTCACATGGATGTTAGATTTGATGAGGAGAAGGCCATGTGAGTTTCCATTGAGAGGGGGCTTGAGCTACATGCGGATGAGGAGCTTTTAGCTCCTAAGGTTGAGGAGCCTCATATTGATGTGGAGCAGCCACATGTAGAGGATCTGAGAGTGGAGACATCCACTCAGACAAAGTCTTGCAGAGAGGGAAGAAAGCACACCAAAGAGGCTGACAGATTGTTGGATGATGCACGGGAGAATTTGGAAGCACCAAATTCTCAGTGCAGGCATAGGAGGTCACCTGGGAGGTACACTGGATAGATGGATCTTATGGGCGAATGTGTTGTGACATAGCCATCTTCATTTAAGGAAGTAGTGCAATAGTCAGTTTGGGTTGATGCCATGGTGGAGGGGTATGACTCCCTAGTTCATAATAGTGTTTGGGATGTGGTCCCGAGACTAGAGGACAAGTCAATGGTGAGCTCCCATTAGATTTACAAGGTAAAGCAAGCTACAGATGGTAGTGTGGAGAAGCATAAGGCTAGATTTGTGGCCCGTGGCTTTTCATAGGTAGAGGGGATTGACTATGATGAGACCTTTTCTCTTGTTGCAAGGTACTCGTCAATCCGATCTATATTTGCACTATCAGCATAGATGGGTTGGAAGATCCATCAGATGGATGTGAAGACAACCTTCCTTAATGGCATGATTGAGGAAGAGGTGTACATAGAGCAGCCTGAAGGTTTTGAAACCTTTGATCGTGAGTCACATGTGTGCCAGCTCAAGAGAGCGTTGTATGGGCTGAAGAAAGCACCTCGTGCTTGGTACACCAAGATAGATAGCTACTTCACTGGGTTGGGCTTCACAAAGAGTGAAGTGGATGTGAACCTGTACCACATAGTGGTGGAAGGTAAATTGTTGATCATTGTACTTTATGTTGATGATCTCATACTGATAGGTGATGATCAACTGATCAAATCTTGCAAGGAGGACCTTGCAAGAGAGTTTGAGATGAAGGACATGGGGTTCATGCATTACTTTCTTGGCATGGAGGTATGGCAGGGAGATGGGGAGTTGTTTGTGTCTCAAGGAAAGTATGCCAACAAGATACTCAGGAGATTCCGCATGGAGAGAAGAAAACCCATGGAGACTCCTCTTGTAGGTAACTGGAGGAAGGAGGATGCTACTTCATGGGAAGTAGTGGAAGCTATTGTTTATAGGCAGCTTGTGGGTTCACTCATGTACTTGGTGAACACACTACCGAATATGTGCTATGTAGTTAACCAACTTAGTCACGTGATGGTTAGGCCTACCAAGCTGTATTGGAAGGTTGAAAAGCATGTGTTGAGATACCTCGAGGGAACTTCTTGTTGGGTTGTGCTATATTATTTCCGCGACTAGCCCATGTAGGTAATCGGGGGGTTAGAAGGGGAGTGGAGCCCCCCCTTCATTGCGCTGATTGCAACCCTGTATAGAAATTACCTGCATATGAATTCTAAAACACAGAAAATAAACAATGCGAGAGCATAACACATAAAACACATATACACAGAGATTTTCCCCTGGATCCCAAAACCGGGACTACTAGCTTGATTTTTTATTGTGTTCCTTTCAATGTTACAATACATATTTATACATGCTGAAGCGTCCAATACCATGGACCAAAAACCATCGTGTCCAAAACCATGTGCAAAAAACATGCACAAAACCATAGGTACATCTGCCCAACCTAATATAGGGTCCAAAAACAAAATTTTCTGGGGCACTGCCCCAGACCCCATAGAGTGGGGTTACTTGCACCCCTCAAACCCCCTGTGACTCCCCCTGCTACGCAATCAGCGCAACAAAGGGGGCACTCTGCCCCCCCTTCTAACCCCTTGGTTAACTACATAGGCTAGTCGTGGAAAGAATATAACACAACCCAACATTCTCCCACTTGTTGTTTTCTTTCCATAGGGGGCCATAAGAGAGCTTAGTCATTTATCCAACCCTGCAACACCCATTTTTTCTCTATACCAAGAGAATTTCTTAGAGCTCATAGATTTTGTCAATGCATCTGCTTTATTCTTCAAAGTGTCCACCTTTACCAGCAACACCTTTTTGTCTTCTATCATATCCCTCACAAAGTGATATTGAACATCAATGTGCTTTGTATTTGAATGATATGCAGGGTTATTTGCCAAGAATATTGCACTTTGGCTGTCACAGTCTATCCTTATAGCTCCCTGTACTAACCCCATACTGGAACACAATCTCTGCAGTTGATAGTGCCACTACAGATTTTTTCTTACTCATCCAACTGACTGCACCTCCAAATAGGTTAAACACATACCCACTTGTAGATCTTCTCTGATCTAGATCTCCAGCCTAGTCTGCATCAAAAAAGCCATGAATATCCAACACTCTGTCCAATCCTGGTCTTCCTTGGTAGCACAAACCATAATCACTAGTTCCACACAAATACCTGAAAAACCGCTTCACTATTGTCCAGTTCTCCTTCCCTGGTTTTGACATAAGCCTGCTCAATATTCCTACTGCATGTGCAATGTCTGGTCTAGTACATACCATCACATACATCAGGCTACTGACTACATTTACACATGGAACACGGGACATATCCTCTTCCTCTTCTTATGTCTTGGGACACTGTTCAATAGATAAGTTTACACCTACAGGAATAGGAACCTTCACCGGTTTACTATCCTACATATTAAACCTTTGCAATATTGTCTCGACATACTTCCTCTAGTTTAACCAAAGCTTCCTCTTTTTCCGATCTCTTTTAATTTCCATGCCCAAAATATAGTTTGTAGCACCAAGATCTTTCATGTCAAATTTGGAGGACAAATGGGTCTTCAAATCCTGGATAATTTCTTTGTCGTTTCCAAACAACAACATATCATCCACATACAAGACCAGATAAATAACACGGTCACCAATTAATTTAAAATACACACAATGATCTTCTTTGCTTCTGGTGAAGCCAAGTCCTCATATAAATGTATCAAATTTCTAATACCACGTCCTTGGTGATTGTTTTAACCCATACAAAGACTTCTTTAACTTGCATGCCAGTTCTTTCTTACACTTCACTACAAAACCTTCAGGTTGCTTCATGTAGATCTCCTCTTCTAGATCCTCGTGAAGAAATGATGTCTTCACATCCATCTGTTCTACCTCAAAATCAAAAGTAGCAACAACAGATAAAAGTAATCTAATAGAAGTTACCTTGGCAACAGGAGAAAAAATATCACCAAAATCAATTCCTGGCACCTGGGAATAACCTTTTGCTACCAACCGAGCTTTGTATTTCTCCACCTTTCCTTCTGCATTTGTCTTCTTCTTGAACACCCATTTGCTGCCAATGGGTTTCCTTCTAGTCGGAAACTCCACCAAATTCCATGCCTCATTTTTATGTAAAGATGCCATTTCATCAACCATGGCCTCTTTCCAGAGTTTGCCATCCTCTGAATATACTGCTTCCTTCACAGTTCTGGGATCATCATCAGTAATAGATAAAGAAAAATTTGAATAGAAAGCAGATGGACTATACCTTTCTAGTTGCCTTCTTTCTCAAACTAATCTTCTCACACCCGGAGTTTGTGGCTCTTCATATTCTGATTCCTCCTCTCGTATAGAGTCTGAATCTTCCTCCTTAAGCTCAAACTCTATCTTCTCAGGTTCCTTTGGTTGGAATTCATGTTTAACAACATCTTTCACCTCTCTGAACACCACATCTCGGTTGTACACAACCTTCCTTGTTACTGGGTTCCAAAGCTTATAACCCTTTAAACCATCCTTATACTGAATAACGATGCACTTTTCAGATTTATTATCCAACTTTGTTCTTTTCTCCTTTGGAACATGTACATATGCATCACATCCAAATACCCTCAGATGTGAAAGAGAGGGTTTCTTACCAGTCCATACCTCTTGTGGAGTATTATCCTCCAACGCTGATGAAGGTGATCTGTTGACCAGGTAACATGTTGTATCCACCGCCTTTGCCCAAAATTCATGTCCTAACCTGGCATCACTGAGCATGCTTCTTCCCCTTTTCATCAGCCTCTTGTTCATTCTTTCTACAACTCCATTTTGCTGAGGTGTATGTGGAGTAGTCTTCTGTCATGCTATACCACACTTCTTACATAATTCTTCAAATTCCTTACTGCAAAACTATCCATCGTTATCTGTCCTTAACACCTTTATCTTCTTCTCTGTCTGGTTTTCCACCATAGCCTTAAATTATTTAAACCTGTCAAAGAATTTAGACTTTTCTTAAGGAAATATATCCATGTATTCCTTGAGAAGTCATCTATAAATGATACATAGTACACAGACTTACCCAGTGATGGAACCTTCACAACTCCAAACACATCACTGTGCACAAGCTCTAATATCTGTTTCGCCCTCTTACCACCAGAGGGGAAACTCACCCGAATTTGCTTCCCATATACACAATTTTCATAGAAATCAAAATCCAGAGAGCTATTACTCATACCTTCTACCATACCTTTACCATGAAGTATTCAAAGGCCCTTCTCTCCAATATGTCCAAGCCTTTGATGCCACAACATGGTCTTCTCTCTAGAGACCACTAGATTTTCTGCTCCACTTTCAGGAACCACAAAACTGTTGCACCCAAAAACAACAGTGCTACCTTGCAGCTTGTACAGAGTTCCAATCCGAACTCCCCACATCAATACTAGTTCTCCCCGAACCATCTTGCAGGTATCCTTCTCAAACACTATTTTTACACCTGCATCATCCAACTTGCTTATAGAAATCATATTTCTAGCCAATGCAGGAATATGTAGAACACCCGGAAGTGTTATAACCCTTCCACCTTGCAATTTCAACTTTACTTTTTCTTGACCAATGATTCTAGCCTTCCTGTCGTCCCCCAAGAAGACATCACCACCATCATATTTCTCATACTCACAAAACCACTCTCTATGGGGAGTGAAGTGAAAGGATTCACCTGAGTCAATCAACCATGCCTCATGATCTACATGTGTACTTGAAGAAACCAAGTAGACATCCCCACCTTCATCTGAGGTGGTTTTCGCCTCTCCAAAAGGAGCGTCATTAGATCCTTTTCCTTTATCACAAGCTTTAGATTTACAGTCCCTTTTGTAGTGCCCTTCCTTTCCGCATTTCTAGCACACCACCTTTATAGGTTTTCCTAGAGATTTAGATCTCCCCACTCGATGACTTATTTTTGTTTCTGTTATGGGACCGTCCTCGTATAGACAAGGCATCACCATTCTGGCTCTCCATATTTTTCCATCTCATCTCCTCCGTCAGCAAGGATGAGTCTATTTCATCAAATTGCAAGGCAGTTGTATTGCTACCTATTGCAATAACCAGACTATCCCATGAATCCGGTAGAGAACACAACAAACTGATGCACTTATCTTCATTTGAAATTTTAATATCAATAGATAATAACTAACTTACCACAATATTAAATGCATTCAGATGCTCTGTCACTGAGTCTCCATCTTTCATCCTCAGGTTATATGACTTTTTCTGCAGGAATAGTTTATTCACTAGAGACTTAGATTGGTACAAAGTCCCTAACTTTACGCATAAAGCCTTAGCCGTAGCTTCCCTTGATACATTCAGAAATACTGAATCTAAGACACACAATTGTATTGTGCTCTTTGCCTTCCAATCTAACTTCTTCCATTCTTCATCGGACACTCCTGTTGGTTTAGTACTCGGATCTACCGTGATCCATTGATCTTTATCCACCAACAGATCCTCCATCTTGAGTTTCCACAACTCAAAACTATGACCATTAAATTTATCGATCTCTATCTTTCCACTACGCGCCATCTTCTTTCACCACTAGAATCAATCTCGCAGGTCTCCCACTGAATAGGGTCTACCACAGGCCTGAGTGAAGCCCCTCAGCAACAAAGGCGTCCCCTTGAAGCCAAAACAGCTCTGATACCAAATGTAGGTTTTAACCTTGTATAGAAATTACCCGCAAACAAATTCTAAAACACAAAATAAACAATGTGAGAGCATAACACATAAAACACATATACATAGAGGTTTTCCCTTGGATCCCAAAATAGGGACTACTAGCTTGATCTTTCATTATGTTCCTTTCAATGTTACAATACATATTTATACATGCCGAAGCATCCAATACCATGGACCGAAAACCATCGCATCCAAAACCATGGACCAAAAACCATCGCGTCCAAAACCATGTGCAAAAAACATGTACAAAACCATAGGTAGGTCCGCCCAACCTAATATAGGGTCCAAAACCAAAATTTTCCTGGGCACTGCCCTGGACTCCATAGAGTGGGGTTACCTACACCCCTCAAACCCCCTGTGATTCTCCTCGCTATGCAATTGGCGCAACGAAGGGGGGGCTCTGACCCCTTTCTAACCCCCCCGGTTAACTACTTGGGCTAGTCATGGAAAGAATATAACACAACCCAACACTTCTCAAAATGGAATATGGTACAGATAGATAGAGGGAGTGAAGCTTCAAGGCTTCACCGATGCAGTTTGGGTAGGGAGTCCATCTATCAGGAATATCACATCAGGAAGGATCTTCAGTATTGGGTTAGCGGAAATTTCTTGGTACAATAGGAAACAAAGGTCGATTGCACTCAGTTTGACAAAGGCAGAGTACATGGCTGCGAGTTAGGAAAAATGTGAGGCCATCTGGATGAAGAAGATCCTAGTTGGTTTGTTTGGTCAGTAGATGGATCCAACTTTGATTTACTGTGATAATCAAATTTGTATCAAACTCTTTGAAAATTTAGTTTTTCATGATCGGTCCAAGCATATTGATATCTGATATCATCATCTCATAGATTGTGTATTAAGGCGGATTATGTTGTTAGAGTACATTCCCATGGAGGAGAAATATGTTGACATTTTGAAAAAGGCATTGTCAATATGTAAATTCGAGTTTCACAAAGACAGGATTGGGGTAGCTGATAATCCCTTTCTTGTTGAGAGGGAGTGTTGAGAAATGGAAACAAGAAATTCCAGTTTAATTTGTCCTTGAATTAAACTGAGAATTAAATCGATTTCTATTCTCATAGCAACTTGTAAATAGGTAATTAAGTTTAATTAACTTAATTATCTTAGGAATTTCAAGTTGGAAGTCTTTATGAATTCATATATATGTTCTCCCTATATTATAGGGGTACAGGATGAGTTAAGTATGAGTTCTAATTAGTTAACTCATTTTACTGAATTAAGTCTGGTTAAAATAGTTCCAAATTGTTTGAGGAACTAATAGTGAGTTAACAGTCAGTTGGTGCACTAATGCATTAACTAGTGCTACTCCAGTTAACTAAAGATTCTCTCATCAGAAACTCATGCATGTCGATTCTGAGAAAGAACCAGTTGAGACTAGAGTGCAGGGACAATGCACTATCAGTTTTATGATTTACTGAGTTGTATAGATCATGCATGCAATTGGGAACTGAACCTTGAAGGGATTGTGTAGTTTTGGATGCACTGGCCTCCCATTAATATGGGATGATTAACCATAGGAATTGCACAAGGAAATACGGACTTGGAGAGCTGGAGAATTGGCTAAGTTTTGGCCAAGCGTTTGCTTGTGAGTTGGAGATTGATTTTACTTAGCGTTGGGATTGTTCTTGAGAGAACAAACATTGTATTATCATCTTGAATTTATGATATATGCAATATAGATAGTGGGGTTTTGAGCTGTGTCTTTCCCTGGATAATTATTGTGTTATGTGTATTTGATTATCTTCCTCTTGTCGATTATTGTTTTCATCGATATATTGGCTTCCGCTGGTTGATAGTAGAAGTAGTTTCTTGTCTCTTGCTTTAGTACATTGCATGAGCTTGTGAATCTATAGGATTTTCTACATCTAGTTGTCTTTAGTAAATATTTGTAATGTTCTCTTTTTCTTATGAGAAAAAGTAGAGGTAGGCCTAGAGATAGTAAGGGTATATTTATTCAAAGTACAAAATTGCTTTGAGAATTATTTTTCCCAAAAAAACACCCCCAACTAATCCTGCTAATCGTTACATATGTTTTAGAGAGGAGAGAAAAATCTCTACCACAAAAGTGGCCTCATTAAAAAGAATATCTCATCGAGGGGAGACAGAACAACCTCAAAGTACACCACAACAAGAACAAACTGTCTTAGGAGCTAATGTGGGCATAGAATTGGTGGTAGTTTCCCAGGTAGAGTCAGCAGTAGGAGGACCTCAAAGGGATTTGGGACTTGATTACATTAGGCCCAATTCGATTGAATCTTCTTCTAGCCGAAATATTATACCAAATCTTACTTCTAAACCTACAATAAAGATGGCCAACAAAGGAGGAGGTGAGGAAAATAGGAATAATGACATAATAATGGTGAGGAAAACATTGGGGACAATGACAAAATTCATACTCTACTCGGTGGGAATAATGACCAAAGAGATGGACCAAGAGGGGGACCTAAGGATGTAAAAACTACCTTCGGATTTCCTATTTTGGACATCACTAGAAACATTACTATGAAGAACATACCCTTGGCATCTCTTCCACTTTTCCACGGTACGTCCTCAGAGGACCCTGACTCTTTTATGTTTGAATTTGACACAATTTGCAGAAGTTATAACTATTATGATGATGCACATAAACTTAAGTTATTCCCTGCTACCTTGAAATATTCAGCCCTGAGATGGTTTATGAGCTTTGGAGAACATACTATTTACTCATGGGACGATATGAAGTCTATTTTTCTCAAGAAATATCAGGATTATTGTAAAAGCAGAGATGTTAGTGACATTTTCAAGATGCAACAGATGGAATACGAGAATTTGGAGGAGTACCTTGAAAGGTTCCTTTATATATATCAAAAATATTGAGTGAGTAATCTAGATGAGAGAACCTTTAGGACTATCTTTTTAAAATGGTTAAGGTAATAATGCATTGAAACACTAAATCTCTTAAGTTTTGGTGATATATATAAGGAGCCATTTTTTGAAATAGTTGAATTGTGTAGAACTTATTCTATAAGTCATGCTAAGGTAGGAAAAAGGATCTGAGACAAATCAATAGATTACATGTCTAGGAATTCTAAACCAATACAGGGTGGTGTTAGTTTAGTTGAGCTAGGGAACCTCTTGTAAAATTTAAAAAAGACATCGTAAACACCATTAGTGATCAATTGGATACTCTGAAAATTAAAAGAAACAAGAGGAAGAGAAGGTTGCTTTGCCCCTTTTATGTCCTAAATGAAGATGAAAGCATGCTGAGAGAGAATTTTTCAAGATCTGTACACATGAGAACCCCACTGATCAGTGCCCCTCCCTTCCTATATTACAAGATATTTACAAATGGGGGGCCGAGACTAGTGAGTTTTCTCAATCAATTAGGAAACTATCATGGAGGGGGCCAAACAATAAAACTTATCAAGATCCTAGCATGCAAGGTTTTCCTCAAAATCAACCATGGAATTCTCAACCATTTTATCCCTCATGGCCTACACAACCACCTCAAAGTTCACCTTGGAACCAAGGATGGAGAGGGAATCCTTATGGGATAACCTTTCAGCCTCCAAACCAAGCACTCTCATACCCTCAATATTAATGTCCACCCTACATGTCTTATGTATCGAATATGCCCCAATTTCAAAAAGGTTATAACCCACCTTACCTTCAACAACCTTTATTACAGATACCACCTCCAGTACAACCCTTTCCCCTACCTCAAAACAATAATTCATCTTCACAGTAGATGCAACAATATTTTAACCCTCCTCGACCAACACAGTTGCTTGCACAACTGATTTCTAATCCCAATAATAGACCTCCTCAACCTGTACAAAACATTGAGCTGAAACCTTTTCCCACTTATGTTATCACTGCCTTTCCCATAAATGAAATTCAACTGAGGTATGGGAAAACTATTAACAAAAATGAATCAACATTAGTTATCCGAGAGGAGGATTCTCATGTAGAATAGGAGGATAAAACTATTGAACAAACATAAAATGAAATAAAATGATCACAAGAGATCTTAGAACCCAATGAGCCTCCTTTTCTGAAAAGATTGCTTGTAACGAAAACCAAAATTCCCACAGAATATGTCTTGGAGTCTGAGTTGAGGAATGTATTCATAAAAATCCCTTTGTTACAAGCCATTAGAGACATCCCTATTTATACCAATATTATTAGAGATCTTTACATTAAAAATCCTAGAAGGAAAAGGAATAATATTCAGAATATTAAAGTAATCAATCAAATGTCAGAAATGATATTTGGATTACCACCAAAATACAATGACCTAGGGAACCCTGTAGTAACCATAGAAATCAATGGAACTTTTCTGCCTAATACTCTAGTAGATTTGGGGGCAGCCATCAATGCAATGACTATTGATACTATGAAATTATTGCAATTAAAAGAAATAATACCTACATCCATTGTGTTGGAGCTAGCAGATAAGTCCATCGTTAAACCTGTGGGGGTCCTAGAAGACGTGGTGGTAACATTAGCTTTATGGGAATATCCAATTGATTTTATAGTAATTTCTCCAAAAACTACTAAACCTAGTCATCCAATAGTTCTAGGGCAGCCTTGGTTGGCCATGGCTGATGCTATTATTGGGTGCAAAAATGGGGAAATGACTATTTCTAATGGGTTACAAATGAAAATATTGACTATTTTTCCACCTATCCAATTAGTTGTTGAAGTACCTCTTTGGTTGGAAACCACCTATGGTGAAGAATATTGTATTCTTCCCTTGCTGACTTTGGAACAATCAAGAGGGCTTCAAGAACAATCAGAAGAATATGTTTTGAAACAATTCTTATCTGATATCAGTTGTATAGATTATCCTGTTTATTTTAGTGGCTATCATCATGTTTTCAGCATTGAATTTTAGGAAACTTGTCACCCTACTATGTTTGCATCATTTACTATTGCAGCCTTGGAAGAAAACAAAGAAGTAAATGCCCAACCTATTGAAATCAGTGCTGGAAAAACATTGTATATTGGTACATATTTAAGTATAGAATAGAGACAGAAGGTAACAAACATGATTCAAAAGTAGTCCAGAGAATTTTCTTGGGATTATTTAGATATGAAAGGGATCCATCCTGATACTTGTATGCACCACATTTACACAAATGAAGAAATCAGACCTGTAAGGCAGCCACAAAGACGAATGAATCTAACTCTCAAAGAAATTGTCAAAGATGAATTACAAAAAATTTTGAGTGCAAATTTCATATACCCCATCTCTGACAGTAAATGGATATCTCCCTTGGTCATGGTTCCCAAGAAAAATGGGAAATGGTGAATTTGTGTTGACTACAGAGAGTTGAACAAAGCCACCTTGAGGGATTACTTTCCTCTGCCTTTTATTGATCAGGTGCTTGATACTCTATCAAGGAAGAAGTATTTCTCCTTCTTGGATGGGTATAGCGGCTACAATCAGATCCAAATAGCCCTGAAAGGCCAAGAGAAGACTACTTTTACCTATCTATGGGGCACCTATGCTTACAGAGTTCTTCCATTTGGCCTGTGCAATGCTCCAACTACTTTTCAGAGAGATGTCCTAACTATCTTTGTTGATCTTATACATGATTGTGTGGAAGTCTATATGGATGACTTCATAGTGTATGGCGATGACTTTCAACAGGCTCTAGAGAACTTGGAAAAAGTGTTGATTCATTTTCAAGAAGTTCATTTGGCCCTCAATAATATCAAATGTAAAATGATGCAAACTGGGGGAATTGTTTTGGGTCACCATGTGTCACAAGCAGGGATAAAAGTTGACCCTGCAAAAATTGAGGTAATATCACATATTTTAGTCCCAACATTGCAAAAGGAGATAGAATTTTTTTTTTGGAAATTCAGGGTATTATATGAGATTTATTGAAAATTTTACTAAGATTGCAACACCTATGTTTAATTTGCTCACTAAAGATGTTGATTTTCTATGGGATACTAATTGTCAAAATGCTTTTTAGGTACTGAAGGACAAATTTTCAATTGCTCTAGTATTGAGAGGACCTAACTGGTCTCTCCCTTTTCACATTTGTACGGATGCATTGGATACAACCCTTGGAGTTGTGCTAGGAAAAAGGGAGAATCACATCCTTATGCTATTATTTCGTTAGCAAAAATCTCTCACCTTCATACCTAAATTACACTGTTACCGAAAAATAATTACTAGCAGTAGTCCATGCTATCAACAAATTTAGGCACTATATTAATGGTTACGAAACTTTTGTCCATACAGATCACTCTTCTATTAGATTCCTTATGAATAAGCCAATTACTAATGGAAGAATTACTATTACTTCAGTAATTTAATATCACTGTGATTGACAGGCCTAGATGGGATAATTCAGTTCTAGATTTATTGTCCCGACTAAATATTGCACGAGACATAGCTCTAGTACTAGTTCTGGATGACTTTCCTTATGAGAATTTGTTTGTTGTTTCAACACATACTCCTTGGTTTGCTGATGTGTCTAACTATATGGTATCAAGAAGGCTTCCACATAATCTATCTACCAGGGAGAAACACAACATTATGTAGTGAAGTACCAACTATTCTTGGATAGAAGGAGACTTGTACTGCATCAGACATGATTTAATCATGAGAAGGTGTGTACGGGAAGATGAAATGTATGATGTCTTGAGAGATTTCCACAATGAACCCTATGGTGGGCACTTTGTAGACAAAATAACAACTTATAAGGTCCTACATGTAGGTTATTACTAGCCCACTCTCTTTAAAGACACCAAAAGGTTTGTTTTTAGTTGTGATGCTTGCCAAAGAATGGGGAGGCCTGTTCCAAGTGATGAAATGCCTCTTCAAACTCATATATCAATAGAGCCTTTTGAAAAGTGGGCATTGGATTTTGTAGGGCCCATTTCTCCCATGTCCAAGAAGAAGATGTACATATTAGTTTGTACCAAATAAGTGATGAAGTGGATGGAATCTAAGGCTTTATATTTTTCCACTGAGTGTTGTAGATTTCCTCTTTCAAGGCATATTAACTTGGTTTTGGGTGCCTAGAGGAATTGTCACCAATCAGGAGACACAATTCACTTCCAAACTAGTAAATTCTATCATTGAACAATACTAGATAAAGCGCTGGAAATCTACCCCATACCACCCTCGGGAAAATGGACAGGTTGAGTCTACCAACAAATTCTTGGAGTCCATTCTCACTAAAACAATTGAGCTACACCACAGGGACTAGGCTGACAAGTTGCCGAAAGAATTATAGGCTTATCGGATAACATGGAGAAATGTGATGGGATATACTCCCTATGAGTTAGTATATGGGCAGTAGGTGTTACTCCCCATTGAATTTCAGGTAAAAGCAGTTCAAACTGCTACTCAACTGGGAATGGATCTAAATGAAGCTCAAAAACAAAGAATAATTCAGCTGAATGAACTTGATGAAATCATACATGATGTCTTCCAAATAACTATGTTGGTACATGATCAGAGAGCTCGGTGGCATGATAAGTATATCAAGAAAAAGGTCTTCCAACCAGGGGATTGGGCACTACTGTATGATAGTAAGTTTAAACATTTCAAAGGGAAATTTTCAACCAGATGGTTGGGGCCCTATGAAGTGGAGGAAGTCTTCGATAATGTCTCAGTAAGGATTAAAACCATTGATGATGATCAGACTTCGTTTGTGGTAAATGGCCATAGGTTGAAAATATACCACTGCCCACTTTCCCAATAGGAATTTTTGCAGAATGTGATGCAGGATCCAGAAATGGAGTTGGTTCAAAAGGGGGATCCAGCTCCTACTAGTTCTTCAAATTAATTTCTTTATATCTATATATATATATATATATATATATATATATATATATATATATATATATATATATATAGATATATATATATATATATATGTATATATGTATATATGTATATATGTATATATATATATATATATATATATATATATATATATATATATATATATATATGTATATATGTATATATGTATATATATATATATATATATATATATATATATATATATATATATATGTATATATGTATATATATATGTAGTATAAATAATAGTGGGTTGACCTTTTTTTCCTCTGTAGCTCACATAGAATAAAGAGGAAATTTGTCAAGGTTAGGTTTATTACTTTATCCAGACTTGACAGATTATTTACGAAAAATGATTTTTTGGAGTTTACTGTGAAATTTTTTGACTCTCTAAAATTTGATGTTCCGAGCATTCACTGACCCAGGCTCATTAATACTGATGGGACAATAATAATTAGGGATTTTCCAAGCACAAAATTATTCTTTTCTGGGCTTGGAGGAAATAAGTACGGAAAATAAACTCCCTAGAGTCTACTTTGGTTTTTTCAAACTCTCTAAAATTGAATACCTTGAACATCAGCTAACTTAGGTTCATTAAATTTGTGAGAAAGAAATAGATAGGGCTCTTCTGAGTACAAAATTATTCTTTCCTGGGCTCAACAGAATAAGTACAGGAAATAAACCCCCTTGGATTCTTCTTTTGCGCATTTCAGACTCCCAAAACTTGAAATGCCCCAAGCAGTGATCACTCCAGGCCTGGCCAAAATCCATGGATTGATGGAACCAGGATTGTTCCACAACAAGCAAAATTCAGATTCAGTCACAATTCCTAAAATTGGCTTACATGAATTTTCAAGGAAGCTTTTTGTTCAATTTTTCGAGTACAGTCATAATTTTTCAGTATTTATATGAATTGATGAGTAAGTTCATTCAGTACTAATTATATGTTGCATTAGGTAATGAATAATTTTTATAAATATGAATATCAAGTCCAGAGAAGATAGATGGTATCAATTCAACCTAACAACATTGGAATCAATGGAGGTAAAAAATTGCAAGTTTTTGGATCATTTATAATTAAAAATTAGTCTTTTGTAATGGATTTGACAAATGGAGAGGACACTCAACTAAGGATCAATTTGTCCCCATCATTATTATTTTTGAGCTCCTGAATATCATTATGAATTCAAATCAAGGTATGAATGAATTTTAATTTACTTAGACTAAATTAGCTGGTTCGAAACGTCGACCAAATCCTAACGATGTGATTAATCCGAAATACTGATATCAACATTACAAAATTCTTAGATTTAACATTACTTAGACTAATTAAGAGAATATGAATAATGGAACTTAATAGTGATCTACCTCCTTTCATTGCAATTATTTACATGTCTTTTCCATATACAACTAATACTAGTCCATCCTATCCCACTACTCACCTCATTCATTTTTATTCATGTGATAGATACATCAAGTACCTACTCATCACTACAAGCATCTAATCCACACCATAATTTAGAATCACATAGCCACCCTTTTAAATAAATTTAAATCTATGTGAAGCCCTGAAAAATAGCTTGTTTGTCTTATTGGTAAGTTTCAGTTGTTAACCGACCTATGAATTCCCGCATTTTCCTTCTAACCTTCAACATTATTCCACCTTCGGCATGGGGGCTGACCACCATGAACCCACATTCACCCAATTTCGCAATAGCCCAGAATATGTAGTGTGTAAGGGGAAGTTTGAGGAGAAGGGATGGATGGGTTTTCTTCAAAAATTTTAGGGTTATAATGACAGGGTAGATATGGCCTTCGTGCAGAGCTTCAATGGAAAATTTACAGAGGTCATTAGCCTAAAAATTAAGATTACTGAAAAGTTGATAAGCAAAGCAACTGGATTTTCATTAACTGGTGAAAGATATTTTAAAGGAGGGCCACTCAAATGGGATGATTGTGCTAAGTTTCTTAATCTTGCATATATGACTATCAACTAGTCGAAGATATTTTTGCAAACCTGCATAGAGGAGGAATGGTGGCCATTCATCACCGTGTTACAGAGGTTTGTTACTTGCGAGGGGAGGTATGCCACTATTTTCCTTTACCACATTAGGCTTCTCTTACACTTTTCAAATGGGTGTGAAGTCAATTTTCCATTTTTCATCCATAAAATTTTGTATAAGGTTGCTCGAGGTGTTCAATCCTCTACCAAAAATCTGAAACTAGCTTATGTCACCATAGTCTTATCAAGATGCTAGTTGTTCATGAGTTGAGTTGGTGTAAGAAGTCTTGGGAAGAATTTTTGATTGAAAGTTTTCCTGGTGAAGAAAACCAAATCAAGGGTCGACAAAGGCTTATTAGCCCACGATCAAATAAATTGGAACAAGGAACTAATTCCCCTCATGATTCCATTTCTAAATGAGGCCAAAGCCCTGATTTAACCTCTGTATCGACAAAAGAGGAGGGGCAGTTGTCGAAACCGCTGAAGAATCTTAGACTTGTAAACCCTAGTTCATCTACAAAGAAACCAACCCTAGTCTCAAAGGGAAAGAAATGAAAAATAAGTAAGGAGCAGAAGAGTGAACCTGTAAATAATGATCCAACAACAGAAGTGTCCCATTAGAGAAAATGGAAAAGGTCTCAAGTGGAGGTTGTGAAATAAGTTACCTAACCAACAAAAAAATAGACGGAGGGAGCTAATGTAGCCCCTAAGAAAAGGAGAGAAAACTCTTCAAAGAAGAGGAGGAAGCGACATCATTTCCCACTTCACCAATATAGAAAAAAAAATTATCTGAGATTCTGACCTCGTCACAGGGCTGGCAGCACATGAGAAGCATGTCTAGACGATAACACTCAACCTCCAATACTTGGAACCTTGAACATGTCATCATGTTTTCTTCTCTATAACAGGAAGCAAAAGGCCCCTCTTGGGCAATCGAAGAAATAGGGGATATCCCACTTGACGAAGACAGACCGGTTGAAAATTCCAAGATATTTTAAGTAGTTCACCATAGCAGGGCCAATATGACATGGGACCAGTCACGAGGAAGCGAGCATCTAAATATGAGAAGAGTCAGACACATGATGGGTCGACTCATAGAGGAAGTAGTTTGCAACAAAAAACCATACCTACTAAGAATACCTCGGCTTGTGGTGAAGAAGATTTACAACTGCTAATAGCCAAGCTACAAAGGAATAATGAAAAACTTAAGGAAAGGGCTCATAAGTACAAGATGTTGTTTTGTTATGCTCCGTCAATCAATAAGAAATATTGAAAAAAGAATCTATCCCTAGTATCTAAGAATGATGCGCTAGCCATGAGGAAAAAGTGCTTTATTAGTTGGAAGCTAAAGCAACTGAAGCCTGTCAAAAGGCTTAATGCCTATGAATGAGCCCTAAGATTTTGACAACCATTAGTGCAGGAAAACTATGGTTTATAGGTCCTAGTTAGTGTGATGGGAATTTGAAGGAAGGGATGACCTAATTTTGATGATTGGTTAAGTTTGAAAAGGATAACTGCATGAGGACATGCATTCCCTCTGGCATGGGGGGATGTTGGGCCCTACTTTTGTACCCTTTTTCACACCCTATCCTACTATTTTTACTATCATTTATCCTACTTTACTCCTTTTTGACACCATAAAATCACTCCACACTAACCAAACCATGTTACTTTATAGTGGAGGTGAGAATTACTAATAAGGACTATTTTCGTATATCTTTGTTTGGTTTAGGTGGATGTTAAATAAATTTATATTCTTGACTTAATTGACTGATCTATAGATGGACTCTTAAATATAGGGAAGACACTTGAGTACATGGACAGGTCATCGGAGGTCCAACACTATTCCAATGAATACATCAAGCGACCATTTTTGGAGTAGCTATTATGTACTTAGTTCGATACTTAAATTGGTACTCTATTTCGGGCTCGATACCAGGCAACCAATCAACTGTCAGCATCCCAAAGGTAGTTATTTTATTTCATAAGCATAGTGTTAGTTTCCTTGACCCAAATTTAGTTTCACGAATGGAATAGTTTAGTTATGATATGGTGAAGTGATCCTGGGGATTTAGCTTAGCTTAAATTAGCCCAGATCACATATGTATTTTCTTTCTTTGGTCATGTTTTTGTGACCAATTGTAGACCTAAGTTATTTAAAAAGGCCCATGTTGGGTGTGGAGACTGATTATCTTGTTTATTCAGAGGTATTATTTTCAGCTGGATGTATACCCCAGGAAGGGCCCATCCCCCTTGACTAGGGGGTCCAGTGGCAGTGCCCCGGAAGCTAAAAAATAGATGTAAAATTTCCTTGTAAAATGTTGTAATTTCATAGTCAATATGAGCCATTCATTAGGTGGATGATCTGATAGTAGAAGTTATGTTTAATTTATGGTTTTTTTCCCTAGAAGGAAACCCCTCACAATATATGAGGGAATTGTATTGCGGCTTTGTATATGTGTATTCTGAGTGAGAAGGAGAGACAATATTGTGTGAGAGGGAAGAGGAAAAGTACATCGGATCTGTTGTAGGTTGTATCTCTTCATTTTTATGGATAATATAAAAGGAAGGACTGAATTTTTCTCCATGGAAATAACCCAAATTGGGTGAACCACGTATATCTGTGTCTCTCTTGTTTTATACATTTTCTGTGTTTGTGTTTATGCAATATTTTATGTGTTCCAATAATCTGTAATATATAATTTTCTAACAACTGGTATCAGAGTCAAAGGTCTATTTGGTTGATAAACTCATAGGAGAGAAGGGTTCCTGGTTTGAGTGGGAGCAATGGTGGAAGATGGTAGGTTTAGGGTTGAAAAATTTAAAGACCAAAAATACTAGCCGTGGAAGATGTAGATGGAATATTATCTATATCAGAGAGATCTATACCTACCATTGAGTGAAAATACAAAGAAGGTGACGAGTTTGACAAATTCTTAATGGGATATTATTAACAAAAAGGCACTTGGAACAATACGGTTATGCCTAGCTGCATCGATAGCCTTTAATATTTCAAAGGAAACAACAACAAAGGGTTTAATATTGGCATTGGCAAAACTATATGAAAAACCCTCGACCTCTGATAAGGTATTTCTTATGAAACTTTTACTTAATATGAAGATGTTAGAAGGTGGATCTGTTGCTAATCGTTTAAATGAATTTAATACAGTTACCAGTTAGTTAAGTTCTGTAGGGGTAAATTTTTATGATGAAGTTAGGGCTCTGTTATTTTTGTTCTCATTTCCAGAAAGTTGGAATGGTTTAGTTATGGCCATTAGTAACTCTATCTCTAGATCTAGTACTTTAAATTTTGATGATGTTGTTGGTGCAATTCTTAGCAAGGAAATGTGACTGAAAAGCTCTGGTGAGACATCAAGTAATTCTTTGACTGCAAAGACTAGGGGAAGAAGTGTTACACTAAAAAATGTCACCTTGACTACTTACAGTTAGTATGGCTCAAATCAACAAGTCATGCTACCCTCTTAGGCAAGTCTCATGCCTCTGTTATCCATCTCAAACTCAAAGAAGAGAGAAAGTCTTATAAAAATCATGTTTATCTCTGGGGTCGCAGGTTCTCTCTAGCCTTACCTGCGGGGACGCTGATCATGTTCACAAAATCTGCGTCCATAGACGCTCTGTATGTTAAGGGACAGGTGCGTCCCTCTGTAAAAGGCAAAATGCGCGAGTTTTATCTTGAAAAAGTTACTTGTGGTTACTTCTAGAACATTCTAGAGGTCGGTTTGATGAAATGGATGCGCCTCCAGTTGGTTCATGTATCTCTATTAAGGGGGAACTTATCCCATCAATAAGGGAGCTATCCCACCCATAGAGGGGGATGATCCCATTGATAGTGGACCTGAATAACCTCTTTACAGCACTATAAATGAAGGCATTGAGCCAGAAGGAGAGGAGGTTGGAGCTATACATTTTCTTTGGGTAAATGCTGCAGGATTTAGGTCTTCCATTAGAGCCCTTGTGAGGAGAGATTGTCTTCACTTGATTCTACTTGGGAGAGGGTGAGCTTTGTCAAAGTAGAGGAAAACCCTTGATGGACCCTGGGAGGAACTTGCACAACACCAAGGCCAGGTTGTAAGAGTTTCTTTGTTTCGTTATTAATACAAACTGGTTTATTTTTCTCAATAGCTTGTG
The DNA here is from genome assembly GCA_031772625.1 of Pinus tabuliformis. Taxonomy (NCBI): domain Eukaryota; kingdom Viridiplantae; phylum Streptophyta; class Pinopsida; order Pinales; family Pinaceae; genus Pinus; species Pinus tabuliformis. The sequence continues at coordinate 2,026,552,779 of CM062816.1, forward strand.
TTAATGAGTTATTTCATGTGTTCCTTGGTCTGCATGTTGAATATATGTTTTATTATATGAAATGCAAGTGCTTGGTAATTGTTTGATTGTTTGTGGTTGCAGGAATTGACTTGAAGGAGGAGCTCATCCGGATCGTCAAGAACGGACTTCAACAACAGCGTTTTGGAATAAGGTAAGCCTAAACACTTGTAGTTTTCATGTTGTAAAAGGTGTATTTAGAGAAAGATCACTCCATTTTGTCTTGTTTGTCATTAGAATGTCTTAGACTTCTAGGAAGGTCAGCTGTGTCCGCACCCTTGACAGATTCCGTGTGACAAATTGGCGACCATACTGGGGAATCCATTAATGAGAGAGTCTTTTCCTTTATATGAACTTTGCTTTGAGAAAATCATTTTTATTTTCTGGTTTTTGACTGTGAGAATTAGTATTTGGGTGGCTTAGCTTTAGATTTAGTTGGCTTTAGTTTTTCTTCCTTTTTCCAGAAGGACGCAGTCTCTGTGTGCTGCACAGTGCGTCTTTGGACGCGCTGTTGTCGACTGCACAGTGCGGGGCCGCACCTGTGACAACGGGTGGCCTGCGTCTTCCTGTAAAAGTTAAGAAAATTCCATTTTTGCCTTAAATTACTTTTAGATTTTGTTTTTTCTTAGTTTTTTCTACCCAGATTCATTAGTCCCTTGCCCAGAATCTTCACCTAAGCTTCTTCCTGCTCTTAGCTTTCATCAATTGGGTGTTTTGAGTCTCTTTCTTGAGAAATTCTTGATTTGATTTCCTTTGATCATTACTTGGAGGTTTGTCTCAGTCTTTTCACAATTTTGCATCTTTTTGCTTCTGTTTTTGCAAAAAAATTTCCCCCTCATTCGCCGGGGGGGCTAAATTGTGTATGAGTGTTAATCGCCTTTGAGTGTTTTTATGTTTTGATCTTTGGAACTCTCACCCAATTTTCTCGACTTGCACTTGATTGGTTCTTAGATTACATTAGAATCATCTTGTGTTTGAGAATTCTCTTGCATAGATCACATTTGCACAATTAGAATTCTCATTTTCAGAATATTATTGAAAAATGTGCATAGATTACATTTGCATACTTTTCGAGTGAATTGTGCTTAGATTACAATTGCATAGTTTACATTCTGAAAAATCAATCGTAGATTTAGATCAGCTTTCTTTGATTTGAATTTACACAAAAATAAAAATAAAAATGGTTTGGAATTGATTTGCATTAGTTTTTCTTGATGAAATTAGTGCATTAGAGAATTTGTTATATTTTCTCTTAGTGATCAATTTTTTGCATTGTCGGAAGTGAATGGAAACTCTCTCCTTACTTTAGTTAGGATTCATCGAATTGAAAAGATCACATTATCATATTCGATTGCATTCAGTTGAGTCGGGTCATAACACCATTGGTTTCATCTCCATTTACCCCTTTGAGTAATAACAGCCTTAATAACACAGCGCTTAATTAAAATTCATCTAGTAATTTTTACATTTCTAGGGCTCTGAAACACCAACATAGCTTAGGCTAGGGTCTTGGAGTAGGTGAGTACTTAACTCTCCAAGACTACAAAACCAAACAGATAGTTTATCTTGAGTAGAATAAATCCAATTGTTTCAATTGCACTCTGGGAAAGCTCCTCTTAAAGGAGAAGCATGAGCTCGTGTCCGAACCAGTGAGGGGATCATTCCCCCCTCGTTGGGAACGACGCTAGACAGTACGTATTACAAACGGTAAACCTCGGATTAACCATTGTCGAGGAGCCAGGGGTCACTTATCGGTAAACCTTGGATTGTTGTCAAGGAGCCGGTAAGGGGATTGAGCTTGCTACTCTGCCCTTGCGTGCTGTCGGAGTTTAGACTGTTCCCCCAGGTGTATTTGTTACTGTTGGTGACCTTAGTGACCATAATCTTTAGGGTTCTACCGAGGTGACGGTGGAGGGAAGGTCCCACTGTACCTGGAGCAGACGTCGGTTATACTCACTTGGATTTTCCGGGGGGTTCACTTCACTTCGAGACGGTTAAAGTGGAGGAACTTGGTCCGGTCTATTCATTAAGCAGGTTGCCGGGGTAACTGTTCCACCCACCACTTCTGTACTGAATTCGGCGAGGTTGGGCTTCATCACCAACTAGTGTTTTCGGTCCGGAGAGCTTACTGTTTGTGTGTGGTTTGACTCCTAGATTTGATAGCGCGTGTTAATTTGTTTGTTTTTACTTTTAGAGACCATAGGTGTGAATTGTGAATTTTAGTTGTTAAGTGTGAATTGTGAATTGTTAATTTTAGTTTTAAATTGTTAATAAAATTCACTGAAGTTGAATATAATGGCAAATGTTCCGGAATTTATCAACCTAGGAACCCCTCCTAATGAGAATCCTAGTACTTTTCCTTACTTTGGAAATGTTGGTCCTCCTTATATGGCTACTTTGTCATTACCTGGATTTACAATAGGTTTACCGATATGGTTATTTTCAACTTCGTTGGCCCAAAATACTCCAATTGTTCCATCTCAACCGGATGCTTCACCTCAACAGAGTTCACCATCTCAACATCCCCAACCTTCTGTTGACCCTTTACCTTCTTCGCCTAATTTTTCTTCCTCCATTTCTTCCTCTTCGCCTGGTAAAAGCCTTGATGCTAGTAACCAGGAGGCTAAGAAGAAGAAGAAAGGGAAGAAGAAGAAGAAGAAGAAGAAGCAAGATAAGAAAGAAGTCAACCAACCAACCACGGCTGTAAGTGTTAGTTGTGTTGAGGAAAATTCCGACATGCATCGTAAACCCAAATACCCTTGCAGGCTTTGTAAGGGTGACCACTTCCTTGTCAATTGTCCTGGTATTCCAAAGGTCTTGGAAGTATGGTCAGAAAAATCTCATCAACTTTCCATTGATACATCAACCAGTGATAGTCAGGTTCCTGGGAAAAAGGGTAAAGTTAGGTTTCCTTGTAAGTTATGCAAAGGGAGTCATCAAACTCACATTTGCCCTCACATGGATGAAGCCTCAACATTGTTGGAAAAACTTACTGTTCCACAGCAAGAATTTCCAACTGGTTACCGTAAACTTTCTCCCAACCTGCCGTCAACTGACGGAGTGATTGATCTAAATTCAAGTACAGTCAATCACACTCTCCCATTGGAGAGTGAAACTCATGTCACTCAGGTTGATGATCAATTAGTTGATCAAGTGGTCGATTCAATTTCATGTTCGGTCGATCCCACTTTCCATCTAGAGAGTGAACTTCATACCGCTCAGGTTCTTCTTGTTACTTCAGATTCTTCTATGCCGGGGGGCATTTCACCTGCTTCTACAGAACCCCCTCCAAGCACTGAGGTCTTTTCCTTTGATTGGAATAGACTGACAGAACCTCGTCTTCCTTCCTCCATCCCTTTCCAAATCATTGTCAAGGCTGGTGGTAGGGACATACATCGTACTCAGGTAGATGAAGGTGCTTCTGTCAGTATTTTATCCTCAACTGTTTGGAAAGCTTTGGGTTCCCCTCAGCTTGCGCCTATTACGCAGAATCTCAAAGCTTTTAACCGAACCATTAGTGAACCTTTAGGGATCCTTCCTAAGTTTTCTATTACCTTGGAAGGTAAAACTGTCTGTATTGATCTTATGGTAGTTCGAGGTCCCTTGGATTTCAATTTACTCCTTGGGCGAGACTATGTTTATGCAATGAAAGCTGTCGTATCGACACTCTTTCGCGTGATGTCTTTCCCTCACAATAGCAGTATTGTGACTGTAGATCAGCTTTCGTTCCCTAGTCTTGTTTCGACTACCAATAATATGACACCCCTAAATGTTCCTGATTCTAAAGTGGTATCTACCCTGCCACGGGTTAATTATGTGGCAACTGGTCCCATGTTTTCAGTTACCGATGTAAGTGAGCCTCTCACTGTTGATTTAGATCCGGTAATTGACATGGAAAACTCTATGGGATTACTTGAACACGATGTTCTTATCCCTTTTGAGTCCCTTGACATGCGTTCCTTCCAGAGAGCTATTCTTCCTTCGGATGAAGACCTTTTGGAAGCCATGATCAAGGTGTGTCCATTGACATGTCTTTCTTCCAGTTGGAAGCCATGATCAAGGGACGAGGATAGTTTGTTCCTCTCTCAACCTCGTTAAAAAATGAAATTGGATGTTATGAGGAAAGTTCCTGTTACTGAGTCAACCTCATTAAAAAATGAATCAGGTAGATAGTAGGTTATATAGGAAAGTAGATTTAGCGAGGAAAGTTCCTTTTACTGTGTCAACCTCGTTAAAAAATGAATCAGTCTGTTCGAGGACAGTTCCTTTTCCTGTGCCAACCTCGTTAAAAAATGAAACAGGCTAGTATGAGGATAGTTCTTTTACTGAGTCAACCTCATTAAAAAATGAATCAGCTAGATTTTAGGATACGTAGATAGATGTAGAAAGTAGGGTTCCGAGGAAAGTTCCTTTTACTGTGTCAACCTCGTTAAAAAATGAATCAGTTCCGAGGAAAGTTCCTTTTACTGTGTCAACCTCGTTAAAAAATGAATCAGTTGATGAGGATAGTTCCTGTTACTGAGTCAACCTCGTTAAAAAATGAATCAGGTTTGAGGATAGTTCCTGTTACTGAGTCAACCTCGTTAAAAAATGAATCAGGTTTGAGGATAGTTCCTGTTACTGAGTCAACCTCGTTAAAAAATGAATCAGGTATGAGGATAGTTCTTTTCTTGTGTCAACCTCCTTAAAAATGAAACAACTCCCTTTTCAAGTTAAATATTGAAAGTAAACCTTCATTTCATCCAGCCGGTTGAATGCAATGAAGCCTGGGGGGCATGTACCTTGCTTTGCATCATTATGCTAGGGGCATGCGAACTTTTTGAGCATAGTTCCTTGTCTTGTGTCAAGCTCGTTAAAAAATGAAACAAGGAGTCTTGAGCATAGTTCCTTGTCTTGTGTCAAGCTCATTAAAAAATGAAACAAGGGTAGGTTAAATAGGTAGATTATAGAGCATAGTTCCTTGTCTTGTGTCAAGCTCATTAAAAAATGAATCAAGGATTTTAGAGCATAGTTCCTTGTCTTGTGTCAAGCTCGTTAAAAAATGAATCGAGGTTTTTTAGAGTAGAGTTTTTGTTAGGTAGATTGTAGAGAATAGTTATGATCATAGTTCCTTATCTTGTGTCAAGCTCGTTTAAAAAATGAAACAACTCCCACAAGTCTTTCCAAGATCTTGAAAGTAAAGCTTCATTCCATCCACCTCATTGAATGCAATGAACCTTGGTTTGCATCTTTATGTTGGGGGCATGTGAACTTATAACAAGCATAGTTTTTCGTTTCAAGCTTGCATAAACATGAAACTGAATCCGAGCATAGTTCTTTTCCTGTGTCAAGCTCGTTAAAAAATGAAACAAATCCTCCTCTACTTGAGTCGAGAGATTGACTAGATCTCGTAAATGTTAAGTTGTACGTTTAGGTTAGTTATTTCAGTTTTTGCATAATTTTCTTACAGTTTTAGGTCGAGTCTTTCAAATGATCTCGTTCTTGAACCTTCATTTTCATCCACTTTAGTTGAATGAAATGAAGCTGGGGGGGCATGCGCTCTAACAGTTATGCTTAGGGGGCATCAAGCACAGTTTTATCTCTGTTTCAAGCTTGTGTAAAAATGAAACTAATTTGAAGCATAGTTTTTATCTGTTTCAAGCTTTTGTAAAAATGAAACCTATCTCGAGTCAATTTCAGTTATTTTCAAGACTCGTTAAACTCATGAAAATACCGAGATTATTTTGCTATCTTTCATTCTCGTAAAACAAATGAAAATGCCGAGTTCTTTCCGTCTTTTCCTGCTCGTAAATTAAATTGAAAGTCGGCCATATGAGTACATTTTTATCATTTTTTCGAACTCGTTAAAACTTACGAAAAAGTGAAAACCATGAGTACATTTTTATCCCTTTTTCGAACTCGTTAAAACTTACGAAAAAGTGAAACCTTAGAGTTCTCTTTTAAGCCCTTTTCAGACTCTTAAAACATGAAAAGATTGCCGAGCGTTTCTTTTACACTCGTTAAAACGGAATTAAAAGACGGTCCCCTTTTAGCTCTTTTCTGACCGCAAAATCAGGAAAAGATTGCCGGGTTTTTGTCGTTTCAAACTCGATAAGGAAATAAAACGACGTGTCCTTGATCGCTTTTTACTTTTCAGGTCAACGACACTATTATGAAAGTACTCCTTGGTCGCAAGATCAAGCGGTTCCCCCAGGTATTATTTTATACTTTTTCGGGCTTGAGGGACACAAATATACGAAAAAGTTCAACGTGGAGTCTCCTTTAGTTTTTTCAGACTCTCTAAAATTGAAAAACGCCGAGTTTCTCCTATACTGGGCTCGTTAAACTTTTACAGTAGAGGACCTGTTCAATTACAAACAGGAACGAACCACTCCTTCCTAGGGTTCGAATTTAAACTAGGTTGGACTCGTCCGAAGGATGAGCTTATAATCAAGCATATGTTATCCTCCTCAAGCTTGTTAAAAATAAAGAGGTACTTGCCAGAAATGGTGGGGGAAAAAAGAGAAGAATGAACCTATTTGTCACCTTTTGTCTCAGAAGAAACTTTATTACCGCTCTTGAACACGACACTTTTCATTCACCTGGGTTGGGAAATCTTTTACCTCACAGTTGGCTAAATCACTTTGAAAGTCTTTAACCGGGTTCCAGGGGTTAACTTTGAGTTATACGTCACCAAGCCATCTGTTGTGTCGTTATGTGTTCAAGAGGTCTGCAAGAAAAAACTTTCATCTGCAAAATACTTGTCATCCATTTGACCATCCCTGAGTCAGTCCTTACAGCAACATTTCTTCAACTTGAACAATGATTTCGTGTTGCGGGCTTGCCTGCAACGGGTCGCTTTCTATCGACATCGACACATTATCTAGAAAGATGACTTAGGAATCGACAGTACCTTGAAGTCTGCATGCATCAATGGCAGGTTTCTCGCCTTTGACGTCAGTTTACATCATTGACTTTCGATCAGAGGATTCCGTGAAGTGTTCGACATCAAAACATCTATTCACATTTCACGGGTTGTGCTTGGTACTTTGAGAACCATTGACATCACTGGTGGTTTCTCTCACGCTTGTTAACAGTTTACATCATTGACTGGTAATCAAGTGGTTTCTACCATGTTCATCACATGGCTAGAATCGTACCAATTCGGGAAGTAGAAGTGAAGACCCTGGATCTAGTTTCTACCATCCAGGCTGCGAGGAGTTTTGTATTCATTATCTATGTAGACTAATCATAAACAGATGGCTGCGTCCATACTGTGTCTACAAAAGTCTATAAAAATAATGTACTGCAAGATCATTCCTGTATCAGAATAGTTAGTCCATTAGTTAAAGTTTTGAATCTGAGTATGGGAATGCCTACCTCAGTGATGATATAATCTTATCCATGTATTTTGTGTTGAAAATTGCAGGTTCCAACCAGGCCATCCACAAGGCAATCCTTAAAATGATAAAGCGCTTCACCCTTCCTAGAATTACAAAACCCTATTCTATTCCAGGCTTCGCACTTTAGGGGGCAATCTGTTACACTAAAAAATGTCACCTTGACTACTTACAGTTAGTATGGCTCAAATCAACAAGTCATGCTACCCTCTTAGGCAAGTCTCATGCCTCTGTTATCCATCTCAAACTCAAAGAAGAGAGAAAGTCTTATAAAAATCATGTTTATCTCTGGGGTCGCAGGTTCTCTCTAGCCTTACCTGCGGGGACGCTGATCATGTTCACAAAATCTGCGTCCATAGACGCTCTGTATGTTAAGGGACAGGTGCGTCCCTCTGTAAAAGGCAAAATGCGCGAGTTTTATCTTGAAAAAGTTACTTGTGGTTACGTCTAGAACATTCTAGAGGTCGGTTTGATGAAATGGATGCGCCTCCAGTTGGTTCATGTATCTCTATTAAGGGGGAACTTATCCCATCAATAAGGGAGCTATCCCACCCATAGAGGGGGATGATCCCATTGATAGTGGACCTGAATAACCTCTTTACAGCACTATAAATGAAGGCATTGAGCCAGAAGGAGAGGAGGTTGGAGCTATACATTTTCTTTGGGTAAATGCTGCAGGATTTAGGTCTTCCATTAGAGCCCTTGTGAGGAGAGATTGTCTTCACTTGATTCTACTTGGGAGAGGGTGAGCTTTGTCAAAGTAGAGGAAAACCCTTGATGGACCCTGGGAGGAACTTGCACAACACCAAGGCCAGGTTGTAAGAGTTTCTTTGTTTCGTTATTAATACAAACTGGTTTATTTTTCTCAATAGCTTGTGTTAATGAGTTATTTCATGTGTTCCTTGGTCTGCATGTTGAATATATGTTTTATTATATGAAATGCAAGTGCTTGGTAATTGTTTGATTGTTTGTGGTTGCAGGAATTGACTTGAAGGAGGAGCTCATCCGGATCGTCAAGAACGGACTTCAACAACAGCGTTTTGGAATAAGGTAAGCCTAAACACTTGTAGTTTTCATGTTGTAAAAGGTGTATTTAGAGAAAGATCACTCCATTTTGTCTTGTTTGTCATTAGAATGTCTTAGACTTCTAGGAAGGTCAGCTGTGTCCGCACCCTTGACAGATTCCGTGTGACAAGAAGAATGGAAAGAGGAAAGAGCCCAATGTATTGCAGTAAGTCAAGGAAAGGAAGATACAAGTCCATATCGAGAATAGTGTACTGGAAATGCGAGAAGAAAGGAAACTCGAAGAAAGACTGTAAGTATCGGAAGGGAAAAGAAGGAGACACACAGCAAGAAAACAACCATGAAGCGAATGTGACAGCTGACGTGTTGCAAGATGCTTTGATTCTTTCATTAGAAAATATTATTGATGTCTGGGTAGTAGATTAAGGGGTCTCATTCCATGCCACACCTGATAGGAAACATTTTCATGATTATGTTCAAGGATATTTTGGACTTGTTCATTTGGGTAATGATAAACCCTGTAATATCATTGGAATGGGTAAAGTTTTCATAAAACAACAGAATGGAAACTAATGGCTATTGAAGGAGGTAAGGTATGTTCCATATCTGAAGAAAAATATAATTTCAACAGGGCAGTTGGGAGGTGAAGTTTGTGTAACTACTTTTACAAATAAAACTTGGAAGGTCACTAAAGGAGCCCTGGAAATAGTAAAAGGAGAAAAGGTTGGTACATTGTATTTGTTAGAGTCATTATTATCATCCCTCCATCAGAGATCAAATCCTCTTGTTGCATTTCATATTAGGTGTCCCGCCCAGTAATTTGCATTCCATTAGGTGCATAGATCATCTGACGGTAGTGGCACTCCTCCAGTTTCCCTCATGTTATCTACCTGCTGGCACATATTTGCTCATAAAAAAACATATACAATCTCCTTTTTATCCTGAAAATTGCAAAGGTTGTCTTTAGGGTTTCACGGTCAATTAGGTCTAGGGTTTCATTAAGGTTTCATAAAAAAATGTGTCAAAATGTCCAATAATTACCAGAAAGCCATGAGGAGGTTGCAACATCAATAAATTTCATCACCAAGTGTTCGAAAATGTGTTTTTCCTCAAAACTCTGTTTTGAGGAAAAAACAGAGTATTTAGCTTTCATTGTAAAAAATCATGAAAATTTTGTTTTCCTCATTGTAAATTCCTTCATCTGCACCCTGGTTTCTTTCCTTAGCCCAAAAGCTTCAACACCTGCAAAACAAGCAAAGCTTAGGTCATTTAGTTCATCACAAAGCCAAAAAGGTGAAAAAGTGCAAAAAATAGAGTTTGAAGATAAAGTCATTTGCAAAACATTATGAAAGTGGGTTTTGGCAAAATAAATTTGAAAAGCTCATGCATAAATCATTTCTCCAAGTGTTTGAAGTTCATTTCTATTCCAAGAGCAAAGAGAACCAAAGCAAAACAATTTGGGTGAGTGAGTGTGAAGTTTGGGTAAAAATTGCTGTAAGTTGCCAGCGCGACACACTGGGCAGGAGGCGCAACGCACTCACCAGGCGCGGCGCATTGGGTTGGATGCATGGCGCATACAACTAGAGGGCCCAAAAATCGCCAGAACGACCTCCAATTGCCAAAAATCGCACAGTTTTGCCTTGTGACAAGTAGGTTAACCCTCTATCACTAATTTGCATCCAAGTTTGATGATTGTGTGATGGTGTTTATTGCATGATGAATGTGTAAAGGAAAACAAACCCTATCTCTTCAAACTGTCAAAGGAGATTGCTGCTAGGGTTTTAAGTGACTGTTTTGCTACTAAGTGTATCATTCCTCCATCACTCCCTTATCCCATTTGTCCCTTAATTTCATTATTCCCTAAGTTCCCCTACCCCCTAAATTCATTAATCCCCTATCCCAAGTTCCCTTTCCCAAATTTCCAAATGTAAAACCCCAAACCCTAATCCTATATAAAAACTCCCAAAACATCCCATATTTCCCCTAACTAAATCTATCCCAACAGCCCCTAATCCCCCACTATTTTTCCCTCCCCTTACAGTCCCTCATTTCACTATTTTCCCTTGGTGGCAGAGGTCAAGCACATCACCAAAAATAGTCCACCACAGTTTGACACATCAACACCTATTTCTCCAAGGCAATTTGTCTACCAGTAGCTATGGCATCTGACCCTTCATATGATTATGAAGAGGAGACCCAAAGTGACTCACCCACGGAGGGACATGCACCCAGGAGGCCTCATAGAGGTGGCAGACATATCAGAGAAGAACCAACCACTCTTGCCGAGTTGTAGGCCTACCCTCTTGCCATCTTTTGTTTCCAGCATCAGTCATGTTATGAATTTTGCGAGAAGGTTGCTAATATTAAGTTTCATCATGAGCTGGCCCGCTTATTTGTGTTACATTTACATGGTGATCAAGCCACTCTTGCTGGTGTCACTTTCACATTAACACCAGAAACCATTTCATTGGCAACCGGCATACCAAACATTGGAGAACCATGGAACAAGAGGCAAAAAATTGACCGGCAACACTATGAACCATACATCAAACCCGGTTTTTTGAGACAACTCAAGAGAGTGTTTCCTTTTCGGTACCTCAAGGATGAATATGCTCCTTTAATGAAACTCATCATGAAGTATTTCACCTGTGAGGGCCGGTTCTCCCGCTTGTATGCTTATCACATCAGGCTACTGATGCATTTTACTCAGGTATAGATGATGAACATTCCTTATTTCATATGCCAAAACATAGAGAAGATGACCGCTCTTGTGCAACACAAGACCCCTCAATAGAAGTTCAACAATATTTATCATTTTTCTCTCATCAAAATTGTGGTCGTTCATTAGCTTGGTTTAAAGGGAATCACTTGGGATGACTTCATATCTCATGAGTTTTCCAGAGCTTCACAGGGACCTTCAGAGGTTGGGCATGAGACAGGTGGACCTTCTTATCAGCATGAGGGCCATGAGATTTCTAGTGTGCCGGTGTTCATCTCCTATCAGAGGGGTACTAGACAGTTGTTTGCAGCAGCAAAGCGAGTGTTATCTCCACCCAGGGTGGAAGGGGCCTCACTTCCTTCATCAGCACAACAGGCTCAGGACTGAGGCAAGAGGCCACTACAGGAAGAAGGACCATCAGGTGAGCGGGAGACTGATTTCATAGTCATTGAGGGTGATGATACTGATATGAGCTCGCAAAGTGAAAATATTAGAGAGATCATTAAGGAGCAGCAGGCGGACATTGATGCCTTGTCTGCAAACTTGGATAGAGCCCAATGGACTATACAGTACTTGGAGCAGAGGAACAAGTAGCTTGAGGATCAGCAGGTGGTTATGGAGTTGTAAAACATTCGGCAAAACCGCCAAGCTGCCCAAAGGAGGAGGGTGGAGTTCACTTCCTTGGAGCAAGAGATCAATGCCGATAGGGAGTCATGGCTCGAAAGAGTCAATATCCACTTGGAGAGGAAGTTGGAGAAGGCAATAAATGAGAAGAATATGCTTAGAAATTTGTCATATCATTACTTGTCCTAGAATTTGGTGTGCCAAGCAAGAATCAGGAATTTGAAAGAAAAGTTGAAGAGAGCATCAAGGAGGCAAAAAGAGGATGAAGGACTTTAGATCTTGGCTGAGGCTTCCTTGGCCCATCACAACACTTGATAGAGAAGACTTAGCCCAAATTTCAAGAAATTTGGAGCAATTTTTGCATTTTTGCAAATTTTTGGCACAAAAAACAGGTTTTTCTGCCCTATGCGCCGCGCCACGTGGTGCTCGCTTTTGCTAGAGGCCTCCAAATCTCAAAAACTCAGCATTTTTGGATTTGTCATGAAAAATTACACTTTCCTACCTATGGCCAAGAAATTTGGGTAGGTTTTGAGCCCTCAAAAAGGTCAAAAACACTCAAACAATGACCTCATTGCCCCTATTTTGACACACATGAAGTAGTGTTGGGATAATTGACCTTTTGGGTGGAAAATGGAGGAAAAATTGAAAAATTCCACTTGGGTTGGAAAGTAGACAGGAAAACCTTTCCAACAAGCACACCTGGAGCTCATTTGGACATCGGTAAGGCCTCCAAAAGTGGGTCCAAACAGGCGCTACGCATAGAGAATCAGGCGCGATGCATAGAGGAAAAATTGCCAGTTTGACTAAGTTTTGCTCTATTTTTCGCCCAGCTTCGCCTAGTTTGACTTTTTCACTTTCCTAATGGAAAATTTATGATGTAATTTGATGAAAATTGATGGATTATGATGTAAATATGTTGGATTTTCACTTGTAGAGGTAGATTCATCAGTTTATAGGTTGTTTGAAACTGAATGAATCAGTTCCCTTATTTCTAGAGGCATGTTGTTATGTTGCCTAGTTTCTACTTCTCAGTTTAGAATTAGTTGGATCAGATACTAAACTTGTGAGCTCAACCCCTAGAGGCAAGGATGAGCTAGGTTTGTCTATATTATGTTATTTTTCAGTCATTAGCATGGTTGGACTCTGGAGAAAGCCTTGAGCTTCATTGTACATTCATTTTCAGTATTTTGGCTAAGGAATTGAGACCATGATTTGCAGCACTCTTTTGGATTCATGTGACAATTTGTCTTGGTATAGTGCTTCTCTTTGTGATTGTGAATTTGTTTATGTGATTGCATTTCTATCTTATTTCTTCTGAACTAAACAAACAAGAGTGTAAGTAGAATTCATTGAAATTGCAATGCTCTACTTGAAGTTTGCTTTAGTTTTTTGATGTTTTCAGCTGTTTGGGGAGGATTCATGATTTCTCTTGCCCTCTTCAACACCTCACCTGTCTTTTCCCTCCATCTCACTAAAATTTAAGTGCCAAAACGATTGCCTACCTTACCCCATCGAGATCTCTGCAGAACTAAGCCTCAATCCTCGCACCCCAAAATATGTCTTTCCCTTTGAGCCAACAAATCATAATTTTATCAAATGAAAATCTCTCACACATATACCTAGCCTAAAATCAGAAGATATTTCAGTTATCTCAAGCCCCATAGATCATCATTTGCTAAGATTGACCCGGAGAGAGCCCTCTTCTGACCTGGTAGGGCTAGCTACCAGGCTGAGTGTGGTTTGATGTTGGCCTCGGATCCTACCTTTTCAGCTTGAGGTAAATCTAGGCACTAACAGTATTTATGATTTGTTATTTCTAATTCTATTAATGCTTTAAACTATAGAGGAGAAGATAAAACATTGTGGCATCATAGACTCGGATACATGAATGAGAAGGGGATGAAAATTCTTCATTCAAGAAATTTGTTGCCAAGTTTGAAGCATGTTGATTTGGAATTATGTGAGAATTGTGTTTATGGAAAACAAAAGAGAGTCAGATTCCTCAGAGTTGGGAAAGAAAATAAGAGCGAAAAAATAGAGTTTGTGCATAAATATGTATGGGGACAAGCTTAGGTATCATCTTTGGGTGGCTCTTGTTATTATATTTGTTATTCTCTTAACCTGCAAGACGATACAAGAATACCAAATAGGCGCAGAAATATACCGAGAACATATAACAGTGAGAATAACAACAGGTATTTTATTATTTAGATAGCAATGTTCACTTGCCTCTTCGAGGGGGCAACCTCCAATAGAGCAAAGCTCGATTACAAAATAAGACATGATGCTCCTCGCAGGGAGTCTCTATCCTTTATATATGACTCATACACGCAATACCATGGTTCTTATTAGTACCATATATCTAATACCATGGCCCATTTGCAACTAACTGTGGTCCCGTCATTAAATGTGGGTTAACCACTTACAATTATTATTATGGGCTTTATTTTACTTAACTATAACTAAGACTCGATCCTACTACATAAATAAGGGGGTTAGGGTGGGACCCTAACATGCCCTCCCTCTTAAGAATAGCCTTGTCCTCAAGGCTGAAGCTGCGGAAACTACTGAAGAATAGTGGTTGGTTCCTAGGTTGTATCTTCTGGAGAGGTGTCTTTCCACTTGACGAGGACTTCCTTGATCATGCGACCATGCAGGTGCTGTTCTCGTGTGTCTAGGACCTGTTCAGGTTGGAGCTAGATTGACCCTTCTTCATCCAATTCAGGTAGACTGGTTTGAATTCTACAATTGTTCCCAATCACTTTCTTGAGGCATGAGACATGGAAAACTGGATGGATTTTTGCAGTGGGTGGCAAAGCTAGCTTGTAGGCCACTTCTCCAATGCACTGAAGTACTTGATACGGTCCGTAGAATTTTAGAGATAGTTTCTTACAATTCTTGTCTTTGAGTGATGTTTGCTTATATGGTTGCAACCTCAAAAATACCTGAACCCCTTCTTGACATTGGCGCTCTGAGCGATGCTGATCTACCTATTGCTTCATGCAGTTTTGAGCTTGATGAAGATTCTCTCTAAGATTGGCGAGCAGGTTGTGCGGTTTTGTAGGTTGATCCACTGCTTGTACCTTTGAGAACCCCTTGATATAAGACGTAGGGGAAGGAGGGAGTTGACCATAAACTACTTCATCGGGAGTCACTTTGGTGATGGCATGATAGTTGGTGTTATACCACCATTCAGCTAGAGGTAACCATTGTACCCAAAGATGTTGCTTTTCTGAAGTGAAACACCTAAGGTAGGTTTCCAGACATTTGTTGACGACTTCAATTTGACCATCCGTTTGTGGATGATAGGAAGTACTGAGTTTTAGTTGGGTGCCTTGTAGCCTGAAGAGTTCCTGCCAAAAATTACTGGTGAAGATCGGGTCACGATCAGACACAATAGAAGTGGGCATGCCATGCAATTTGAAGATCTGATCCATGAAAGATTGAGTGACCAAAGTCGGTGTAAAAGGGTGGGGTAGGGTGCAAAAATGAGCATACTTAGAAAGTCGGTCCACAACCACCATGATGACTGACTTGTTTCCTGACTTTGGAAGACCTGTAATGAAATCCATAAAAACCTCCGTCCATATTGATGCCGGGATGGGCAATGGTTGTAATGTGCTTGGTGCTTTGACTATCTCCCCTTTGTGGTGCTGACAGATATCGCATTCCGCGACAAAAGTAAGGATGTCCTTTTTCATGCTTGTCCAAAAAAATGATCTTCTAGTGCGAGCATATGTCTTCTGAAAGCCTGAATGTCCTACAGTGGGGGAGGAGTGCAATTCCACCAAAATGCGACTTTTGAGGGTGGATGTTGGTGATATTACGACTCTGTCCTTGTAGCGAAGAATCTCATCCTGCAAAGAGTAGCCCTTGGTGGAATTTTGATCCGCCTGCAATTGAGTAATGAGTTGGGAGAGCCAGGGATGTGAAAACCATTCCCTGCGAGCCTCTTCAATCCATTCTGGAATGGGAAGGGAAATTGCGAGCAGGGTACTTTCCTCATCAAATTGGCGAGATAATGCATCTGCTACAATATTTTCGCTTCCTTTCTTGTAAATGATCTCATAATCATATCCCAGCATTTTGGCGAGCCATTTATTTTGTTGTGGGGAGGATAGGCGTTACTCCAAAAAATATTTAACATTGTGATGGTCTATGCGGATTTGGAAACGTCGCCCCAATAAGTAAGGTTGCCAGGTATCTACGGCATGTAAGATGGCCATCATTTCCTTCTCATAGGTAGATTGTCCCAGATTCTTTCCACTTAGTTGTTGGCTTATGAAGGCCAAGGGTCGACCTTCCTACATTAAGACTGCCCCAATACCTGTACCCAAAGCATCACATTCAATGACAAAAGATTTGGTGAAGTCGGGTAGTGCTAAGACTGGAGTGGAACACATGGCATTTTTTAGAGCTATAAATGCCTTTTGTGCTTCATCATTCCAGAAGAATGAATTTTTCTTGAGGAGTTGAGTGAGGGGCTTCGCAATGCGACCATAATTGCGGAAAAATTTGCGATAGTAGCCTGTGAGACCCAAAAATCCTCTCAGGCTCTTCAAGGTCTTAGGTTGAGGCCAATCCTACATGGCCTGGATCTTTCTGGGGTCCACCTTGACACCTTCACGCCCCACAATTTGGCCCAAATACTCAACTTCTTCCATGCCAAAAGAAAACTTGGACATCTTAACAAATAATTTATGCTTGCGGAGTAGTTGCAAGAGCAGATCTACATGCTGAAGATGTGCGGCCCAAGTGCAACTGTAGATGAGGATGTCATCGAAGAAAACAAGGACAAATTTCCTGAGATATGGTTTGAGAAGGTGGTTCATAAGGCTCTGAAAAGTAGATGGGGCATTACAAAGACCGAATGGCATGACCAAGAACTCATAATGGCCTTCATGAGTTCTGAAAGCAGTCTTTGGAATGTCGACTTCCTTCATGCGAATTTGGTGGTAGCCTGAGCGAAGATCCAGCTTAGTGAAGAATTGAGCCCCATTGAGTTCATCCAGCAAATCATCAACAACCGGGATGGGAAATTTATCTTTGATTGTCAACTTATTGAGGGCCCTAAAGTCCGGACACATATGCCATTCCCCATCTTTCTTGAGCACCATGACCACCGGTGATGAATGAGGACTAATGTTGGGACGAATGACGCCTGCTTCCAAAAGTTCCTTGATTATTTTTTCTATCTCATTCTTTTGGGTGAATGGATATCTGTATGGGCATAAATTTGGTGGTTGGGCCCCTAGAACCAAGGTGATGCTATGATCATGTTCCCCTCTTGAGGGTGGAAGCTCATGAGGCTTGTCAAAGACTGGAAGATGGTTATTTAAAATTTGTTGCATCTCAGGATGAATCGGTAGAGAATTGGGTTCGACGGTATGGATGGCATTAAATTGAGCTATAACTCCATGATGGAACTTTTTTAACAATTTTTCCATTCTATGTGAGCTAATGATAGAGGGAGCTCCCGCCTGGAGTCCGCGGAGGGTATGTGTGGAGTTGTTCTGCTTAAAGCTCATATATAACTCCTGGAAATCCATTGTGATTGGCCCAAGAGTGCGAAGCCATTCAACACCGAGGACAATGTCGCACCCTCCCATGTGTATGGCAAACATGTGGGTCTTCAACTGATAATCCCCCATTTGAAGTTTGACATTTTCACAGCGTCCTTCACATTTCATTGTTCCCCCATCCGAAATTTGGACTTGGAAGTTAGAAACTGCTTGTACAAAACAATGCACTGCTTCCGCGACTCTTTGATGGATGAAATTATGTGTACTTCCACTATCAATCAAGACTACTACTGGGTAATGCTTAATGAAACCTCTGATTTTGAGAGTTTGAGGTGAAGAAATCCCTGCCAAAGAATGCGGCGAAATAACTGGTTCGTCAGGGACATTGTCCTTCTGGTTGTCCTCTTCTGCCACCTCAGGTTCCTCAAGTGGTGGGGCTTCCTCCGATGAACTGTAATCAGTGGCATCAATTTCAAAGAATTTGGGCTCCTTGCATTTATGACCTAGGGAGTATTTTTCATCACAGTAGTAACATAATCCCTGCTTTCTTCTTTCGGCCATTTCTACAGGTGACACCTTTTGAACCTTAAGTGTTTGAGTTGTGCTGTGAGCCTGTGGGGGGCGACCCTTGGCGGTGAAATTTGGGCGAATGGACTGGGCCGCTAATGCACGTTCCATATTACGAGCTACCTTGCAAGCCTCTGACCATATGGGAGGGTGGTGCAGTTGGACGTGGGCTTGTATGGCCTCTTTAAGACCGCTGATAAAACATTCCATGTAGAATGCATCTAGGAGACCCCTAGTGCAGAAAGCTAAGGCTTCAAAGGCTGTAACATATTCATCCATTGTGCCAGTCTGGCGGAACTTAGTGAGACGACCCAAAAAAGCAGAGTCATGGTCAAAGCGCTCTGTAAGAGCTTTTTTGAAGGCATCCCAAGTCAAAAAACTTCCATTGCAACGTTGATGCCATTGCCACCATTGCCATATTTCATTGTCCAAGTACATGCTCCCCACCATAAGCTAAGTCTCATTATCTAAGATGTAATTCAGATTGAAATACTGCTCCATTTGTGCTACCCATGCTGCCGGGTGAGAACCATCAAATATATGCATATCCAGCTTGGGAGGTCGTGGACAGGATTGTTGGTGGGTGCCCCAGACGTGAAGAGAGTGGCTAGACTCACCCTCACTGTGTTCATTGCCAATATATGCCTCCTCGCGGGCTTCCACCTTGCCCTTAGAGAGTGCGTTAGTTAGTTTGTCGATTTGATCTTGGAGGTCTTTCATGGATTGTTCAAGTTTGTCGATCTTCTCATTGGCCATAGCTTGAGCTCTAGTTTCTACCATGCATCGATCCGATGTATTTGAAATTTGGGACCGCTTGAATTTTTTTTTTTTTTTTTGGCACTAACAATTGAATGGTACCACCTTGCTTAGCTCGTCGTCCTGATTCTTATGGTCTAGATCACCAATAAGCGCCTGGGGGGTCTCAGACTCCTAACGAAGTTTTTTGTTTGTTTTTTTTTTTTTTTTTTTAAATCCTAACAGAGTTTTACTCGCTTAGGAATATTGCAGCAGCCAAATCCCCAAAATGTCAATGCTGCCAAAAGTCCTGTGAAAATCACGCCCCAATATAGGAACCCCACACAACTACTCAGATCTGGTGGATCTGAGAGATCCAAATGGCTGATCGGATAGCTCTGAGCGGTGGAACAGATTGCTGCTATGGATTTGATGGATCTAATAGATCGAAGTGGCTGTTCTGTTAACTTGGACTATGGGACTGATGTCTGCTACTACTGCAAACCCCACTTGCGAGATCTGATCTGGAAGAGATTATGCGTGATCTAGAGATAGAAAAGGGAACTATGGTCTCGAGGAGTGTCAAGTGCTACAGATTGCAATATACATAAGGGTTTGACAGTAGTACTCAGCCCAATGTTTCAGGGCTCTAACTAAGGAGGATCAACCGTACCCTTAGCCGTACAACCCGACTACCTTATCGTACGGGCGAGTAATCTCTTCTTGTGCTGTTCTCGGTGTATTGTAGCAGCAAGACAGCTGACGGTTTATCTATGGTGAGGTTTCAAAGGAGCTAGGGGGCTTCCGATATACCCATAGGGTACTTGGAAGACAGTCCGTGCGCAATTCTGTCTAATGCGCTACTACTCAAAGGGGAACCCACAGGGGTTACAAGGGAGTCCAACAAGTGTGACCACCTCTTGTATTTCCTACGTGCATGCCTCCCCAAATCCACAGGTTTATGAACTCAACAACAGATCCCGTGGTTTAAAGTCGCCGGAACACGTCTCTAGCCAAAAAAAAATAATTTTGCTAAGAAATGGAGATCCCACCGGCCCTGGAAAGAGCTCTGATACCACTTGTTATTCTCTTAACCTGCAAGACGATACAAGAATACCAAATATGCGCAGAAATATACCCAAAACATATAACAGTGAGAATAACAACAGGTATTTTATTATTCAGATAGCAATGTTCACTTGCCTCTTCGAGGGGGCAACCTCCAATAGAGCAGAGCTCGATTACAAAATAAGACACGATTCTCCTCGCAGGGAGTCTCTATCCTTTATATATGACTCATACACACAATACCATGGTTCTTATTAATACCATCTATCTAATACCATGGCCAATTTTCAACTAACTGTGGTCCCATCATTAAATGCGGGTTAACCACTTACAATTATTAATATGGGCTTTATTTTACTTAACTATAACTAAGACTCGATCCTACTACATAAATAAGGGGGTTAGGGTGGGACCCTAACAATATTATTTTTATTGATGATGCAACCATAAAAACCTGGACTTATTATATTTGAAATAAATCTGATGTCTTTGATACTTTCAAGAAATGGAAATATTTGGTTGAAAATGAGATAAGGAAAAGGTTGAAGTGTCCTAGATCAGATAATGGAGGTGAATATTGCAACAAAGAGTTTGATAAGTATTGTTCAGAGCATGGAATTTACAGAGAGAAGATAGTTCTAGGAACACGAAAAGAAAATGATGTGTCATAAAGGATGAACATGACAATCATGGAGCATGCAAGGTGCATGAGATTGCATGCATGATTGCCTTTACAATTTTGGGTAGATGCTATAGATATTGTTGTTTATCTAATAAACAGAGGGCCTTCAATTTCCTTGGATGGAGGTATTCTAGAGGAGGCATGGACAGGTAAAAAGGTAAATTACTCATTTTTAAAGACTTTTGGTTGTGAAGCCTTTGTCCACATTAATAAAGAAAATAGAACAAAGCTTGAGCTAAAATCAAAGAAATGTACCTTTATTGGATATGGTGTTAATGATTTTGGTTATCGCTTATATGATTATGAAAATAAAAAAATCATTAGGAGAAAATATGTCATATTCAATGAAAAGGTTTTGTATAAGGATCATATGCAAGAAAAGAAACAGGAAAAAGAAAACAAAGAATACACAGTGCTTGATGAGATCACATAAAAAGTAAAGGTGTCGAAAAATCATAATGATCAACAGCGAGAACAACAACAACAACCAAAATAGAAGTAGGCACCTCAAACACCTGAAAGTGGTGTTATAAGATCTACCAGGATAAGTAGATCCCCTGAACGATACTCTCCTTCATTATATTATGTATTGTTGACTGATTCTAGTGAACCAGAATGCTATGAAGAAGTAGTGCAGGTAGAAATTGGGAAGAAGTTGGAGCTAGCCATGAAAGAAGAGATGGAATCCTTGGTACATAACCAGACTTGGGACTTAGTTAGGTTTCCTGCAGGTAAAACAACATTGCAAAATAAATGGGTTTACAAGTTGAAGGAAGAATATGGAGGTAGAAAAAGGTATAAACCTAGACTTATGGTGAAGGGGTTTGCACAGAAAAAAGGTATAGACTTTGATGAGATACTTTCTCCTGTTGTTAAAATGATTTCAACCATAATTATTTTAAGTCTAGTAGCAACAGAAGATTTGCATCTTGAGCAGTTAGATGTAAAGATGGCCTTTCTCCATGGGGATTTGGAGGAAGAGATATATATGTAGAATCCACAAGGATATGAGGTCAAAGGGAAGGAGAAACTAGTGTGTAAGTTAAAGAAGAGCTTGCATGGCTTAAAACAGACTCCAAGACAATGGTATCTAAAATTTGACAGGTTTATGTCTGAACAAGGTTATACTAGATGTCACTTTGATGATTGTGTTTATCTCAAAAGGAAAAATAATGGCAGCTATATTATATTGTTATTGTGTGTAGATTATATGTTTATTGCAGGTTCTAATAGGCAGGAAATAAATGTGCTCAAAATAAAATTGGCAAACTCATTTGCAATGAAGGATTTCAGTGATGCAAAACAAATCCTTGGTATGAGAATAAGTAGAGACAAGAAAAATCGCAAATTAACATTGTCTCAAAGTGAGTACTTACAAAAGGTATTGAAAATATATAATATGGAGAATGCAAAACTAGTTAGTACACCTTTGGCTACCCATTTCAAACTAAGTAAGGATATGTGTCCCAAGACTCACAAAGAGATGGATTATATGTCTAAAGTTCCATATGCATCAGTAGTTGGAAGCTTAATGTATGCAATGGTTTACACAAGGCCTGATATTACACATGTAGTGAGTTGTAATTAGGTACATGAACAATCCAGGAAAAGGACATTGGATGGAAGTGAAGTTGATCCTTAGGTATTTGAGAGGTACCAAATATCAAGCATTATTCTTTGGTGGTTCAAACATTACTCTACAGGGATATGTTGATGCAGATATGGCAGGTGAGAGAAATAATAGGAGGAGCACCACAGGGTATGTGTTTACTATAGGTGTAACAATTGTCATTTAGGTTTCAGAATTATAGAGTGTTGTTGAACTCTCAACGACGGAAGAAGAGTATGTTGCTGCTATAGAGGCTAGTAAAGAAATGATTTGGTTACAAAGTTTTTTGGATGAAATGGGTAAGAATAAGGATTTGGGAAGGTTATACAGTGACAACCAGAGTGCCATTCATCTTGCAAAGAACTCAACCTTTCATTTCAAGACTAAACATATATAGCTCAAGTACCACTTCATACGATCAATGTTGTAAGATGGACAATTGAAGTTGGAAAAGATACACACTAGCCCGAATCTTGCAGATATGTTAACAAAACTTATAACCAGGGAGAAACTAAGATTCTTCTCGGTTTCAGTTGGTCTTCAAGTATGACGATGAAGATGAGAAACAACCAGGTCCAAAGTGGACTCATTTTCTAGCAAATGAAGCAGTGATGGAGTTGATATAATTAGTCTCCAAGTGGGATATTGTTGGGTGTGGAGCTTGATTATCTTCTTTATTCATAGGTCTTTTTTTTAGCCGGATGTATACCCCAGGAAGATTGTACACCCCTCCACACAGGGGGTTGTGGGGGGGAATTTTCCGCCCCATGGGGGTCCAACGACCAGCGTGCCCCCAAAGCTAAAAAATAGATGTAAAATTTCTTTGTAAAATGTTGTAATTTCGTAGTCAATCTATGGTGTACATTAGGTGGATGATCTGATGGTAGAAGTTATGTTTAATTTAGGGTTTTTTTTCCCTAGAAGGAAACGCCTCCCTGTATATGGAGGAATTGTATTGCAACTGTTTATACGTGTATTCTGAGTGAGAAAGAGAGAGGAGATTGTGTGAGAGTGAAGAGGAAATTACAAAGGATCTGTTGTAGGTTGTATCTCTTCATTTTGTTGGACAATGACTCCAGGAAGGACTGGTTGTGTCTCCATAGACATAGCCCAAATTGGGTGAACCACATATATCTGTGTCTCTCTTGTTTTATGCATTTTCTGTGTTTCTACAATAGTTTATGTGTTCCATTGCTCTGTAATATATAATTTTCTAACAGCCCAGTGTTTTTATCAGAGGTTGCACATAGATACATGCATAGACTGAACCGATGACAAGGAGATTGTGATGCAATATCATTTGACTCTATTTTGAAACTCTCAAACTTATGTTTTATTAAAGGCTTTTAATATAATTGTCTCGACTTCTATTCATATATGAGAATTTATGTTTCCTTGATATGTGAATTATTGAATTAAGCTAGACTTGTTCCAGGTTGTGGCAAGGGCCCACCACAAACCTTGATTGAGTCCTGTAACAATTTTCATTAAGTAGGAGGTGTGTTTTGAATTCATTAAGAAGAATTGTACTTAAATATTCATTTTCTTTCGTTGATGATTTCCATAATTCCTGTACTTAGAATCATACTTAAGTTTCCTTTAATGCTTTTGGAGATTTGAGTTGAGATAGCTAGTGTAATGTTTATTGATTTTTCTCAAGCTTGAGGATCATTATTATAAGTATACTTTGCATTTATTAACTTCTTTGATTACTCTCACGATATTGTGAATGTTGAAGAAGAAGGTTTCGGTTTAGAACAAATTTATGAGAAATGAATTCTTATATTTTAGATTGAATCCCCTATTTTTAATGGAAGTGTTTTAATCGCATGTGGATCTATATACTGTTGGCATGAGACTCTTGTAGCTTGTGCTTAGTTTGAATGCTCAGAATTGATTAGGAACAATGTGTCATTCTTTAGTGTAAATCGTGTGTTAATTCTTGGAGAATTGCATGTCATTTACAGTGTGTTGGTTACTCAATTTACTGTGTGATGATTATTTGAGTTGAGGCATAACGATCATTTGAATAGATATCTTGTAATTTATTTGGTTTCGTAGTAAGCATTGATTTAGATTTATTTCTGTTCATTGTTAGATAAATCAAAGCTGTGTTATGTAAATGCTCAGATTGATTTAAGGTTAGGAAGCCATAAGTTATGTCTTCAAATGTTTAGTTCAATTTGAATGAAATAGTACATAAGAAGTAGTCTCAGTTATTTTGCAAGGCATTGTTGAGATCACTTTTGATTTGTAGCAACCTGGGGATTATTTTCGCATAATGGCTTTTGAATGAAGTAGTTGCTAGATATATTTGAAAACATAGTTTGTGATAGTTGCCAATCTTATTTCTGGATGAGTTTTTGAGGTTGATGTGCCATAATTGAGAATAATTTGAGTTGTGAACGTAAAATAGATTTCATTATTAGTAATTTAGATTGTATAATGAAATAGGTTTCTTCACTTCAACAACTCATGGTGTAATTGTTAGAAACATTAGTTGAGTATTATGTGCTTAATTTCATACTAAATCTGCATAGGGTAAGTTTGGATCTGAACTAGAATGCATTGCAACTCAAATTTTACAAATCTCGGTTGACAATTTAAATTTACAGAATTCAACGACATATAAAATCCCTAACAGTAACTCCATGGGATCTTGATAGCTTATGAGATGAGAAAACGGTATAGTGTTAGAGAAGAAACCTTTAAAGCCACATACAAAGGGAAAGAAAAAGAAAAGCCTAAAGATACAAGCTACATTTCAAATGAGGGAGAAGTGCATTTCGTGAGAAAATTGCAAGTGGGAACTGGTAAATTCAAAGGTAAGCTTCCTTTTAAGTTTTTTTTTTTTTGTGGAAGAATAGGTCACTATTCATCCAAATGTCCATATAAAGAAAATCATAACAAGAAAGAAAAGGAAAAGGATGTTGACAAGAAAAATGCCAAAAGGAAGTTTTCTACCAAGAAAAGTTTTTATTCAAATGAAGATAGTCAAAGAACATCTGATGATCATAAAGATTCAGATTCAGAGTCTAACACTAGTTACAACATACTTATGGCTCTTGAATATCAGTCAACTAATGAATAAGATAGTTGTGAAGAAGATGATTTAATGAAAGGATTAAAAGAAATTGATAGACTCAGGTATGCAAACAAAGAACTAGAAAAAAAATAAAGTAGTATTGTCAAATAAATGAAATTGCTTAAATATCAATTAGAGGCAAACATTAAAAGGACTGAAGACATATAAAAACAACTCCAAGAAAATAAAATGCATTATGAAAATTTAGAAACAAAAATTGTGACTCTTAAGGGAATATTATGAGAAAACAAACAAATGGGTAAAGACATATGAATCACTAGAAAATATTATTAACGAACAATGCTCTCCTTTAATCAAAACTAACATTGGATACAACCATAAGCTTTCAAACCAACCAGATTATAAGAATCCACATAAGAGTGAATAAAGTCACCCATTATATAAGAAATCTTCAATATCAAAGAAAACAATATTATGTCCTTCAAGATCAGTTCCTAGGTATAAAAGATGGTTTTATGGATATTGTTTCACTTGTAATTCATTTGGGCATAAGGCCACTAATTGTAGGTAAAGCAGATGGAAAGGAAGCACACAAGCCTTTGGTTACATGATATGCTTTAAACAACACAATCTTGAACACATGATCAGGAATTGCAAATAGATGGAAAGGAAGCACACAAGCCTTTGGTTACATGAGATGCTTTAAACAACACAAATTGAACACATGATCAGGAAATGAAAACATATTTGGAGGAATAAGGAGAACCAATCAGAGATGTAGGGAAGATTTTCCCTACTGCAGTCCATTTTTCTTAAATCATACTTCTAACAGTGATTGTAGAAGTAAATTTGAGGTACATAACCTCATAAAATGCAAATGATGACTATCATGTCCACATGCATTAGGGGAATTTTGAGGTATAAAATGGGCCTCCTAAGAAAATTATAAAATAATAGTCGAAATAATAAAATAAGATTAGATTACATCATCAAAATTTAGAGGGAAAAAAGAAGAAGAAAAAACTACTTTTTCAACTCATATTTTCAACTTATCTCCCTATGGGTTTACTCAAATTTCGAGTGGGAACAGTTGTTGGATGCATAATTTGATTCCTCATCCAATGAGTACCCATGTTGCATACTTTCAATGAAACCTACTACACGAAAAATGAGAAATACATGAAAATATGTGATTGCAAAAATGAGAAATACATGAAAAACATGATTTCAATCACAAATTTTCATGTGTTTCTCATTTTTCATGTGGTAGGGTCAGTCAAAAGTATGAAATATGGGTACTATTTGGATGAGGAATTAATTTTTTCATCCAACGAGTACTGCTTGAAAGTTGAGTAAAACCTTAAGGAGATAAGTTGAAAATACAACTTGAAAAAGTAATTTTATTATTTTATGTTTTTTTAATATTTTTACCTTTTTACCCCAAAAATGGTGAATCATTCCCCATGGTTGACATCACCATATTGAATCCTATTGGCTCTTATAAATTTTATTTTGGTTGTACATTTTTCTTAGGAGGCCCATTTTATACCTCAAAAGTTCTCTAATGATTAGTGGTGTATGACCTCAGGGGGAGCTATGCATGTGTATCTTGATGATGATTCCATATGTTATTATGTTATTACTTTGGTGATGTTTATATTATTGTTGTTGCATCTAATCAAAATAATGTGAACAGGAACATACATGACATTTTTAGGGGGGGATATATTAGTTATGAAAAATCAATATTTTACATTTTGTACATAGTTCTTATCAATGACAGTCTCGTATGCACATGGTTTTTGAATTATACAATTGCGTATGGTTTTTCGTGATAATAAAGGAGTGGACAAAGTTTAGGGGGAACTTCTCATATGATTCCATCATTACATTATTAGAATTTCTGGTTCTAACATTAGTTTGTTGTAGTCTGTTGATAGTACCCTTATGCATGTTTTAGAATATGATGAAGAGTTGGGCCAAATTTAGGGGGAGCATCTTCTATGCTTATGATGGTTCATTATTGGCACTATGGTTCCTTGAGAACTCCTTGTTGCATGATGTTGTCTATGATGAGTTCATGGTCTTATTTCATTACTCACTACTAAAAATATATGTGTTGTTGTCACTATTTCGTGGATTGCATGTGAAGAAGTTGTGGATGGTGACTTATTATTGCTACTAAAGCTCGATACATTTGATGAGAAGAATATGTGTGATATTTTCATTGTTGATATTGGTTGATAATGAATATGCTACTGATCAATTTGATTCTACTTAATGGTTTGTGACGCTGGAGGACCTCCTTGTTTTCACATATGTTGTTGATGCATGGGGAGAGTATGTTTTTGTATGTGTTGCATATGGTATTGTGGTTTAAGAGATTGATATGTTTTTTCTACTTGAGGCTTGTGGTATTTTTATATATGTGGAGAGATTGTGTTGACCTTGATGGCACGAGGTTAAGGAGATGAATTGCTTTTGTTGTTGCTTGGATGCATTGCATATTTGGCCATGTGTTGTTGATATTCGAGAGATTGATGCTACACTGCCTTATCTGCTTGATGATACATTGGTTCTTGATGATGAGGATGTTCATCATGCTACTGCCATTATGCCTATTATGTTTTTGTTGTCAGATGATTATGTTGTAAATTCCTATTAGGAGCATGGTGCTTGTTGATGATTATCATGGTTTCTCTACAAATATACTTCATTATTGACATCCTTGTTTAAGGTTATAAATGTTATGTATGTCTCTTGATGTAAAGGTCATGAAGATATCCATGTTGTGATCATTGTAAAATTTAGTCATGTATGGGCTATTGGAATCAATCCATAACATGTATGTAAACCCATTATTTTATGTGGCTGATGTAAAATTTGAGTCCAATATGTAACCCCATTATGTTGGTAGATTGATCATAGAGTAATAGGTGTAGGAGGTCATGTAATAGAGTCATAAATTCTTATGCTTTATTGCATATCTTTTGAAGATCCATCATATTCTCGAGCAGCATGGTCAGTATGCAAATTTTGTAATCTATATCAACAGATCAAACTTACAGTGATGCACACTACAAGTGAAAGTACTTCATTCAAACTATTTCAACCCTTTTCCCTTGATGTCAAAGGGGGAGAGAAGACTTGGAGTTTGCAAGTGTTTGTTGTTGGCTTCCAAACACCAAAGGAGTTGCCATCAAGTCTGAAGGGGGAGATTGTTTACATTATGGTTAATATGTTTTCCTTGATGGAAACCTACTTGAAAAATATGTCCTTGATTTGAACTTGATTATAATATGATGGTTATAGAACTAATACATATATCAAAAATATTGGTACAGATATTACAAAGGATATAGGAGAAAATTGACAGCTAAGACACATAATGCATGGAAATTTTGAAGTATGAGAAATATACACGGTTTCTGTGAAGAGATTCGTGTACATATGCAGGTCCTATGAACAAAAGTCACATACATAATTTGAACCATGGAAAACAAGAAACCGAGAGCTATTACCATGGTAATTTCCCATAGTATTATTTCGACAATGTCTATTTAATCCTGTCAAACAAATACCAACAACATTACCAAGGCATTTTCCTATGGTATTGGCAAAGACTAAATCTATATAAGGAAATGGAGATCAAGGAGTTAAGTGTTCAAGTAATGGATTATTCTCATGTGATCTGATCTAGAACAAGTGTGCACTAGGGACCAAGGATAAGGCTCAAATTTGAAAGATATAAAGATGTATTCAATATATGCTTGATTGATTTACTTCTTGCATACTGTTTTAATTGCTAAACCTGTGGTTATAGGTGGGTTATAGTAGGGCTATGGTCTGAATGTGTTTGCAAAGATCTGTGATTTTGATAGTGAAGTATGTCGAATGTGTGTTGTGTTTGCAAAGATGATTTGATTAAGTGATTTAAGAATTGTATGCAAATTTTCTTCTGGATAGTTGTGTACATACATGGATGTTTTTCATATTAGTCGCGTATATATTTTGAGATATGTTTTTCAATACATTGAAATTTGTACACAAGCATTATACATGGTAAACATGTACATGTACATATGCATATCTATTTTATGGAAGTCATGTATATGTACTAGGGTTTTCAATCATTTCTTCGTGATAATAGTTGATGATGTATGTTTTATTTGCTACTCTCTGTCAATGATGTCTTTATCAGAATGGTCTATGTCTGGCAGTGTCGATTGGATTGATTTGATTGGGGATTGGTATATTGATCAGTGATGATGTTGCATTATGATTGGGTATTTAGTGAGTTAGTATTGATATATTTGTGATTAGTTGTTGTTGTGACTCAATATTTTAATGATTCAGCTATTAATACAGTGATTCAGTTTGAAAATGTTTTATTATTCAATGATTTAAGATCTGTACAGAGGTGTTATCCATAGGAAGTGTGTATATACACGAGTATGCTTCAAAACAATTGCATATATATTCTAAAGTTAATTTTGATAAGGGTTTGTAGTGACTGCACTTTGTTTCTGTGATGACTAACAATGAGATTAATCAGTAAACGATTGAGTATTAGTTTGAATGGTTGATTGGTCTCGATTTGATCAGTTATTGGTTGATTGGTAACTTGGGATTGGTTCAGTGATTCAGTTTATTGATGATTGGAATTCAATGGTGATTCAATGATTATATTCAAATTCTATGATTCAATTTGGTATATTGGTTGGGATTATTGTTGGTGTGGGTCCAGTTTGAAATTTTGATGAAAGGCGACCTACAAGTTATGATGTTCATTTGAGATAAGTGGATCTAGTATGAAATATTATGAAACATGGTCCACAAGGAGTTGAGGATTGGAGCCTTTAGTGAGGGGCTAGAATCTCCCTTCTAGTAGGAGCTGATAAACAAGGTCAGGCAGTTGTAGCTCCATTCCAGTGGGTGTTGGAGAACGAGTGTAGGTTGTATCCTCTTGCAAGTAGTAGCCTATGTGATGGTAAGAGTCTGCATCAATACAATATGTAATGGATATTTTCTTTATATAATATGAAAGAAGATAGAGATGAAAATAGTTGTGGCTTTCTCCCACATTGGGTTTCCATCTAAAATCCCGATGTTCATATGTGTTGATTTGTTTCTTATGTTTTGTGATTATCTATTTTTTACTACATATTGGATGGCTAATGAACTAATAATGCAATGATTAATTTAAACATCTAATGGAAGTTGTGAAAATTAAGTATCTAGATATATGTAGTTGTCATTCATTGAAGTCACATACACACGCGGGTTGTATGAATAATAATAACGTACATAATTATGAATGTGAAATTGAAATTTAAAATGAATTACAAATATTGATTCACTCCCCCCCACCAGTGTTTTTCCTAACAACATGTTTCTTTTTTACTGCACTTTTTGAGTAGACACTTTTTTGTATAATGACAACTCTGCCACACTTATGGCAAGATCCACATTTAAGATTTTTTTACTAACCGAATTCATGATGCACATATATAAACATAACGTAATTTTATTCCACCAAGATCCATATATAAACTTTTTTACCAGCTTAATACATGTTGGACATGTATACACATGATGTAAATTTATTTCATATGATAATAAAATTATGTTTTTCTTCTAAGGAAAAAAAATTAGAGGTGAACAATTCAAAACTTAATCAAAACTTAGATTTTTTATTGGGTAATATTTAATCTTTAATTATTTTTATTGGTAAAAATTGGAAGAAAAAACATGGTAAAGCTAGGAAATAAATTAATGAAAATCTACTTAATTTGTTTATGGTATATAAAGAAACCAATGGATAATAGTTACATGGATCAAGTAATAAATCAAGTAAGAAAAGGTCAAATTTTGATACATAATCATGATAAATATATTTAGATCATAATCAAGAGCTAAAGCATATACCCTTTCACAAAACAAGATGTTAAAAGTAGAAAGCTAGGTGGCTTATGTTCATTAGAATATTGCCAAAAGGTTTTTACACCATAAGTACATTCCTCCATTAATTTATATAGAAGAGTACATTGATGTAGAAGGGTACACATGCAACAAATATTGTATAGGAGCATCACAGAGCAAATTATATAGATTTGGGCTATCTTAATTTTCAATTTTGTTTTATATTTCTTCAAGCATCATATGAGCAAGATGCAAGATCTTACAACTTCTAGAAGTGGGCGTGGAGTGGAGTTGGATGACCATGAGGAACATATTCAAGTGATGTCGACGACGTAAATAATATACCCTTTTACTAAAAAAGAAATTTAAAACTAATAAAATATATGGACTTTGTTTGTTGGAATGTTAGAAAAGGGTTTTTATATAAGTACATTATTACATAAAGTAATGAATAAGTGTACACGATGCAACAAGTATTGTAGATTAGAATATAAGAACATAAGAAGTGGATTTGGGCTTTCTTATCTCCACCTTTTTATATATTTTTTTGTGAGCGTCATATGAGTAATATCTTGCACATTCTAGAAGAGGTATGAAGTGTATTGGTTCAATCAAATGTATGTTTTCTACAATGTGATTAATGAATTTCCTATCTAGTAATGCAAGGGAAGATTGGATTATTTCTCACAATTTGTGCATCAACCCTTAGATCCTATAAATGAAAATCCAAACCATTTTAGTTATGTTAGATCCTATAAATGAGAATACAAACCATTTTAGTTATGTTAGATCCTATAAATGAGAATACAAACCATTTTAGTTATGTTATTTCATTTCTAGTGGTAACACATCAAATAATATATAATAAATGTGAATTGTATCTCATAGGTAAAAAGTCAAATTGCACTCGAGGATAATATTTGGCTTCGGGTCTAGAGCCAAGGTTTGACAAATGTATATTATAAGATGTACTTGGACAAAGACTCAACCATTGATATCTATACATATAATAAACACTCTTTGCTTAATACATAATGTTCATCTTTACATGATGTCTATAATAATTAGAAATCATAGTCTTCCTACTACAGATTTGTGTAATTTCTTTTCAAGACCCTTTAGGCATATAAGGTTGATAATAATTAAAATTGTGTAGTTACAATGATATATCATAACTTTATGATTTAATATTTTAATGCTTCCAGTGGAATTGTTAATTTGTTGTACAATATATTTGTTACACATAATTTTGTAGAAGTTAGGCAAATGACCATAAATCCAGATCTCTCGCAATCTGATGAACCCTTTTAAGCAATTCCCTACAAAGCTAGAGGAAAAGACATTATGAGAAATACAAGAATATTGGATTACATTGTTTAAAAACCCTAACTTTAGGAAACATGACAGGTTTCACATTATAAAAGTGGAATGACGCATCTTCTATTATTACAAACCTAAGATGATCATCATACATCGCTACATTAAAAGGTGTGATGACCCTTTTACATGGGTAAAAACAAAAAGTAAAATCTAGAAGCCTTGTTGGAGAATATTATCCAAACATAATGGGCTCGACTCCTTACCTATTTGGACCTCAATCCTAACTTGATGGATCCCATCCTCCCTTTATGTGCATCTCATCCCATGATAAATGGATCTACAACCTCATCTCTTCTATTTATACAAAGAAAACCAAAGGGGAAAGGGTTGGCTTCTGAGGTTCATAATTTATGCACTTATGTTGTCAAAGTGAAGGCTTGTCATTACAAAGGAGGATTGGATATTGTTGGAAGGGGGCTCATGACATCAAGTCCTATTGGGTTGTAAAATATTCTTCTCATTATTAATACAAGTACATTGTATTTCTCACATGATATGTTTAATGTTTACATGTATGTATCAAAGCTACTTGATCTTTTGTTTGGAAATAGCTTGAAGTTATTGATGTATTGTATGCTTTGATCTTGTGCCTATTTTTGATATTGCAGATTCTAGTTTCAGAGATTGAAAGTGGAGTAGGGTTTCAAGCAAACTAGGATTTTGAAGATTTATTTCGTTAATTGGGTAAGTGAATCTCTAGTTGTTCAAGTATTTCTAGAGAAATGTTATTCTCTATTGTTCTATTTGTTCTAGACTCAGTTACTAAGTTTAGGAGAGATTAATCGTGTCTACAAGAGAAATTAGCATGCTAACAAACTTGCTGAATCCACTTGGGATATGGGGTAAAATGCACTTTCAGAGCTCTCACATGGTAAAAAAATACAATGGTAAAAATAAATTACCTTTTGAACTTTTATAACAAAAAAAAGGTCTTTTAAAATAATCTTTTTACCTATTTACTCAAAATTTCAAATATTTCAATCGTTTTGTACTATTTTTGAGTGGTTGTGATGAATTTGAATATGAATGTGTAAATTACAGGATAATTTTTGAAACAAATGATTTTGGAGTGGAGTATACTTTTATTACTTTTTTGGGTACGTTATTTTTTTTTTTATGAAAAAGGAACCTCTTGAAGTTCTCTTTAAGCTCTTTTTAGACTCTTGAAATATGATAATATTGTTGAGTAAACTTGTTTCTTTCATGCTTGTAAAAGTATATGAAGAAATTTCTACCTAGTATAAGTTTATCCCTTTTACGAACTATGTATATTATTTACGAAAATCTATACTTTGGTCAATCATGATTAAAAGGGTCCTCCCTTGTATTATTTTACACTTTGTCAGCCTTAGGAGACTGAAATTATGAAAAAGAACTGTGGAGTTTTCTTTTTATCTCCTTTTCAAACTCCCTAAACATGAAAAAGAATTCAAGTTAACCCATCACTATACTTGTAAAATGTAAACAATATAGGACTCATCAATCAAGATGAGACCGAACCACTCCTTCTCAGGGTTTGTTAAAATTACTTCGAAGAACTTGTCCAAAGGATGATCTTATACTACAATCATATTGAAGAAATTCCTTGTAGATTCAAACTGCTAATTCTAATTTACTAGAACAATAGGCTTGAATATACTCTACTCATCAGCGGAAATAATTAAATGATCGCGAAATCACGAAGCATACAAGAGAAAGAATTCAATCAACACATTACACAATGATTTCCTGGGGAAAGCCACAACTAAAAACTCCTGCTATCTGTATATTGCATTAGTCAAAAAATATGATAATATTACAATGCTTTGCTCAATCCCGAGCAACCTCTGCACTATCTCTATCTATCTCACTGCTTCCTAGACAATCCCAGGCCAATACTTAACCAAATTTTCGCTTTACCAAGTCCCTATTTCCTTGCACTATTTCCTTGGGAATTATCCCCTATGAATTAGGGAAATTCTTCAATATGAATTGAGCAATCCTCATAGGCCTTCCTCTAATTGCATGCACTGCCTATACAATTCAGATGATTATACAACTGATAGTACATTGTCCTTGAACTCCAATCTCAACTGGGTAACTCTTAGATCTGACATGCATGAGTTATTTATGAGTGAATCATCATTTAATTGGTTGAACACATGAAGCAACACCCCAATGTCTGACCTCCTACTAGTTCCTCCATTATTTGGAACTAGTTTAACTGACTTTAACTTAGTTAAATTGGATTAATTAATTACAACTCAAAATAAACTCAACTAGGGCTCCTATAATGTAGGAGACACTCTACATGAATTTAGTTAGACCCTCAACTCGAATTAATTGAGCCAACTAGGTCAATTTAACTTATTTGACTCGAAAAAGTTGTCTTGTGATGTGGAATTACAATTTATTCCTAATTTAATTCAAGGACAAAATTAAATTATGATTTTCTTGTTGCATTTTCAACACTCCCTCTCAACAAGAAAGGGATTATCAAATACTCCAATCCTACCTCTATGGAACTCAAATTTTCCTCTTGACAGTGCCTTAGTTAAGATGTTTGCATCATGTTCCTATATAGGAATGTACTCCAACAACATGGTCCTCCTCTGCACACAATCTTGTAGATGGTGATACGAGATACCGATATTCTTGGTCTGATCATGAAAAACTAGATTCTCAGATAATTTGATTTTTATTCTCTTGAACTGTGAGAAATCTAGAATACCAGAGATACAAAGAAATATAGCTGAGAACACAGAATTATCACATGAAATGAGAAAAAATGCAAAGTATTTTATTATTCAGAAACATATTCAATGTTCACTTGCCTCTTCGAGGGGGAACCTATAACAAAGAAAATATCAATTACAATAAGTGTTATAGACATATTTGGGCACATTAAACCCCAAAATCATATGTCAATGATATTAGGGCTCATCAACCCCTAAAAGAGTTGTTTTATACCCTAAAGAAACTTAGTCATCTGAATGCCTCATTCCCCAAAAGTTCTATCTCAGAAATCATCCAAAAAGTGCCTAAACTGAACCATATCTGAAAGCCTTGTGTTAGGGTTAGATGCATCTCACCTGCTACACTGTCTAAGTGAGATGCATCGCAGTTTGGCCCTTTAGCAAGTGCGATGGGCGAGGTTGGAAAAAATTCTGGGACAGTTTATGAGTTGGTTGCTCATGGAATCTTCTAGAAACTTCTCCTGTGCCACTTGCGTCTCTGAACTTGCCCAAGGATGACCAAAGGAACTAGGAAACCATCTCCAATTCCCCTCTCTTGTGGAACTAATTTCAAAAAATGGAATGGCATTCATCATCCCCATTGATGACTCAACCTCCTGCAATCATCTATAAAAGGATCTCTCATCCAAGAGATCAGAAGGCTAAATTATTCTGAGTTGTAAGGAAGTGCTGCTAGTTTCAGTATTGAGGTGAGAGCATTGTGATATTGTTGGTGTGTTCTTGCTGATTCATGAGGTGCAGAAGGCTTGAAGCTGGGAGGACGGTGCTGGATTAGACTTCTTATGGGTTGTAATTCTCCTTGATATCAATAAAGTTCTTCAAGATTTTTCCCAATTAATTGTGTTAACTGTAAATGCATTCATTTTTTATCATATTTCTGATTCTATGATATTTATGCTGTGATGGATCATTATGCTTCGATAGGTCTTTGTTTTTGTAGCTTTGCAGGTACTCTCCAAGCATGTTAAGTACGGGGAGGAGTCACAGGATCAGCCAAAGGAGATGGAGATCAAGCAAGGATTCAAAAGAAAGTTACAGGTTGGTCTTTCATAATCTTTTTCTTATCTTTCACTCATAGGAAAGATATTGAATTGCTTTAACTGTTGTTTCTAGGTTAGCTACGAAACCTAGAGGGTTAGTCATTTGACAAGACACTAATTTTCCCAGAAACAAATTGGTGACTCCGCTAGGGAAAACTAGATGATTTTTTGTTGCTATTTGTTGTTCTATGTTGAATTATATAAAATATAGACAGAGTCTGAAGCTAGCCAGGAAGCTTTCGAACCACTCTTGTTCTGCAATTGTGTAGTAGATGAATGCTTCTTCAGTCAATCTCTGGTTTAGTTTATGAATTAAACATTTGACTTGCAAACACATCAAAATGCCCTTGTTGGTAGCTTAGTAACCTCTTAAGACATTCCATCATACTTTGCTTATCATTTTTCATTAAAATCAAGCTTAATCCATTGAAAACTGCTGCAAATTTGAGCCAAAACACTTTCAGAAATCGCTCCCTGGACCATCGCACTATCTTGAACTGTAAAGTGAGATGCATCTCAGTTCCCAAATGGGAAAAGTGCTATGCATCACAGTTTGGCCCTCTAGTAAGTGCGATGGATGACTGAAACTCAATTTTCCCATCTAGGAGTTGAGGTTTTTGACTAGTTTTCATTCCTGTTTGGTTGCTTGCTGAATATGAACAATGTCTCATCACTGAAGCCAACTTACATCACTCAGATCAGCCTCTATTTAGATTAGGATTAGTGAATGTTTTTGTGTATTTGTTTTTCATTTACAATCCATTGTCGAAAAGTAGTGTTAATCAATTTTCCGTTTTGATAGAAAAAGTGTCGTAAAATCTTCAGTTTTCATCAAAAAGTGAAGTGTCGTAAATTCCTCCTTCATTTGCTAATCGATTAAACTAATTTTGGTGCATTTGATTTGATTTGTTTCCATTCAAAGTGTCAAAAAGATATTACTTTAAACTTGAAAGTGTCATTTTGAGTCTTCCTTTCTCTCCTTAAAGAAAAATTGTTGAAAATTGTCATTTTGTGTGAAATAGTTTGAGTCATTGCTGCATTTAGTTTTCCTTCTTGTATCATTCACATTAAGGAGATCTGAAAACAAATACATGCATTTGCATTTTAGTATTTTGGTTTGTGAATGCTTGATAAGAATAGCTAGGTAAATTGCATTAGATGTTCTCTTTGCTCTTTGTCAAAGATCTGATTACTCTATCCTTTAGTAGCTAAGGTTTTCATCGTTCAAATTAAATCAAAAGTTTGTTTATCATGATAGTTGCATTGTAGGAATTGTGAACATACATCGCTTGGTGAACCTTCAAAGGAAAAATTTTAAGAAATATCAACTTAAAATGAAACTCAATTAACTTAACAATGCTTTAAAACCTAACGCAACACATCTAGAGGTCTAGGCTAGAGACATGTTCCAACGTCTTTAAACCTAGTGGCTGTTGGTTTCACTGAAGGATGGGTGATTCCTCCTCTTTGATACGATAAGTGCTAGTACGAACTTGTGCTCCCTGTAACATTGCGTATATAGTGGGAGACCCCAATAGGTTTAAATCCTTTATCCCTAGGAAGTTGAGTCTGCCACCTTACCGATCGCAATGCATTGAACACAACATTCAGGAAGATTGATTGCAGTACGTAAAGTCCTTGGTAATTTGTCTTTAATTTACCACTAAGGTGTATATTGTAGTTTTGAAATTTTTCTGGTAAACCCTCTTGTCTAGAGTCTCCAGAGTAGTCACTTTTGTTCCTTTTTGACTCTTTAAAAGTGAAAGGATCATCTGAGCACTTGTCCTTTCAAGCTCATTAAAAATCGAAGGCGACTAGAGTCATCTTTAGCTTTTTCTCGACTCTTTAAAACTAAAAAATCGAAGTTGTGTCCAAGTGTTGTTAAAATTAATTGACCACAAATAACATCCCTATTCCTTAGTTGATCTTATGTTGAAACATATGGCGACAAATTTAGAATCCACCAATCAAGGAATTCCTTTTGATGGGAATCCTAGTCCTTTTCCTTCTTTCAGAAATATTGGTGCTACTTATATGGCTACATTGTCCCTTCCGAGATTTACCATTGGCTTGCCAGTCTAGTTGTTTTCAACCTCCTTGGTTCAAAATGTCACGATTTCTCTGCAATTGAGTACACCTCCAACTGGACAAAATCAACCTCCAGTTGATCTTTTAGTTGACCCTTTGCCTTCTTCCTCATTTTCTTTTGCCTCCCCTTCTTCCTCTTCGCTTGGTGAAAGTATTGGTACTAGTAACCAGGTGGCTAAGAAGAAGAAGAAAGGGAAGAAGAAGAAGAAGAAGAAGCAAATTTAGCAAAGGGACAACCAAGCAACCATTGCTTTGAATGCAACATCTAATGATAAACCGCCTGTCAAGCCTCACAAAGTTCGATATCCATGCAAAATTTGTGTGGGAAACCATCTTCTTCGAAGTTGTCTTGATATTCCTCAGATCTTAGAAGAATGGTCTTCCCGTTCACATCATCATGTGTCATCAACTTCTGGAGATCATGTTGGTGACACACCATCAACTAGTGATAGTAAAGTTCATGGAAAGAAGGGAAAAGTCAAGTTTCCCTGTAAGTTATGTGAAGGGAATCACCCCATTCACCTTTGTCCCTATCTGATGAAGCCAAGAAAGTGTTGGATAACCGTCCTACCTCACCACAATGACTTCCATCTGGTTACAGGAAACTCTCCCTAAATCCTTCACTAGTTGATAAATTGACTGACCAAAATCAACCATTGGTCAAACCAAGTCTCTCTGAAAGTGAATCTTATGAGTCTATACCCGACCCAAATCAACAGGTCGAGGTATTAATTGACTCGATTTCACCTTCAGTAAATCGTACCTTTTCTGAATAGAGTAAACATGATACCATTCAAGTTCTTTTTGTTTCTTCAGATTCAAATGAGCTTGGGGGCAATCCACTTGTTCCATTAAGACAGGAGGAAAATCCTCTAGTTCTCATAACTCAAGGGGTTAATTCTCCCATTTCTATGGTATCCCCTCCAAGTAGTCTAGTCACTTCCTTTGATTGGAATCGACTGGCAAGATTTTTCCTTCCTTCTTATGTTCCTTTCCAGATCATAGTACAAGTTTGTAAAATGATTGTATCTGAAACTATTATAGATGAAGGTGCATCAGTGAGTATCCTTTCCTCAATTGCTTGGCAAGCGCTTGGGTCACCACTGCTTGTTCCGGTTACACAGAATCTGTTGGGTTTTAACAGAGGAACCAGTCGACCATTAGGGATCCTTCGTCAGTTACCTATTACTTTGGGGGTGAGAACCATTTAGCTGAATGTGATGGTAGTCCCAGGACCATTAGATTACAATTTACTTCTTGGGTGTGACTATGTTTATGACATGGGAGCTATTGTTTCAACACTCTTTTGAGTGATTTGTTTCCTGCATGAAGGGAAAATTGTCACTGTTGACCAGCTTTCATTTCTCGGTCCAAACATAGCTCCTAGTCAACCATTGTGCCTAAATGGTCCATTTATACCAATGGTATCATCCCCACCACGGGTTAATTAATGTGGCAACCTGTTCCATACCTACATCGACTGACGATCAATTCAGTGATGTTGTACATCATGTACCGGGGGCATTGGAAGTAGGTCTCTCCTTCATGACTTCATATGAGTTGTGATAGAGTCTTCAAGAATGGTTCGTTGTCTTGTGTCAAACTCATTAAAAAATGAAACAAGAGTCTTCGAGGATGGTTCGTCGTCTTGTGTCAACCTCGTTAAAAAATGAAACAAGAATAATCTGAGGATAGTTCGTTGTCTTGTGTCAACCTCGTTTAAAAATGAAACAAGAGTCTTCGAGGATAGTTCGTTGTCTTGTGTCAACCTCGTTAAAAAATGAAACAAGGACTCTGAGCAGAGTTACTTGTGTTGTGTCAAGCTCATTAAAAAATGAAACAAAGTCCCCTGGAGCAAGTTCCAAGTCGAGTCTTTCACTTGATCTCATAAAAGAACCTTCATTCCATCCACCTGATAGCCATGAGTCGTCTACTTAGGTGAATATAATGAAGCTTAGGGGGGCATGCACCTAGTGGTAAAGATAATTTTCCCTGTAGGTTATGTGAATGGAATCACCCCATTTACCTTTGTCTATCTAGACAAAGCCAAAGAGGTGTTGGATAACCGTCCTGCTTCATTGCAATGACTTCCATTTGGTTACAAGAGACTCTCCCTTTCATCATGCTGGGGGCATGCAAACCATTTTCAAGCATAGTTTTTCATTTCGAGCTTGTGTAAAAATGAAATTGAATCCAAGCATAGTTTTTCGTTTCAAGCTTGTGTAAACATGAAACTGAATCCAAGCATAGTTCCCTATGGTTCAAGCTTGTCTAAAAATGAACCCATTTCCATTTTAACCCTCGTGATTGCCATTTTATCAGCCTCTTTTATCAGATGAGCCTTGGTTGTTTCATTCCATCACCACCATCTCTTTGGCTGATCATACGCTTTCACTTGGTTGTTTTACCCTTTTTTGAGGAACAATTGCAATGAATGGTCTTATTAGCCAGACTCTTCACATAAATCAACATGTTTTGAGAAGTTCCAACATCACCAGAACCAGTTGCTACCCTAGACACCACTCGTTCCTAAAAATAGAGTCCTCTTTAAACTCTTTTCAGACTCTTTAAACATGAAAAGATAGTCGAGTGCTTGTCTCTTCCAGCTCGTTAAAGTATTGGAAACAACATCTCTCTTGTATTATTTTATCCTTTTTCAGACCTGAGGGATTATTTTACGAAAAAGAACTTATGGAGTTTTCTTTTCGTCTCTTTTCAAACTCTCTAAACATGAAAAGGACCGAGTTATCCTTGTCGTTAAACTCATTAAAATAATAGCGACAAACTTGTCCATCTAGATGAGACTGAGTTTCACCGTTGCTAGACTCATTAAAACATCAAATAGCGATGGGTTTGCCCGAAGGGCGAATTATAGAACAAGCATATGTTATCCTCCTCAAGCTTGATAAAAATAAAGAGGTACTGGTCAGCAATGACTGGGGAAAATGGGGAAAAATCTTGAAAACTTATGGTAGCAAGTCGCTCTTGAACACGACACTTTCACTTCATCTTTGTGATTGAGTTGGGTTGGATTATTCCGTTCACCGGTCATCATACCATTGGTTTTTCATACCATCCATCTTTTGGGGTTAACGCTACCAATTCATCTTAGTGTCGTCGATATGTTCAAGAGAATTCATCCAGCTAATGTCTCATACACTACAATACCTCCA
Organism: Pinus tabuliformis; assembly: GCA_031772625.1. Taxonomy (NCBI): domain Eukaryota; kingdom Viridiplantae; phylum Streptophyta; class Pinopsida; order Pinales; family Pinaceae; genus Pinus; species Pinus tabuliformis. The sequence continues at coordinate 2,026,594,109 of CM062816.1, forward strand.
ACCTTCATTTTTCATGACCGCCATTCCTGGACCTTGTGTCATCAATTCATTTTCACCTCTAGAAATCATTTGCTTCATTTCGTGTCGTATATGTGGGATACATCAAGGCCCTCCTATGACGAGTCGCTTCTTGTCGACATCAGCTCATCATCCAAGAAGTTGACTTAGGAACACCTTTTCAGTGCTTTGAAGCTTGCATACATCAATGGCAAGTTTCTCTCTTCTGGCGACAGGTTGACATCAATGGCCTTTGACCAAAAGGTTTTGCGTGGTGTTCGACATCGAATCATCTATTCACACCACATGAAATTTATTGTTGTACATTGAAGATCATCATCATTATCGATGACCCCTCTCGTGTCTGTTAACAACTTACATCATTGGCTGGTAATCAGGCAATGTCTTTCCATGTTGGACCTCAGAACATCTCTTCACATGGTTTGACTTGTACATCGAGAAAAGATTGAATGAGTTTTAAGGCCCCGGATCTAGTTTCATCCATCCCAACTGCGATATGTTCAGAGATACAAAAACATCAAATGTACAAAGGCTCTACATAGATGGTCATCCTAATCATGGATTATGACTCTATATCTGTAGAATCACAAGTCTGTATCTGCAGATGACTATCTGATCTATGTACATGAAATGAAAATTTATAAAGCTGAGCATGGGAATTCCTCCCTCAGCTAGTTCATGAAAAATCATATTATTATGATGTATTGTATTGTAATTTATGCAGGTCACCTTCCAGTTCGAAACTTATGATCCTCATGATAAAGCATTTCACCCGACATGAACATTTACGACCTCATGCTTTAGGGGGCAACTGTTATAGACATATTTGGGCACATCAACCCCAAACTCATATGTCGATGATATTAGGGCTCATCAACCCCTAAAAGAGTTGTTTTATACCCTAAATAAACTTAGTCATCTGAATGCCTCATTCCCCAAAAGTTCTATCTCAGAAATCATCCAAAAAGTTCCTAAACTGAACCATATCTAAAAGTCCTGTGTTAGGTTGAGATGCATCTCACCTGCTACACTATCTAAGTGAGATGCATCGCAGTTTGGCCCTTTAGTATGTGTGATGGGGGAGGTTTGACAAAATTCCGGGACAGTTTGTGAGTTGATTGCTCATGGAATCTTCTAGAAACTTCTCCTGTGCCACTTGCCTCTCTGAACTCGCCAAAGGATGACCAAAGGAACTAGGAAACCATCTCCAATTCCCCTCTTTTGTGGAACTAATTTCAAAAAATGGAATGGCATTCATCATCCCCATTGATGAATCAACATCCTGCAATGACCTATAAAAGGATCTCTCATCCAAGAGATCAGAAGGCTGAATTATTTTGAGTTGTAAGGAAGTGCTGCTAGTTTTAGTATTGAGGTGAGAGCATTGTGATATTGTTGGTGTGTTCTTGCTGATTCATGAGGTGAAGAAGGCTTGACACTGGGAGGACGGTGCTGGATCAGACTTCTTATGGGTTGTAATTCTCCTTGATATCAATAAAGTTCTTCAAGATTTTTCCCAATTGATTGTGTTAACTGTAAATGCATTCATTTGTTTATCATATTTTTGATTCTATGTTGTTTATGCTGTGATGGATCATTATGCTTTGACAGGTCTTTGTTTCTATAGCTCTGCAGGTACTCTCCAAGTGTGTTAAGTATAGGGAGGAGTCACGGGATCGGCCAAAGGAGAGGGAGATCAAGCAAGGATTCAAACGAAAGTTACAGGTTGGTCTTTCATAATCTCTTTCTTATTTGTCACTAATAGGAAAGATATTGAATTGCTTTAACTGTTGTTTCTAGGTTAGCTACCAAACCTAGAGGGTTAGTCGTTTGAAAAGACATTGATTTTCCCAGAAACAATAAGACTCCATGATCTTTCCCTTATGAACTAAGACTATTTATATCTAAATGACATCCAAAACCCTAACTAGTAGTCGTCCCTTGCATAACATGGGTTAACCACTTTATTTATTAACTATGGCCAGTTTACAACTAACTGTGGTCACTTTTATCTAATGTGGGTCAACCACTTACAATTATTAATATAGGCTTTATTGACTCTCTAACTAACTATGACTTTGACCTCTCCCATTGGGCTTATTATATAAATAAAGGGGTTAGTGTTGGACCCTAACATGCCCTCCCTCATCAAAAGAAGCCTTGTCCTCATGGCTGAAGCTGTGGAAACTGTTGAAGAATAGTGGATGGTTCCCAAGTCACATATTCTGGAGAGGTGTCTTTCTACTTGATGAGGACTTCCTTGATTGTGCGGCCGTAGAGATGTCTTTCACACATATCAAGGGCCTGTTCTATTCGGAGCCAAAGTGAGTTGTCCTCATCCAATTCGGGTAGACTTGTTTGAACTCTGTAATTTTCCCCACCACTTTCTCGAGGCATGATACATGGAAGACCAGATGGATTTTTGAAGTAGGTGGCAGGCCAGTTTGTAGGAAACTACTCCTATGCATTGAAGTATATGATGAGGTCCATATTATTTTGGTGCTAGTTTCTGGCATCCCTTTTCATTGAGATATGTTTGCTTATATGGTTGGAGTCGAGGAATATGATCCTCTTCTTGAAATGAGTTCTTAGAACGATGTTGGTTTTCCTATTGCTTCATTCAATTCTGAGCTTGATGTAGATTATCTTTGAGATGAGCTAGCGACATGGTTTTGTAGGAGTTAATCAACTGCTATACTTTAGAACATCCAGGGATATAATAAATAGGTGAAGGTGGTGGTTGGCTGTACACTACCTTATATGGAGTCATCTTGGTGGCTTCATGATAGTTAGTATTATGTCACCATTCAGCTAAAGGTGAAGAAGGTTTAGCTTGGTAAAGAAGGTTTAGCTTAGTAAAGAATTGAGCAGCATGCAGTTCATCAAGCAGATCATCAACAACCAGAATAGGAAATTTTTTCTTGATAGTCTAGAATAACATGTTGGGGGCCCAGATCAGGAGATGAAAGGGATGAAAAACTCATCAAGGAATGTGAACTCGAGGGTGAGAAGATAGGGTTATAGAGGGGCTTGAAGGTTTCTCCCGATGGAGCGTAGCAGAGGAGGGAGCTTCACTCCCTCCTACAAGGAAGCAACTGCCGGCAGAGGCAAGTCTCCACTGGGTAAAGTCAGAGGTTTTGGTGAGGAAGGGGAAAAAATAATGAAAAGGAGACAGATGGGGCCAGGTCCAAGGAAAATAGTAGTGCAAAGGAAAAAGAGGAAGAAGACAAAAGCCGGGGAACAAGGGACAAAAATCAAAAGGGATTGTGCAGACCCAAAATGAAGATTACTCCGAGAGTAGTGTTGAATGATCCTGCTCTGCAGGAGCATAGGGAACATATGGGGACTTACACCATAATCTGCAAATTCATGGGAATTTGGCCCTCTGAAAAGGCATTACAGACATGGATCAAATACCACTGGAAACCCAAAGGTAGTATTGAACTCCATCTGGGGTCAAAGGGTTTTTTTACCGTGGTATTTACTAACATTGAAGATAAAGACAGAATATTTGAAGGAGGACCCTACTTTTTTGCAGCAGCAGGCCTCTATATGAGGCTGTGGAAGATGAACTTCGTTCCAGAAAGGGAGACATTCACCTTAGTACCTGTATGGGTAAGGCTCTACTCCCTACCTCTCGATTATTGGCAACATGGGTCGCTTGCCGCCATTGGAAATAAACTAGGTCGTTTTGTGAAAGCTTCAGAAGCCACAAGAAGGGGTAAATATACTTCCTATGCTAGGATTTGCATAGAAATGGATCTATCAGGTGCTCTCTCGGATAAATTAATCCTGGAAGTTTTTGATGAGGAATGGGTCCAAATGGTGGATTATGAGCATATCCCATTCAGATGTCGTAGATACCACGAACATGGTCCCCTGATTAGAGACTGTCATTTTAGTAAAGTAGACAATAAAGGAGAACCTAATACTGTGAAGGATACTGAAAACTTTTAGAAAGTGGTAAGTAAAGGAAAAGGAGGCAGAAAGGGATCAAGGCAACAGCACAACGAGGGGTAAGAGATCAACCCAAACATGTTTCAAGTGCTGGAAGAAAAGGAAGAAATGACAAGTGTAGACCAATCAATGGAGGAAGGACCTAAGGAACAAGAGAAGGGGGAGAACTACAACATAACACAAGAGATTTGTAACAGGAAAGGAACTATGAATAGTGATACTGAAGCAAAAATGGATATGGAAATGACTCAAAGTGAAACAGATTTGGAAGACCATGAACTGCAAGAAATTCTAGAAAAGGAACACCTAGATCTAGAAGGGTTCTTGATGCAGGGAACCACGGGAGGGATAGATTCACTACCCCAAGAGGATTGCAACAAAATACAATAGCTATTTTTATGGAAGACTCAGGAAAGAGGGTCAGAAACAGGAATAACCACTGACAAGCTGGAAAACAAAGGAGTGAAAACAATGAAACCATCCCCGGGACTAGCTCCTAGAAATGCTGGTAAAAAGAGAGGCCGGAAAAAGTAGAAGGAACTTTTGATGGAATGTGGAAAGCTAATGATAGATTCGGGTAAGATGAAAGACCTAACTAGTTACTCCTTTACAAATCTTTAAATATGAAATTTACATCTTGGAATATCATAGGTTTAGGAAGTAAAAGAAAACAAAGATTGCTTAGTTCTAGAATGAAACAAGATATGCCGGACATGATTTTCATCTAGGAAACGAAATGTTCCATTCAGAAAATAAGACTCATACACAGCAAATGGCTCATTAGATATGAGTTTCTAGAGGTTAAAGTGGAGAACACAACGAGGGGTATTCTTACTCTTTGGAATCCCCAAAGGATCAGCATTTTGGATGCAGAGGCATCAAGAAATTATTTATCAATGGTCATTCAACCTGTTGGGGTTTCGGAAACATTCCTAGTAAAAAATGTTTACGGTCCTAAAAAATTAGAGGATAAACTCAAATTGTTAGAAGCCCTTAGTGACCTCAGGAGAAGATAGACTAGAATGCCTTAGATCTTGGGAGGATATTTTAACATGATCAAATCTCTCTTAGAAAAAAAGGGAGGTACTAGAGTGCTCAACAAAGACTCCTTAGCGTTTCATTCATTTACAGATAATATGAATTTGGTTGAGTCAGATTCAAGCAATGGCCTTTTTACATGGAATAATAAAAGAGGAGGTGAGGCGCAGGTAGCGTCAAAGTTAGACAGGTTCATGATATTGGAGGAATTAATGTTTCTAAATAGTGAAATAACAGCCAGAGTGCTTCCTTTTGGAGGATCAGATCACTGGCCGATTCAGTTGGAAATCAAGGGTATAGATTCTCCCAGGAATAGACCCTTCAGATTCGAAAACATCTGGCTCTCCCACCCAAATTTCATTAGTAACATTGAAAAATGGTGGGCTGAAGACTTGCAAATACAAGGATCTAAGATGTTTCTTCTTCATAAAAGACTTAAGCACATTAAGTTTAGACTAAAGGAATGGAACCAGAAATATTTTGGTAACATTTTTGAGGAAAAACAATCAGTGGAAATCAAAATTCTAGAACTCAACAAGGATCTGATAAAATATGGATTTGATAAAGCTAAAAGTGAGCAGGCGGATAAATACCATCTAGTTTGGGAAAATTTATGCAAACAAGAGGAAATATTTTGGAGACAAAAATCCAGAATTCAATGGCTCAAGGAAGGAGAATGGAACACTAGATTTTTTCACATATCCACAATAGCTAACAGAGCTCACAAAAAAATCTCCATGATTAAATATGACGGACGGGAAATTTTGACCACTCATAAAGATATTGAAGCTATGCTTTTCCAACATTTCCGAAACATCACTCGGGAAAACACTCCTGACAGGGATCAATCCATCAGGGGAATCACAGGGCATATTCCCAAACTGGTGTCCAGAGAGGACAATTTTAACCTCAATAGACCAGTTGAGGAAGAGGAGGTCAGCGAGGTTCTCAAAGATATGCAGAATGGAAAAGCACCAGATGGTTTCAATGTGGATTTTTTTAAAGAGTGTTGGCATATTGTCAAAGAGGGCATAGTGAATGTGGTTGAGGATTCAAGGAGAAGCAAGACTATCATGAAAGCTCTCAACACCTCCTTTATTTCACTTATTCCCAAATAGAACACTGCTCAATCTACTGACCAGTATAGACCTATTTCCTTATGTAATGTGGTTTACAAGATAATATCCAAAGTAGTGGCTAATAGACTCAAACCTCTCCTCCCCTCACTAGTGTCTGAAGAACAATCAGGTTTTGTGGAGGGAAGACAGATTCTAGACAACATTATTCAAGCACATGAAGTGGTGCACACACTAACTAGCAAAAAACAGGCGGGGATGCTCATGCAATTGGACATTGCCAAAGCGTATGACAAGGTGAATTGGAATTATATCAAGAAGGTTCTCTATGCCTTTGGGTTTGACCACAACTGGGTCAGATGGGTTATGGTGCTGGTGTCCTCCTCCAGCTTTTCCATTCTAGTCAATGGATCCCCCTCAGAAATCTTCAATCCTTCTAGAGGCCTCAGGCAGGGAGACCCTCTTTCTCCCTTCCTCTTTATTCTTATGATGGAAGGGCTTGGGAGATCCATTAAGCAGGCCAAGGATATGGGTAAAATTAGGGGTCTTCAAATTTCAGAGAACGGTTCTGTGCTGACTCATCAACAATTTGTTGATGATACCTTACTGCAAGGTGTTCCAACAGTCAAAGAGGCTTTGGCCTTCAAACAAATTCTTAAAGATTTTTCCCTGGCTACAGGTATGGAAGTCAACCTCTCTAAATAAAAAATCTTCTTCTTTAGCACTAACATTGCTATCCAAAGAAATATCTCAAGAATTCTTGGATTTCAACGTGATTCCCTCCCCTCTAAATATTTAGGAATACCTCTTACTACCAGACCCATGCATAAGAGTATTTGGGAAACGGTTCTTAATAAGATGCAGGATAGAGTAAATAAGTGGACCTTCCATGCCTTGAACCTGGCCGACAGGTTAGTTCTGACAAAGGTTGTTCTTCAATCCATCCCAGTTTTTATGTTATCAGCTCTCCCAGCTCCAAAAGGTGTCTTAGAGAAAATTAGAGACATTCAAAGAGACTTCCTATGGGGAAAGGAGGAAACTAGAAGGAAATGGGCCCTGGTTTCCTGGGGAAAAATATGCAAACCCAAAAGTCAGGGGGGCCTTGGCTTGAACGATCAAGAGATTCTTTGTAGAGCTCTAGGAGTCAAACTCTGGTGGAGATGGGTGCAGGAGCCAAAAGCTTAGTGGGCCAGGATATGAAAAGAGAAGTATGCCAGCTCGTGGCACAATAATGATCTCATAAGAATGTCTGGAACTATAAAAGGCTCCTACATATGGAACAAAACCTGGGAGAATAGACTTCTAGTTCAAAATAATAGTTTCTGGGAAATTAGAGCAGGAGATCTTGCTCTTTTTTGGGAGGACAAATGGCAGCAGGAACCAATACTGTTAACAGAGAATTTTGTAAGCCTCAAGCAGGAAACATATGCCCAAGGGTTAATCAGAGTTAAGGATTTTTGGGATCTTTCACAGACCCCTGAAAAATGGAGAAGCTAGAGAAACATTGAATGCGGAGAGGACAACCCCCTAAAATACAAAGTAGAGGCTCTTGGGGTCTTGCTCAAGCAAAGGATGATCTTAAAAATAGAAGGGTAGGATCAATTGAGATGGGGTAATAACAAGCGAGGAGCCTTTAATCTCAAGGAAGCTAAAGGTTTTCTACTTAGGATGAATTATAGTGTTTTAGACAAGACCTGGACACATCTTTGGAGGTAGCAAGGTTGGATGAAGATCAAGATTTTTATGTGGTTGGTTCATCACAAGAAAATATTGACTTGGGACAATATTAGGAGAAGGGGAATTATGGGGCCCTCTAGATGCCAGCTCTATGAGGAGCAAGAGGAGACAATGGAACATATTCTCAATAGCTGCTCTTATACTACCTGGCTGTGGGATTCGTTCTCTTCAATTTTCCAGCAGTCAGATAGGGACAGAGGAAGTATCACAAATACCCTAAACCACTGGAGAAAAAACTTCAAGGAGAATGAATTCCTAAATTTGGCCTGGGCCTTCACACCCTGCTTTATTATCTGGAACGTTTGGAAAGAAAGAAATAAAATAATTTTCAAGAATAATAAGTCTTCAACACATCTTCTTGATCTTATCTTGAAACAGATTAGAGAGATAGTCAGTTCTACTGTTAATAATATCCCCTCGAATCCCCCCTTAGATGAAGAGTAGAGAATTCTCAGGCAGTTGGAATTGCAAGGGATAACTCCTCATGGTAGAAATAGAAAGGATAATACCATGGTAACAGAGAAGGACTACCTACAACCCCCACCGAAAGGCTTTCTGAAATACAACATTGATGGTGCCACTAAAGGCAATTCGGGAACTGCTGGTTATGGAGGAGCTTTAAGGGATGATGAGGGCAATATTATTTTTATCTTCCACTACCATTTAGGTAGAGCTACTAATAACATGGCAGAAGTGATGGTGTTGGAGCAGTGTCTAGAGTTTCTATCACAAAATCAGTGCTCAAATATCATTGTGGAAGTAGACTCTGAGATAACCATCAACACAGTGAAAAGAATCAGTGGTGGTTCCAGGCCGGAAAGAGTCTCGAATCATTGGAAACTTATCCAGGTTTATCAAAGAATCCAACTGCATCTACAGGGCCTTCAAACCATAAGTTTCAACCACGTTCGACGTAATGCCAATAAACTGGCCGACTTACTGGCCAATCAAGGTGTGAGCAGTGCAGAATGTGGAATGGCTAAAAAGTGGCAAGAAATTCCTCCAAGTCGTCTAAAGGCTATCTGCGAGGATCAAGCTGCAGAGGATAGGGAGGTTTTCCAATTTCGAGCGGGGTTGAATTCCATGATTTGATGTCGCTGGGGGGTACCATCTCAGCCCAGCAGGATGTACCAGAGAGGCTGAGTGTCATGTTCGGGTTCATCTTCTCCCGGATCATCTCGACCGGGTTTCCCAGGTTTTTGGTTGGCACTTTGCAGTTTTATCTCCTAAATAAACTCGGGATCAGCTTCAGGTTTCACGGTACGAGTTTGCAGAATGGGAATTTAATGGGGTGTACCAATAGGCACCCTCTTCCCACTTCCGGGTTAGTTGTCCTGGGAATAGGCGGGTTTCCGGTGACCGCACGGCTACTAAGTGGTAACTGGTTTTATTATTTTGAGAGCGATCCCATAGAGTGCACGACACGTGGCATGGTGGCAGTTGTGGAAACCGCCCTTCATTGTGCGATAAAGTGTGGTTGGGTTTGGAGCAGCGATATTGCTCCTGGCCGTCGGATCTGGCAATCGGGATGGACGGTTGGGATAGTCTGCGTTGTTTAGTGGGGCCCGTTGGGCCATCTCTCCATTTTCTTTTGGCGCGTCTCATCCTTTCCTTCCTTTATGTTCATTGGGGGGTCGGGTTTGACTGCTGACGCTGGTTGGCTCCAGGTGGTGTTTTGTCCGAATTGTTGTTGTCCTTCTGGATTTTCCTTGAGTTTGGTGCTTCCGTGAGGTAGTGGGTGGTTCCTTGTCCTTGATAGGTGTACCTGTTCTCCTGCGATATTTAATGACAGGTTTATGTACACTTTGTAAACTATCTTTTGAATTAATGAAATAGAAGATTCGGCTCTTTCTTTAGCAAAAAAAAAAACATGTTGGGGGCCCAAAAGTCCGGACACATGCGCCATTCTCCATGTTTCTTTAGAACCATGACCACTGGAGATGAATAAGGACTATTGCTAGGACGAATAACACTAACTTCAAGGAGTTCCTTGATGATTTCTTCAATTTCATTCTTTTGAGAAAAAGGATGTCGATATGGGTGGACGTTAGGTGACTGGGCCCCGGAACCAAAGGGATGCTATGATCATGTTCACCCCTAAAGGGTGGAAGCTCTTTATGTTTGTCAAAGATCCATTGGTGGTGATATAATACATGTTGCATCTTAGGATGAATATGAGGAGTAGTGGATTAAATGGCCTGGATGGAATTAAATTGGTAACTTCTCCATGATGACCCTTTTTTAAAAGATTCTCCATTTGATACGAGCTGATGATAATAGGAGCACCTTCCTAGAGTCCCCTTAATGCATGAATGTGGCTGTTCTGCTTAAATCTCATATATAACTCCTGGAAATCCATTGTGATAGGGCCCATTGTGCGAATCCATTCAAAACCCAGGACAATGTCGCAACCACCCATTTCAATAGAAATTATGTGGGCCTTTAGATGGTAGTCTCCCATATGAAGCTTAATATTTTCACAGCGGCCTTCACATTTCATGGTCCCCCATCAATGATAAGGACTTTGAAATTAGATAACTCTCACACCAAGAAATGAACAGCTTTTGTGACTCTCTTATGGATAAAGTTATGAGTGCTTCCACTACTAATCAATAACACTACTGGTCGATGTTTAATAAAGCCTCGGATTTTGAGAGTCTGAGGCAAAGAAATGCCAGCCAAGGAATGTAGTGAGATAACAGGCTCATATGGCATAGTTGTGAGATCAATATCAGTTTGGGTTTCTCCGACTTATTCCTCGGGCACTTCAAGGGATGTAGCTTCCTCTGCTGAGCTGTTATCAATAACATCAATTTGAAAGAATTTTGGTTCCTTGCATTTATGTCTAGGGGAGTACTTGTCATCATAGTGGTTTCACAATCCTTGTTTTCTTCTTTTGGCTATTTCTATTGGTGACACCTTTTAAACCTTAAGTGTTTGGGTGGGGCCTTGAGCTTGGGGGGGATGCACCTTGGTGACCAAATTTGGATAATTGGATTGGCAATTTAAGGCGATTTCCACGTCTAAGGATTTTTTGCATGCATCCAACCAAGTAGTTGGGTGGTGCATCCAGACATGGGATTGGATGGCTTATTTTAGGCCACTGATGAAACACTCCAAGTAGAAGTCATCTACTAGACTGTCAGTTTTGATGAAAAATTTCTCAAAGATTGCAATGTAGTCCTTTACTATACCTATTTGTTGGAGCTTAGTGAGACGACGCAAAAAATTAGATTCTCTGTCAAAGCGATCACATATGGATTTTGAGAACATGTTCCAAGTTGCTTTCCCTGGATAACATTTCTTATGCCAGTGCCACCATTTCCATATCTCTTGGTCCAAGTAAAGGGACCCCACATGTAGTTTAATTACATCTTCACAGATATCATTAAGGGAGAAATATTGTTCCATTTTTGCTATCCATACTGCAGGGTTAGAGCCATCAAATTTGTACATGTCTAGCTTGGGTGTCCGGTGATTAGAATGGTGATGATTTCCATGGAAGTGAAAAGATGGATGGATTCTCCTTCTATGTGTGCATCAACACTAAGCTCTGTTACACTAAAAAATGTCACCATGACCATTTACAGTTAGGATGACTCTATCAACAGTCATGCTACCCTCTTAGGCAAGTCTTATGCCTCTGCTTTCCATGTCAAACTCCAAAAAGAGAGAAAGTCTTTCTAAATGTATTTATCTCTGGGGACGCAGGTTCTCTCAACCTTACCTGCGGGGACGCACCCAATGTTCACAAAAACTGCGTCTTTGGACGCTCTGTATGTAAAGGTGCAGGTGCGTCCCCCTGAAAAGGTTAAAATGCGCAAGTTTCATCTTTAAAAATTCACTTGTGGTTATTTCTAGAGCATTCTAGAAGGTTGTTCGACGTGTATTGAGCGCCTCCAGATGGTTCATGCACTCCTACCAAAGAGGAACTTATCCCATCAATAGGGGAGCTATCCCATCCAAAGAGGGGATTATCCCATTGATGGTGGACCTGATTAACTTCCTCTTGAGCACTATAAGTACAGGCATTGGGCCAGAAGGAGGGGAGGTTGAAAGCTATACATTTCTAAGGGTAAATGCTGCAGGAATTAGGACTCCCATTTAGAAGTTTGTGAGGAGAGATTGCCATCTTTGCTTGTTCTATTTGGAAGTGGGTGAGCTTTGTCAAAGTAAAGGAAGACTCTTGTGGACCCTGGAAGGAGCTTGCAAAACATCAAGGCTCAGGTTGTAATGGTTCCTTTTGATTACCTTTAATGCAAATTGATCCATTCTTCTCAATAACTTGTTGTTTATGAGTTATTTCATGTACTCCTTGGTCTATATGTTGAATATGCTTTGTTTTATGTTATAATCAGGTGCTATTTAATTGTTTGACTGTTGGTGATTGCAGGTTTTGGAGAAAAGGAGGAGCTCATCCAGATCAACAAAGCTTGGACTTCTACAACAGCGTTTGGACAAAGGTAAGAACAAAACACTTGATTTCTCATATTATAATGCATGTTTAGAGAAGGATAGTTCTAGTTTGTCTTGTTTGTCACTAGAGAGTCTTAGGCTCCTAGGGAGGTTGGTTGTGTCCGCACAATCGACTCTTTCCGCCTGACAAGCTCCTCCCAATGAGACTTTTTATAAGCTTTGTTAGTCATGAGAGTTGTTTGGTAATATTGCCCATATTGTTCTAGAATTCTTCAAACCTTTTTTCAGGGTGTACGAATCACTCAGAATCCTTAACTCGAGATTTGGTACCTAACACTCACCTCCTTAGTCAATTACTTAAGAGTAGGCTTCTTGGAAAGAGGGCGAGCTCGAGAGTCTAATGGCATGGTTCAATTGAAGTAATGTCGGAAATTTTTTTAGGGCCGTCAAAAAAATGGGGCTTACAAGTGAATGGTACCACTGAGACCAGCTCATCGTCCTAAATCTTATGGGCTAAGTCTCTTGTAAGCGTCCTGGGATGGTCCCAAAATTCTTTTTTTACTCCAAAAGGAGTTTTGCTCCCCATTGATCAATACTTTAGTGAACGAATTCCAGGAAGGTTGATACTGCTCAATGTCCTACGAAAATCGGGCCTGGACTGTAGTAAGAAAAACTCCAAGTTCTTGGTCCTGCCAAACGTGCTGCAACAATCTAATCTAGACAACGGAGACCGAAACCCTCACTACACAAACAATATAATCTGCACTATGGAAAACCTAACTATTGAATCTAAGTTGTATGGTGGCGAAAGAACCCCAACTATTGGATCTAATCTAGAGGATAAGGAATAGGGTGATATTCAGGTAGCAGATGGAACTATGTTCACAAAAGAGTTGCAAGTGCTAGATATCACAATATATGCAAGGGTACAACAATAGTACTCAACCCAATCTTTTAGGGTGCTAACTAAGGAGGATTGATCATACCCTTAGCCATACTACCTGACTACCCTATTGTACATGCGAGTAATCTCCTCGAATGCTGTTCTTAGTGTACTATAGTAGCAAGATGGTCGACGGCTTATCTAAGGTTAGGTTTTAGGCAAGCCTAGGGGGCATCTGACATACCGAAGGGTACGTGGAAATGCAGAGTATGCACGGTTCTGTCTAATGCGCTACTACTCAAAGGGGTACCCACAGGGGTTCCAAGGGAGTCCAACAAGTGTGACCACCTCTTGTAGTTACTGCATGCATGCATCCCCAAATCCACAGGTTTATGTGCTCAATGACAGATCCCGTGAGTTAAAGATGTTGAAACATGTATCTAGACTAAAATAATTATGTGAAAATTGGAGGTACAATTGGCCCTGGAAAGTGATATGATACCACTTGTTATGCTCTTGACCTCTGAGAAATGTAGAATACCAGAGATATGAAGAAATATAGCCCAGAATAAAGAATTATCACATGAAATGAGAAAAACTGCAAAGTATTTTATTATTCAGAAACAGATTCAATGTTGACTTGCCTCTTCAAGGGGGAAACCTCCTGTAGAGAAGAGCTCAATTACAATAAGACTCCATGATCTTTCCCTTACTAAATAAGACTATTTATATCTAAATGACAGGAGAGACCTAACTACTAGTGGTCCCTTACATAACACGTGTTAATGACATTATTTATTAACTATGGCCCATTTACAACTAATTGTGGTCCCTTTTCTCTAATGAGAGTCAACCACTTACAATTATTAATATGGACTTTATTGACTCTCTAACTAACTATGACACTGACTCAGCCCATTGTGCTTATTACATAATTAAAGGGGTTAGGGTTGGACCCTAACATTGATACAACTCTCATTGTCATAGTAAATAACTGTAGGATCCATTTGACCAAATAACCCAACAAGGATCTTCCTCATCTAGATATCTTCACAATTTTCTTAACTAGTAGCCATGTACTCTCCTTTTGCCGAACTGAGTGCAAGTGATATTTTCTTCACGTTTTACCAAGAAACTTATGCTGAACCAGTATTGAAGATTCCCCTTGATGTGCTCTTCTTGTTAGATGGAATCCCTTCCCAATATTCATCTGTGAAGCCTTGTAGCTTCACTCCCTCTGTCCATATGTACCAAAGACAAAACTAAGTGGTGCTTTTGAGGTATCTGAACACATGTTTAGCTGCCTTCCAATAAAGTTTGGTTAGTTTAATCATTGCTTGACTAAGCTAGATAACTACAAAACATATGTTTGGTCATGTGCTCACCAAATACATAAGTGAACCCACAAGCTGTGTAGGTTTTAACCCCATACATAAATTACCTGCATACGAATTCTAAAACACAAAAAATAAACAATGCAAGAGCACAACACATAAAACACATATACACAGAGATTTTCCCCTAGATCCCAAAATCGGGACTACCAACTTGATTTTTCATTATGTTCCTTTCAATGCTACAATACATATTTATACATGCCAAAGCATCCAATACCATGGACCAAAAACCATCACGTCCAAAGCCATGGACCAAAAACCATCACGTCCAAAACCATGTGCGAAAAATCATGCACAAAACCATAGGTAGGTCTGCCCAACCTAATATATGGTCCAAAAACAAAATTTTCCGGGGCGCTGCCCTGGACCCCATAGAGTGGGGTTACCTGCACCCCTCAAACCCCTTGTGACCCCTCGCTCGCTACACAATCGACACAATGAAGGGGGGGCTCCGCCCCCCTTCTAACCCCCCAGTTAACTATGTGGGCTAGTCGTGGAAAGAATATAACACAACCCAACATTCTCCCACTTGTTGTTTTCTTTCCACAGTGGGCCACAAGAGATCTTAGTCATTTAACCAGCCCTGCAATGCCCATTGTTTCTCTACACCAAGAGAACTTCTCAGAGCTCACAGATTTTGTCAATGCATCTGCAGTATTCTTCAAAGTGTCCACCTTTACTGGCAACACCTTTTTGTCTTCTATCATATCCCTCACAAAGTGATACTGAACATCAATGTGCTTTGTCTCTGAATGATATACAGGGTTCTTTGCCAAGAAAATTGCACTTTGGTTGTCATAGTCTATCCTTATAGCTCCCTGTACTAACCCCATACTTGAAAACAATCTCTGCAACCAAATTGCTTCCTTGCTTGCATGAGTGGCTGCCATGTATTCTGCCTCTGTAGTTGATAGTGCCACTACAGATTGTTTCTTACTCATCCAACTAACTGCACCTCCAAATAGGTTAAACACATACCCACTTGTAGATCTTCTTTGATATAGATCTCCAGCCCAGTATGCATCAACAAAGCCACGAATATCCAACACTCTGTCCAATCCTGGTCTTCCTTGGTAGCACAAACCATAATCACTAGTGTCACGCAAATACCTGAAAACCCGCTTCACTACTGTCCAATGCTCCTTCCCTGGTTTTGACATAAACCTGCTCAATACTCCCACTGCATGTGCAATGTCTGGTCTAGTACAGACCATCGCATACATCAGGCTATGGACTGCACTTGCAGATGGAACATGGGACATGTCCTCTTCCTCTTCTTGTGTCTTGGGACACTGTTCAACAGTTAAATTTACACCTACAGGAATAGGAACCTTCACCAGTTTACTATCCTGCATATTGAACCTCTGTAATGTCGTCTCGACATACTTCCTCTGGTTTAACCAGAGATTTCTCTTTGTCCGATCTCTTTTAATTTCCATGCCCAAAATATAGTTTGCAGCACCAAGATATTTCATGTCAAATTTGGAGGACAAATGGGTCTTCAAATCCTGGTTAAATTCTTTGTCATTTCCAACCAACAACATATCATCCACATATAAGACAAAATAAATAACACGATCACCAATTGATTTAAAATATGCACAATGATCTGCTTTGCTTTTGGTGAAGCCAAGTCCCTATATAAATGTATCAAATTTCTGATACCACATCCTTGGTGACTGTTGTAACCCATTCAGAGACTTCTTTAACTTGCATACCAGTTCTTTCTCACCCTTCACCGCAAAAAATTCAGGTTGCTTAATGTATATCTCCTCTTCCAGATCCTCGTGAAGAAATGATGTCTTCACATCCATCTGTTCTACCTCAAGATAAAAAGTAGCAGTAAAAAATAAAAGTAATCTAATAGAAGTTACCTTGGCAACAAGAGAAAAAATATCACCAAAATCAATTCCTGGCACCTGGGAATAACCTTTTGCTACCAATCGAGCTTTGTATTTCTCCACCTTTGCTTCTGCATTTGTCTTCTTCTTGAACACCCATTTGTTGCCAATGGGTTTCCTTCTAGTCGGCAACTCCACCAGATCCCATCCCTCATTTTTATGCAAAGATGCCATTTCATCAACCATGGCCTCTTTCTAGAGTTTTCCATCCTCTGAATCTATTGATTCCTTCACAGTTCTGGGATCATCATCAGTAATAGATAAAGAAAAATTTGAACAGAAAGCAGATGGACTATACCTTTCTGGCTGCCTTGTTTCTTAAACCATCTTCTCACACCCGGAGTTTGTGGCTCTTCATATTCTGATTCCTCCTCTCTTGTAGAGTCTGAATCTTCCTCCATAAGCTCAAACTCTATCTTCTCAGGGTCCTTTGGTTGGACTTCATGTTTAATAACATCTTTCACCTCTCTGAACACCACATCTCGGCTATACACAACCTTCCTTGTTACTAGGTTCCAAAGCTTATAACCCTTTAAACCATCCTTATACCCAATAAAGATGCACTTTTCAGATTTACTATCCATCTTTGTTCTTTTCTCCTTTGGAACATGTACATATGCATCACATCCAAATACCCTCAGATGTAAAAGAGAGGGTTTCTTACCAGTCCATACCTCTTGTGGAGTCTTATCCTCCAATGCCGATGAAGGTGAATTGTTGACCAGGTAACATGCAGTATCCACCGCCTCTGCCCAGAATTCTTGTCCTAACCTGGCACCACTGAGCATGCTTCTTTCCCTTTCCATCAACCTCTTGTTCATTCTTTCTGCAACTCCATTTTTTTGAGGTGTATATGGAGTAGTTTTCTGTCGTGCCATACCACACTTCCTACAAAATTCTTCAAATTCCTTATTGCAAAACTCTCCACCATTATCTGTCCTCAGCACCTTTATCTTCTTCTCTATCTGGTTTTCCACCAGAGCCTTAAATTCTTTAAACCTGTTAAAGACTTCAGATTTCTTCTTAAGGAAATGTATCCACGTATTCCTTGAGAAGTCATCTATAGATGATACATATTACACAGAATTACCCAGTGATGGAACCTTCATAGGTCAAAACACATCACTGTGCACAAGCTCTAATATCTGTTTCGCCCTCTTACCACCAGAGGGGAAACTCATCCGATTCTGCTTCCCATATACACAATTTTCACAGAAATCAAAATCCAGAGAGCTATTACTCATACCTTCTACCATACCTTTACCATGAAGTATTCGAAGGCTCTTCTCTCCAATATGTCCAAGCCTTTGATGCCACATCATGGTCTTGTCTCCAAAGACCACTAGATTTTCTTCTCCACTTTCAGGAACCATAGAACTATTACACCCATCAACAACAGTGCTACTTTGCAGCTTGTACAGAGTTCCAATTCGAACTCTCCGCATCAATACCAATGCCCCCCGAACCATCTTGCAGGTATCCTTCTCTAACACTATTTTTACACCTGCATCATCCAGCTTGCTTACAAAAATCAAATTTTTGGCTAATTCAGGAATATGCAGAACACCTGGAAGTGTTCTAACCCTTCCACCTTGCAACTTCAACTTTAATTTTCCACGACCAACAATTCTAGCCTTCCTGTCATCCCCCAAGAAGACATCACCACCATCATATTTCTCATACTCGCAGAACCACTCTCTATGGGGAGTGAAGTGAAAGGATGCACCTGAGTCAATCAACCATGGCTCATGATCTACATGTGTACTTGAAGAAGCCAAGTACACATCCCTACCTTAAGTACACAAGCCAAGTACACATCCCTACCTTCATCTGAATTGGTTTTCGCCTCTGCAGAAGGAGCATCATCAAATACCTTTCCTTTATCAGGAGCTTTAGATTTACAGTCCCTTTTGTAGTGCCCTTCCTTTCTACATTTCCAGCACACCACCTTTACAGGCTTTCCTGGAGATTTAGATCTACCTCTAGATTTAGATCTCCCACTTGATGACTTATTTTTGTTTATGTTTTGGGACCGTCCTTGTACAGAAAAGGCATCACCATTCTGGCTCCATATTTTTCCGTCTCATTTCCTCCGTTAGCAAGGATGAGACTATTTCATCAAACTACAATGTAGTTGCATTGCTACCTATTGTAATAACTAGACTATCCCACGAATCTGGTAGAGAACACAACAAACTGATGCACTTATCTTCATCTAAACTTTTAATATGAACAGATAATAACTGACTTACCACAGTACTAAATGCGTTCAGATGTTCTGTCACCGAGTCTCCATCTTTCATCCTCGGGTTATGTTAGCCTCCTGTTGCAACAGGGTATCATTTTTCATGATTGACATTTTCACATGCCAAATATGTCATACTTTGCAAGCTGCAGTGTTCCATATTTCCAGAAGAGACCAAAGAAGAAAGCCATGAAGTGTACTAGTCCAAATGCCACTGCTGATTCCAATTTTTGATGAGTTGTTCCAGTTTTGAAGAGTTTTCATTTAAGGGAGGTCCAAACAGTTTAATCTTGGTCTCCCTAGGTTTCAATTTCCTGTTTTAGAATATAGAGAATAATATCTGTCCAAACAGTTTAATCTTGACAGATCTGTAGATAGGTAGAGAATCAAAGGGACCCAACTGCTTAATCTAGGCCCTGGCAGAAATAAGTGTAGATTTAGATAGGAAAAATTCAAAAGAAAAAATTGTAAATCTGGGTTTGCAAGTCTAAGTGCACCCAAACTAAAAAGAAGAAAAAATGTTAGGAGAGTAGGCTGGGTAGGTATCTGTGTGGTTGCAGAATGATAATTTATGATCAATTTTGTGGTACAAAGTGTTATATTTTTACAGATCACAGTGCAGGCAGTGTTCATGCAAAGGAGCTCAAAGGTGGACATAACTAACTCCCCCCTTCTTCTAATTCCCCAAGTCCCTTACTAACTTCCCAAAGAGGTCAAGATCTGCTTGATTCCTCTTAGATTCATCATCATCCATATCAGTTGCCTTGGTGAAGATCTGCTTCACTCAAGGATTTTTATTTCTTTTCAAGGTCTTTTCCCCAAAATAGCCTAAGGACCCTGACCTTAGTGCTTGCTGATCACCGTCATATTAACTACTAATAGTATTATGTAATTCCCTACCAGTCTTCCCCCTTCCCCTACTAAAACTTTGTATATAAAATTCCCCTATGTGAATATCCCCTCCCTGGCAATATAACCATATTTTTATAAGTCTGGGAAAAAACGGTCCATCCGGGGCTGTTTTTAGCCCATCCATGTCTTAAAAGGGATTAATCCGACACCTGGTCAGATTAATAACCTCTCCCCTAGCCCTAAACCCTCAAAAAACCCCCTTTTCTGCCCCTAAACCAAAGTTTTGTGCACAAATACATTGACCCGCGCGTATTAAACCCATATAACCCCCATAAACCATTGTTTAGACCCACCTGCGCGCATATTAAAAAGGGAATATTCTCTGTATATTCTCCGCCCATATCCCCCCGTCGTATTATCTTGGCCGCCAACCGTCGGATCGTCCGCCCCGCAGATCGACGGTGGGCGGGCCCTCCCATCTCCAAAACGCCCGAGCTGTAGCGTCCAGGAGATGGGCAGTATTATCGCCGTACCTCCCGCCACGCGTCAGCTCCTGGGCTGTGGCGGATCCCCTTCTGACAAAACCACTCCCCCCCAAAGGTGGTGCGCCACAAAACCATTTACCGCCTCCTGCTCGGTGACGTCACCGCTTACGTCACCCCCTCTGCCCAGTCACATGTCGAGTCATGTGCCTGCATGGCCCCTTGCCACGTGTCATGCCACATCACCGTCTGTACATGATGATGTCATGCTGACATCATACCGCCACGTCATCATGCTGACGTCACCCACCGTACAACGTCACGTCATGTTGACGTCATCAGCACTTTTTTGGCGCGAAGGGCAAAAAATCGCACTTCGGAGCCCCAGAATCAGATTCTGAGGCAGTTTTTGATGAGCGCTTTGCGCCTAGCGCAAATTTCTCATCTCTAGATTTTTTGGGCCTGAATGGGGAATCTTTAGGGAATCTTTTCATTCTGCGGCCCCTAGCAGGCCCAAAAGGCGCCGAATGACCCATTTTTCTTTGCGAAGCTTGCCGGGAGGACCCGAAAACAGTTTTGAAGAAAACAGAGGCCGAACAACGGCCATTAAATGATGATTTAACACGCGTCACGTCAGTAAAGCATCTGTTTATTGCCAAAGAGTATCAGAGGAAGAAGAGAAGCCAAAGAATATCAGCCGAAGATTTTTTAGGGGCTCGAAGCACCTGAACATTGATGAGCCCCCCCCCCCCAGAAAGTCAAATCAAGAGGCATAAGCCCATCCTTGCCCTCAAATCACAATTAAAGCTTTAAATGCAGACAGACAGCAGAGATGCAGAAACCCGTACACATTTATTTCAGAAAACACTGCAGCAAGCCACCAAGGACAGCATCATTTATTCAGTTTTGATACGGCGGCCCTGAGCGCAGCCCGATATATTTTTTGCATTTATTTTTGGATAGGATTAGGTTAAGTAGTCATTTTTCTTTATGACCTGATTAGGTCAAGATGTAATAAAGGAACTCTGTAGATTGAGAATTTTCACCAGAGACTCGCATTGTATACCTGAGTTTTTTCTATAATCAAAGATTGCTGAAAGCTTGGAGAGCAAACTATCTGATGTTAATGAATGTTTTTGGAGATATGAAGATGGAATTCTTGTGCTGCAGCCTGAAGCAATAAGTGCATCTCACCTCTGTTTATTGTTTACCACTATCTAAATAGCAGAAAGAAAGAATAGCTTAGAATTAGTTTAAATACTCTCTATGCTCAATTTCTGCTATTTCTTTATGTTTTCCTCTGATTGAATTGGTTATGAATATGAATTCCTCCTGGCTCATGTTTACCCCAATTCACCTGTGTTTGCCAATTATCTAGGGATTCTTTACTGCCCCTAGGTAGCACCCTGTTACCTCCTCTGTTAAGCTGATTGAGAGATTCTTAACTGCCTCTCATCACTTAGCATTTTTCCCATCATTTTAACCTGAAATATTGTTTCATGCTCAGCTATCTTGCTCCACTTTCCCTCTCTTGTGACCAAAGAAATGCACCAGCAGTCCTCCTCCTCGACTCCATGCCCAATGGTTTGAAACTTCCAGACTATTCCTTGCCTCTCTGTCTGAAAACATCAATTTTCCCACCAAAAAACAAAACAAAAACCCTCTGAACTCGAGACCTAGCCTAAAATCCTTTTCAAACAAAGCTAAATCTAAAAGAGAGAGCCCTCTCTGATTGCAGGTTGGCTAGAACCTGCAGTCCAAAGTTGGTCTGTGGTTACCTCGGCCGTATCCTTTTCCAGAGCTTAAGGACAACCTGAGTGATAACATAATGGCGACTCCACTGGGGAATTTCTCAGATAGTTTCACGAAGAAGGTGAGAAAGCTCTGCTGAGACCATAAATCAAACTTTCCAACTGCTATTTATCTCTTAAAACTACAGATGAAGCCTGAATGTCAGCCAGGAAGCCTTTGAGACTGTTTTTTGCTTTGCATTAACAGGAGTAAATAAATGCTGCTTCAGTCAATCTTCATGTTAGTTTTAAGTTACAAACAAGCTGTCTCAAATTTTAATTAGTCCCTTGTTGATTACAAAACATTCCCCGGAAAATTACCCAAAAAACAATTCTGAAGCTGGCTCCCAAGAAAAATCCACGATATACAAGGTCTAATCCAGACCCTAACCCTCCAGCTATTTTTGAAAACCCTAACATAATCTCGAAAATCACTAGGAAGCAAGAAAGATAGGAAGATTTTGCTGATTTGAGCCCTGAAACAACTTACCCTAGCAGTATTCCGACTCCTGTCAAGGTTTTGTTCCGTTCAACCCCTATTTCCCTTAGTTCATCATCTACATCCTGTAGTACTCCTTCCACATCTTCATTCACTGCACATACTAGCACTACTGTTGTTTCCAGCGTTCCAGTTACTCCTGTGATCCCCGTTACTCCAGTTGTTCCACTTATCCCAGTTGTTCCACTTATACCTGCCAATATGGCTAATAGATATGCACCCCTGCAATTACCTGCTAATGCTGGGGCTTTACCTCAAGAGTACCAATCTAAAATCACATATTTTGATTCCACCGGTCCTTTCACATCCCTTCAGCACACCAAAAAGATGCAAGACTATTTTGAAAACTATGAGATAGACGATGATAGTGTAAGAATGAGAATTTTTGTTCAGAGTTTGACAGGTGATGTAAGAACTTGGTTCAGATCACTTGCTACAAATTCCATAACCACCCCAGATGAGCTTTACCAATCCTTTACCAACAGATGGGAGAAAAAGAAAGACCCCTTGCACATACTAGCTGAATATGATACGATCAAAAGAGGTCCTCAAGAGACTGTTTTGGAGTACTGTGCAAGATTCAATAATGTATATAACGCAATACCACAGAACTTAAGGCCTCCACCTGATCTGGCCTTGTACAAATTTCCTGATGGATTCGACCCGGATATGGCATACCAGTTAAAAGAAAGAGCTCCTCAAACCCTTGCCGACATGCAAAATGTTGCTATCAGCGTAGAAGCCAATTTAATTGCCAAAAGAAACAGAGCTAGAATGGAAAGAAGAACCACCTTTAAGGAAGAACCCTCAGCTTTTTATCAAAAGCTTGATGCTATCATTAGTGGCCTGCAAAGGCTGGGAGAAAGAGTAGAAAATGTTGAGAGAAAAGCATCATGGGAAGGACAATAGTCTAATACCATAAGGAACCCAAATTTTAGAAAAACACAGAACACAAATGCCGGTAGGCCTAACCAAGACCATGATATAAGACCCCCTTTCCAAGATAATTATGTTGAAGGATCTACATCTAGTGAACCCATAGAGGTCACTCACATGAACTTAATGGATCTAAAGGGTGAGCACCAAACTGTCCTGTCCCAAGAAGACCAAAATGAACCTGATTACAATCAGTTTCAGACTAGGACTGGTGAGTCTTTTGATTTTAAACAAGGTTGTGATACCGCTGTGTATGAAGTACACAAACAATATAAGCTGAGAACTAGGACCATTGACATTTCTGAACCTAGTAAAACAAAGGAAGGCAAACAACCCAGCAAGACTAAAGGCAAGGCTGTCATAACAGAACCAGCTGATATACCTATTCTAAACCCGCATCAAGTCACTGTAGAAGACATAACAGAGATACAACCTTCCAAAGATCAGCCTTTGCCACCTTCTTCCTCGAAAGAAAGCTCGAACAGGGTTCCAAAAAACTTTCCTAAAGTTGAAAAACCACAAGAAAAAACTTCCCGTAGTAGTGATAAACAAGAGCCAAACGCAGACTATTCAAATGAAACAGAAAAAACTGCTATTATCAACACCAAGACTCCACTGAAAAATCCATTTAACTTAGAGACAGAAATAGCTAAGTTAAAAATATCCATTCCCCTCTCAGAACTTGTTAAACACAATGTATATAGGCAGAAAATTCAAAGATCACTTCAAATGCCAGAGGTCAAAGATGATGTAAATGTTTTAGATGACACCCCAGAGCTGCTATTTGGCCCAGAAGTTAACGGAAAATCAACTCATGGACCTGTCCCACCCTTTTATGTCAGTTTGCATATACATGACAAAGTTTTGCACAATGCTATGTTTGACTCAGGGGCATCGCACAATCTTATGCCCAAAGCAGTTATGGAAAAACTGAATCTTGATGTTACAAGACCTTACAAAGATTTATACTCATTTGACTCAAGTCAAGTGAAATGTTTAGGCCTCATTAAAGACTTGTGTGTCTCCTTAGTTCAATACCCAAACAAGACCATCCTCATGGATGTAGTGGTCGTTGACATTCCACCAAAGTACGGTATGCTCCTGTCAAGATCATGGGGAGCAAAACTCCAAGGATCCCTTCAATTAGACCTCTCCTATGCCACTATTTCAGTCTTTGGGCAACCAAAGAGACTGTATAGAGAAACGCTCATGAAATATGTGGTAAGTAGTGAGAGCAAGCCTCAAAATTTTCCCATTTATTCAATCCATTCTGATATGGATTCTTTTATTTTGTTTAATGATGATACAAATGTTTCAATTGATAATGAACCCTTCACTCTAGAGCAACAAGCACACATCAACGAAGAGTCGGTTGCAAATACCCACGAAACTGTCACAGCAATTGATGCAACCAGCATACCAAAAGAACTTTCCCAAACAGAAATCTTAAATCTGCCCAATCCTAAGACAGCTCAATCTCTTGATACTGACCATAAGCGAGAAATCACATGGTTTTTAGAGTTTGATGGCTCTATCAACAAGTTAGGAGCAGGGGCAGGTGTCTGGATTCACAACACATATAACAACCATGCAGAAGGACATGCCTACAGATTGAATTTCAAATGCACAAATAACATGGCAAAGTATGAGGCTCTGCTTTTAGGCCTTAAACTCCTCAAAACTCTAGGAGCTGCAAAAGTGTCTATTTTGGGAGACTCTGATTTAATCATACAACAGATGAAAGGAAATTTTGTAACCAACGACAACAGAATGAGAGCCTATAGGACCGCTGCTACTAATATACTCCAGGCATTCACTGAATTCAAGCTCGACAAGATTTCAAGAAATCACAACATTCATGCACACAGCCTAGATACTTTTGCTAGTACATGCAAGCTTCCTTTTGACCCAAACCATCACTTTACATCTGAAATAAAACATAGGCCCATAGTCCCAAATAACGTTAAAGACTGGCAACTATTCGAAAATGATGCCCAGATTAATAATTTCCTCACCCTTGAGCATGAGTTTTCAAGTATCAACATCGACATGGATGCTATGACAGATACAGAACACCAAACAAATGAAACTCAGCAAGATGTAACGGCTGCAATAGTCAAGCAGACCCTGAAACCAACTATTTTTGACAAAGAAAACATAGAACAACTGAAACAAATACACTTGGAAGATATAGCCAAAACAGAGGCAGACATCATTGACTTAAAGGATAACTTTCTGCCTGCTGGCCTAACCCCATTAGAAGATATGTTTGATGCTAATGACGTGCCCAGAAAGCCAAAATTGCAGCCCATAAACACTGAGATAGAGGAACATAACATTGGGACAGTACAAAAGCCAAAAATGATCAAACTGTCCAAAAACTTACCACCTGATCAAAAGCCCAAGTACATTGACTTATTCAAAGAGTTCCAAGATGTATTTGCTTGGAGCTATGAGGATCTGAAATCCTATGACACCTCGGTGATCCAACACACCATTCCTTTAAAACCAAACCAGAAACCCTTCAAGTAGAAACTTAGAAGAATTAACCCTATGCTTCTTCCCCCGATTGAGAAGGAAGTAAAGAGGATGTTTGAAGCAGGCATCATAGCACCCATCAGATTTTTCGAATGGGTGTCCAATCTTGTTCCTACGAGGAAAAAGACAGGTGAAATTAGGCTTTGTGTAGACCTCAGAAATTTAAATCAAGTCTCCCTAAAAGACCATTACCCTTTGCCCAAAATGGACCACATCTTGCAAAGAGTAGTGGGATCATCTAGAATCTCTTTGCTAGATGGTTTTTCAGGTTTCAACCAAATACTTGTTCACCCAGATGACCAAGACAAAACTGCCTTTACTACACCCTGGGGAACATTCAAGTATGTAAAGATGCCATTTGGTCTTAAAAACGCTGGTGCTACCTTTCAACGAACAATGGATATTGCTTTTGCCAAAGAAATACATGACTTCCTAATTGTCTACCTTGATGACTTAACCCCATTTTCCAAATCTGATGAAGAACACCTCAAGCATCTCAGGCAAATTTTCATGACATGTAGGAAATACGGAATTTCCTTGAACCCCAAGAAGTCTCTGTTTGGCCTTGAAGAAGGCAAATTACTTGGCCACATCATATCAAAGGATGGGATCAGAATTGATCTTGAAAGAATACAAGCCATCCTCCAAATCCCATTTCCAAGAAACATTAAAGAACTACAAGCATTCCTTGGGAAAATCAACTTCTTGAGAAGATTTATTCCAAATCTAGCTAAGCTGATAAGACTATTGAGCAACATGTTAAAGAAGGATGCCAAGGTAAAATGGTCTCTTGAAACCAAGCAAGCATTTGAGAGTATCAAAGCAGCCTTAACACAAACCCCGGTCCTAACTAGCCCACAGTTTGATAAAGATTTTATCATATTTTCGTTTGCATCTGATCACACCATAGCCATTGTCCTTTTGCAAAAGGATGAACAGGGAGCTGAAAAACCAATTGCCTTTTTCAGCCGTGCATTAAGAGCCGCCCCTTTGAAGTACCCAATAATGGAAAAGCAGGCCTACACACTGGTTAAGGCCATCAAGGATTTCAGAGTGTACATATTATATTCACACGTGATTGCCTATGTCCCACACGCTGTTGTAAAAGACATATTAACCCAAGAGGGATTAGAAGGCAAAAGAGGCAAATGGATTGCAGACATCCTTGAATATTACATAGAGATAAAACCAACCAAGCTGATAAAGGGACAAGGTTTAGCTAAAATGAAGTCCGAAACAAACTTTCAAGCCTTAGAGATTAACCATCTGGACAATGAATCGGAGCTGGCGACTCCACAGATCAGTGAAATCTTTTTACAATCCCCATGGTACGCTGATATATGCTTTGTATTGTTAAACCTGTGTGCTCCCCCAGGATTGTCCAGAACCAAGAAAAGATTTTTGAAAATGAAGGCTTTAAAGTTTTGTGTTATAGATGGTGCATTGTTTTGGAGAAATCATGAAGGTATATTGCTTAATTGTTTAACCATGAATGAAACTAACAATGTCATGAAAGAATTCCATGCAGGTGACTGTGGAGGACATCTATACTAGAAGTCCACTGCTGATAAAATTCTAAGGGTTGGTTTTTATTGGCCCTCTCTTTTTGCAGATGTAAAGAAGTTTGCCATATCATGTCACAAATGCCAAATTTTTGAGGGCAAGAGAAAGTTATTGCCCCTGCCCCTTAAACCCATCTCCACAGAAAAACCTTTTCAATAATGGGGTCTTGACTTCATTGGAGAAATCCATCCCTCTTCCTCAGGCCAGCACAAATGGATCCTAACAGCCACCGACTATTTCACTAAGTGGGTTGAAGCCATTCCCTGTAGACAAGCCAATGACACCATCATTATCCAATTCCTTGAGTGCAATATCCTTTCCAGATTTGGCTGCCCTGAGAAAATCATCACTGACAATGCCGCTGCCTTTAAGTCCAAAAATATGATCAATTTTTGCCACAGATTTCATATTACCTTGGGCCACTCCACAGCCTATTACCCTCAAGGCAATGACTTGGTCGAGTCATCTAACAAAAGCCTCATCAACATCATAAATAAAGTGCTGGAAGAAAACAAGAAGAACTGGCACAAAAAGCTGGTAAATGCCCTATGGGCAGACAGACTGTCAAGCAAAAGATCCATTGGGATGAGCCCTTATGAGCTAGTATATGGCATGGAGGCCAGATTTCCTTCATCCCTGGGCATTCCCACTATCAAGCTGTTACAAGAGATTCAGGCTGAACCGAATGACATTCAAAGAAGAATCAATCAGACCATCCATTTGCAGCAAACCAGAGAACAAGTTTATGACAGAGCTCAGATTGTGCAAGAAAAGCTCAAGAAGATGTTTGATAAGAGAGCTAAGGCTGAAGATTTCAATGTTGGTGACAAAGTTCTAAGATGGGACTCAAGAAGGGAAGACAAGGGCAAACATGCCAAGTTTGATTTTATATGGAGAGGTCCATTGGTTATTTCTGCTGTTCAGGGAAATAACACTTATTTTCTCAGATCTGTAGAGGATTGTTCTGCTGAAGAAGGCCCTGTCAATGGCCGTATGCTGAAGCATTACCATGATCCCTTTTAAGGGACATAATGCAGCTTTGTATATATCTTTGTACAGTCTTATTTGTACATATCAACACTTTGTTTTCATTTTTTTATAAGCAAGCCGATTGTTTGAGAAGCAACAGTAAATCTGTGAAGATCCAGCCGATGCAAGTATTCCAGTTTTAAAAGCCCTGTCTCTGCACTAATTTCAGCACAACAGCAAAGAATAGCACAGACACATCACAATGTATCATGGTAAAGGCAAGCTGTTGCAGATTGTAATCTTCAGCCAAAAGAGTGTTGACAAGGAAGAAGAAATTGGTCAGTAACTGTTCAGGACCAGAGTCAGAGGAGATACATCAGTTTTGACCCATGATTTTTAGAGACATAATGCTCAAACAATGTCGTACATAATTATCAAGCACGCAAAAGAAAGCAGGAGATGTTGTACAGTTCACAGTAATTCAGTTGAGGAAGAGGTTGTTTATAGTTCCAAGTTTATATTTTTAAAAGCCAGAACAAAGAAGTATTCCCAGTCTACAGCAACAAATAGAAAATCAAGGCAGTCTGACCTGCTGTTCTTGGCTTTTCACAAGGAAAAGCCATCCCCAAGTGGAGCCACTGTTAGCCTCCTGTTGCAACAGGGTATCATTTTTCATGATTGACATTTTCACATGCCAAATATGTCATACTTTGCAAGCTGCAGTGTTCCATATTTCCAGAAGAGACCAAAGAAGAAAGCCATGAAGTGTACTAGTCCAAATGCCACTGCTGATTCCAATTTTTGATGAGTTGTTCCAGTTTTGAAGAGTTTTCATTTAAGGGAGGTCCAAACAGTTTAATCTTGGTCTCCCTAGGTTTCAATTTCCTGTTTTAGAATATAGAGAATAATATCTGTCCAAACAGTTTAATCTTGGCAGATCTGTAGATAGGTAGAGAATCAAAGGGACCCAACTGCTTAATCTGGGCCCTGGTAGAAATAAGTGTAGATTTAGATAGGAAAAATTCAAAAGAAAAAATTGTAAATCTGGGTTTGCAAGTCTAAGTGCACCCAAACTAAAAAGAAGAAAAAATGTTAGGAGAGTAGGCTGGGTAGGTATCTGTGTGGTTGCAGAATGATAATTTATGATCAATTTTGTGGTACAAAGTGTTATATTTTTACAGATCACAGTGCAGGCAGTGTTCATGCAAAGGAGCTCAAAGGTGGACATAACTAACTCCCCCCTTCTTCTAATTCCCCAAGTCCCTTACTAACTTCCCAAAGAGGTCAAGATCTGCTTGATTCCTCTTAGATTCATCATCATCCATATCAGTTGCCTTGGTGAAGATCTGCTTCACTCAAGGATTTTTATTTCTTTTCAAGGTCTTTTCCCCAAAATAGCCTAAGGTCCCTGACCTTAGCGCTTGCTGATCACCGTCATATTAACTACTAACAGTATTATGTAATTCCCTACCAGTCTTCCCCCTTCCCCTACTAAAACTTTGTATATAAAATTCCCCTATGTGAATATCCCCTCCCTGGCAATATAGTCATATTTTTATAAGTCTGGGAAAAAACGGTCCATCCGGGGCTATTTTTAGCCCATCCGTGTCTTAAAACGGATTAATCCGACACCTGGTCAGATTAATAACCTCTCCCCTAGCCCTAAACCCTCAAAAAACCCCCTTTTCCGCCCCTAAACCAAAGTTTTGTGCACAAATACATTGACCCGCGCGTATTAAACCCACATAACCCCCATAAACCATTGTTTAGACCCACCTACGCGCATATTAAAAAGGGAATATTCTCTGTATATTCTCCGCCCATATCCCCCCATCGTATTATCTTGGCCGCCAGCCGTCGGATCGTCCGCCCCGCAGATCGACGGTGGGCGGGCCCTCCCATCTCCAAAACGCCCGAGCTTTAGTGTCCGGGAGATGGGCGATATTACCGTCGTACCTCCCGCCACGCATCAGCTCCTGGGCTGTGGCGGAGCCCCTTCTGACAAAACCACTCCCCCCCCAAAGGTGGTGCGCCACAAAACCACTTACCGCCTCCTGCCCGGTGACGTCACCGCTTACATCACCCCCCTGCACAGTCACCGCTTACGTCACCCCCCTGCACAGTCACCGCTTACGTCACCCCCTCTGCCCAGTCACATGTCGAGTCATCTGCCTGCGTGGCCCCTTGCCACGTGTCATGCCACATCACCATCCGTACATGATGACGTCATCCCACCACGTCATCATGCTGATGTCATCGTTGACGTCACCCACCGTACAACGTCACGTCATGCTGACGTCATCAGCACTTTTTTGGCGCGAAGGGCAAAAAATCGCACTTCGGAGCCCCAGAATCAGATTCTGAGGCAGTTTTTGATGAGCGATTTGCGCCTAATCGCTCATCGCTAGATTTTTTGGGCCTGAATGGGGAATCTTTAGGGAATCTTTTCATTCTGCGGCCCCCAGCAGGCCCGAAAGGCGCCGAATGACCCATTTTTCTTCGCGAAGCTTGCCGGGAGGACCAGAAAACAGTTTTGAAGAAAACAGAGGCCGAACAGCGGCCATTAAATGATGATTTAACACGCAGCACGTCAGTAAAGCATCTGTTTATTGCCAAAGAGTATCAGAGGAAGAAGAGAAGCCAAAGAATATCAGCCGAAGATTTTTAGGGGCTCGAAGCACCTGAACATTGATGAGCCCCCCCCCAGAAAGTCAAATCAAGAGGCATAAGCCCATCCTTGCCCTCAAATCACAATTAAAGCTTTAAATGCAGCCAGACAGCAGAGATGCAGAAACCCATACACATTTATTTCAGAAAACATTGCAGCAAGCCACCAAGGACAGCATAATTTATTCAGTTTTGATACGGCGGCCCTGAGCGCAGCCCGAGATATTTTTTGCATTTATTTCTGGATAGGATTAGGTTAAGTAGTCATTTTTCTTTATGACTTGATTAGGTCAAGATGTAATAAAGGAACTATGTAGATAGTTTTGCCCTATATATACCGCCCTCTACATTGTTTCAAGGGTCGGTTGATTGAGAATTTTCACCAGAGACTCGCATTGTATACCTGAGTTTTTTCTATAATCAAAGATTGCTGAAAGCTTGGAGAGCAAATTGTCTGATGTTAATGAATATTTTTGGAGATATGAAGATGGAATTCTTGTGCTACAGCCTGAAGCAATAAGTGCATCTCACCTCTGTTTATTGTTTACCACTATCTAAATAGCAGAAAGAAAGAATAGCCTAGAATTAGTTTAAATACTCTCTATGCTCAATTTCTGCTATTTCTTTATGTTTTCCTCTGATTGAATTGGTTATGAATATGAATTCCTCCTGGCTCATGTTTACCCCAATTCACCTGTGTTTGCCAATTATCTAGGGATTCTTTACTGCCCCTAGGTAGTGCCCTGTTACCTCCTTTGTTAAGCTGATTGAGAGATTCTTAACTGCCTCTCATCACTTAGCATTTTTCCCATCATTTTAACCTGAAATATTGTTTCATGCTCAGCTATCTTGCTCCACTTTCCCTCTCTTGTGACCGAAGAAATGCACCAGTAGTCCTCCTCCTCGACTCCACGCCCAATGGTTTGAAACTTCCAGACTATCCCTTGCCTCTCTGTCTGAAAACATCAATTTTCCCACCAAAAAACAAAACAAAAACCCTCTGAACTCGAGACCTAGCCTAAAATCCTTTTCAAACAAAGCTAAATCTAAAAGAGAGAGCCCTCTCTGATTGCAGGTTGGCTAGAACCTGCAGTCCAAAGTTGGTCTGTGGTTACCTTGGCCGTATCCTTTTCCAGAGCTTAAGGACAACCTAAGTGATAACAGGTTATACAACTTTTTCTGCAGGAATAGTTTATTCACTAGAGACTTAGATTGGTACAAAGTCCCTAACTTCTCCCACAAGGCCTTCACTGTAGCTTCCCTTGATACATTCAACAATACTGAATCTGAGACACACAATTGTATTGTTCTCTTTTCCTTCTGATCCAACTTCTTCCATTCTTCATCGAACACTCCTGTTGGTTTAGTACCTAGTTATACCACGATCCACTGATCTTTATCCACCAACAGATCCTCCATCTTGAGTTTCCACAACTCAAAACTTTGACCATTAAATTTCTCAATCTCTATCTTCCATTGCTCGCCATCTTCTTTCACCAGCAGAATCAATCTCACAGATCTCCCACTGAACAAGGTCTACCATAGGCCTGAGCAAAACCCCTCAGCAACAAAGGCGTCCCCTTGAAGCCAAAATAGCTCTGATACCAAATGTAGGTTTTAACCGCATACAGAAATTACCTGCATATGAATTCTAAAACACAGAAAATAAACAATGCAAGAGCATAACAAATAAAACACATACACGCAACGATTTTCCCCTGGATGCCAAAACTAGGACTACCAGCTTGATTTTTCATTATGTTCCTTTCAATGTTACAATACATATTTATACATGCCGAAGCATCCAATACCATGGAATGAAAACCATTGCGTCCAAAACCATGGACCAAAAACCATCACGTCCAAAACCATGTGCGAAAAATCATGCACAAAATCATAGGTAGTGTTAGGTTCCTATACCAATAGGAGTCATAATTTTTGAATGACTGAGATTAAACCTGTAATATGTACATACCTTTGATTTTTGTAAATGTTTTCCATATTCAAAAAAATAAAAAATTTAAAGAGGGTATGTCCTAAAAGAATAATCAAAGGACAAAAAGAACAAAAAGGTCAAAAAAAATGAAAATATGCTTGTAATCTTTGTCACAATCCATGATAGTCAAAATGTTTAAGCTTGGCTATTTCATGTTTCAATTTCATGTCCATAGATAGAGAATAAAAGCTGACCAAGCTGTTTAATATTGACAGATAAGTAGATAGGTAGAGTAAATAAAAGGAGCTCAACTGTGTAATCTGAGCCTTTGGATGTAATAAGGTTAGATTTAGTTAGTTTACCATTGTAAAGAAAAGAAAAGTGTTTGATAAGGGTTTGCTAGCTCAAATGCACCCTAATAAAGAGAAGTAAAAATGGTAGGATGAGTAGGTGGGTAAGTAGTATAAAGGTTGCAGAATTTTGATGATTGATTAGACAAAAGCATGTGTATCATCTTTTTCATCATAAAAGTTCCAAATATGAATGGACACTCAAGCATGCAGATGGATATCAAAGTAAATTAATTAATTTCCCTCATTCATTTCACCTTTTACGTAACTAATTTCCCAAAATAAAGATAAAAGTACTTAAAAACCCTAATTCAAAGAGGCTCAGAGAATTTCTCTGACTTTTGGAGGGACCGGACACTCGGCTCAATGACTTATAGGAAATGAGTACTAAAATCCCCTCATAAACACTCATTTGCCCCCTCAGTTCATTCATCTTTCCTAATGTTAAATCACTTTTACCTAGGAAAAGTATTTGTTCCCCCCACATAACTCTTTTTCATCATCAAAAACCCAAAAAAAACGCTATATCCTAAGTTTTATTAGAAAGCATTAAAAACATGAAAATCATATGCTTAGGGTATGGTGCCTGTTATCGGGAAAACTAGTGTCTATGCAGAGCTGCTAGTCCCACTAAGGCTGGTAGCTACCTTAGAAACAAACAAACTAAAAACTACTTCGTTTTCCTTTATGAGAAATAGATAAGAGGGGAATAAGGAGACCAACCTCTGTCTTGTGCTTGGTTCCTTGCTCGATTCCTCTCCCTTCTGATAGGTCTTCGCCACTCACTTCCTCGTCTACCCAACTTCAAAGAGAACCTGTAGAATCAAAGCAGCATAACACTATCCAAGAACATAAATCTATTATCATAAACAATATAGGACCATATGTATATTGACCACACAAATTCATATAACATCAATCATACAAGAATGTGGAGGAAAACATGAATAGCTTTATTGATAATAAAGAAAGAGCAAAGAGGATTACAACCAATTGTTCTGACCCAGCATCATCCTCTCAGCAAGAAAGCCCTTCTTCACATCATGAAAAGCTTAGATCACCCAACACTATGATATTGCACCAAGAAACCAATAGCACTTCCTTACAAGATACAAAATTCCAGCCTCTGGATCTCTGGGATGAGGGATCCGTATATATATGTTTGCAAGGGAGATGAGTCAGCTTTTGAGATTTGATTAGTGTCCTCTCTCTGATAGTTCTTGATTCCACTTGGAGATTGATGATCTCTTACTCATCCCTGGGCGAATGCAGAGAGGCAAGTGTCACAGGAGAAGTTTATGGAAGATTCCATGATCCTCCACCTTGCGGATTAACCCTGCCATTTGTCCACTCTCGCCCATCGCACCCCATAGAAGGGATTTTCAACATGCATCGCACCTACTGTGTGTAGGTAGGTGGGATGCAACGCACTTTGACCATGGAGTAGGTGAAATGGTCCAGTTTTGACTAGTTCTGAGTAGTTTTTCATGGAGAACTTCTGGGAGATTCTGTGATCAGTTGACCTTGTTCTTTTAGGGGTTGGAACAACATCTTTAGGGACTTAGGATCCCTTGGTTTATGGACATTTATGATTGGGGTTGCAGTGCCCAAAAATGTCTATAACAGTGCCCCTTCCACTTATTTTACTAAATTATTGACTTATTTATTAAATCCCTAATAAAAACCCTTTCTCATATATATACTAACTCCCGCAATATTAATTAAATCCCTTCCTAGTTTAATTATAAAAACTAAAGTTTTTACCCCAAACCCACTAACTAATCAATCCTCAATTATGTTAGTTAAAAATCCAATTAAATCCTGCCCGATGCCTTAACCCCCGCCTTAATCACGCATTAAACCTAAACGCCACGCTTAATTGCCCACCGGGCCCCCCATTACCTTTTGTGCAACTCCATTGCCCGACCACCACACGATCTCTCCCCTCCCCATCTGACAGCCCATGTTGATTTCGGAAGGGCCCGAA
Organism: Pinus tabuliformis; assembly: GCA_031772625.1. Lineage (NCBI taxonomy): Eukaryota > Viridiplantae > Streptophyta > Pinopsida > Pinales > Pinaceae > Pinus > Pinus tabuliformis. The sequence goes on from CM062816.1 coordinate 2,026,629,346, forward strand.
ATCCGAACATTACCCGCCCGAAATGGGCTATTTTCCGCAGGGCCCCTGAGGTGATGTGGTGCTCAATGAATCGAATCGGGCGGCCTCCCCCCAATACCACCAAGCACACAAAATCTGTGCGAAGCAAACCACTTATTGCCAGCTCGCTACATGCCAAAACAACCACTGTTCACCCCGCTACGCGACAAACGGCTACTGTTCACCCCGCTATGCGACAAACGGCTATTGTTCACCCATACCCGCCAAATTGACTTTTCACGCATAAATCCAAAAAAGCCCCAAATCATTGTTTTTATCAATTTTTTAACTGTAAACTTCCATGCACGTGCCTGTGAACATTGAAAGCTGTCAACCCATGTACAATTGCACTCTAAAGGCACAAAAAAGCTCCCAGATTGCCTTCTAGCCTAATTGAAGCCTTTTCAACCATTCAGAATTTCCAGTTACCTGGTTCAGACCTAGCTTACTCCAAATTCTAGGTATTTAAGCTAGAATCCATTAAAAACTCTATAAATCTCCGAACCAGTGACTAAGTTTTTTAAATTGAAATTAAAGGGAAACTCAGACTACTTAAAACCCACCTGGAATTTAACCACCTTTGCCCTAAAAACTGACAATTTACCTCCCCCATTCTTAAATCCACAAGAACTAAGAATGGTTGCCCTAATTTCCATGGATGTTAGACCCATTTCTACTCCTCACTTGGACCTAGACCACCTTCCCCTTGCTGATAAAGATTTCCAAATCAAGGACACCTCTATCCTTGAATCCCCTATCAAACTATATTGTCGACATAGAGATCAATACCTGAACCACTCTGATAAAATTGGTGTCTGGGAGTCCAATTTACCCAAGTATTAATTCCCTAAGGCCCACATCTTTCTAGAAATTGTCCATTATTGCCATGCAAACTACATCCCCAGTCAAAGAGCAGTGATGTCCCCAAACCAGACTGTACTTTTCACCATCACTGTTGAATCAATTAATGAAATGTTGCAACTTCAACGAGGGCAAAATCTAACCCCTATTTCAATTAGAGACGTATTAGATTGTTTCCCCAAGCTTACCATTGCAAAAATATTGAGATGTTTCAAACCTTCATCAGGGAGGAAAAGCATATCCCAAAAGATCCTCCTCCATATGCGGCTACCATATTTTCCCCATTTGGTCAGGACATTGTAGCAATGATTTCTAGTGTCTTAGGATACACCACCAGTGAGTATATAGATGAAATCATCTTAGCCTTCATGTCCATCTTCACTCCAGGACAACCTCCTACTGTCATGTATGATTATGCCAAGTTCATAGCTGATAGGATGCATGAACAATTTCTTAGAATGAGTAATGAGAGAGTATTCAAGTATTCCTCAGTTTTGTACCACCTTTTTCTATATTACCAAGCTGACAAGTTCCCCTTTACTCTCCAAAAGCTTGATACTAAAGGTCATCCTAGGTCAGTGATCTTTTGGACTCCTCTGATCCATAAGCATGAATCCCCATATCCACACATAGACTTCATAGATCTTTTTGTACATCCTATAGTGACAATGCTACTAGGAAGTCCTCCTCCAAGAATCAGTTTAGATATCAAGAGGATCCTGCAGCTTTCAAAATAGCACAAAGTGGGAAATTGGTACTTGTACCAAAATCACACTGAAATTAGGATCTATGGCTATGAACTAGCCCCATAGAAACTGCCCAGATACCGCCCAATGAGGTTATTTGCTCTGGAGTACTACAGGCAAATAATAAACTCAGATGAGGTGCATTTAAGAAGGCTTAGCTCAGAATCAAAGATCAACTAAGCCCCTTTGTGTGTAATAACAGAGAAGCTAGAAAAGAAGCAGAGAAAATCCTTCATAGATTTAAACTAAAACAAAGCTTCATGTGTAGATATGATCCCTTTGACTTCATATGCAACAGAAGACAGAAAAACAAGATGGCTCCCTACATTCACCACCAAATCCCCGAAATAGAAAAATATGAAAATCAATTGGAATGGGTGGAGAATACTTTAGTGGACAGAGATAGCACTGAATTTGCTACTGAAAATACTCTAATTGATCTAGAGAAGCAGCTTGATGAGGGTCCTTTCCTGCAGGTGCTAAGAGGATCTCAGGTCCAAGAAGAATCTCAAGTCCAAGAAGAATCACAAGCACAAGGGGAATCTCAGGCACAAAGTGAATCACAAGTAGAAGAAGAGTCCTAGGTGCAAGAAGAGTTAGAATAACCAGACCTATCAGAAGAAATAACTCAAACAGGTGTACTAGATCCCATCACGAGTACTCCCCCAACCTTGCAAACTCCTCTAAATGAGGAGAAAAACCTCAAAAGAAACAGGGAAGATGCCACAAATTCAGGCAGAGTAACCTTAGAGGCATATGTAGAGACCAGCCTGGTTAAACGGTAAAGGATAAATCATGTCTCTGAATAGGAATCCACAGAAGAAATAGTTGGGGCCACTAGCATAGAAAGAGAAGGAAGCAGGCATGCCACTCCCTCTGGGGGCACACTAGAACCTTCCACATCACACACTCAGATGTTGGAAAGGAAACATAGTGTTGAAGTGTCCTCATTTAGGATGCCAGCTGACAGAGACCAAGACATCAAGGAAAGGTACAAGGACATAAAATCCAGGAATGAGAGGTGAAAAGTCCAAACCTATGCACAGTACTTAAAGATGGCACCCACTAATCAGACAAGGCTTATGTCATCCTATGATGTGAAAGGAGGCAAAATGCAGATGACATTCATGAAGCCTACTACTCAGCCACCAAGAACAAAAATAGACTTCAAAAAGATAGATTTCGAAGTACTGGCAAAGGACATCCATCCTATTGACCAGATTGAGCTGCACAAGTAGACAGGGGAGATGATTTACTCCACCTTAATAGGGAAAGCCATCACAACCCACCAATTGCAAAATTCCCTGAATAGCATATCAACTCAGTTCCAATTGGAGAAGGCCTCTTCACATGACAAAGACACCAGAATCAAGTCCTTAGAGGACTTAATCATTGAGTTGGGACATGATCCCAAGGATGTAAAGGCCACCGAAAAATTGATAAAGATGAAGAATGATGACATAGCTGCTTTGAACAAGAAACTCAAGATCCCACCATTACATCACCCACAAATAGTAGAAGTCTTGGAAACACAAAAAAGAAAAGAAGATCTTATGGACTTGGTCCTAAAGCTAAATGACCATTTGAAGGAAACAGAGAAGGAATTGGACACATTGATTCAGTCCAAACAAAGTGACTTGGCCACCACTTCTAGCACTGCCATTCCCATTTTTTCTATCGTAGTCCCTTTAACATTGACAACATCATTAGCACCAACAGCTCCACCTGCCACAGCACTGCCAGTCACAATTGAGTCTACAACGACAAGTACATCTACAGAGAAAACAACAAAGTTGGTAAAAGCCATGGACGAAATGTCCATCCAGGCAAAAGAGCTCAAAAGGCTGAAAGAGAAAGTGGCAAGCTTAGAAACTGAATGTAATCTTTCCCAAATTTAGTAGAGAGAAGAAACCCAGAAAGCCCTAAGGATGGGTGAGAAGATCAAGGTCTTAGAGAAAGATTTTACATTACAAAAGCCACTAGGATAGACCAAAGAATTTCTTTGGACTAATATCATTGACTCTGTCAATGATATTTGGCCATCTATTCAAGTTATATTTGAGCAAACAGAATTGGTAAAGGTAGCTACTGGAGCTATCCAAAAGGTAAAGGAAGAATTGGGTGAAATGCCAGAGGATGCCAATCGACTCATCCACTTCCTGAATAGCAAGAACAGACATGAGCTAAATGAGCTTGGTATAGAGGATAGGATTGAAGCCATCCTGAAGTCAAAAAGGTTCTTTCCATGATAAACTTATGACCCAATTGGACTACCCTAGCAGACTAAGGAAGTTGGCCAAGGAGCAAGCCAGTACTTCAGGTATCAAAGCCTTGCCTACAGGGAAAGTAATTTATGACACTTTTGAGAACTTATTCTTTTAGGATTGTAATATTTCCTGAAGTCTGCCTTTTAGTCTGTTTGACTGTTTTTTCTCATATTCTCTGTGTAATGGAATGTCTAGCTTGTGCGGGGTGTTTTAAGCCGAAAGGCTTACGATGGTTGTTCCGACGGTTCAGAAGGCTGAACGTCAGTGAAAAGGGGTGAATCATGGCAATTATGATTGCAATCGAGACAAAACATCTCCGTTTAATTGAAAGAACTCTGTGTATGCCGCAATCATTGCCAAAAGGAGCACTGTTACGGTAAACCGGGAGGATGTGTTCTCCGTGGATCGTTTGGACCAATCTAATGAATCTATTGACATATTCATGGCCAAATTTCAAATTTTGAGGGACAAAGGCCTTCCCAATCCTATGGTCATCCATGATAAACTTATGACCCAATTGGACTACCTTGGCAGACTAAGGAAGTTGGCCAAGGAGTAAGCCAGTACTTCAGGTATCAAAGCCTTTCCTACAGGGAAAGTAATTTATGACACTTTTGAGAACTTATTCTTTTTAGAGCATGAGGTGAAACATTTGTTTGTCACCAAGCCCAATTTTTCTAAGTATACAGAAGCAGATGAAATATACAGAAGAATGATAAAAGAAAAATTACCTGAGGATGAATGGTGGGAAAAAAATGACAGATTTACTATAAGTTACCACAGTAAATCTGAAGGCAGCCAGATGAATCAGGTAAAAGGCAGATCAGCAAGGTCAAAGAGTAGCAAGTTAAAGAGTATTAGTGAAATATTAAAGATAAAGATGATTCCAGCGTACAAATATCAGCTAGATTAAAGGGCTCAAATTCAACTGCATTAGCCAACACTACCACAATAAGAGGGACAACATGATGTAGTTTTCCATCTGTCTCTATCTTCATGCTTGAAGATATTTTTATTTCCTAAATTAAATCTCATGTTGTTATGAGATATTTTGTAAATATTTTTTGTATAAATACTTCATATTTCGAAGTATTTAGGGTGGATTCAAAGACATTTCTGTAGACTTTTCTCTCAAATCAAAGTCTTATTGTATCAAAAAACTGGATTGGCTTGCTGGATCATGGAATAAATCTCAGATATTTTTCAAGATTCTTGTGTAAAGAGAAAATAAAATAAGTATGGTCTCATGTGTATTATTGTTTTTCCTTATGTTTCTTAATAATCATATGTGTTTCTATGAAATCTGAATGTTAAAATAGGAATGATATTTCAGAACTAGCTTAAATGCACTCTGTCTTGACTGTTTGCATTCTTATTGTTTTCTACTAAACTATCTTAACTAGGGAATTCTTAGCTGCTCTTTAGCTTCTATATTTTCCTTTTGGTCTATGTATCAAAGGATTCTTAATTTCCCTTTGTTGATGATCACCCTTTTTTCCTCATTCTGATCCCAATCCAATGATTCTTCAGTGCCCTTTCACCCTCATCAGAATCATTCCATCCATCAACCCTTGAAGATTTTCCTTTTTCTTTGCTAGCATGCCTTGTGAACATTTTCTTTAATGATCTAATCCAGTTATGCTATCCTTTTATTGACTCCATAGCCCAATGGTTTGAAGAAACTAGCCCTATCCATCTGTTCCTAGAATTCCACCACCCAACCAAAATCAAAACCTTATGAACACTAAGAACTAGCTTGAAATCCTCACCCAAACAAAATTAAATTATAAAGAGAGAACCCTCTTTGGACTTAGGTTGGCTAGAACCTGAGTTTAAAGATTGGTTTGTGGTTACCTCGGATTATTCCTTCTTTTGATAACTTCTAGGGAAAACTTCTCAGTGATAACATAGTGGCAACCATACTGGGGAACTTAAATCCTCAGTGTTAATAAACCTTTTAGAAAATTTCAAAGATTCATTTCAAGCCTCTTGAAGTGTTTATTAGAAGTTATTTACAAAAATTTTACAAAAAGAAAATAATTAGAAAAAGCTTGAAATCTGACTTCAAGAAGAACTCATTATACTAGGGCCAATCCTGATCTAAACCCTACCCCGGTAGTGGATAATCCCAACTTGATTTCAAGAAGATCCAGAAGACAAGAAAGTTCAGTAAATCCAACACCTTCGATCAAAGCAGATTCCTATCCTGATGAGTGGTTGTTTTTAGAAGACCTCCCTTTTGATGAGTCATTTGACCTTTCCTTATTTAGAACCAGGTCTAAAAGTGCACTTGATGACATAGTTCTAGATCCAGAGTTTATTGCAAATCTTGAAATCCAAAAGGCAAACCTGTCAATTGATGAGTATATTTTAAATTCCCCTTAGTCATCCCTTACTGTTGTTAAGATCCCTAAGCTTTCTGAAACAGTTTCAACTCCCTTTAGTTCACCATTATTCCCCTCCACCTCCGAAGTTCATTCCTCACCTCCATTTATACCTTCACTTCCCTACCAACCTATCGTCACCCATCAAACACCTATTGTTCCTAGTTCTCCATCAACTATTGTATTATCCCCTGGTACCCCAACTCCACTTCTTAGCTCTGCCCAACTTAGAGCCATGGAAAATAGATATGCCCCTCTTGTGTTACCTGCCCTACTAGGTGCCATGCCACAAGACTACCAGAACAAAATTGTCCAATTTGATGGCATAGGACCTTATACAACACAACAACATGTAAAAAAAATGATAGATTACTTTGAATTACATGAAATTGATACTAGAGATGTTCAAATGAGACTTTTTGCTCAGACTCTAGCTGGTGATGTTAGGAAATGGTTTAGAGCATTGCCTGCTAATAGCAAAGATAGTTTAGAAGTATTTTATCAACAATTTTTAAATAGATGGGAAAAGAAAAAGAGCCCTCTACAAATTCTTTTTGAATACGAGAGCATTAGAAGAGGACCAAATGAAACAGTCCAGGATTACTGTACCAGATTTAGCAATATATAAATGCAATACCAGTCAATCTTAGACCCCCACCTAACTTATCTCTGATAAAGTTTCCAGATGGGTTTGATATTGATATGGCATTCCAAATTAGAGAGAGAAATCCTCCAACTTTAGAAGACATGCAGAGTGTAGCAGTTAGTGTAGAAGCTAACTTGATAGAAAAAGGAGCTAGGGTTAGGAATGAAAGGAGAGGACATGTGAAAGATGAAGCCTCACCCTCTGACCTTAAAATAGATGTCCTAACCAAAGGAATGGAAAAACTAATGGATAGGATATAGAACATTGAAAGGAAGCCTCAATGGGATAATCAACAAGCACCTCCCGTGAGAAATCTAAACTTTAGAAAGAATCAAAATCAAAATACTGGAAAAAATGGATCTGATCAGAATATTAGGCCTCCTTTTCAAGAAAACTATGCTGAAACATCTCATTCAAAAGGCCCTGAACAAGACACACAAATAAACTTAATGGGATTAGATGAAGAGGAAACTGTCTTCTTGACTCAAGATGATCAGGAATTACATATGCTTCAACAATTACAAACCCAATCTAAAGAATCATTTGATTATAAGCAAGGGTATGATTCTGCCATCTTCGAAGTGCGCAAACAGTACAACTTGAGGAGTAAAAAGAACACTGATACTCCTGACCAAAACAAGAAAGCGGTACCAAATCAACCTAAGAAAATCAAAACAGCTCCTGTTACTAAAACTCTCCAAATCCTCCCTAGACCAAATTAGAACCCTCCTGGTCCCACCATTGTAGATATAACCCATGACCAACCCCCTGATAATCAACCATCCACTTCAATCCCCTCTAAGGAGACAATGGAGAAATCTCCAAACACCATATTAGGAAATCCACAGAAAGATACTTCAAATGCAGAAAAAGAAGAATAATCTACTCAAACTCCTGCCATGAAAATTCCAAGCCATGAAATAGAGAAAGCCCCTTTGCTTTTCAATTTGGGAGCAAAGGTGGCTAAACTGAAAACCTCAGTTCCCTTAACAGAGCTGATTAAAAATGAAACCTATAAATCTCAAATAAATAAAAACTTAAACTTTGTTAAGAATGAAGACTCTGTCAACTTGTTTGATGATCAGCTTGAGCTTATATTCGGTCCTGATGTTAATGGAAAACCATTAGAAGGAGGGATACCACCCTTTTATATTAGCCTTAACATTCATGATAAAATATTACATAATGTAATGTTAGATTCTGGGGCTTCACATAATTTAATGCCTAAATATGTTATGGAAAAATTAAAGTTGGACATTACTAGGCCTTGCAAGGACCTATTTTCATTTGACTCAAGTCAAGTAAAGTGTCTAGGGTTAATTAAAGACCTGTGTGTTTCCTTAGCACAATATCTTGCTAAAACCATTCTCATGGATATAGTTGTTGCTGATATACCACATAAATATGGCATGCTATTATCTAGATCATGGGGGGCTAAACTCCAAGGATATTTGCAACTTGACATGTCATATGCCACAATTTCAGTCTTTGGACATCCTAAAAAATTGTACAGAGAGACCCTAATGAAATATGTAGTGAGTACCCAGGATAGGCCTCAAAACTTTCCTATCTATTCCATGCATTCTGACATCGATTCTTTTATTCTATACAATGTTGAACAAACACTAGAAACTACTTCAAACAACACTATTTTAGAACCAAAAGAAATTGTAGTTATAGCTCAAAATGAAACTGTCCAAACTCAAGAGCTTTCAGATAAAAAATATGATCAAAACACCTTAATCAATGAAACTTTTGTCCCCCCAAACAGTAAGAATTATGAACATGAAATATTATGGCATATTGAATTTGATGGGCTAGTAAATAAACTAGGAGCAGGAGTTGGAGTGTGGATATACAATTTAGAGAATGATCACTCAGAAGGCCATGCTTACAACTGAATTTCAAATGCACTAACAACATGGCTGAGTACAAAGCACTTGGTTGGGTCCCTATAATACTAGTGATTACCCCATTACTATTGTAGTTATACCCTTATTTATATTGTTGTGCCCCTATTACCCCCATATTGTTATTTCTGTGCCCCATAGAATCCCTCTATTGTTATTTTTGTGGCTTTATATTATTATTGTTAGGTCGGCTGGATTATATTATGACTCCTTAGACTCCTATATATAGAAAGGAGGTTTTGTCATTTGAATCATCCAAGAATTGTTCATTTATGTAATGTAAAGGAGGTTGCCCCCTCGAAGAGGCTGAATTCTAAGGCGTTGATCTATTTTTTCTATCTTTTCTTGAGCTGGTTTCATAACATTTGGTATTAGAGCTTTGGATTCTAGGGTTTCGCTGCTCCAAACAGGTCATCATGGCATTTTCGCTATAACTTTTTTATGTGACGTTTCAGAAGTCGCAAAAAAAACCCATTTGAGAAGAAATCGCGTTGAACCTTGGGTCCGAATTTCAGAGCTTTTTGCGCGATATTTTCGGAGATATGATCTGAGGAAGTTGGTCTTTTTGCAGACTCCTGAATTACATTCAAAACAGGTGACCTGGGGAAAATTGTCATAACTTTCTCTCTGGGAATCAGATTGAAATTTCGTAAGAAGGTACAGAAAGAGGACGGACTTTAGTTTCTTTTATATCTTTTTCAGAACCAAATATCGAAAATTTTACACGTGGCACTTCATACAACTTCACTCTTCTGGAAAGGTCTATAATCAGGTCATCTTGGGAGATTGTGCATAACTCTTTATTGGAGAATCCAATTTGGATCAGACTGGTGGCATTGGAAAGAGGACACAGGGAGCTACTACAGGTCACAAATTCAGAACTAGATGATGGGAAAGTATAGAGATACATCAGAGGCAATATCGAGCTCCTACAAAGTGAAAAAAGGTGTGTAGAATTTTTTTTAATTTTTGCTTAAGCTTGGTTTGAAAATTTATTTTGAAGGAATTCAAAGGGCATAGTAGAGCATTATTATCGGTAACTGATGCCCCGAGGAAAGAAAATGCAAACACCTAGTAAGGAACCTGAAAGCTCTAGCATGACTCATGAAGAAGAGGAAGAAATGCTACATGATATATCAAAATTACAAGAACAAGTGCAACAAATGTCACGCTCACAAAAGTTAACAGATGCTAAGATAAATGGCGTGGAAGCTAAGATAAATGGTGTGGAAGCTAAGATGAATGGCATGGAAGCTAAGATGGACAATTTGAAGATAGATTTGAACACAAATTTGAAGATAGGCATGGCATATTTGAAGACATATTTGACAAATTTTCTACAAGAAATACTTACTAATGGTGAAAAGGTAGTAAAGGAAACTCATGATGAGAAAAAAATAAATGTTAATCATGATTCCATAGATGCTAATGTTGGATCGAAGAATCACCATATTCCAAAAATCGATATGAGGAAGTTTGATGGCAAGGATCCCGCCACATGGATATTACAGATGGAGCAATTCTTCGATCTCAATAATGTGCAAAACACACAAAAGGTACGTATGGCAACTGTATATTTGGAACCAAATCAGTTTGTATGGTATCAATGGCTTTGTTCTCGTAAACAATTTATCACTTGGGCAATTTTTACGGAAGAATTGATAGCACATTATGAGGATACAAAAAGCAACACTTTTTTTAGCCAATTGATAAGTCTCAAACAAAAGGGTTCAATAATGGAGCACATTGAGGAGTTCCAAAAATTGAACATAAGGGTAAAAGATATTCCAGAGGAGCATAGGATTGATGTGTTCATAGGGTCTTTAAAGGATAATATCCAACATGATGTTCGCCTTTGGGAACCTGATTCATTAGAGAAGGCATTCAGGTTAGCAAGAAAAATGGAAAGCAAAATTATGGCAACTAGGAAGCATACCACTCACAACTATAAAGACGGAAGTGTTGTTGCCCCTAGTCTTCCACAACCTACAAGGTTGACACCACAACAATTGGAAGAAAAAAGAGCAAAAGGGCTTTGTTACAGTTGTGATAGCAAATACACAAAAGGTCATAAGTGTGCTGAGAAGAAATTATTCTACATAGATTGTGAAGAGGAAGAAGAAAAGGAGCAAGAAAGGTCAAAAGAAGAGGATATACTCCAGGAACAAAGCCTAGATGAAGAAAAAATAAATCCGACCATATCTTGTAATGCATTGGCGGGAATTACCACTCCTCAAACCATCAAGATAGAAGGACAAATCAAGAAGAAAAAGGTAATAGTGTTGATTGATTCAGGAAGCACCCACAATTTTATTCATTGTAGGGTAGCAAAAGAATTGAATTGCTTCCTATATCCAGCACCAGAGTGTCAAGTGATGATTGCAAATGGAGGAACAATAAATTGCTCTGGAAAGTGCCATAATATCAAGCTATCCATGGGAGAATATGTATTGACTAGCCCAATGCTTTCCATTCCAATGGGAGGTGCTGATGTTGTACTAGGAGTCCAATGGCTACAATCCTTGGGTACAATAGCTTTTAATTTTCAAGAACTTTTCATCAAATTTTCTACGGAAGGAAAGGAAGTTGAATTAAGGGGTATTGCAGGGAAACCAGGAAAGATAATCAGCTCTAATGGCATGACAAAGCTTCTAAAAAAGGAGCAAAGAGGTGTAATTGCACAATTATGTTCGCTAGATGTTTCCACATTGGAATCATCTATTTCTCCAGATCTCCAAAAAGTCCTGGACAATCATTCCAAGGTATTTGAGACTCCCAAAGGTCTCCCACCTATGCGTGATCATGATCATGCTATTCATCTGATTCCAGGAAGTGTTCCTCCAAACATCAGGCCGTACAGATATCCCTATGTCCAAAAAAGTGAAATTGAACGTATGGTTGCAGAAATGCTAGAGGCTGGTATAATTCAACCGAGTCAAAGTTCTTTCTCAGCTCCAGTAGTATTGGTGCACAAGAAGGATGGATCATGGCGCATGTGTCCGGATTATAGGGAGCTCAACAAGCTCACTATTAAAGATAAGTTCCCCATTCCTGTCATTGATGAATTACTGGATGAATTGCATGGATCAATTTACTTCACCAAGTTGGATCTTCGTTCGGGATATCATCAAATCAGAATGAAGATTGAAGACATTCCGAAAACGGCATTTAGAACTCATGAGGGTCATTATGAATTTTTGGTCATGCCTTTTGGCCTTACCAATGCACCTTCAACATTTCAAGGTTTGATGAATTCAATTTTCAAACCATTCCTTAGAAAATTTGTGTTAGTATTTTTTGATGATATACTAATCTACAGCAAGTCTTGGAAGGATCATGTTGAACATGTTGACAGGGTGCTACAACTATTGGAGGAGAAACAATTATATGCAAAAAGATCCAAATGTTTCTTTGGAGTCCAGGAGGTGGAATATTTGGGTCATATTGTATCTCATGAAGGAGTTAAGGTAGACCCTAGCAAAATTAAAGCCATTAAGGAATGGAAAATCCCCACATCCATAAAGCATCTGCGAGGATTTCTTGGGTTGACAGGGTATTATCGCAAGTTTGTTAAGAATTATGGGAGAATAGCAGCACCTCTAACAACATTATTGAAGAAAGATTCATTTTCATGGACTCCGGAAGCAACAAAGGCCTTTGAACATCTTAAAGAGGCAATGTGCCAAGCACCGGTCTTAGCTACACCGGACTTCACAAAAACCTTTATTGTGGAATGTGATGCTTCAGGAAATGGAATTGGTGTTGTTTTAATGCAAGATGAAAGACCCATTGCTTTTGAAAGTCGTCCAATCAAGGGAAAGTTTTTAAGCAAAGCTATTTATGAGAAGGAAATGTTGGCAATACTCCATGCACTTAAGAAATGGCGACCCTACCTAATGGGAAGACACTTCAAGGTAAAAACGGATCATGATAGCCTTAAATACTTTTTAGAACAAAGATTATCCTCTGAAGAGCAACAAAAGTGGGTCACAAAGATGTTGGGTTATGACTTTGAAATCATCTACAAAAAAGGGAAGCAAAATGTGGTGGCAGATGCACTCTCAAGAAAGGATGAGGATGTGGAAGCATTGTTGTGTGCCATTTCTATTATCCAACCAGATTGGATAAACGAAGCAAGGGAGGAATGGAAGAATGACGAAGAAGTGTGGGCACTTATTCGAAAGCTACAACAAGATTCCAGTACTTCTGATACATTTAGCTGGAAAAATGATTCGTTATGGTACAAAGATCGCTTATACCTCTGTAAGAATTCCCAGCTAAAACAAAAGATTCTTATGGAATTGCACACTTCTCCCTTAGGAGGGCACTCAGGATTTTTAAAAACTTACCACAGGGTTAAGAAGGAATTTTTTTGGGATGGCCTTAAATCAGATATTCAAAAGTTTGTGGCGGAATGTTTGGTTTGCCAACAAAATAAAGTTGAAACAATTAAGACACCGGTCTATTACAACCTTTATCCATTCCAAGCCAACGTTGGGAGGAGGTTTCAATGGATTTTATCACAGGTTTACCCAAGTCTGAGGGAAAGAGTGTCATCATGGTGGTAGTTGACAGACTTACCAAGTATGCACACTTTTGTGCATTATCACATCCATTTAAAGCCAGTACAGTTTCTACTGCATTTATGGAAACAGTTCAAAAGCTACATGGAAACCCAAAGATTATTGTAAGTGACAGAGATCCCATTTTCACTGGAAATTTTTGGACAGAATTATTTTCTTGTCTTGGTACTCAGTTAGCTCATAGCTCATCTTATCATCCTCAATCTGATGGGAAAACTGAGATAGTAAACAAATGTTTGGAAGGATATCTTCGTTGCTTTGTATCTGATAAACAGACACAATGGGTCAAATGGTTGCCTCTGGCTGAATGGTGGTATAACACTTCCTTCCATACAGCAACAAAAATGACCCCATTTATGGCACTTTATGGGTATCAACCACCATCCATCACATCATATTTAAGAGAAAATTCTAAGGTTCAGGCAGTGGAACATCACATCGAACATCAACAACAAGTCCTCCAACTCTTAAAGGATAACCTCGTGTTGGCACAAAATAGAATGAAACAACAGGCAGATCAACATCGCAGTGAAAGAAGTTTTGATGTAGGTGATTGGGTATTCCTACGGCTACAACCATATAAGCAAATGTCCCTAAAGCAAGCTAAGAAGGATAATAAATTATCACCAAAGTATTATGGTCCGTACAAGGTGTTGCAAAAGATTGGTACTATGGCATACAAATTGGAGCTTCCTGCAGCTTCTCGATTGCACCCAGTTTTCCATGTTTCATGTTTAAAGAAGGTTATAGGCGACAAGCTCCCAATTCAAACAATATTGCCAGAACTTGACGAGGAAGGAAAAATTATATTGGAACCAGAAGCAGTCACAGAAACAAGAACTCGACAGCTACGAAATCGATCAATTTCAGAGTATCTTATCAAGTGGAAGAACTTATCCGCTGAAGATTCCACATGGGAGGATGAGAATTTTATGCAGAAGTATCCAAAACTACTCAAGCGTTGAGGACAACACTTTTTTGAAGGAGAGGGGCATGTTGGGTCCCTATAATACTAGTGATTACCCCATTACTATTGTAGTTATACCCCTTATTTATATTGTTGTGCCCCTATTACCTCCATATTGTTATTTCTGTGCCCATAGAATCCCTCTATTGTTATTTTTGTGGCTTTATATTATTATTGTTAGGTCGGCTGGATTATATTGTGACTCCTTAGACTCCTATATATAGAAAGGAGGTTTTGTCATTTGAATCATCCAAGAATTGTTCATTTATGTAATGTAAAGGAGGTTGCCCCCTCGAAGAGGCTGAATTCTAAGGCGTTGATCTATCTTTTCTATCTTTTCTTGAGCTGGTTTCATAACACACTTCTTTTAGGTTTCAAATTGGTTAGAAAGTTAGGAGCTATAAGAGTTTCTATTATGGGAGATTCTTAGTTGGTTATAAAACAAATTAGTGTTGTATATATGACCAAAGATCCTAGGTTAAGTTTTTATAGAGGAACAGTTGTAGAAATATTGAACACTTTTCTAGGAACTAAGCTTGCAGTCATCCCAAGGAAACATAATATGCAGGCTCATAGTTTAGCAATCTTTGCTAGCACTTGTAAGTTACCATTCCAACCTAACCATCAGTACACTGCTGAGGTTAGGCATAGACCTGCTATCCCAGAAAACTTAAAAAACTGGCAAGTATTCACTAATGATCAACAGATAAATAACTTTTTAACTTTAGAAGAAGAATTTGTAAATAGTAATGTAGATACTGACACAATGTTAGATCCTGATTTTACAGATGAAGTAGAGATTAATAAAATAGAAGATGAAGAGATAGATAGATTTCATCCCACTAAATTTACAAAATCAGATGTAGGAAACCTAAAACAAGTTGAAATTGATGAGATAATTAACAAAGATTCTGAAATCATTAATCTCAAAGACAACTTTTTGCCCAAAGGATTAATTCCTTTGGAAGACTTGTTTGATTCAAATGATGTCCCTAGAAAACCAAAAATGGAACCCTTAAAATATGATATTGAGGAGTGTAATATAGGTACTGAGGAAAATAAAAAATTGATAAAACTTTCAAAGTCCTTACCTCCTACTGAAAAAGTGAAATACCTTGAATTACTAAAGGAATTCCAAGATGTCTTTGCTTGGAGTTATGAGGACCCCAATTCCTATGCCACCAGCATAATACAACACACTATCCCTATAAAAGAAAATCATAAACCTTTCAGATAAAATCTTAGGAGGATTAATCCCATCCTATTGCCTTCTATTGAAAAGGAAATCAGAAGGATGTATGAAGCCAAGATAATAACACTAATTAGATTCTCTGATTGGGTTTCAAATTTGGTGCCCACAAGGAAAAAGCATGGTGAGATTAGACTATGTGTTGATCTTAGGAATCTTAATAAATTTTCACTCAAAGATAATTATCGTCTTCCTAAAATGGATCACATCTTACAAAGGGTAGTAGGATCAACCAGAATCTCATTATTGGATGGGTTTTCTGGTTATAATCAGATTTTGGTTCACCTAGGTGACCAGGCTAAACAACGTTCACTACTCCTTGGGGCACATTCATGTATGTGAAAATGCCTTTTGGATTAAATAATGCAGGGGCCACTTTTCAAAGAACTATGGATATAGCTTTTTCTAAGGAAATTCATAACTTCCTAGTCATATACTTAGATGATATCACTGTATTCTCAAAATCTGACAAACAACACTTAGATCATCTAAGGCAGGTTTTCATCAAATTAGGAAGTATGGAATTTCTTTGAATCCCAAAAGATCTTTATTTGTATTAGAAGAGGGAAAGTTATTAGGCCATATAATTTCCAAAGATGGTATCCGAATATATCCTGCAAGAATTGAGGCCATCTTAAAAATACAAAATCCTAGGAGCATCAGAGAATTACAAGCCTTTTTGGGAAAAATCAAATTTCTTAGGAGATTTATTTCTTACTTAGCAGAATTAATTAGATCATTAAATAACATGTTGAAAAAAATTCAACCATAAAATGGACCATTGAAGCTAAGAGATCCTTTGAAGATATTAAGCTAGCCTTAACAAAAACACCAGTTTTGGTCAGTCCAAAGTTTGATAGGGATTTCATTATATTTTCCTTTGCCTCAAAACATACAATTGCTGCAGTCCTACTACAGAAGAATGATTGGGGTTATGAACAACCTATTGCCTTTTTTAGCAAAGCCCTGAGAGATGCCCCTCTGAAATACAATATAATGGAAAAGCAAGCTTTTGCTTTGGTCAAAGCTATCAAAGATTTTAGAGTTTATATTTTATATTCTCATGGAATAGCTTATGTCCCCAATGCAGTAGTCAAGGATATCTTAACTCAGGATAGTCCAAATGAAAAGAGAGGGAAATGGATTGCTACTATATTATAATATGACCTGGAAATTAAACCAACAAAGCTAATCAAAGGCCAAGGTTTAGCCAAGCTCATGGCTGAATCAAACTGTCAAGCCTTCGATATAAATTTCATTGCAGAAATGGATAATGGAGAGGAGATGGTGACTCCACCAATCAGCCATGCGTTTATTTAATCACCATGGTATGCTGACATCATATATGTTTTACAAAATCTACAATCTCCTCTTGAATTATCCAGGACCAAAAGCAGATTTTTAAAAATGAAATATTTAAAATTTTACATAATTGACAATGCTTTGTTTTGGAGGAATCATGAAGGTATCCTTCTTAATTGTTTATTGAAAGAAGAATCTGACAAGGTGTTACAAGAGTTTCATACAGGTGACTATGGAGGACATCTTTACTGGAAAACCATAGCTAACAAGATTCTTAGAGCTGGTTTCTATTGGACCACTTTGTTTTCTGATGTAAAGAAATTTGTAACCTCCTGTCATAAATGCCAAATTTTTGAAGGAAAGAAAAGGCTTTTACCCTTGCCCCTAAAACTAATCTCTGCTGAAGCACCTTTTCAACAATGGGGTCTTGACTTCATTGGTGAAATTCATCCACCTTCCTCTACCCAACACAAATGGATCCTCACTGCTACAGATTACTTTACCAAATGGATAGAAGCCATACCATCAAGGCAAGCCACTGATATTGTTATAATAACCTTCCTTGAGTCCAACATCCTATCTAGATTTGGGTGCCCAACCAAGATCATCATTGATAATGTAGCAGCTTTCAAATCTAAAAGAATGATTGATTTTTGTAATAAGTATCATATAACCCTGGGTCACTCCATAGCTTATTACCCTCAAGGAAATGGACTAGCAGAGTCCTCAAACAAGAGTTTAGTGAATATCATCAAAAAATTGTTGGAGGATAACAAGAAGACATGGAACAAAAAGCTAGTAAATGCCTTATGGGCAGATAGGCTAACCACAAAGAAATCCATTGGTACCAGTCCTTATCAATTAGTTTATGGAATGGAGGCTGTTTTCCCATCTTCCTTGGGAACACCAGTGATGAAACTACTCCAAGAATTGCAGGTTGAACCAAATGACATCCAAAGAAGAATCAACCAAACAATCCATTTACAGCAGACCAAGGAAGAAGTGTACATCAGATCTCAAGTTGTGCAGGAAAGAATCAAGAAGGCTTTTGATAAAAGGACTAAGGCAGAAGATTTCTACCTAGGGGACAAAGTTTTAGAATGGGATTCAAGAAGAGAGGATCAAGGTAAACATGGGAAATTTGATTTCCTGTGGAAAGGCCCATATGTCATCTATGCTTTCAGAGGTAATAATGCTTTATTCCTCAAGGAAATGGATGGCACAGAAGCAGAAGGAGGACCTGTTAATGGTTGAATGCTTAAACACTACATTGAACATAGTTACTGATTTCACTAATCATTTGTACATATTCTATTTTTCAAAAGTCTAGAGTAGATTGGATAGAGATTTTTTGAAGTTGAAGCATGAAGTGAAGGCCCTAAGCCTCAAAAGTTTTACTGTCATAAATAGAAATAATGCAAATTTTTCAAAAGGGAAGTTGTAGAGTGACATCACAGCAATTCAGAAGGCCATTGGTCTACAATGTTCTTGAAATTTCAGCAGGAAATGCCATCCCCAAGTGGAGCCACTGTTAGGTTCCTATGCCAATGGGAGTCATAATTTTTGAATGATTGAGATTAAACCTGTAATATGTACATACCTTTTCTTTCTGAAAATGTTTTCCATATTCAAAAAATTAAAAAATGTAAAGACGGTATGTCCTAAAGGAATAATCAAAGGACAAAAAGAGCAAAAAGGTCAAAAAAGATGAAAAAAATGAACCCCAAGAAAAGAAAAGACCATGAAAGTGTGCAAGTCAAAATGCCACTACTATTTAATTTTTGTGAAAAATAAATGATTGTGTGTAGCTTGTAATCTTTGCCACAATCCATGATAGTCAAAATGTTTAATCTTGGCTATTTTCATGTTTCAATTTCATGTCCATAGATAGAGAATAAAATCTGACCAAACTATTTGATCTTGGCAGATAAGTAGATAGGTAGAGTAAATAAAAGGAGCTCAACTATGTAATCTGAGCCTTTGTATGTAATAAGGTTAGATTTAGTTAGTTTACCATTGTAGAGAAAAGAAAAAAGTTTGATAAGGGTTTGCTAGCTCAAATGCACCCTAATAAAGAGAAGTAAAAATGGTAGGATGAGTAGGTGGGTAAGTAGTATAAAGGTTGCAGAATTTTGATGATTAATTAGACAAAAAGCATGTGTATCATCTTTTTCATCATAAAAGTTCCAAATGTGAATGGGCACTGAAGCATGAAGATGGATATCAAAGTCAATTAATTAATTTCCCTCATTCATTTCACCTTTTACTTAACTAATTTCCCAAAATAAAGATCAAAGTACTTAAAAACCCTAAGTCAAAGAGGCTCAGAGCATTTCTCTGACTTTTGGAGGGACCGGACCCTCGACTCAATGACTTATAGGAAATGAGTACTAAAATCGCCTCATAAATACTCATTCCCCTCCTTAGTTCATTCATCTTTCCTAATAATATTCTTTCCTAAGGTTAAATCACTTTTACTTAGGAAACGTATTTGTCCCCCCCACATAACTCTTTTTCATCATCACAAACCCACAAAAAAAACTATATCCTAAGTTTTATTGGAAAGCATTAAAAACATGAAAATCGTATGCTTAGGGTATGGTTCCCCTTTCGCTTATTTGACTAAATTATTGACTTATTTATTAAATCCCTAATAAAAACCCTTTACTGTATATATACTAACTCCCACAATATTAATTAAATCCCTTCCCAGTTTAATTATAAACTAAAGTTTTTACCTCGGACCCACTAACTAATCGATCATTGATTATGTTAGTTAAAAACCCAATTAAATCCCGCCTGATGCCTTAACCCCCGCCTTAATCACACATTAAACCTAAACCGTCGTGCTTAATTACCCATCAAGCGCCCCCATTACCTTCCGTGCAACTCCATCGCCCGACCATAAAACAATCTCTCCCCTCCCCATCTGACGGCCCGTGTTGATTTCGGAAGGGACCGAAATCCGAACATTACCTGCTCGAAATGGGTTGTTTTTTGTTGGGCCCCTGAGGTTGTTAGGATATTCCGACACATAGGAAATAGTTAAGTACAACTTGGTCTAGTATAGAGTTAGGTAAAGTGTGTTTCTTTACCGTTGTACATTTTGTAACTTACAATTCGACGGTTACGATATGTAGTGATCTGACGGTTCATTCTCTCCTCGGTATTATCGACACTTGATCCGTGGCTTGACACCCGATTGGTCCATGATTTATATTTAAAGCGCATGGAGGGTCATTTGTAGGGTAATCCGTGCATGAGAGAAACATATGTAAATTTTCATTCTTTTATTAATAAATTGCCTGAAGTGGCTGCGTTGGCTCAGGCCGTGGACTGTTTCCCTCTTTGAGGGTTTTAACCACGTCAAAAATACTAGTGTATTGATCTGCGATCTGGTTGTGAGCGGTGTCCTTTGGTGTTCTGTCTGAGGAACTTACCCTGTAAATTCCTACATGGTATCAGAGCTATTTGAGGGCCGCGTCCGTTGGTGATCCAAATCTGAAGCCGGTAGAACTGCATCCGACTATTGTTTCCTAGATCTGATGTTTCTGACTGCTTTCAGGCCGAGAGGACTACTCTGTTGTGTTGCGAGCATCTATTCCAGTGAGGAACCCCTTTCATTTCACGCGAAAAGGTTTCTGGTAGCCCTAGCTGCGTCACTTTTAAGATCTGGAGGTATACAGTGTTTATTTGCAGTTTACTGTTATTTTCTCTCTATTTATTTCGATTTCGGTTTATTTAGCTTTTTTATTACCGGATCTATACCTTTCATTTCTGCGTATGCTCTTTGCCCTGCGACTCTGTGCGATCTGGGCAAATCAGAAACAGAAAGGAAGGATTTTTCTCATGCGTATGCTCTTTTCCCTGCGCCTTAGGGTGATCTCGGAAAATCAGAAACATTGAGGAAAATATTTAGTTTCCAGCCAAAGCTAACTTTGAGCCGCAAGGTTCATTTTTGAAAATATTTAGTTTTTTGGCTAAAGCTAACTTCGAGCCGTAAGGTTCGTTTTCTTTGCATGTCCGTGTTGGGTTTTGTGTTTTTTGTTTTGTAGGGAAAAAGAGCTTTCTCAAAGCAAGCACGCAACCCAAAGCACCCCCTGTTATCGGGAAAAGTGTCTATTTAGAACTGCTCTATCCCACTAAGGTGTGACAGCTACCTTAGAAACAAACAGAGAAAACTACTTTTGTATCTCCTTTATGAACTATAAACAAAGAGGAATAGGAAGAACCAACCTGTGTCTTGCGCTAGTCCTTTGATCCAATCTCTCTTCTCTTTGATAGCTTCCAGCTACCTGCTCCCTTACTTGCCCAGCTTCACCAAGTACCTGTAAGATCACAGAAGAGGGAAACTATACAAAGACATGGATTTATATTCATAAATAACTTAGGATCAGATTTAAGTTAACCATACAAATGTAACAAGCATCAATGATACAAAAGCATGGAGAAGAAACTCAAATAGTTTTTATTGATATACAAGAAGATCCAGGAGGAGTTACAACCGATGATTCCTGACCCAGCATCAACCTCCCAGCAAAGAAGTCCCTTCTTCACCCCTTACAATGTGCAAAATTCCAGCCTCTAGATCTCTGGGATGAGGGATCCATATATAGATGTATGCAAGGAGGATGAGTCAACTTATGATTTGATTAGTGGCTTCTCTCTGTCAGTTCTTGCTTCCACTTGGAGACTGAAAGCCTCTTACTCATCCTTGGACGAATTCAGTGAGGCAAGTGTCATTGGAGAAGATTCTGGAAGCTTCCATTGTCTCTCCACCTCGCGGAATGACACTGCCATTTGTCATTTCCCGCTCAACGCACCCTGGTAGTGCATTTAGGTGCGTTGCAACGCACCTAGCTAGTGGACTTAGGTGCTATGCAATGCACTTAGCTAGTGGAGCAGCTGAAATGATCATGTTTTGACTTATTCTTAGCAGTTTCTGGTGGAGAACTTCTGGGAGAAGTTGTAATTTGTTGACCTTGTTCCTTTAGGGGTTGGAACAACACTTTTAGGGACTTAGGAGCCCTTGGTTTATGGACATTTCATGCTTAGAGCTGTAAGGCACAAAAATGTCTATAACAGTTGCCCCCTAAAGTATGAGGCCGTTTATCGGGTGAAATGCTTTATTAGGAGGATCCGAAGTTCTTTCAATGTTGGGAGGAGACCTGTAATAAGATACAATAAAATACATTATCTCCATACTGTTTTCATGATCTAGCTGAGGCGGGCATTTCCATGCTCAGCTTTATAAATTCATTTTCATGTACATAGGACAGAAAATCATCTGATGGTAGACTGATGATTCTGATAGAGCCATCATCCTTTTGGTAGGATGATTATCTGTGCTGCAATGCTGTACATTTCAATGTCTTTATTTCCCTGAATATATATCGCAGCCCGGATGGATGAAACTAGATCCGGGGTCTTCAATCTCGTCCGATCTTCACTCGAAGTACAAGTCGATCCATGTGAGAAATGTTTTGAAGTCGAACATGGAAAGACATCGCTTGATTACCAGTTAATGATGTAAACTGTTAACAAGCGTGAGAGGAATCACCGATAATGATAATGATCCTCAAGGTACTGCAGTACAATTCACGTGGTGTGAATAAAGGACTTGGCGTCGAACACCACGCAAAATCTTTCGGTCGAAGGCCATTGATGTAAACCTGTCGCCGGAAGTGAGAAACTTGCCATTGAGGCATGCAAGCTTCAAAGTACTGAATGGGGTGTTCCTAGACCAACTTCTTGGATAATGAGCTGATGTTGACAAGAAGTGATCCGTCACAGGAGGGCCTTAATGAATCCCACATCAATGACACGAAACAGAGCAAATGATATTGATGGAGGTGAAAACGATCTGATGATATATGGTTCAGGGTGGCGGTCATGAAAGAATGGAGTATAATGTATGGTAGTGGGCGGGACACAGGTGGCCTTTATGGATGACTTCTCTTGAACATGTCGGTGAAACTTATGTGATGGATTGGTAGCATTAACCCCAAATGTGGATGGTATGGCGAGACCATGGCGATGTGACCGGTGAATGAAACAACCCAACCCGACTCGGGCTGTTACACTAAAAAATGTCACCTTGACTACTTACAGTTAGTATGGCTCCAATCAACAAGTCATGCTACCCTCTTAGGCAAGTCTCATGCCTCTGTTATCCATCTCAAACTCAAAGAAGAGAGAAAGTCTTGTAAAAATCATGTTTATCTCTGGGGTCGCAGGTTCTCTCTAGCCTTACCTGCGGGGACGCTGACCATGTTCACAAAATCTGCGTCCATGGACGCTCTGTATGTTAAAGGACAGGTGCGTCCCTCTGTAAAAGGCAAAATGCGCGAGTTTTATCTTGAAAAAGTTACTTGTGGTTACTTCTAGAACATTCTAGAGGTCGGTTTGATGAAATGGATGCGCCTCCAGTTGGTTCATGTATCTCTATTAAGGGGGAACTTATCCCATCAATAAGGGAGCTATCCCACCCATAGAGGGGGATGATCCCATTGATAGTGGACCTGAATAACCTCTTTACAGCACTATAAATGAAGGCATTGAGCCAGAAGGAGAAGAGGTTGGAGCTATACATTTTCTTTGGGTAAATGCTGCAGGATTTAGGTCTTCCATTAGAGCCTTTGTGAGGAGAGATTGTCTTCACTTGATTCTACTTGGGAGAGGGTGAGCTTTGTCAAAGTAGAGGAAAACCCTTGATGGACCCTGGGAGGAACTTGCACAACACCAAGGCCAGGTTGTAAGAGTTTCTTTGTTTCGTTATTAATACAAACTGGTTTATTTTTCTCAATAGCTTGTGTTAATGAGTTATTTCATGTGTTCCTTGGTCTGCATGTTGAATATATGTTTTATTATATGAAATGCAAGTGCTTGGTAATTGTTTGATTGTTTGTGGTTGCAGGAATTGACTTGAAGGAGGAGCTCATCCGGATCGTCAAGAACGGACTTCAACAACAGCGTTTTGGAATAAGGTAAGCCTAAACACTTGTAGTTTTCATGTTGTAAAAGGTGTATTTAGAGAAAGATCACTCCATTTTGTCTTGTTTGTCATTAGAATGTCTTAGACTTCTAGGAAGGTCAGTCGTGTCCGCACCCTTGACAGATTCCGTGTGACAAATTGGCGACTCCGCTGGGGAATCCATTAATGAGAGAGTCTTTTCCTTTATATGAACTTTGCTTTGAGAAAATCATTTTTATTTTCTGGTTTTTGACTGTGAGAATTAGTATTTGGGTGGCTTAGCTGTAGCTTTAGTTGGCTTTAGTTTTTCTTCCTTTTTCCAGAAAGACGCAGTCTCTGTGTGCTGCACAGTGCGTCCTTGGACGCGCTGTTGTCGACTGCACAGTGCGGGGCCGCACCTGTGACAACGGCTGGCCTGCGTCTTCCTGTAAAAGTTAAGAAAATTCCATTTTTGCCTTAAATTACTTTTAGATTTTGTTTTTTCTTAGTGTTTTCTGCCCAGATCCTTTAGTACCCTGTCAAGAATTCTCACCTGAACTCGTTTTGTGAGCTTTGAGTGTTTTAGTGGTTTTCAACGAAGTTTAGACCTAGGGTTTGATTTTTGGAAAGGCTTTGTAGTGACTTTGAGCTTAGAAAGTTGTCCAGCCTTAGATATCTCTGGTTAGTCAACCTTCTTAGAAGTTGAGCCTGCCGTAAAGTCTCCTTGTTTGAGCAACTTGTCATTTGAGTTGTTTTGGGTCAAATTTCGAATTGCTTGTTTTTAAAGTATTGATTTCCATTTTCAAAAAGGACAAAAAGATTAGAATTTTGTTTTGACTAGTTTTTGGTTCTGCAATAAGCTAGTCCTTGATTTGATTGTGATCAAGTAAAACACCTTAGAAATAATCATTGTTAGTTTTGGCCTCGTTAAGATTGCTTAGAGTAAATTTGCCTTTAGTTTGCTTATGAGTGCATTTTCATAGATTTTAAGAGTTGTTAAGATTGATTTTTGGTTATATTAGATTTATTTGCTTTATTAAAAGAAAAATACAAAAACATCTTCTTAAAAAGTCTTGTTTCAAGTAGCTTTTTGTTTTCAAAAGAAGAAAAGAGTTTTTTCGTGCATGTAAAGAGAAGTTATGTTTTTATGCTTGGAAAAGAAAAACGAATTGTTTCTTTGATTGTCTTCAATTAAGAAGTTGCTTTTATAAAGATTGCATTCTCTCAACTTTTTAGTTAAGCAATTCATCGAAAAAGTAAAGTAGTGGATAAATCATTTTAGGTGCATTTTGTAGTGGTTTCGAGTCGAGTCAACACACCACTAGTTTCACTTCCATCACCTTTTGACTTAAGAAACAACCTTAAAAGTAACGCTTAAATTAAAATCAATCTAGTAATCTTTATTTTTCTAGGGCTCTGAAGCACCAACATAGCTTAGGCTAGGGTCTTGGAGTAGGTGAGTACTTAACTCTCCAAGACTACAAAACCAAACAGATAGTCTATCTTGAGTAGAACAAATCCAATTGTTTCAGTTACATTCTGGGAAAGCTCCTCTTAAAGGAGAAACACGAGCTCGTGTCCGAACCAGTGAGGGGATCATTCCTCCCTCGTTGGGAACGACGCCAGGCAGTACGTATTACAAACGGTAAACCTCGGATTAACCATTGTCGAGGAGCCAGGGGTCACTTATCGGTAAACCTTGGATTGTTGTCAAGGAGCCGGTAAGGGGATTGGAGCTTGCTACTCTGCCCTTGCGTGCTGTCGGAGTTTAGACTGTTCCCCCAGGTGTAATTGTTGTGATTGGTAACCTTAGTGGCCATAATATCTAGGATTCTACCCAAGGTGACGGTGGAGGGAAGGTCCCACTGTACCTGGAGCAGACGTCGGTTATACTCACTTGGATTTTCTGGGGGGTTCGCTTCACTTCGAGACGGTTAAAGTGGAGGAACTTGGTCCAGTCTATTCATTAAGCAGGTTGCCGGGGTAACTGTTCCACCCACTATTTCTGTACTGAATCCTGCGAGGTTGGGCCTAATCACCAACTAGCGCTTTTGGTCCGGAAGACTACTGTTTGTGTGTGGTTTGACGCTCTAGATTATTTAGGCGTGTGCTTCAAATTTGATTGGTTCTTTAGAAGACTTTAGGTGGTTTGATTTGAAATTTTTTACTTTGATTTCGTGTGTTGTAGTTAAAATCTTTAATTGTGGCGGAATTACCGAGACAGTCCCGTAGACTTCGGGGCAAGTCTCCTGAGATTGTTACCGGGATAGATTTGTTAAGAAAACTCCGTAAATCGCGGGGTGAATCTCCTGAAGACATTCCGGGTCATTTAGAAGGGTTAAAGGTCCTTGTAACTCCTCCTAGTGGCAGTAGAGTAGGTTCACCTGAAGAAGGAGAATCTTCTTTGGTAGTCCATCCAGATTACCAAAGATTAGAAACAGGTTACAATCCCGAAGCTGTTACAGTTTCCGAGCTTGCTGGTAGTTTTTCATCTGCCAGTGAAACAGGCGAAGAACCTGAAATTTCAGAACCTGTTACTCCAACTCCTAGTGTTCCTGATTCACCAAGAATAGAAAGAATTATCACCGAAAATCTTCCTGTTGGATTAATTGCTATAGAAGAACTTGTTCCAGAGGAAGAAATAGGCGTTTCTGATTCTGAAGATCTAATTACCCTTGATCTAAGGGAGCGTGAATCCATCTTTTACAGTCCTCCTAGAAGTGAATCTTGGTACCTTGCATTAACCAATTTTTTAGACAACTCAGTAGGTTTTTCTACACCTCGTACTCCGGTTCCACCTAGAGGAATTCATTCTCCTGTAAATATGTCTGGTCAGTCATCTGTGTTTTCACAAAGTCCTGAATCATTTTTACATGGCGGTCCTTCTGTTCCTACTGGGTATCAGTCACTTTCTGGTACCTTTGCGGGAGCATCTCCTCAACCTGTTGATCATGGGTTATTAGTTGGAAACAGTGGTAATGTACCATTGAGTATAGGTGAAGTTTATATGATGTCAGGTTCAACTCCCATTAACCAACCTCAAGGTGGCCAATTACCGCCTGGGGGGCAACCTTCGTTAATGCCTGGGGGGCAACCTCAAGGTACTTCATTTGTGACTGGGGGGCAACCTCAAGGGTATCAACCCCAAGGGTATCAACCCCAGCCTCAATATGTACCCCAAAGTCAACCTCAGTATCAGTATCAACCTCAAGGATGGCAACCTCAAGGATGGCAACCCCAAGGGTATCAACCCCAAGGGTATCAACCTCAAGGATACCAACCTCAAGGTCAAGGTCAACCCCAGTATTCGTATTTACCTCAAGGTTATCAACCTACGGGTCAATACCCTGGTCAAGGTTATCAACCACCTCAAGGGCAATCATATGGGACTACACCTTACAGTTATCAACCCTATCCTCAATACGGCTATGGATCTCAGTATCCTCAACCTGTTACGAGTCAATACCCTGGAATGTTAACATGGGATCCGTCACAGGGTCAACAGATGTCGCAACCAAGTATACAGTCGGTACCTCAAGCAGGACAACCTGCAGTTCCTGGTCCACCCCAGCAACCGCAACCTGTCCAGTCAAGTGTTCAGACCCCTGTAACTTCTGTAGTTACTCAGCCGCCAATTGCACCGAGTACTCCACCTCACACGGCTGCAGCAACTACCGCTTCATCTACCATGCTTACATCTGGAGTATCGGCAGCTCCGGTTTCTACTGTCCCTGTAACCGCTCCTCAGACATCTGTACCGTTGTCTGGACCCACGGTTCAAACCACAGTCCAGATGCCTGCAGGTCAACCTGGTACAAGTACGGTTGTTACTACTCAACCTCAATTTGTTCAACCTCCGTACCAGGGACAGTATCAACCTGGGCAAGCTGCCCAACAACCGGTTTACCAGTATCAACCGTATCCTGGGTACAATTATCAACCACCTCAACAACCCCAGTACGGTCCGGTTAATCCTGGTTTTCCAGGAGGATATAATATCCCCAATGCGAATCCTGTTCCTAGTTATCCTGGATATCCTCCTCCTGGGGCTGGTATTGTGACTCAGAGTTTCAGAGATCCTAACCGGCAGTTACCATTTATTGCGACTTTAGATTTACCCGACTTGACGCGCCTAACGAACGATCCAATTCAATATCTTCCGTTCTGGCCGCCAATGCCAAATAAGTTGCCCAGCGATATACCCAAGTTCGAAGGTAAGTCTGGAGAGGATCCGTCTAATCACGTGATGACTTACCACCTCTGGTGTGCATCAAATTCCATCTCAGATGATTCTATCCGCTTACGTCTTTTCCAGCGTACACTCATTGGTCTCGCAGCCAAGTGGTACATTGAGTTGCCACGGGCTTCTTTTTACAACTTTAGCCAGTTAGCTACTTCATTCTTAACTCATTTTCAGTTACCAGTCAGATACGATAATGGTACGGAATTATTAACTTCGCTAAAACAATCGACATCCACGTACATTTCTGATCACATCCATGAGTGGAGACGTCGAAGGAGATTAGTGAAAGTTTTTATCCCGGACCAAATTTTAGCTGAATGGTTTGTAAAATCATTATTACCAAGAATTACTGAAGATGTAGCTAAGGCCGGCGTAGTTACTGAGGAGCAAGTCATTGCTCAGGCACAATACCTTGACTTAGTTTACACTCAGTCGGGTACGTTACACGAGAAAATTCCGGATCTTCCAAAGTCAAACCAAATCGCTGCTGCTCCTTCGGGATCTCATGCCGCTGATGGTATGATCGGTATCGTGACTACGAAGAGTAAGAAGAAGTCTTCCAAGACCTCCAATACTCCAATTATCACTTTGCCTGATTCTCCGACAGGAGAGTCTTCTCCTCCTGAACTTACCGCCGACATTCACGCTGTAGAGTCATCTACGGCCAAATCCAAAAACGGTGGAAAGAAGAAAGGAAAGAAGAAGGCTAAAGCAGACAAGGCTCCAAAGGAGAAAACGGAAAAGTCGGAAACCAATGACGAAAAGCGCAAACCTCGTTATCCTTGTCTCATTTGTGAAGAAGATCATTTTACGAGAGACTGCCCTCATCGGGCCGAGGTAGTGAAAATAGTTAAAGGTTCTCCGACTCCTGCTGTGTTAAAGAATCCATTCCCCGAGCAGGAAAATAAGATGATAGGTTCTTCTTCGAATGCCAGTGAAGAACCCATTTTGATGATGTCTCATGTCAGGATTGCGACTCGATCGCAAGATTATGGTAGTAAGGCTCCTGTTGATGGTAAAGAAGCAGAATCTTCTAACTCTAACCCATCAACCTCAGCTCCTGGTTCCGATCCACTACAGATCGAAAAACCTAACCCAGACTTAGTGATTAAGCCGCCCGCCAAGGGTGTACTTCGAAGGTCTGCTTTCAATCCACATGCGAGAGCAGCCCAGAATTACAACATTGTTGAAGACTTAGCTGTTTCACCTTCAGCAATGTCGGCACTCGAAGTGCTGCAATCATGTCCAGCGCAACGAAAATTGCTTTTGTCGGCTATTGGAGCTGTCGATGTTCAGGACCCGAACCTAATGATCTTTGATCTAGAAAGTAGTACACCGCGTCTCCCCCATCAAATGGCTTTCCAAATTCCAGTGATAGTCAAAAACAGGCCTATTCATCGGACTGTGATTGATGAGGGAGCTTCTACGTGTATTATGTCGATTCAATGTTGGAGATCGCTTGGTTCTCCTTCGTTGAACCAATCCCCCACCATCCTTAAGGCCTTTGATGGCCGTGGGTTCCGTCCGTTTGGTATTCTACAAGAATTGCCTATAGGGGTCGAAGGTAAAACCGTTAGTCTGGATGTGGAAGTGGTTGATGCCCCTCTAGACTACAACCTTCTTTTGGGTCGAAGTTGGTCATATGCTATGACAGCGGTCGTTTCATCGGTCTTCAGAGTCATTAAGTTTCCACATAACGGTAAGATCGTGACTATTGATCAGCTGACATACTTTTCATCCGACCCAACCTCTTTAGAAACTATCCAGCATGTTGGTAAAACGACAATCCCTTATAGGGACATTGGTGTAGGTTTAGTTAAGGATTCCGGTTTACTGGGAACTTTTCCTCTCCCTCCACTCAATGCAGACCCTTCGTTCGCAACAATTCATATGATCACGTCAGAAAACATTATTTATGATGATCCTTGGTATGTTCCCTCTGACTCTGAGCTAGACTCACTCGGTGATGTTATGCCGTTGAGTCCGTATGAGATTGCTTATGAAGCTCTTATGTCTTTTACCGACTTTCATTCAACCGACCAAATGAATGTGGTCAGTGAAGAGTCACTTTTCACCTCACCCTTAGAACGGATAACGTTTCCCGAAGAAGTGT
Organism: Pinus tabuliformis; assembly: GCA_031772625.1. Classification (NCBI taxonomy): domain Eukaryota; kingdom Viridiplantae; phylum Streptophyta; class Pinopsida; order Pinales; family Pinaceae; genus Pinus; species Pinus tabuliformis. Next base: position 2,026,659,587 of record CM062816.1, read on the forward strand.
CATCTGACGAACAACTTCGCGAAATCCTAAGTGTAGATGATCTACCATGGGACGATCTCCATCACAGATCTTCGTTTTTACCTAAGGATGATGCTTTGAAAATGATTTTTCATCTATCTTTACCGCTGAATATGTCAAAGACGCTCAGGATCCAACGAAACATTCTGATTCAGAGCTGAATTTAGGGAATATTTCTCGTACTATTCCCATTGATATTTCAGTGAAGCCCGGAATCAAGGAGAACATTCATATAGGTGCCGCATGTACTGACGAAGAAATTGAAACTTACAAGGCCCTATTCCAAGAATTCCGCGACGTGTTTGCCTGGTCCTACGAAGAAATGCCAGGAATCGATCCTGCCATTGTTGTTCATGAAATCAAAACCTACCCGGATGCTAAACCCATTCGGCAACGGTTGCGTCAGATTCACCCTCGAAAAGCAGCTGCAATCAAAGCCGAAGTCGAAAAGCTGTTGAAAGCAGGTTTCATTTATCCGATCCCGTTAACGGATTGGGTATCGAATATTGTTCCCGTCAATAAAAAACAAGGAACAATAAGAATCTGTATCGATTATAGGGATATCAATCGAGCTTGTCCAAAAGACAACTATCCTACGCCTTATATCGATCAAATTATTGATGATTGTGCCGGAAGTGAGATGTTTTCCTTCATGGATGGTTTCTCCGGGTATAATCAAATCAATATTCTACCTGCCGATCAACCAAAAACGGCATTCATTTGTCCATGGGGGACATTTGCTTATTGCAAATTACCTTTTGGCCTTAAGAATGCCGGTGCTACTTTTCAACGGGCCATGTCTTATGCATTTCATGACATCAAGCACATTGTGCAACCCTATCTCGATGATTTGCCTGCTCATTCTTTACACCGAGCTGATCACCTTGTCCATTTACGAGCAATCTTTATGAGGTGTAGGCATTATCGAATTCGGTTGAATCCCCACAAGTGTGTTTTCTGTATAGAAACAGGTCGATTGCTGGGATTTGTTGTTTCCAAAACCGGCATTCGCGTCGATCCCTCGAAAGTCGAGGCTATCATCCAATTGCCTCCTCCTTCGAGTTTGCGCCAACTCCAAAGTTTGCAAGGGAAAGCAAACTTTTTACGCCGATTCATCCCTAACTACGCCGAGGTCACTAAAGGTTTTACACGGTTGTTGAAACAGAACGTACAATTCTTTTGGGACGAGATTGCTCAACAATCTTTTGATGCACTGAAACACGCGTTGACCCATGCACCGTTATTGCATCCTCCCAACTACAACCAGGACTACTTCTTATACCTCGCAGCTTCGCATTCCACCATTGGAATGGTGTTAGTTCAAGAAGATGAATTCAAGGCAGAGCATGTGATATATTACCTTAGCAGAACCTTAAATCCAACTGAGTTAAAATATTCGCATGTGGAGAAATTGGCCCTGGCAGCCGTTCAAGCTGTCCAGCGTTTTCGTCACTACATTCTTCTCCGCAAAACTACTGTTATTTCGGATTGCAACCCTATGATTTATATCTTGACAAAACAACTGCTAGGGGGCAAGTACTCTAAATGGATCGTCATCCTGCAAGAGTTCGACTTGGAGTTTGAGAAGTCCAAGTCTAAGAAATCTTTAGTCTTCGCGGAATTGATGTGTGATTTCCCGAGTGCTGACACAGAGACTGTGGCAGAGGAGTCCATTGCGGACGAATCTTTGTTTCTTATTAGCACTGTAGATCCGTGGTATGGGGATATAATCATCTATCTCCAAACCCAAACCTTTCGGCCTGAAGCTTCCAAGGAAAACCGTCGAAAAATTCGGTTTCAATCCCAGCAATACAGAATTATTGGAGATACACTTTATCGCCTGGGGGCAGACTTAGTTTTTCGACGTTGTTTAACTCACGATGAGGCTGAGAGAGTTTTGAATGATTGTCACTCTGGAGCATGTGGCGGTCATATGTCTGGGTATGCCACAGCTCAGAAGGTGTTGCGCGCTGGCTATTTCTGGCCGTCTATGTTTAAAGATTGTATCCTTGCCGTCAGAAAATGCCACAACTGTCAAGTGTTTGATCGCAAGATGCGCGCTCCACCTGCTCCTCTCCACCCTATAATTGCCGCTGGTCCATTCGCCAAATGGGGCATTGACTTTATTACTTGTAACCCTCACTCGGCCGGGGGGCATGCGTATATCATCCTTGCGGTTGATTATTTTACTAAGTGGGCCGAGGCGATGCCTACATTCGACGCAAGCGGCAAGACAGCTGCACTTTTCGTATTCAATCATATCATAACTAGGTTTGGTGTCCCACAAGCAATCATTACGGACCATGGAAGCCATTTTCGAAATGTCATGATGACTGAACTTACAAGCCAGCTTGGTTTGCGCCACGATAGCTCTACACCTTATTATCCGCAAGCCAACGGTTTGGTTGAGTCAATCAACAAAGTTCTAGTCGTCATGATTCGACGGATCATTGGTATCCATCGAACGAATTGGCATAACATGTTATTTTCGGCACTATGGGCATATCGAACTTCAGTGAAAAATTCAACAGGTTTCACCCCTTTTCAGCTAGTTTATGGCTTAGAAGCTGTGTTACCTATTGAGTGCGAAATCCCATCACTTCAAATGGCTGTCGAATTACTTCCAGCTACTTCCGAAGAGGAGAAACGGTTGTTATACTTAGCTAAATTAGATGAGACTCGACGTGACGCTACTTTAGCTATCGAGACTCACGCGAAACGAATGAAAGCTCAGTACGATAAAAATGTAACCCCTCGAAGTTTTTCGGAAGGAGACCTAGTACTATTATATGATCAAGCGAACGATAAGCTAGGTGCTGGAAAATTCGTTCCCATGTGGCATGGGCCCTACATTGTAAAGCGAAAGCTAGCAAAAGGGGCTTATGAGTTAGTTGATTTTGATGGGGACTCTTTGGGCAAACCCAGAAATGGACTTTACCTAAAGAGGTATTATGCTTAAAATGGTGGATGGAGAAATTTTTAGATAGGTTAGATTTCCTTTCTAGCTAGCAAGTGTGTTAGTTTAGTCAGTGTGCTTAGCTTAGCAAGTGTGGTTTTTCGTCATTATTTTGGCTCATCTTGGTTTTACTCTTGATATTGTAGATGTCGACGCCTCTCCAAACATACATTGGATTTGCTGATGGTGCTTGTCGTAGTACACGGAATATCTCTTCCGCAGCTTGGGTTATCTATTCGCCCTCTGACGAGTTAGTTTCTATGCATGGGGTAAGCCTCGGTCAAACAACGAATAACATTGCAGAATACAGTGCAGTGGTTGAATTATTATCCGAATCTATTTCATTTGGAATTCGACGTTTGATAGTGAGGTTAGATTCTGAACTTGTTGTATTACAGCTTAATAGAGTTTATGCCATTAGAAATCCTGTGTTATTAAGGTTGTTTTTGAGAGTGCGTCTCTTGGAACGTGAATTTGATTACATTGAATATCAACATATTCCAAGGTCTTTGAATACATTAGCAGATGCAATTGCTTCTCAAGTGTTGGACAGACATTTATAATAATCATGCAAGTAAATTTAAAGACATTTCATCATACATGTTAAACAAGATAAGCCGATAATAGTGATATATAGATATAGATAGAAGTGTGTCCAAAAATATATACATCGTCTTCGATCATAGGTTTAACACACCTTATGATCGGCAAAATGATAGTACAAAAAGTCAAAAATGTCACATGTGACTACAAAAGTGACTAGTCAATCACTGGTGGTGCTCTCTGTACGACACCACTGCGCGGGCTATCTTGCGCAGAAATCTCCTAAACGGTCCAGGGACTGCAACCACGAAGCGCTGAAGCCTCATTGGAATGTCATCCATAGTAGTCTCAGGTATATCTGCCGTGAGACGCTCTAGATCATGCTCCAAATCGGCTAGTACTTCTGCTGTCGCATCCTGTAAGGCCGGTGCCGGTGCAGCTGGATGTCGTCTGTCGTAAGGCCGGAGATTGGCTGGACGCTGTGGTCCAACATCTGCATTTTTAAAATTTTACTGTTACTTTGAGACGATATATATGAAAAATAAAAAATACATAATTAGAAAACTTGTGAAAATGAAAGTACCTCTGTCATCCCATTGTTCTCCCTGTGGAAGAACCATGTCCGGATCACCTCTGAAATCCATTCCGGCATATGGAAAGTCTTGTATCACAAAAAGCTGGCCCTCTAGCCAGTCGAAGTAACTGTCAGAGAATCGAACCACTGCAGCACCCTCGTCAGGATGCCGGGCCATCACCGCAACCCATCGAACAAGCTTTGGCTCCCGAGGACCCAAGTCATCAACAGTGAGTTGCTGAGGGATCAGCATAGGAACTCTCTCCAAGGCAAAGCTCACGACTAGAGGCCCATATCCAAAAGTCTTTAGTCGTCCGTTCTTTGCCTTGGTTAGTTGGCTCTTCATATGAGCCGACACAGCTTCGCACCAGTTGAAGATGGTGCCTTGGTAACAGTCAACTGCCATCCGCATTTGGGATCCGGAAGCAATGTGCAAGGCGGCCGCGCCACAAATCCTAGTGACCGTAAATGCAATAACTCTAAGTTCCGCCAGAGCGATGTGCTTTATCTCCACGCCCTTTTTATGGCGAGTCCCTGGTCTGCACCACTCCTCGCGGAGATCATCAAGGGATTGGCCACCCGGCCTGGTCCCCGCAAGGTTGAGTTGCTCACCTCTGTTTGGCAAGCCAGTGAGAAAGTATACATCCGAGGGCTCTATCTCGAGCTGGTGCCCTCCAATGTAAAAGCATTGATCTTGAACGTTCCATCGCTCAACTAGCCATTCCAAAAATCTTACCTGGCCCCTCATGCCCGGTATGGTCCAATATTTGTACAATCCACATGTTCTTAAGGCATCCAGAGAGGGTTGGTGGTTAATCGCAGCTTCATCGTCTTCTACGTGCTCTCTCTCTCTCCAGTCTAACATGTTTTGGGCCCTGCACATCAAAAGAGTCAATTAGAAATTAATTTGAGAAAATTTGGTGGTTTTTTGAGAGAGTTAGGGTTTTGAAATGCGCCCTTTGCGGAAGACGCACCCCGGCTTTTTAGCACAGGGCGTCCGGACGCAGCTCGCCTGAAGGCGGACTGCGTCCCCAGACCTTTTTCCCGTGTGAGAAAAAGTCGGGGGACGCGGCTCACCCGAAGGGCACCTGCGTCCGCCGAGGGGCGCATTTTGAACCCAAAACCCCCCCAAAAAATGAAACAGAGACCAAAAACAAAAAACTAAACGGATAAAAATGAAGAGTGGGATGTGTAAAATACCTCGGTGAAGCGGCGTTCGATTCCGACGGTCAGATTTTCCGCAGCAACCACGGGAAGTTTCTTGTCAAAAGCTCCTTTTTCAACCTCAACAGTGAAACGGTAAAAATGACATGGTAAAAGGTCTTTTTATAGGTTTTTTGGATGAATTAGTTCATTTTTTACCATGAAAAGATGTTTTCAAATGTATTTTTGCCTATTTTAAACAGGTATGAGTAATGTGTCGCTTTTGTGCAGGACGAAGGGATTTCAAGGGAAATTGTAATTTTTCACAAACAAAATTTCAGAGTCATCTTTTAAGCCCTTTTCTGACTCCTAAAACATGAAAAGATCGCCGAGTGTTTCTTTTTCACTCGTTAAAACGGAATTAAAAGACGGTCCCCTTTTAGCTCTTTTCTGACCGTAAAATCAGGAAAAGATTGCCGGGTTTTTGTCGTTTCAAACTCGATAAGGAAATAAAACGACGTGTCTTTGATCGCTTTTTACTTTTCAGGTCAACGATACTATTATGAAAGTACTCCTTGGTCGCAAGATCAAGCGGTTCCCCCAGGTATTATTTTATACTTTTTCGGGCTTGAGGGACACAAATATACGAAAAAGTTCAACGTGGAGTTTCCTTAAGTTTTTCAGACTCTCTAAAATTGAAAAACGCCGAGTTTCTCCTATACTGGGCTCGTTAAACTTTTACAGTAAAGGACCTGTTCAATTACAAACAGGAACGAACCACTCCTTCCTAGGGTTCGCATTTAAACTAGGTTGGACTCGTCCGAAGGATGAGCTTATAATCAAGCATATGTTATCCTCCTCAAGCTTGTTAAAAATAAAGAGGTACTTGCCAGAAATGGTGGGGGAAAAAAGAGAAGAATGAACCTATTTGTCACCTTTTGCCTCAGAAGAAACTTTATTACCGCTCTTGAACACGACACTTTTCATTCACCTGGGTTGGGAAATCTTTTACCTCACAGTTGACTAAATCACTTTGAAAATCTTTAACCGGGTTCAGGGATCAACTTTGAGTTATTCGTCACCAAACCATCTGTTGTGTCGTTATGTGTTCAAGAGGTCTGCAAGCAAAACTTTCATCTGCAAAATACTTGTCATCCATTGACCATCCCTGAGTCAGTCCTTACAGCAACATTTCTTCAACTTGAACAATGATTTCGTGTTGCAGGCTTGCCTGCAACGGGTCGCTTTCTATCGACATCGACACATTATCTAGAAAGATGACTTAGGAATCGACAGTACCTTGAAGTCTGCATGCATCAATGGCAGGTTTCTCGCCTTTGACGTCAGTTTACATCATTGACTTTCGATCAGAGGATTCCGTGAAGTGTTCGACATCAAAACATCTATTCACATTTCACGGGTTGTGCTTGGTACTTTGAGAACCATTGACATTACTGGTGGTTTCTCTCACGCTTGTTAACAGTTTACATCATTGACTGGTAATCAAGTGGTTTCTACCATGTTCGACATCGAATCATTTAATCACATGGCTAGAATCGTACCAATTCGGGAAGTAGAAGTGAAGACCCTGGATCTAGTTTCTACCATCCAGGCTGCGAGGAGTTTTGTATTCATTATCTATGTAGACTAATCATAAACAGATGGCTGCGTCCATACTGTGTCTACAAAAGTCTATAAAAATGATGTACTGCAAGATCATTCCTGTATCAGAATAGTTAGTCCATTAGTTAAAGTTTTGAATCTGAGTATGGGAATGCCTACCTCAGTGATGATATAATCTTATCCATGTATTTTGTGTTGAAAATTGCAGGTTCCAACCAGGCCATCCACAAGGCAATCCTTGAAATGATAAAGCGCTTCACCCTTCCTAGAATTACAAAACCCTACTCTATTCCAGGCTTCGCACTTTAGGGGGCAATCTGTTACACTAAAAAATGTCACCTTGACTACTTACAGTTAGTATGGCTCCAATCAACAAGTCATGCTACCCTCTTAGGCAAGTCTCATGCCTCTGTTATCCATCTCAAACTCAAAGAAGAGAGAAAGTCTTGTAAAAATCATGTTTATCTCTGGGGTCGCAGGTTCTCTCTAGCCTTACCTGCGGGGACGCTGACCATGTTCACAAAATCTGCGTCCATGGACGCTCTGTATGTTAAAGGACAGGTGCGTCCCTCTGTAAAAGGCAAAATGCGCGAGTTTTATCTTGAAAAAGTTACTTGTGGTTACTTCTAGAACATTCTAGAGGTCGGTTTGATGAAATGGATGCGCCTCCAGTTGGTTCATGTATCTCTGTTAAGGGGGAACTTATCCCATCAATAAGGGAGCTATCCCACCCATAGAGGGGGATGATCCCATTGATAGTGGACCTGAATAACCTCTTTACAGCACTATAAATGAAGGCATTGAGCCAGAAGGAGAAGAGGTTGGAGCTATACATTTTCTTTGGGTAAATGCTGCAGGATTTAGGTCTTCCATTAGAGCCTTTGTGAGGAGAGATTGTCTTCACTTGATTCTACTTGGGAGAGGGTGAGCTTTGTCAAAGTAGAGGAAAACCCTTGATGGACCCTGGGAGGAATTTGCACAACACCAAGGCCAGGTTGTAAGAGTTTCTTTGTTTCGTTATTAATACAAACTGGTTTATTTTTCTCAATAGCTTGTGTTAATGAGTTATTTCATGTGTTCCTTGGTCTGCATGTTGAATATATGTTTTATTATATGAAATGCAAGTGCTTGGTAATTGTTTGATTGTTTGTGGTTGCAGGAATTGACTTGAAGGAGGAGCTCATCCGGATCGTCAAGAACGGACTTCAACAACAGCGTTTTGGAATAAGGTAAGCCTAAACACTTGTAGTTTTCATGTTGTAAAAGGTGTATTTAGAGAAAGATCACTCCATTTTGTCTTGTTTGTCATTAGAATGTCTTAGACTTCTAGGAAGGTCAGTCGTGTCCGCACCCTTGACAGATTCCGTGTGACAGGGCACAGAGCGGAAGTGTCATGTTCAAGAGCGACTTGCTACCAATAAAGATTCTTTGAGTTTTCTTCCCAATTTTTCCCCAGTCATTGCTGACCAGTACCTCTTTATTTTTGTCAAGCTTGAGGAGGATAACATATGCTTGTTCTATAATTTTCCCTTTGGGCAAACCCATCGCTATGTTTTAACGAGCCTAGCGATAGTGAAGCTCGTTCTCGTCTAAAGACAAGTTTGTCGCTATTAATCTTTTTAACGAGTCTAACGACAAAGATAACTCGGTCCTTTTCATTTTTAGAGAATCTGAAAAGGTACGTAAAGGTAACTCCACAATTCCTATTTCGTCATCTAATCCCTTAAGTCCGAAAAATTATAAAACAATAAAGAAGGGATGAATTTTCGATCGCTTTAACGAGCCGAACAAAACAAGCGCTCGATCTTTTTGTGCAATAATCCCTTAGGTCCAAAAAGATTAAAATCTAGAAGAGGGATAGCACTTCCCGTCGCTTTAACGAGCTGGAAAGCCAGAGGTCGGCAATCTTTTCATATTTTACGAGTTAGAAAAGAGCTTAAAGAAGACTCGTCTTTTGAGGAACGAGTGATAAAAATGGGTAGCAGTTGATTCCAGGTAAGGTTTGGAATTTTCCAATCATGGCAGTGTCACAAGGATGGCTATTGAAATCACTCTTCGCAGCTGTTCCTCAAAATGGGTAAACAATCAAATGGAGGTGAATGATCGACCAATGAAAAAGTGGAGGTGACGGTGCAAACACGACCAAGGCTTTAATGGCTGAAGTGCTACATTCACGGTGGTTATTTACCAGAGAATAGTTCATTTTTTAACGAGCTTAAATGCGGGTGGAAACATTTGCTAGGTCTGGGTTTATTTTTTAACGAGCTTGAACCTCGCGATAAACACTGCTCGATTAATCTAGTCATATGATAAGAATGTCTCATATAAAACGGAAAATTTTAGAGTTTTGCCCCACATCCTTTCTTTATGCAAGTTAGGAAACGACTAATCAAAAAAACAGATAAATAATTTCCCTTTGCTTGCACTCCAAAAGGTTTGCATGCCCCTAGGCATAAAACAGAGTTTCAAGGTTACCTCTACTTCTTTCCGCCAAAACATTTGTTTTACCGAGAGAGGCCTACCTCTTACAGGTTACCCAAAGATTGTTCTATTCACACTGCAAACAAAACACTTCTTCGGCGATGTCTATCGAAACAAACAAAGGTGAGCGACGATGCCCGCCAACTCACATAACTTTGACAAAAGAATCTTGTTCTAGAATAACCCCTCTTCCAACCACGGACGGGGTACAGACTAGTCATATTCTCCCGCGAAAACCTACCCTATACCCGAAGTTTTCCTTTTGGGTTCACCATGAGATGTAGATGTAATTCCTAAAATGCAATCTAAAGATGATAAACAAACTTTTATCTCTTTTCAGCAATGAAAATGCTAGCTACTAGGGGAAAAGAAAGACACAATATTTTCGCAAAGAGCAAAGAGCACACTGTAAATGCACTTTCCTAAATCAAGCCAAACAGACTGCCAATATGCAAATGCACATGCATGTATTTGTTTTTCACTTTCTTAGTATTGATGCTAAAAAGAAATTTGATGTACAAATCTGAATTTGCTTTCAAACGACAAACACAAACAAGCTTCTTTTCGAAATCAAAAGGTAGAGATGATTACGACACTTTATGATTTTGAAATAAATACTCATTTCGACACTAGAAAGTCACAAATTCAAACCAAAGGCGAAAGTAAAAGCATAATCGACCATCAACAGCAAATAAACTTTATCCTATGATCAAAATCGACACTTGCGACAGATCTAAATCAAAGGATGACAGTACGATTATTATACTTCTGCAATGGAAAACTGTAAACGACTCAACAAACACATAAAAACATCTACAATTCTTTTGTACAAATGACGCGGAATATCAGTAAGGAAAAGGGGTTTGAAACAGTCATATACTGATCACAGGCTGCAAAAATCAGAGACAAAACTGAAAGAATGAAGCAAAGAACCTCAGATGCACAGGGCTAGGCTGATCAACGCACCTGTTACACAGAGAAACTGCATTGCAGCGCAGATTTCCCTCTCGGGAAGTGCGTTGAAATGCAGAACCTCTTCACAGTGCCTACGCTGGGGCAGAAACGAGAATTCTATCCGGGTTCTGGGTCACAGTTTGCAGTTTAATCTTTGGTTTTTGGCCAAGTAAAAGCAATCAGTAATGCATAATCAGAGGTAGATCTAAGGGGGGTCTAAGAGCTATCACAAGGGCAATCAGTTAGTCTATGAATCAGATGTTCAAATCATAAACAGATCCAGCGAATGGATTGAAGTAGCAGATATCTACTTTGCATTTGTTAATGGCAAATGCAGTTCGATTGCTACTTATAAGTTTATGAAACAAACAACAAGAGAAACACAAACAAACTAATTAGACATAATCCCCAGCGGAGTCGCCATTTTGTTATCGGGAAAAGTGTCTATTTAGAACTGCCCTATCCCACTAAGGTGTGACAGCTACCTTAGAAACAAACAGAGAAAACTACTTTTGTATCTCCTTTATGAACTATAAACAAAGAGGAATAGGAAGAACCAACCTGTGTCTTGCGCTAGTCCTTTGATCCAATCTCTCTTCTCTTTGACAGCTTCCAGCTACCTGCTCCCTTACTTGCCCAGCTTCACCAAGTACCTGTAAGATCACAGAAGAGGGAAACTATACAAAGACATGGATTTATATTCATAAATAACTTAGGATCAGATTTAAGTTAACCATACAAATGTAACAAGCATCAATGATACAAAAGCATGGAGAAGAAACTCAAATAGTTTTTATTGATATACAAGAAGATCCAGGAGGAGTTACAACCGATGATTCCTGACCCAGCATCAACCTCCCAGCAAAGAAGTCCCTTCTTCACCCCCAACAAAGCATAGATCACCCAATTCTCTGATATGTGTCTCAAAACCAACAGCAATTCCTTACAATGTGCAAAATTCCAGCCTCTGGATCTCTGGGATGAGGGATCCATATATAGATGTATGCAAGGAGGATGAGTCAACTTATGATTTGATTAGTGGCTTCTCTCTATCAGTTATTGCTTCCACTTGGAGACTGAAAGCCTCTTACTCATCCTTGGTCGAATTTAGTGAGGCAAGTGTCATTGGAGAAGATTCTGGAAGCTTCCATTGTCTCTCTACCTCGCGGAATGACACTGCCATTTGTCATTTCCCACTCAACGCACCCTGGTAGTGCATTTAGGTGCATTGCAACGCACCTAGCTAGTGGACTTAGGTGCTATGCAACACACTTAGCTAGTGGAGCAGCTGAAATGATCCTGTTTTGACTTATTCTGAGCAGTTTCTAGTGGAGAACTTCTGGGAGAAGCTGTAATTTGTTGACCTTGTTCCTTTAGGGGTTGGAACAACACTTTTAGGGACTTAGGAGCCCTTGGTTTATGGACATTTCATGCTTAGAGCTGTAAGGCACAAAAATGTCTATAACAGTTGCCCCCTAAAGTATGAGGCCGCTTATCGGGTGAAATGCTTTATTAGGAGGATCCGAAGTTCTTTCAATGCTGGGAGTGGAGCTGTAATAAGATACAATACAATACATTATCTCCATACTGTTTTCATGATCTAGCTGAGGCGGGCATTTCCATGCTCAACTTTATAAATTCATTTTCATGTACATAGGATAGACAATCGTCTGATGGTAGACTAATGATTCTGATAGAGCCATCATCCTTTTGGTAGGATGATTTTCTGTGCTGCAATGCTGTACATTTCAATGTCTTTATTTCCCTGAATATATATCGTAGCCTGGATGGATGAAACTAGATCCGGGGTCTTCAATCTCGTCTGATCTTCACTCAAAGTACAAGTCGATCCATGTGAGAAATGTTTTGAAGTCGAACATGGAAAGACATCGCTTGATTACCAGTTAATGATGTAAACTGTTAACAAGCGCGAGAGGAATCACCGATAATGATAATGATCCTCAAGGTACTGCAGTACAATTCACATGGTGTGAATAAAGGACTTGGCTTCGAACACCACACAAAATCTTTCGGTCGAAGGCCATTGATGTAAACCTGTAGCCGGAAGTGAGAAACTTGCCATTGAGGCATGCAAGCTTCAAAGTACTGAATGGGGTGTTCCTAGACCAACTTCTTGGATAATGAGCTGATGTCGACAAGAAGTGATCCGTCACAGGAGGGCCTTAATGAATCCCACATCAATGACACGGAACGGAGCAAATGATTTTGATGGAGGTGAAAACGATCTGATGATATATGGTTCAGGGTGGCGGTCATGAAAGAATGGAGTATAATGTATGGTAGTGGGCGGGACACAGGTGGCCTTTATGGATGACTTCTCTTGAACATGTCGGCGACACTTATGTGATGGATTGGTAGCATTAACCCCAAATGTGGATGGTATGGCGAGACCATGGAGATGTGACCGGTGAATGAAACAACCCAACCCGACTCGGGCACGGAGCGGAAGTGTCATGTTCAAGAGCGACTTGCTACCAATAAAGATTCTTTGAGTTTTCTTCCCAATTTTTCCCCAGTCATTGCTGACCAGTACCTCTTTATTTTTGTCAAGCTTGAGGAGGATAACATATGCTTGTTCTATAATTTGCCCTTCGGGCAAACCCATCGCTATGTTTTAACGAGCCTAGCGATAGTGAAGCTCGTTCTCGTCTAAAGACAAGTTTGTCGCTATTAATCTTTTTAACGAGTCTAACGACAAAGATAACTCGGTCCTTTTCATTTTTAGAGAGTCTGAAAAGGTACGTAAAGGTAACTCCACAATTCCTTTTTCGTCATCTAATCCCTTAAGTCCGAAAAAGTATAAAATAATAAAGAAGGGATGAATTTTCAATCGCTTTAACGAGCCGAACAAAACAAGCGCTCGATCTTTTTGTGCAATAATCCCTCAGGTCCAAAAATATTAAAATATAGAGGAGGGATAGCACTTCCTGTCGCTTTAACGAGCTGGAAGGCCATAACTCGGCAATCTTTTCATATTTTACGAGTCAGAAAAGAGCTTAAAGAAGACTCATCTTTTGAGGAACGAGTGATAAAAATGGGTAGCAGTTGATTCTAGGTAAGGTTTGGAATTTTCCAATCACGACAGTGTCACAAGGATGGCTATTGAAATCACTCTTCGCAGCTGTTCCTCAAAATGGGTAAACAATCAAATGGAGGTGAATGATCGTCCAATGAAAAAGTGGAGGTGATGGTGCAAACACGACCAAGGCTTTAATGGCTGAAGTGCTACATTCACGGTGGTTATTTACCAGGGAATAGCTCATTTTTTAATGAGCTTAAACGCGGGTGGAAACATTTGCTCGGTCCGGGTTTATTTTTTAACGAGCTTGAACCTCGCGATAAACACTGCTCGATTAATTCAGTCATATGATAAGAATGTCTCATATAAAACGACAACTTTTAGAGTTTTGCCCCACATCCTTTCTTTATGCAAGTTAGGAAACGACTAATCCAAAAAATAGATAAATAATCGCTCTTTGCTTGCACTCCAAAAGTTTTACATGCCCCCAGGCATAAAACAGAGTTTCAAGGTTACCTCTACTTCTTTCCGCCAAAACATTTGTTTTACCGAGAGAGGCCTACCTCTTACAGGTTACCCAAAGATTGTTCTATTCACACTGCAAACAAAACACTTCTTCGGCGATGTCTTTCGAAACAAACAAAGGTGAGCGACGATGCCCGCCAACTCACATAACTTTGACAAAAGAATCTTGTTCTAGAATAACCCCTCTTCCAACCACAGACAGGGTACAGACTAGTCATATTCTCCCGCGGAAACCTACCCTATACCCGAAGTTTTCCTTTTGGGTTCACCATGAGACGTAGATGTAATTCCTAAAATGCAATCTAAAGATGATAAACAAACTTTTATCTCTTTTCAGCAATGAAAATCCTAGCTACTAGGGGAAAAGAAAGACACAATATTTTCGCAAAGAGCAAAGAGCACACTGTAAATGCACTTTCCTAAATCAAGCCAAACAGACTGTCAATATGCAAATGCACATGCATGTATTTGTTTTTCACTTTCTTAGTATTGATGCTAAAAATAAATTTGATGTACAAATCTGAATTTGCTTTCAAACGACAAACACAAACAAGCTTCTTTTCGAAATCAAAAGGTAGAGATGATTACGACACTTTATGATTTTGAAATAAATACTCGTTTCGACACTAGAAAGTCACAAATTCAAACCAAAGGCGAAAGTAAAAGCATAATCGACCATCAACAACAAATAAACTTTATCCTATGATCAAAATCGACACTTGCGACAGATCTAAATCAAAGGACGACAGTACGATTATTATACTTTTGCAATGGAAAACTGTAAACGACTCAACAAACACATAAAAACATCTACAATTCTTTTGTACAAACGAGGCGGAATATTAGTAAGGAAAAGGGGTTTGAAACAGTCATATACTGATCACAGGCTGCAAAAATCAGAGACAAAACTGAAAGAATGAAGCAAAGAACCTCAGCTGCACAGGGCTAGGCTGATCAACGCACCTGTTACACAGAGAAACTGCATCGCAGCACAGATTGCCCTCTCGGGAAGTGTGTTGAAATGCAGAACCTCTTCACAGTGCCTGCACTGGGGTAGAAACGAGAATTCTATCCGGGTTCTGGGTCACAGTTTGCAGTTTAATCTTTGGTTTTTGGCCGAGTAAAAGAAATCAATAATGCATAATCAGAGGTAGATCTAAGGGGGGTCTAAGAGATATCACAAGGGCAATCAGTTAGTCTATGAATCAGCTGTTCAAATCATAAACAGATCCAGCGAATGGATTGAAGTAGCAGATATCTACTTTGCATTTGTTAATGGCAAATGCAATTCTATTGCTACTTATAAGTTTATGAAACAAACAACAAGAGAAACACAAACAAACTAATTAGACATAATCCCCAACGGAGTCGCCATTTTGTTATCGGGAAAAGTGTCTATTTAGAATTGCCCTATCCCACTAAGGTGTGACAGCTACCTTAGAAACAAACAGAGAAAACTACTTTTGTATCTCCTTTATGAACTATAAACAAAGAGGAATAGGAAGAACCAACCTGTGTCTTGCGCTAGTCCTTTGATCCAATCTCTCTTCTCTTTGACAGCTTCCAGCTACCTGCTCCCTTACTTGCCCAGCTTCACCAAGTACCTGTATGATCACAGAAGAGGGAAACTATACAAAGACATGGATTTATATTCATAAATAACTTAGGATCAGATTTAAGTTAACCATACAAATGTAACAAGCATCAATGATACAAAAGCATGGAGAAGAAACTCAAATAGTTTTTATTGATATACAAGAAGATCCAGGAGGAGTTACAACCGATGATTCCTGACCCAGCATCAACCTCCCAGCAAAGAAGTCCCTTCTTCACCCCCAACAAAGCATAGATCACCCAATTCTCTGATATGTGTCTCAAAACCAACAGCAATTCCTTACAATGTGCAAAATTCCAGCCTCTGGATCTCTGGGATGAGGGATCCATATATAGATGTATGCAAGGAGGATGAGTCAGCTTATGATTTGATTAGTGGCTTTTCTCTGTCAGTTCTTGCTTCCACTTGGAGACTGAAAGCCTCTTACTCATCCTTGGTCAAATTTAGTGAGGCAAGTGTCATTGGAGAAGATTCTGGAAGCTTCCATTGTCTCTCCACCTCGCAGAATGACACTGCCATTTGTCATTTCCCGCTCAACGCACCCTGGTAGTGCATTTAGGTGCATTGCAACGCACCTAGCTAGTGGACTTAGGTGCTATGCAACGCACTTAGCTAGTGGAGTAGCTGAAATGATCCTGTTTTGACTTATTCTGAGCAGTTTCTGGTGGAGAACTTCTGGGAGAAGCTGTAATTTGTTGACCTTGTTCCTTTAGGGGTTGGAACAACACTTTTAGGGACTTAGGAGCCCTTGGTTTGTGGAAATTTCATGCTTAGAGCTGTAAGGCACAAAAATGTCTATAACAGTTGCCCCCTAAAGTATGAGGCCGTTTATCGGGTGAAATACTTTATTAGGAGGATCTGAAGTTCTTTCAATGCTGGGAGGAGACCTGTAATAAGATACAATACAATACATTATCTCCATACTGTTTTCATGATCTAGCTGAGGTGGGCATTTCCATGCTCATCTTTATAAATTCATTTTCATGTACATAGGACAGACAATCGTCTGATGGTAGACTGATGATTCTGATAGAGCCATCATCCTTTTGGTAGGATGATTATCTGTGCTGCAATGCTGTACATTTCAATATCTTTATTTCCCTGAATATATATCGCAACCCGGATGGATGAAACTAGATCCGGGGTCTTCAATCTCGTTTGATCTTCACTCGAAGTACAAGTCGATCCATGTGAGAAATGTTTTGAAGTCGAACATGGAAAGACATCGCTTGATTACCAGTTAATGATGTAAACTGTTAACAAGCGCGAGAGGAATCACCGATAATGATAATGATCCTCAAGGTACTGCAATACAATTCACGTGGTGTGAATAAAGGACTTGGTGTCGAACACCACGCAAAATCTTTCGGTCGAAGGCCATTGATGTAAACCTGTCGCCGGAAGTGAGAAACTTTCCATTGAGGCATGCAAGCTTCAAAGTATTGAATGGGGTGTTCCTAGACCAACTTCTTGGATAATGAGCTGATGTCGACAAGAAGTGATCCGTCATAGGAGGGCCTTAATGAATCCCACATCAATGACACGGAACGGAGCAAATGATTTTGATGGAGGTGAAAACGATCTGATGATATATGGTTCAGGGTGGCGGTCATGAAAGAATGGAGTATAATGTATGGTAGTGGGCGGGACACAGGTGGCCTTTCTGGATGACTTCTCTTGAACATGTCGGCGACACTTATGTGATGGATTGGTAGCATTAACCCCAAATGTGGATGGTATGGCGAGACCATGGCGATGTGACCGGTGAATGAAACAACCCAACCCGACTCGGGCACGGAGCGGAAGTGTCATGTTCAAGAGCGACTTGCTACCAATAAAGATTCTTTGAGTTTTCTTCCCAATTTTTCCCCAGTCATTGCTGACCAGTACCTCTTTATTTTTGTCAAGCTTGAGGAGGATAACATATGCTTGTTCTATAATTTTCCCTTCAGGCAAACCCATCGCTATGTTTTAACGAGCCTAGCGATAGTGAAGCTCGTTCTCGTCTAATGACAAGTTTGTCGCTATTAATCTTTTTAACAAGTCTAACGACAAAGATAACTTGATCCTTTTCATTTTTAGAGAGTCTGAAAAAGTACGTAAAGGTAACTCCACAATTCCTTTTTCTTCTTTAAATGATTGTAACACCAAAAATATATATGTTGGTGATGATAGATCTCTTAATGTTGTAGGGACTGGAACTATTCATCTAGACAATGGTCAGTTTAATGATGTATTATGTGTTCCAACCTTATCCTGCAACCTTCTATCTGTATATCAGATAACTCATTCAGGTGAAGGTAAAATCATTGAATTTTCACCTCATGATGTTGTAATCAAGGACTTAAGAGATCCTAAACAGATTTTGGCTACTGGCATTGCTAATGATTCTACAAGGTTGTATAAGTTTCACAACTTTGGATCATCAAATCTTCCCTCAGTATTTGTTGCTCATAACGATGAAGTGAGCAAACTTTGGCATGAGCGATTTGGTCACTTAAACTATCGCTCCCTTCAACATCTATGTAGAGAAAATATGGTGACAGGTCTTCCTATGGTATCTTGTAGAGATGGTGTTTGTTCTGGATGTGTACTCGGAAAACATCATCGGGACAGTTTTGAAAAACGTGCCTCTTGGCATGCCTCAGCCCCTTTATAACTTGTGCATAGTGATTTATGTGGTCCACTTCCAGTTGTGTCATTCTCTGGATGCAATTATTTCTTAACTTTCATTGATGATTTCTCCAGACGCACTTGGGTATACTTCTTAAAACTCAAGAGTGAAGTATTTAACACTTTTTTGGCCTTCAAGGCCTTTTTTGAAAAATAATCTGGACATCAAATTCTTAAGCTAAGATCTGATAATGGTGGAGAATATGTTAAAAACACATTCATCAACTATTGCACTGAGAATGGAATTCAAATGCAACATACTGTTCCATATACTCCACAACAAAATGGTGTAGCTGAAAGGAAGAATCGCACCTTAAAGGAAATGTCTAATTGTATGCTACAATCTAAAGGACTTGGTCTTAGTTTTTGGGCAGAAGCAATTAACTGTGCAAATTACATAATAAATCGCACTCCTACTAAGGCTTTAAAGAATATCACTCCAGAAGAAGCATGGAGCTCAATCAAACCAGATGTAAGTCACTTTCGTGTTTTTGGAAGTGAAGCGTGGGCCCATATTCCAGATGAAAAGCATAAAGCTTTAGAACCTAAGAGTGAAAAATGTACTTTTGTTGGATATTCTGAAGATGTCAAAGGCTATAGACTTACTCCGTTTAAGTCCAAAAAAGTTATCATTAGTAGAGATGTAAAATTTGATGAAAATATATCGGCCTGCGAGCCTAATCCGGCGGATGTGCCACCTCTCCCTATCTCTTCTACCTTTGAAAACATTTCTTCTTCAGATGATGAAAGTGAGGATGACAATCCTCCCCCACCATCTCAGGATCCTCCTTCAGCTCCTGAGCTTCCAAATTGGGTTTGTGCTACTCAAGATGCAGCAGGTGATCTTGCCGGTGATCCTACAGATCAGCGACGCACACGTTCTCAGTTCGAGAGAGCCTCTTCTTTACTGGCTCAAGCTCCAGTAAATTATGATCCTGACACCTTTGCAGAAGCTTCAGGCCATCTAGATTGGGAAGCAACTATGAATGAAGAATATCATTCATTATTGGCAAATGATACTTGGGATCTTGTTCCTCTACCAAAGGGACGAGAACTTGTTAGATGCAAATGGGTTTACAGAACCAAGTATGGACCAGATGGGAAAGTTAATAAACATAAAGCTCGTCTTGTTGCTAAAGGTTTTTCATAGGTTGAAGGCATTGACTACACTGAAACCTTCTCCCCTGTTGCCAAAATGAACTCTATCTACCTTGTTCTTTCCCTTGCTGCCTCGTTCAAATGGGAAGTCCATCAGATGGATGTTAAATCTGCCTTCTTGCATGGGGACTTGCATGAAGAAATCTACATGGAACAACCCATTGGCTTCATAAAAATAGACTCCAGCCTTGTATGTTGGCTTAAGAAATCCCTTTATGGTCTGAAGCAAGCTCCTCGAGCTTGGTATGCCAAAATGGATAGCTTTCTTTTAGAATCTAGCTTTTCTAGGTGTCATTCTGACAATACTGTCTACACCAAGAAAGTGGGCAAGTCTCTTATCATTCTTGTTCTTTATGTTGATGATATTATCCTTACTGGTAGTGATCCCAACCTTATCAACCATGTGAAGTCTAGCCTTAAAAGGAAGTTTGAAATGACAGACTTAGGACACTTACATTATTTTCTCGGTCTTCAAGTCTTGCAATCCAAGGAAGGTATTTCCCTTTCTCAGTCCAAGTATGCCTGTGATATTCTACACCACTTTCACATGGAAGACTGTAAGCCAGCCCCTTCTCCCTTTCAGTCTGGAGTCAAACTTTCAGTCACTTGTACTTCTCCTGAAGTTGATGCTACCTTATACCGTCAACTTGTAGGAAAACTTTTGTATCTAACCCATACTCATCCTGACCTTTAATTTGCTGTTGGCCTTGTTGCTCGGTTCATGCAAAACCCCCATGAAATTCATTGGAAAGCAGCTAAAAGAATACTTCTTTATGTTTGAGGTACAGTTCAGTTTGGGATTCATTACAGTGCCGAAGCATCTCCTCTATTGGTTGGTTTCACTGATTCTGATTGGGCTGGTGACCCTGATGATCGGAAGTCTACTGCCGGTTATGTGTTCACTCTTGGTTCAGGACCTATTACATGGGCTTGCAAGAAACAAGGTGCCATTTCTCTTTCATCAGCAGAAGCAGAGTATCGTGGTGCCGTAGAAGCTAGTAAGGAAGCCTTGTGGCTTCGTCAGATCCTGTCAGAGTTTGGCTTTGAGCAGCAACATCCGACTACACTTTGGTGTGATAATCAAAGTTCCATTCAGCTATGCAAAGATCCAGTCCAACATCAGCACAGCAAACACATTGAACTGCACATGCACTCCATTAGAAAGCTCATTCACGACCATGTTCTTGAAGTGCAATATTGTTCAACAGATGATCAAGTTGCAGACATCTTCACAAAGGCTCTCATAGAGGAGAAGTTCACTAAACTTTGATTTATGGTTGGAGTTCAGGAAGTTGTCACTAAGGGGGGATAGGCTCTAGTGCCTCCTTCCTTCTCCTATTGTGTCATATTTGTAAATCCTTCAATCCTATCCCAAGTTTTTCTTAAGTGGGGATGTTAGGATATTCCGACATATAGGAAATAGTTAAGTACAACTTGGTCTAGTATAGAGTTAGGTAAAGTGTGTTTCTTTACCGTTGTACATTTTGTAACTTACAATCTGACGGTCACGATATGTAGTGATCCGACGGTTCATTCTCTCCTCGGTATTACCGACACTTGATCCGTGGCTTGACACCCGATTGGTCCATGATTTCTATTTAAAGCGCATGGAGGGTCATTTGTAGGGTAATCCGTGCATGAGAGAAACATATGTAAATTTTCATTCTTTTATTAATAAATTGCCTGAAGTGGCCGCGTTGGCTCAGGCCGTGGACTGTTTCCCTCTTTGAGGGTTTTAACCACGTCAAAAATACTGGTGTATTGATTTGCGATCTGGTTGTGAGCGGTGTCCTTTGGTGTTCTGTCTGAGGAACTTACCCTATAAATTCCTACAACGTGGCGCTCAATGAATGGAATAGGGCAGCCTCCCCCCAATACTGCCAAGCGCTCAAAAGCTGTGCAAAGAAAACCACTTACCGCCAGCCCGCTACATGCCAAAACAACCACTGTTCACCTCGCTATGCGATAAATGACTACTTTTCACCCATACCTGCCAAATTGACTTTTCGCGCATAAATCCAAAAAAGCCCCAAATCATTGTTTTTATCATTTTTTTCACTGTAAACTTCCATGCACATGCCTGTGAACATTGAAAGTTGTCAACACACATACAATTACACTCTGAAGATTCCAAAAAGCTCCCAGATTTCCTTCCAACCTAATTGAAGCCTTTTCAACCATTCAAAATTTCCAGTTACCCGGTTCAGACCTAACTTACTCCAAATTCTAGGTATTTAAGCCAGAATCCATTGAAAACCCTATAAATTTCCGAACCAGTCACTAAGTTTTCTTAATTGAAATTAAAGGGAAACTTTGACAACTTAAAACCCACCTGGAATTGAACCACCTTTGCCCTAAAAACTAACAATTTACCTCCCCCATTCTTAAATCCACAAGAACTAAGAATGGTTGCCCCAATTGCCATGGATGTCAGACCCATTTCTACTCCTCACCTAGACTTGGACCACCTTCCCCTTGCTGATAAAGATTTCCAAATCAAGGACACCTCTATCCTTGAATCCCTTATCAAACTATACTATCGATATAGAGATCAATACCTGAACCACTATGATAAAATTGGTCTCTGGGAGTCCAATTTACCCAAGTATCAATTCCTTGAGGTCCACATCTTTCCAGAAATTTTACATTATTTCCATGCAAACTACATCCCCAGTCAAAGAGCAGTGATGTCCCCAAACCAGAATGTACTTTTCATGATCACTATTGAATCAATTAATTAAATGTTGCAACTTCAACCAGGGAAAAATCTAACCTCTAATTCAATTGGAGACCTATTAGACCGTTTCCCCAAGCTTACCATTGCAAAACTTGTTGAGATGTTTCAAACCTTCATTAGGGAGGAAAATCTATCCCAAAATATCCTCCTCCATATGTGGCTATCATATTTCCCCATTTGGTTAGGACATTGCAGCAATGATTTCTAGTGTCTTAGGATACACCACCAGTGAGTATATAGATGAAATCATCTTAGCCTTCATGTCCATCTTCACTCCAGGACAACCTCTTGATGTCATGTATGATTATGCCAAGTTCATAGCTGATAGAATGCATGAACAATTTCTTAGAATGAGTAATGAGAGAGTATTCAAGTATTCCTCAGTTTTGTACCACCTTTTTCTATATTACCAAGCTGACAAGTTCCCCTTTACTCTCCAAAAGCTTGAAACTAAAGGTCATCCTAGGTCAGTGATCTTCTGGACTCCTCTGATCCATAAGCATGACTCCCCATATCCATCCATAGACTTCATAGATGCTTTTGTACATCCTATGGTGATAATGCTACTAGGAATTCCTCCTCCAAGAATTAGTTTAGATATCAGTAGGATCCTGCAGCTTTCAAAACAACACAAAGTGGGAGATTGGTACTTGTACCAAAATCACATTGAAATTAGGATCTATGGCTGTGAGTTAGCCCCATATAAACTGCCCAGATACCTCCCAATGAGGTTATTTTCTCTGGAGTACTACAAGTAGATAATCAACTCAGATGAGGTGCATTTTGTTAAAGCCAAAAAGAAGGCTCAGCTCAGAATCAAAGATCAACTAGGCCCCTTTGTGTGTAATAACCGACAAGCTAGAAAAGAAGCAGAGAAAATATTTTAGAGACTTAAACTAAAATAGAGATTCATGTGGATATATGATCCCTTTGACTTCATCTGCAATAGAAGGCAGGAAAACAAGATGGCTCCCTACATTCACCACCGAATCCCCGAAATAGAAAAATATGCAAATCAATTGGAATGGGTGGAGAATACTTTAGTGGATAGAGATAGCACTAAATTTGCTATTGAAAATACTCTAATTGATCAAGAGAAACAATTTGATGAGGGTTATTTCATGCAGGTGCCAGGAGGATCTCAGGTCCAAGAAGAATCACAAGCACAAGGGGAATCTCAGGCACAACGTGAATCACAAGTAGAAGAAGAGTCCCAGGTGCAAGAATAGTTAGAACAACCAAACCTATTAGAAGAACTAACTCAAACAGGTGTACTAGAGCCCATCATGAGTACTCCCCCAACTTTGCAAACTCCTCTAAATGAGGAGAAAAACCTCAAAAGAAACAGGGAAGAAGCCACAACTTCAGGCAGAGCAACCTCAGAGGCATATGTAGAGACCAACCTGGTTAAAAGGTAAAGGATAATTCATGTCTCTGAACAAGAATTCACAGAAGAAATAGTTGTGGCCACCAGCACAAAAAGAGAAGGAAGCAGGCATGCCACTCCCTCTGGGGGCACACTAGAACCTTCCACATCACACACTCAGATGTTGGAAAGGCAGCAGAGTGTTGAAGTGTCCTCATCCATGATGCCAGTTGACAGAGACCAAGACATCAGAGAAAGGTACAAGGACATAAAAGTCAGGAATGAGAGGCTAAAAGCCCAAACCTATGCACAATACTTAAAGATGGTACCCACCAATCAGACAAGGCTTATGTCAGCCTATGATGTGAAAGAAGGAAAAATGCAGTTGACATTCATGAAGCCTACTACTTAGCAACCAAGAACAACAACATACTTCAAAAAGATAGATTTCAAAGTACTGGTAAAGGACATCCATCCTATTGACCAGATTGAGCTGGACAAGTAGACATGGGAGATGATTTACTCCACCTTGACAGGGAAAGCCATCGTAGCCTACCAATTGCAGAATTTCCTAAATAACATATCATCTCAGTTCCAATTGGAGAAGGCCTCTTCACAGGCCAAAAACACTAGAATCAAGTCCTTAGAGGACTTAATCATTGAGTTGGGACATGATCCCAAGGATGTAAAGGCCACTGAAAAATTGATAAAGAAGAAGAATGATGACATAGCTACTTTGAAGAAGCAACTCAAGATCCCACCTTACATCACCCACAAACAACAGAAGTCCTGGAAACACAAAAAGGACAAGAAGAGCTTATGGACTTGGTCCTAAAGCTAAAAGACCAATTGAAAGAAATGGAGAATGAATTGGACACATTGATTCAGTCCAAACAAAGTGACTTGGCCACCACTTCTAGGACTGCCATTCCCACTATTTCTACCGCAGTCCCTTCAACATTGGCAACATCATTAGCACCAACAGCTCCACCTGCCATAGCACTACCAGTCACAACTGAGTCTACGTCAACAAGTACATCTACAGAGAAAAAAGTAGAGTTGGTAAAAGCCATGGAGGAAATCTCCATCCAGGAAACAGAGCTCAAAAGGCTGAAAGAGAAAGTGGCAAGCTTAGAAACTGACTGTAAGCTTGCCCAAATTCAGTAGAGAGAAGAAACATAGAAAGCCCTAAGGATGGGTGAGAAGATCAAGGTCCTAGAGAAAGATTTGACATTACAGAAGCCACTAGGAAAGACCAAAGAAATGCTTTGTGCTAATATCATTGACTCTGTCAATGATATTTGGCCATCTATTCAAGTTATATTTGAGCAAACAAAACTGGTAAAGGTAGCTACTGGAGCTATCCAAAAGGTAAAGGAAGAATTGGGTGAAATGCTGGAGGATGCCAATCGACTCATCCACTTCCTGAACAACAAGAACAGACATGAGCTAAATGAGCTTGGTATAGAGGATAGGACTGAAGCCATCCTGGAAGTCAAAAAGGTTCTTTCCAAAAGAAATCTTATGGTTAACTTGGAAGAAAAATGCCATAACATGCAGGTGGCCATTAACAGATTCATGGAAAATTTTAAAATTTTGAAGGACAAAGGCCTTCCCAGTCCTATGGTCATCCATGATAAAATTATGACCCAATTGGACTACACTGACAGACTACGGAAGTTGGCCAAGGAGCAAGCCAGTACTTCAGGTATCAAAGCCTTTCCTACAGGGAAAGTACTTTATGACACTTTTGAGAACTTATTCTTTTTAGAGCATGAGGTGAAACATTTGTTTGTCACCAAGCCCAATTTTTATAAGTATACAGAAGCAGACGAAATATACAGAAGAATGATAAAAGAAAAATTACCTGAGGATGAATGGTGGGAAAAAATGACAGATTTACTATAAGTTATCACAGTAAATATGAAGGCAGCCAGATGAATCAGGTAAAAGGCAGATCAGTAGGGTCAAAGAGTAGCAGGTTAAAGAGTATCAGTGAAATATTAAAGATAAAGATGATTCCAGCATAAAAATATCATCCAGCTTAAAGGGCTCAAATTCAACTGCAACGGCCAGCACTACCACAATAAGAGGGACATCATGATGCAGTTTTCCATCTGTCTCTATCTTCATGCTTGAAGATATTTTTATTTCCTAAATTAAATCTCATATTGTTATGAGATATTTTGTAAATATTTTTTGTATAAATACTTCATATTTCGAAGTATTTAGGGTGGATTCAAAGACATTTTTGTAGACTTTTCTCTCAAATCAAAGTCTTATTGTATCAAAAAACTAGATTGGCTTGCTGGATCATGGAATAAAGCTCAGATATTTTTCAGGATTCTTGTGTAAAGCGAAAATCAAATAAGTATTCTCTCATGTGTATTATTTTTTTTCCTTATGTTTCTTAATAATCATATGTGTTTCTATGAAATCTGAATGTTAAACTAGGAATGATATTTTAGAACTAGCTTAAATGCACTCTGTCTTGACTGTTTAAATTCTTAATGTTTTTTGCTAAACTACCTTAGCTAGGGAATTCTTAACTGCTCCTTAGATTCCGTAGTTTTCCTTTTGGTCTATGTAGCAAAGGATTCTTAATTTCCCTTTTTTGATGATCACCCTCTGTTCCTCATTTTGATCCCGGTCCAAGGATTCTTCAGTGCCCTTTCACCCTGGTTAGAATCATTCCATCCATCAACCCTTGAAGATTTTCCTTTTTCTTTATTAGCTTGCCTTATGAACATTCCCTTTAATGATCTAATACAGTTATGCTATCCTTTTATTGACTCCATATCCCAATGGTTTGAAGAAACTAGCCCTATCCAGCTGTTCCTAGAATTCCACTACCCAACCAAAATCAAAACCTTATGAACACTAAGAACTAGTCTGAAATCCTCACCCAAACAAAGTTAAATTATAAAGAGAGAGCCCTCTCTGGACTTAGGTTGGCTAGAACCTGAGTCTGAATATTGGTTTTTGGTTACCTCGGATTATTCCTTCTTTTGATAACTTCTAGGGAAAACTTCTAAGTGATAATAGGTAGGTCCGCCCAACCTAATATAGGGTCCAAAAACAAAATTTACCTCGGACCCCATAGAGTGGGGTTACCTGCACCCCTCAAACCCCCTGTGACGCCCCTCACTACGAAATCAGCGCAACGAATGGGGGGCTCCGCCCCCCTTCTAATCCCCTGGTTAACTACGTAGGCTAGTCGTGGAAAGAATAAAACACAACCCAACAAGCTACTTGTAAATAGTATCCTCCACTCCTTCACCTAAAGTAGCATCTTCATTCCTCCAATTCCCTACTAGAGGAGTCTCCATGGGTTTGTAGCTCTCCATGTGGAACTTCTTCAATATCTCATTTTCATACTTTCCCTAAGAGACAAACAGTTCATCATCTCTTTGCCATACTTCCATACCAATGAAATAATGCATGAGCCCCAGTTCCTTCATCCCGAATTCTCTTTCAAGATCCTCTTTACAAGATTTTACCAGCTTCTCATCACCTATTATAATTAAATAATCAACATATAATACTATAATAAAAAATTTACCTTCAACCACAATATGGTAAATATTTTCATCAGCTTCACTTTTCGTGAAGCCCAACTTGGTGAAATAAATGCCAATCCTAGTGTACCAAGCACATGTTGCTTGTTTCAATCATATAGTGCTCACTTGAGTCTGCATACATGTGACTCTCTGTTGAAGGTCTCAAATCCTTCTGGTTGCTTAATGTACACCTATTCCTCAATCATTCCATTGAGGAATGTTGTCTTCACATCCATTCGATGTATCTTCGATCCCATCTGTGTTGAAAATGCTAGAATATATCTGATTGAAGAGTACCTTGCTACTGGAGACAAGGTCTCCTCTTAATTAATTCCCTCCACTTGAGAGAACCCTATGGCCAAAAATCTGGCCTTGTGTTTCTCCACACTCCCTTTTGCTACTTGTTTTGACCTTGTAAATCCACCTGGAACTCACCATTGACTTGTCTATTGTTTTGGGACCACTTCCCAAGCACTATTTCTAATAATGGAGTCATACTCCTCTACCATGACATCAAACCATACTGGTTGATGCACTACTTCCTTGAATGAGGATGGCTCAATATCTACACTCTTGATCATCAGATCCATGTAGCTAGTGTACCAATATGGTGACCTCCTCTGCCTGTGCTGTGATGTGGGTGCTCCCACATTCTCTCTAGCATCATGCATCAATCTTCCAACCTCTCTGGTGCACTTCCCTCCATATCTAGAATTCTTTACATGAGTGGGTGCTTCCACTATTTGCTCCTCTGCATGTGGATGCTCCACATCATCCTTAGGTTCTTCCTTTGGAGCTAAAATCTCCTCATCTCCATGGAACTGAAGATCCCTCTCTAGGGAAGATGTCATGGCCTTCTCTTCATCGAACATCACATCTCTATGAGCCACTATCATCCTGTGAGATGGAAGGTACACCCGATAGTTGTGAGGTTTATCAGTGTACTCCAAAAATATGCCCAAATTACCTATTGGATCTAGCTTTCTCCTTGCATCCTTGGTAACATGAAAATAAACTGATGAACCAAAGATCTTGAAGTGTGCCACATTTGGTTTCTTACCTGAAAATGCTTCTTCTGATGTAATTATCCTGAGAATTTGATGAGGACTCTTGTTCTACACATATAAAGTTATGTTGCATGCTTCATCCCAAAAGTGAAACGGTAGGCCCTGGTCATGTAACATTTCCTATGCAACTCCCACAATACTTATGTTATTCATTTCATCCACCCTATTATGTGTTGGGTTATGGGGTGTTATTAACTCTCATCAAATGCCTTCTGATGCAAAAAATTTCTTGAATTCATTGGAAACATATTCTCCACCATTATAGCTCCTAAGAGCCTTCACTTTCTTGCCATTATCTTTCTCAATAAGTGCTTTAAATTCAAAAAATTTAGAGAGCATTTGATATTTCTTCTTCATGAAGAAAATCCAACACTTACGTGAGAAATCATCTACAAATATTACACAATACATGTGCTTAACCATGGAGGCTATTGATAATGGTCCTCACACATCTGAGTGAACTCTGTCAAGGATTGCTTGTGCTTGAATGTCCTTATCATGAAAGGTGGATTTGGTTTATGTTGATTTTTGTAGCTTGGGAGGTACTCCAAACCTCGAGGATTGAGGGTTTGGACAAAGGATCTCCACAAATGGCCTTGTGGGATTGAAACCCAAGCTTGGGGGTTTTCACCCATTGATATTGGTGAAAGAACCATGGAGATATTTCAACATGTGATGGATGAGGATGATAGTGCGCATCAAGATGAATTTGGTGCATAAAAACTCGTTTGATTTTGAGATGTAGAAATTGAGATATGATTTTTTGAACTTTGTTGCTGGGCTTGGTCAAGGTTGGCCTAGTGACTGGAGGCCTTATGATTGCTAGACAAGCCCTCTTGGACGTCATTTTGGAGCCACACCTTGAGATATAAATAAGAGGTGTGTGTGAGGTTATTGGAAAAATCCTAAGTGTATCAATATCAAGGAACACCTCCGCGATTGGATAACGAGATCCAGGGTGGATGAAGAAGGCTAGGAGCACAATTTTGGGCCCGTTTTAGGAGTGCAAGTTTCTAAGGAATAGGGCCAAAGGTTTGGGGCATGTACAAGAGAAATTGAGATGTGTCTTGACTGGGTTCAAACAGTCCATGAGTGTAGATCTTAAGCTGTTATAAGAGATATGAGTTAGGGACTATTTGTGCATTGTTTAAGTGTGTTATTACATGTTGTTTGGGCCGCAAATCAGAGAATATGTACCAACCTTGAAAAGGGTGATATTAGTTGGCCAATAGGCTTGGGAGAGACTCTCTAATCGAACCTCATTCATCCCTTGAAGGCCATAGCCTAAACATACCTTTTGTCCGTGAGTTTGGGAAGATTGTGTTGTTGGAAGGTACAGGTATGCTCTAGGGTGTTGTGAGGAGGATCCTCAAGTTATACTACTATGAGTTGGTACCTAAAATGAAAAAAAAGTGAAGCATCCTAGTTGGAGAAAGTTAAACACAAATATTGGGCATTGGTGTAGGGTTGTTGGTGTGCCCTAAATAGTCAAGTACATACACAGAGCTCGAGGATAAGGAGGAAACAACAAGGGGTTGGATATGTCTTCTTGTTTGATAATTGGATGATAGAGGATGCGTGTCATAGGAGAGAAAAAAATTTAGGAGTCTGTTAAAAACCATGTGGAAGGGTCTCCATAGATGATTAGATGCCCTAACTACGAGCAAATGCTACAACAAGGATTGGTATCTCATGGTCTATTGGAGGGTAGTGTGAGAGTGGACCAAGTGTGGATGTGGATTGGGCATTTATGGTCTATTGGAGGACAACATGGTAGTGTCCAAGTTGGAGCCCAGTGTGCACCATCTTCATGGAATTATATGGTTTCTAGTGTGGTAGAATAAGAGCTCAAGGGTTTGATCAACTAGGAGCAAATTGAGCATCCCTAGACTTGTGTGTGGAGAAGGACTTCTAAAACAGATGATGAGTACTCCTCCTAGCTCATTTTCATTGTGGGAGATGGAAATCTTATAGTGATAGGTGGAAGCCCTTCGTGCCCTATGTTGGTCTTCATTGGAGAAACAAAGGAAGACCATAGTGGGTTGAAGTATGAGTAGCAGAGGAGCAATAGTGGGTAGATTGAGAGTTGTTCACAATTGGAGCTATGAATAACTCGACAGGGTTCTCGATGTGTTGTGCCCTTGATGGACTAAGGCACAACTAGCGAGCATATTGTTATTTGAGGTTCAATGGCTAGACGGAATTGGAGCGTTGATAGAGGCACAGTTGCAGATCAGGGGTCACAGGACCGGGTAGGTACAAGGTATGACTAAGAGTAGCTGAGAGAGCGTGCTACATTAGGCAAATGGTCAGTGTATCTTGTATGGTAATATTGGTTGTTGATGTACTGACACGAAGCCCTAGTTTTGTATCTTGTATCAATGGATGTATGAGAGCCATTATGTAACACCCTTCTTCCATTTATACCCAAGTAACTGGACAACTGAGGTAAACACATGATGAAGAGTTACTATGATATGATTCAACTCCCTATGTGTCAGTTAAGGAAGCGAAACCGATGAAATCCAACAACACAGACCTTACAGACCCACTGCAGAACCCCCGGGAGCCATCCAACCTTCCAGGTGCCTAGCCGCTAAGACAAAATAAATTTTTACCTCATTAATCCCTTAGTTGCTCCCATGATATGGGCATGAGTGCAATGGGGACCCTCCAATTGCTCCCACAACATGGGTATCCCTACGACTGTGGGATTTCCCAAGCAGTTTTGTGTCTGCGACTCCAAATTTCATCCCACGTTTTCAAGCCAAGGGCTCAAGTCACTGCCAAAAACTTCATGAAACTTCCAGAAATGAAAGATAATAGCAGAATAATGATACAAATGTAATTACATGAACAAGTACTTGACTGGACCCCTAATAGCCATAAGAAGATTTTCATCAAACATGTCACAAAGATACAATCTACAGGTTTAAACAACAAATCTAAGCACAAGGGTCTCATACCTATATGAGAATCATTAAGAAGCATTGATGCCTCACCACAATAACTACATTACCATCTATTAAGACATATATTCATTACATTCAGTGATTAGCCAAAATATGATGGGAGCCATACCTTTCCACTGTCATAAAACTCATTCATAACCAACATATAACCAACATAAATATCAAGGGTATAACAACCATATAAAAAAGTATATTTGCCATAAAATACTAAGGAGAAAGAGATCTCTTATTGATGATTTCATAAGTCGAATAGGTATGTGTTGGGAATGGGTTCCCCAAGAATATTTTTGGGGTTAAAAGCCCATGTTTTGGGATAATTTTGTAATAAAGTTGTCAAGTCTCCACATTTTGTGGTCGCGGAGCACAAAGGTGTCAAGAGTCATAAAGGGATGTCCACCCTTATTTTGTAAAGTGTCAAGTCGGCTGTAAAGATCCACCCATGGTCCACAAACCATGGGATTGTATAAAAATGAGCTAAGTAAGCTCTAAGTAGTGAAGTAAGGAAGAAAGTAGCAAAGTAGGGTGGATAAGTCTAAGTGTTCTTAGGTATTAGTGTAGGTAGAGGCTCTACAGTTGAGTGCACAGAGGCCTAGGGTGGAAGTCCACAGCTGAGTGCACAGACCCCTGCCGCTGTGTGTGCAAGGCGGATAGAGTCTGTATTAAACTGGAAGATATAAATAAAGATAAGTATTATGCAATTACTGTGTATTTAGTTCTTGTTAATGCATTTGATTATATTATGTTTTGGGTTTAATTTACAATGTTTATTTGATGCACGAATATATATGATTGTATCGGTTAATTGAACGCAAGTAAGGATATCATTTTACAAGGCGCTAACTATGATTTATTAGTAAGATAAGTAAAACACTTGAGATAACTTGGGAACATATACAATACATTATCATAGCTGCACGAAAGTACCTGGGCCATGGGTTAGGGCTGCGTGAAGGTCAATCATACACCCTCGTGGAGGTACTGAAGGGTGGAATAAAGCATAGACTAACAGAATCCTAAGGCTTAGCGACCTGCATGAAAGTAGGGGCAGAGGGTATAAACTGACATCACGATCATCTCAAGGTGTGGAAACTTTGTTCCAGAATCCCCCCATACTACTTCGGGTGAGACTTCGGTCTATGCTCCACGGGCTGATGCCGAAAGGGCCAGTAGTGTAGGGATTTGTTTGCCTAACTAACGCTGAACCTGCGTCAGGGCCCACAAAGCCAAGAAATGGTTCCGTTACCGGGACTAGAATTTTCATGAGAGATGTGTGATCTCATATCACTGGAATCCAACTAAGAAAAAGATCAAGGATGGGTTGGATAGAAAGATCAACGAATTCGTGGTGCAGGAGAATAGAATCTCGCAACTGACAAAGGAACATTGGCTAGACAGGTACCTATATATAGAAATCCATGAGATCTTTTTCTATTCCTTTCCAGATGAGTTATATGAGTGGATTGCGAAGCTAGCAGATAGCCAAGGAAGGTGGAGGCTTGACTGTCCTATTGTTTGGACCCGGAGCTAGTACAAAGATTGGAAGCTTCTGAGGATAAGATCACCTGCACTGTTGATCATTGGCTCGATCGTATCATAGGAGGATTTGTAATTGAATTCACGGTCGATACCTTAGTTAGTTAGAGCGAGGCAGAGCAACGCTTTTTCAAAGGTCCATGAGGTAAGTAGTTGAAGTCTTTAAATACCTGTATTAATATCTTATTGTGCAAAAAATGGGTTATGCAGCTACCTTGATGTTCGGAGCTACGTGAAGTGGTAAGACTTATAGAAATCAAGGAAGAAAGGGCCCTGAATATAGTCCACTGATTTCACCTCCTTTGATTAATAAAGAGGGAGTAGCGCAGGCTTCTCCACAAAGTGCAGTTTAGTTGATAAAAGAAGGATTCCCACGACTGCCACCTCCAACTTCACCATTGTCAGCTGCGACTTTGCCACACCACCACCACCTCCACCACAGTTCAACATGGTGAATTCAGTGAAGCTACCTTTGTTTAAGGGCTTGGGAAATGAGGACTTGGACCAATTCTGGTTCGTCGTAAAAGCTATATGGGAAGCTCAAGGCATCACAGAAAATCACGTGAAGAAAGAAACGTTAATTAGTGCTTTACAGGATCACACGCTAACTTGGTACATCAAGTACTCTAATGATAACCCAAACGCAGGGTTGGTAGAGACCCAAACCACACTGAATAAAGAGTTCAGTAGGCCTAAATCTGAGGCGCAGTCAATTGTGGGGTTCAAGGAAATCGCAATGAAAGCAAGTGAGACACCTTGGGAATTGGATCAGAGATTGAAGTGTAAAATCCATGAAGCTAATATGAAATTAACAGATGGACAACACCATGAGTGGTTTTTGGCTTCACTCCTGCCTCACCTAAGGGTTGCACTGTCACAACAGAAGATTACGACTCATGCATAGGCCTTGGATATTGCAATAATACTGCATGAAACACTAATGCAAGATCTGAATCTGGGGGTTCAACAAGTCCATGCATAGCTACAAAATCTTTACCTCGAAATGCAAAGCTTGAAGCAGGACATAACAGTTCGACAGAAGGTGCACGAAGATATATGGTGCCTGAAATGTAAGGGTTAGGGGCATGACAAAGACCACTACCCAGTCTTTGCAAACTATATTGTAGGAGGAGGACCGATGCCTTTGAGGCTAGACGTCCAAGCAGGACCAAGCGCAGGGCCTACGTTGTGGTGCACTATATGTTAGGTAGCAAGGAAACATACCATTGATAATTGTCATTTGCTGATGAAGTTTGTAAAAACACCGCAACAACTGTTGTGCAACTTCTACAGGTTGGTAAGGCATGATGAGCGCAACTGCCGAAGTTATGAATTGATGATGGACAGAACACCCACCTATAGAGTTCATGCATAAACACATCCCCCTGACTAGAGCAATGTGATGGTATGAATAGGATTTTAAGGGCGTGGGCAAGACTGAGGTGGAGGAGAACTTCGCAGAGGTTAGGGACAGCTGATCTGTTACAATTGTGGATGACCAGGACACTATTCCTTTGAATGCAATAACCCAACGCGTCTGTCATGAAAATATTGTAGTCAGTTTGATCATGAGACGGAGGACTGTCCTACACTGATAGCGAGGATATGTGACAAAGGGGTGCTACCACCATAACTGACTCAGAACCTGTAGATGATGAGGGTTGAGCCTTGTGAATAGAGTGCTCCAAAGTGGAATTGCAATGGGCGAAGATAAGGGGAAATAGCCCGAAGATAGCACATGGGTTCGCAAAGCTCCGACGAAGGAGGCTGAATTTGATTTGGAGTGCACATGCGAAACGTTCATGGAAGAAAAAAAGAGCTTCGTTGAGGCCTCTAACTTAGGGAGTTGGGATAAGCCTGTTCAGGAAATGGACCCTTCTATGCTTATGACCTTTCTGGAGACCTGCATGAAGCTATTGTGCAATAGCAAGGAAGTGAAGGGGTTACAGGAACTTATAAATAGATGCGCCAGAAACGCTCTAGGTGAACTACACGTGGTACAAAAGATTGGTAAGAATATGAAATGGATCAGGTTATTTTGGATCTGGGGTTAGACGCAAACGTTTTGTCAAAGCAGACTTGGGAATGGATGGGGGGACCCGCATTGGAGTGGTCTCTGATTCAGTTAAGGATGGTAAATCAGCAGAAACTCATCCCCATGGGATGACTATAAGGAGTAACTGTAGATATTGAAGGCACGAGCGCATTGGCTGATTTTGAAGTGATAGAAATTGTGGATGACAACAACCCCTACCCTGCGCTCCTTGGAATTGATTGGGCTACTCACATGAACGAGGTAATCAACCTAAAGAAGTGAAAGATGATATTTGAAAATAAATCGCTTCACGTAATAGTACCCCTAGATCCGGCTGAAGGATTGCGCTATACTGAACCAGTTCACGATTACGAAAGTGATGACGATTTGGACTGCATATATAAAATAACAACATGAGACCAAGATTGGGTGAATCCGACAATGGATGGCTGAATTACATGGGATCGCGAGAGTTCCTGCACCTCAGACTCGGATGAAGAGTTAGAGCGCTAGTAGAATCGGCTACATTAAGTAACTACGCTGAGTTGTAACATGATGACCTGGTTGTTTCACTGTGTGTCGTCATAGGTATGGAATATTCCCACTTATGATGGCTTGAATGATGTGGATTTGTTTTTGGATGCATTTGAGAGGAAAGTACCAGAGAAGCAACACTTCCAGGCTTTGGACTGGGCACTACGCGCTACGCCTGCGAGATGGTGGGGTACGCACAAGGGTAGTTTTGACGACTCGCGCAAGTGTAGGAGGAT
The DNA here is from genome assembly GCA_031772625.1 of Pinus tabuliformis. Lineage (NCBI taxonomy): Eukaryota > Viridiplantae > Streptophyta > Pinopsida > Pinales > Pinaceae > Pinus > Pinus tabuliformis. Next base: position 2,026,694,930 of record CM062816.1, read on the forward strand.
GATGAGAACATGCTTTTGGAAATCGAAGGTACGAGTGATAGACAAGTATGACGGGAAGGAAGAATTGCATGCACACTTGGTCAAATGGGCTAAGGCCTATGGCGCGAAGCCCCAACCTGAATGAATGCACATGTTTTGTCACACCTTGGATTTCATCTTGATGAACTGGTACTTGGAGATAGAGCTCTGCCATGGCATAGGCGAATGGGATATTTTGCATGAAGGATTCATAATGACATTCAACTTCAAAGACAGGTTTGATTGTATTAGTGAAGCACTACAAGAAGTTAAAGCAACAATCTTTAGGATACCACAGGATCCTTTAGATCTGATTCAACCCAATTGAACTACTCAGCGAAGCCACGTGATGGAATACTATAATGTGATAGTCGAAGAAGAAGACAAGGACCCTCGAAAGATTGATATCCATGAAACTGAGGATCACCACGAGGTCAAGGGACCACAGATCGAGAATCCTAATATAACTGCTAAAAATGAAACAGTGAAATATTGGTACGGAGGCGGAGCCCAAATTCGCGAAGATTGGAGATTACTTGGATGACACAATGGTAGATAAGGTCGCTGAATTGCTTTGTGAATACCAGGATTTGTTCCCTACCAAGTTTACAGAGTTAAAGGGGATAATAGGAGACTTGGGCATTATGAAAATCATGTTAAAACCTGACGCGAAGTCGATTAAGCAAAGACCTTACCATATCAATCCGAAGTATAAAGAGAAGTTCTGCTTAGAGTTAGATAAGATACCAACCCTCCATCAGGATTCCAAAGCCTACTGCAGGGCATGCGACGTTTGTCAAAATACTATCAAGTCATCGTGGAGAGATGAATTGCCACTAAACCCACAGATGACATTACAACCTTTCGAGAAATGGGCCATAGATTTTGTGGGACCCATTCAGCCCCAAGGAAAGAAGACAAGAGGGCGGTACATTATCACCGTGATGGAGTATTTGACTCGATGGGTGGAGGCACAAACTATGAAGGACTACACGGGCATGACCTCTGCGAAGTTTCTCTTTGAGTATGTACTGATGCGATCTGTGTGTCCAAAGGTTTTGATGAGTGATCGCGGTACACACTCTCTGAACGAGACGATTAGCGCGCTAACGGAGGAATTTCAGGTGTATCACTAGAAAAGCACACCTTATCACCCACAAGATAATGGGATGGTGGAAGCATTCAATAAGGTGCTAGATAATGCACTAACCAAGGTTTTCAATGCTTAGCAAAGTGATTGGGACCTGCGCATACTCGCAAAAGGTTGACTGGGCAGACACCCTTTAGGCTTGTATATGGTGTTGAAGCAGTGATGCCCATGGAATACATGGTGCCTAGTCTACGCATAGCGACACTCACAGGTATGACGGATCACGAAGCCCTGGAAGAGAGGCTCGTGCAACTCGCTGAGCTTGAGGAAGAAATATTTCTGGTTGGATTTCACCAACATGTCCAAAAGCAATGCGAAAAAGCATGGAATGACCGACACATTAAACTGTGCACCTTTAAAGTAAATGATCTGGTTTTGTTATATGACAAAAAGTTTGATAAATTTCTAGGGAAATTCAAAATGCACTGGCTAGGGCGCTATGTCATTAAGGAGATTACTGATGGTGGAGAAGTTTAGTTGGTTAAATTGAATGGAGATCCCTTCCCAGGAAAGGTGAATGGAAATCGATTGAAGCCATACACCAGTGATTTGGCCAGATGACTATATGAAGGTAACATAGTATTAGTGCTCCAGGAAACTGAAAGGAGGTGTGGGACTATAAACAACATTGTCTAGGTTGGGGAACTGCGTGATTGGAGGATTGTGCGGAACGAGGCAATGTCATAGGGTTCGTGACAGCTCGAAGAGAGCTGTGCTACCCAGGGAAAAACCATGCAGGTTAGCTAGAAAGTGACCGTTAAAGTCACTGTTCATGATTTGACGATGAGAATGCGGCCAAATGGAGCAGGTGGCTGACATTTAAGACAAAATTTATGGGTAAAATCCTTGGAAATTTGCTGCTGATCCAGCATTAATGAACCGAATGTGGGGGGAATGGTCACATTTGAATTCAAAATGGCCTATAAATTACAGGTGGAGGCCCAACGAAAAACACTTGGCATTTTTAACATTGAGTTGGTGAGATCTTACACGTGCATGACCTGCGCATTCTTCGAAGAATTTCTTGACTGCCCAGTGTTTGATTGATTTCTAGAGTCCAACGACAATTTCATCCGTGATTTTATCCCAGGATCCAAAGTTCTAGATGCCAAAGCAATGACAACCGAGGGGGTTGTGCCGAAGGTTGTTATGAATGCAGAAGGAGATGCTCCAGAGGTTGCAGAGGTACTAGCTGAAGTCCCCAAGTCACCATGGATGCCTAGACCGAAGCCTACCCTAACCAAAGAGAGTGCGAAGGATAAGAAGGGCAAGCAGGCTGCAATACCAGTGCACGCATCACGTAGAAGAAACCCACAGAAGGACAAGCCCACTGCACAGGAAAAGGGAAAAACCATTAACTTGGAGCCAGAGGAGGAAGAAATTGAGGACATCCCGATGGATGATGAGGATTTGGGGGTGGAAGTGGAGGACGTTGAAGTCCAGGGTTCTAATCCTATCACTAAGTTGCCCAAATACATCCCTCCGTGCAAAGGAAAGACCAAAGTGCCAAAGGATATCAACAAAAGCAAGGTCACCCTACACATACCTCTGATGCTAGACGAGTTTGTCTTTGAAGGACCGCACTTGGGGCGGGTTCCTCTGTTGAAACTGGAAGATTGGAACTTAGTTGACAATGAGAAGTTCCCGCACTTGGGGAAAGAACAACTAATGCACGCGTTGTTCACCCAACCACCAGGATGACTTCATTAGAATCGCAGAAGTGGTTCAGGGGTGTAGACAAAGTAGGTCTGCTCAACTTGCTATGGGTTCCAAACTACAATCGCACACCCATTACAGTATTGGTCATCAAGCAGTTGCTATGCTTGGTGCACGATGGGTGTTTGTGGTTGGAGGAGCCAATACCGATCACACACAAGCTTATCCATAGGATCATGTGGTTGCCCTAATAGGGGAGAATCCGGCCATGATGTTTAGCGAAAAAGGTGGTGAGCAGGCCCTCGCAGAGGCCATGAAGGAGAAATTCAAGCTCGTGAAGAAGCCACGTGGCTATGCCATCTCGAGTATCTACGACCCTACAGTCAAGGTGGCCATGCAAATCCTGGCAAAACATGTTATGTAGAAGTGTGGTGTAGATGAAGTGTCGGCACCCATCTTTCCTCTAGCAGCCCAATGCACCGAAGGAGTCCAGTTTAATTGGGCATGCTATCTCTGCGATGAGTTCCTTGAAAACTATCGCGAGGCACAAGAGCTCAGTAAGACCTTCCACTATGCACGACTCTTATTTTCCATTGTGCTAGTAGCCTGGGAGCTACCGGAAGACAGTAAATTCCCCTCGGTCTTGTCAGACCTGCCAGAAGTAGCGAATTATGCTTCCTTGTGGGCGACCAAGGATGCTCAGTGCATTAAGAATAACAAGATCTTCTGGATCTTTATGGAAATGAATATACACATGGCTATCAATCGCAAACCGCAATTGTTGCCTACTATGTTTTCCAAACTACAAGAGTACGTGGAGTTCAAGGAATACTTTCAGCGCGTCGCGGTCAGGGCATGGAAGGACCTTGAGGAGAAGTGGCATGACTTGCCTTACTTGGCAACAGACGATGCGATTGATGTAGTTCTTGATTGCTGGTGTGTAGAGTGGTGCACTACCTCAGAATCAGCGGTGGGGTCGAGCAAGTCCACCGCGTAATGCAAAAAGGAGGAGGCCAAGCTCAAGATGGTGCAACTGGCTGAGAAGAGGAAGAAGGAGGCCATTGACAAGGCCCAAGCAGAGCACAATGCCACCCAACAGGTGGAAAAGCAGACAGGTGAAACAGAGCGTGGCTCTGACAAAGGTGCGAGGTTGCCTTTGCCTGAAACAAAGGAAGAAACAGATGAGAAAACCGAGTAGCATGGAGTGGACTCGCAGACAACGTCATACCACATCAAACATCCAAGAGAACAAGAAAAAGTGGGGCCGCGGAAGAAATCCAAGGCCAATAAGACATCGTTGGACCCAATCACCCTAAGAGAGGGAGATTTGAATGACATTGGAGACACGGTGCGGGATGTCACCGCAGAGTTACTGTATCAGTTCAAGCAGCAATAGCAACAACTATTGGGGGCCATTCGGACAGGTCTGCATGAGCTACAGATTCGCGCATCACAAGCTGGCATGGTGTCCACCAGCCTCGCTATCGATACTTCAGAAGCTGCCGAGATGCTATGCGTGAAGGACTCCCGAGCGATAGTGCTCTCGAATGGAGCACTGACCATAGAAAAAGAAGTTGATAGGCCCACTATCAATAGCCTCAAGGGAGTGGGATTGAACTTGGCAGTGCTTCTTGGTGAGGCACTCCACCTATTGCAAGATGGGGTGATCGTGGAGCTTAGCACCCTCGAACAACATGTTGTGCAGGTGATCAGTGAGCAAAAAATCAATAATGTGTAGTTGGCCCTACAACAAGACTCTGCCATTGCCGCTGTAACTGAGGTAACCAATCAAAACAAGCACATACTTTAGGTCGTGGAGGAAGCATGCCAAATGGTCCCCAAATTGTCTATTCCTGAGGATGCGGAGGTAGATGAATAGGTCTACAAGATTGCTACAGGGGTGCGTGACGCTTGCACAGAGTTGGCTAAGGTTCAGTTGGAGCTGAACCTATAGATTGCAGATTTACAGTTTAAGGCCCAACCTTCAACTCTGTTGGAAGTAAAGGAACTACACGCAACTGTTGTCATAGAGATGATAGTGGCGGTAGACAGTGCAGTAGTAGACTGCACATGATTGTTTGAATAGTCATTCAAGTTCTTGATGAGTCTGTAGGAGGATCCTAACGTACAACGGCTGGAGACAGAGGCACGAGAAATGAAACAAAACTATGAAGAGGTAAAAGGTACAACGCGCACCGTCACTCTCACACAGAGACTAGCGAAGTCGCAAGAGGCCAAAACATTGAAGGAACAGGTAGATGCAGCGTAGCACAAAGAGGTAGTGTTTAGGGCACACCTGAAGCCCTAGTTAGACGAAGCTTATTCGGTCACAACCTCCAGTGAAGGAAAGCTTTCTAATTTGCAAACGATTCAGCAGAAGCTTCAAGCTGGCAGTTTAGGACCAGCAACAGAGTAGTTGGTTAAGGAAGTGAAGCAGGTGGCCGCGCAGTGCATTGCCGAAGTGGCAGTCATACAGGTCGAGCTGGGAAGTCTTCGCGCCCGGAGAGTGACTCGAGGGCGAGTCACCATGTTTGTGTTGGGGGCCTGTTGGGAACGAGTTCCCCCAAGAGTAGTGTTGGGGCTAAAAGCCCATGTTTTGGGATAATTTTGTAATAAAGTTATAAAGTATCCACATTTTGTGGTCACAGAGTGCGAAGGTGTCAAGAGTCATCAAGGGTTGTTTGCCCTTATTTTGTAAAGTGTCAAGTCGGCTACAAAGATCCACAGAGCTAAGTAAGTAAGCTCTAAGTAGTGAAGTAATGAAGAAAGTAGCAAAGTAGGGTGGAGAAGTCTAAGTGTTCTCGAGTCTTAGCGTAGGTAGAGGCTCTGCACCTAAATGCACAGAGGCCTAGGGTGGAAGTCCGCAGCTGAGTGTGTGGACCCCTGTAGCTGTGTGCGCAGGGCGGATAAAGTCTGTATTAAACTGGAAGATATAAATAAAGAGAAGTATTTTGCAATTACTATGTATTTAGTTCCAGTTAATGCATATGATTATATTGCATTTTGGGTTTAATTTACAATTTTTATTTGATGTGTGAATATATGTGATTATATCAGTTAATTGAACGCAAGTAAGGATATCAATTTACGTGGCACTAACTGTGATTGATTAGTAAGATAAGTAAAACACTTGAGATAACTTGGGAACCTATACAATACATTGTCATAGCTACGAAAAAGTACCTGGGCCACGGGTTAGGGCTACGTGAAGGTCAATCGTACACCCTCGTAGAGGTACTGAAGAGCAGAATAAAGGGTAGATTGACAGAACCTTAAGGCTTAGTGACTTGTGTGAAAGTAGGGGCAGAGGGTATAAACTGACATCACGACCATCGCAGGGTGTAGAAACTTGGTTCTAGCATCCCCCCATATTGCTTTGGGTGAGACTTCAATCCGCGCTCCACGGGCTGATGCCAAAAGGGCCAGTAGTATAGGGATTTTTTTGGCTAACTAATGTTGAACCTGGGCCAAGGCCCACAAAGCTTGTGTATGGGAGTTAAATGAACCACTTGATCGTAGACTAAGCTGAATCAAGTATTTATTTTATCTAGTTGCCCCCGTGCCATATTCCAAGCATGATGGGTCTCATAAAACAAATCAATCAAAGCCATCCAAGGCTTTTGGAGGCCAAACCACCTCAACCCTCTACCTATGATTCCACCTCATGTCCGAACATCTTTAACCATCACCAGATTGGTATCTACCCATGTTGTGTAGGTCTCCAGAGCATTTGTTCCAACCAAGGCTCTAGGACTAGTAACTCAACCCACAACTGTTGCCAGGCTCCAAAGCATTTTTCCAACCAAGGCTCCAGGACTAGTAACTCAACCCACCAAGGGATCCAAAGCATTTTTCCAACCAAGGATCCAAGAATAATAACTCAACCCAAGCTATTATAGGGCTCCTGAGCATTTTTCCAACCAAGGCTCCAGGAACTACTAACTCAACCCACAACTAAAGGAACAAGAAAACCAACCAGAAAACACAAGTAAAACCCACAACACCATGGATATCAAGAAATGGAAAGGCTAGGAAAACCTTTGTCAATCCAGGAAATCCTCTTATGGAAAATTTTAGGGGCTAATGTTCGCCCAGTGGGCTAATTTTCCATGATTTTTCCACAAAAAAGATTCGCCAATTTCCAATTTTATAAAAGATGATTTGCCGAAATTTTAGAATATAAAATTATTTTACCTTAAAATTTGCCAACATTATATAGATACTATATATAAAATCATTATAAATTTGAATAAATTTACAAATATTTCAATAAACATTTTATAGTTTGCACATTATGGATTAGTGAGATTCGCCAATGTTTTTAATCTTCAAGAAAATTTTCCATCCTTAAATTTTTCCTTACAAATCATAACCAAGAAACCACATGCATATGCCATGCATGCCAAAAATAGTGAGGAACACATGCGTGCAACTCGATACTTGCAAGAAAAACATGTTGTAGTTGTTTATCATGATGTCCTCTTGCACTTTCTTGCTCTTCCTTTTCCTTCTTGCTCCAAAACGCCAAGTATGCCACACTCCTCCAAGAGTGCTCCAAGAAAAACGTAAGTGTCTAAGAGCATGAGAGAGAGAGAGAGAGAGAATAAAGAGAGAGCTCCAAAACTGAACTAACAAAACGTTACCAACTTATCCTCAAAAGTCCTTTTATTAATGAGGCCTCTATTTTCTTCATTTTCCATTATTTTCCTTCATTTTTATCCTCACATGCAACCTGTGACCTTTCACCTCCATTTTCTCCTAATTTCCATCATTTTCATAAATAAAATGCTAATAAATGCAACTTTGCCTTTCCAAATCCTTATCCATTTCCTTTTCCAATTTCCTTAGCCATTAATAAATCGAAGTGACACCCCACTAGGATTCTTTTCCCACCATTTACCTTGGAATACGTGTCCCATGACCAAGGTCTTATTTTACCTTTATTATTCTTTACATGGATTTTTGACTAGGGTTGTTACAAAACCCCCCCTTTGGGGAACACCGTGTTCAATGACACCTATAACCAAAAAAATATTGTAAACAAAATATACTGCCCATGGAGCTTTATACCTTAGCTCGTTGCAATATTTACAATGATCAACCTGTTGAGAAGCAAACCAACATGAAAACATAAGAAAATGACAACCATAATGAGATGACACCGATACCGCTTATTATAGATTTAAAACGTAACTCATGGCAGTATTTACATCCATATACATATGTGCATATACCAAAACATCATACCAAAACATATACCGAAACATATACTAAAGACATGTACCAAAACATTCACTCAACTAGAAAATAGATAAGGATACATAACCCACATCTAATTTTCCATCTCCCATGTAGCTTCATCAGACTCAAAGTGCTTCCATTGCACTTTAACCTACTCGATTGCTTGGTTCCAGAGCATGAGAATATTTTTTTTTTCTGTAAAATGCACTGAGGTTCCAGCTGGATTTCTCCTTTTGGTTACACATGCAATACAAACCAGTCAATCACATCATCAACATATTTAACATACTTCTTATGTAATGACACATGGAAAATATCATGGACTTTCACTGTTGGAGGTAATGCAACTCAATAGGCTATTGGCCCAATATTATCAAGAATCCAGAAAGGTCCGCAAAACCAGGGTGCTAGCTTGGCACATGATCCAATCCGTAAAGATATCTTCTTCAGGCTGATGCGCAAGTACGCCTGCTCCCCAACATGAAACTCCTTAAACAACTCATTCCAATCTACATAGATCTTCTGCCTATCCTGTGTTGCTTTCATATTTTCTTGATTATGTGTATTTCCTATTCCATTATTGTTAGCATGTCCGGTCCAATCAACACCTCATTAATTGGATCACTCAAACTAATAGGAGTATTAAAATTCTTCCCATACAATGTCTCAAATGGACTCGGCCTCAAAGATTCTTGACACCCGTTGTTGTAAGAAAACTCTACTAGTGGAAGATACTCTTCCCACTTCTGCTATTGATTCATCACATACATCCTCAAAATATCTTCCAATATCCTGTTGACCCTATTTTTTTGTCCATTTGTCTATGAGTGATAAGTTGTATTAAAGTCCAACTTTGTACCTAAACCTGCAAACAACTCCTTCCAAAACTTGGAAGTGAACATCGCATCCCCATCTAACACAATCTTCTGCGGAACACCATGCAATCTCACCACATCTCTGATGAATAACCATGCTACATCATTTGTTGAGTATGTAGACTTCGATGGAATGAAGTGTGCAACTTTTGTTAACCTGTCCACCACAACCATGATGGAATCATGTTTTCTAGATGTCCTCGACAAACCTATCATAAAGTCCATGGAAATGACCTCCAATTTCCATTCTGGAATCAGAATTGACAATAGTAATCCACCTTGGTGCTTACAATCTCGCTCCACCCACTGACAATCTAAGCACTTAGCCACGAACTCTGTGACATCTTTCTTCAAATTTGACCAATAGTATAACTTCTTCACCGTTGTTAGTTCTTCTGATATCCTGAGTAACCTGAATATGGTTTCGCATGAAACTCCATCAAGATTACCTTCTTGAGTTCATTGTTGTCTGGCACATATATCGATCTCTAAACTTGACCAATCCATCTGCCGTGAGACAATAGTCCACATCTTGTGCACCTGCACCTGTACCTGTACCACTCCCTGTACCTGTACCTATACTATGTTGCAATCTACACCTAATATCCATATACCTGACATCTTGTTGACCTGCCTGTAAGATCTAAGCCTATCAATCTATCCCATAAGAGCTCATAGCTTCTATGTTGTTCAACTGTATCTGCAACAACCCTGGTGAAAATTCAATGTAATAAAAGTTAATAAAGGAAAAATAATAGCCACGGTTGATGGGACACTTATATCAAGCTGAGTGTTGGTCATGACATCTTACTGTGGGTGTTCATTGGTTTATTATGGATAAGGAAATGGTAAAGGTGTTGGAAAGGTAAAATGGTATTTTTGGCACATTTATTATGAAAATAATGGAAATTAGGAGAAAAAGAAGGTGAAAGGTCATAGGTTGCATGTGAGGAGGAAAATGAAGAAAATGGAGGCCTCATTGATAAAAAGGCTTCTAAGGATCAGTTGGCAAGGTTTTTCTTATGCTTCATCAGTGTAATTGTTATACAGCAAAAGGACATCCTCATCAGTTCAGAGGAGAAAGACACATTGGTTGAAGACAATACCTAAGTTACAAGCCTATTTGCGAGGGTAACACACCCCAAAAATAGGAAAGGAGAGTTATAAAACTTTCCATCTCTCAACCAAAAGAGTTAGTCCCTAGGTTAATGCTCTTTTTTGCCTAAAGGGTAGTGTTACTAGATATTTATGAGATTCTAGAGGTCAAAGTGAGAGTTGACTGACTGATACTCTGCTTTTCACTCAAATATCAGCTCAAAAAGAAAGAAACATCTGCCTTAGGCTTAACTAAGGACATTGCTATTCATGACGGAGTCTCATGGGAAGGGGAAGAGCAATAAAGTGAGGCAACATCTAAGCTTTTGCCTTATTAGATCTCATGAAATAATTGGCAAGGATGAGTCTTTCTCCATATATAAGTTGGAGGCTCAGTCATTAACATAGGTCAAATGGTTTTCAAATGTTTGCAAGATATTTTGTATTGTAATGCTACCAAGAAGTTGAGAGAGAGAGAATGGAGATGAAGGACTAGAGGAGGCTATATTTAGCCAAGATGGTTGTAATAATTCTTCATCTATCTAATAATATATACTTGTTTCTATGTTGTCTACTTGATGTTATAGACATTTTTGTGCCTTACAGCTATAGGCATGAAATGTCCATAAACCAAGGGATCCTAAGTCCCTAAAGATGTTGTTCCAGCTCCTAAAGAAACAAGGTCAACAAATTACAGCTTCTCCCAGAAGTTCTCCACCAGAAACTGCTCAAAACTAGTCAAAACAGGATCATTTCAAGTGCTCCACTAGCTGACTGCGTTGCAAAGCACCCAAATACACTGGCTAGGTGCGTTGCAACGCACTTGAATGCACTACCAGGGTGCATTGAGCAGGAAATGACAAGTGGCAGAGTCATTCAACGAGGTGGAGGGACAATGGAAGCTTCCAGAATCTTCTCCAATGACACTTGCCTCACTGAATTCGACCAGTGATGAGTAAGAGGCTCTCAGTCTCCAAGTGGAAGCAAGAACTGACAGAGATAAGCCACTAATCAACTCATGGGATGACTCATCCTCTTTGCATACATCTATATATGGATCCCTCACCAAGAGATCCAGAGGCTGGAATTTTGTACATTGCAGAGAATTGTTGTTGGTTTTGTGATTGATATCAGAGTATCGGGTGATTTATGCTTTGTTGGAGGTGAAGAAGGGATTCTATGCTGGGAGGCTAATGCTGGATCAGGACTCATCGGTTGTAACTCCTCCTGGATCTTCTTGTTTTATCAATAAAACTACTTGATTTTCTCCTACATGCTTGTATATCTGATGTGTGTTATATTTGTATGTTTAGCTTAAATCTGATCCTAAGCTTTTTATGAACATAAATCTATGTCTTTGTGTAGTTTCTCTCTTCTGTGAACTTGCAGGAACTTGGTGACGCTGGGCAAGTGAGGGAGCAGATCGGTGGAAGCTGGCAAAGAGAGGATAGATTGGATCGAACAACTAGCGCAAGACACAGGTCGGTTCATCTTAATCATATTCGTTTATAGTTCATAAAGAAGAATACAAGAGTAGTTTTCTTTGTTTGTTTCTGAGGTCACTGTCACAACCCTGTGGGATAGGGTCGTTCTGAATAGACACTTTTCCCGAAAACAAAATGGCGACTCCACTGGGGATCGTGTCTAGTTAGTTTATTTGTGTTTCTATTGTTGTTCATCTCATAAACTTAAGAGTGGCGAATTGAACTGCATTTGCCATTTACAAATGCAAAGTAGAGATCTACTACTCTAGTCCATTCACTGGGCCTGTTTATGATCTGAACAGTTGACTCACAAATGATCTGATTACCCTTTGTGATAGCTCTCACACCTCTTGTAAATCAACCCTCTGATTGTACACATTTGATTGCTTTTATCCGGCCAAAAAACCATAGATTAAACTGCAAACCGTGACCCAGAACCTAGAGAAAATTCTCGTTTATGCTTCAGCGCAGGCTCTGTGAAGAGACTCTGCATTTCAGCGCAGTTCCCGAGAGGGCTACCTGCGTTGCAATTCAGTTTCTCTGTGTAGCAGGTGCGTTGATCAGCCTAGCCCTGCCTAGTTGAGGTTCTTTGCTCACTTTTTCCAGTTTTGCCTCTGATTTTTGCAGCCTGTGATCAGTGTGTTTGTCTGTCTAAAAGCCCCTTTTTCTTTGCCTTAATTCCGCCTCAGTTGTATAAAAGAAACTGTATTTGTTTTTGTGTATTTGTTACGTCATTTACAGTTTCCCGTTGCAAAAGTAAACTGGTCATACTATCACCCTTAGATCTAGATCTGTCGTAAGCATCGTTTTGATCTTAGGAGAAATTTTATTTGCTGTTGACAGTTGATTACGCTTTTACTTTTTCCTTTGGCTTGAATTTGTGAATTTCTGAGTGTCGAAACAAGTGTTTACTTCAAAATCATAAAGTGTCCTAATCGTCTCTACCTTTTGATTTCGAAAAGAAGCTTGTTTGTGTTTTTCACTTGAAATTGAATTCAAATTTGTACAACAACTTTCTTTTTAGGCATCAATATTAAGAAAGTGAAAAACAAATACATGCACAAGTGCATTTGCATATTGACAGTTTGTATGGCTTGATTTAGGAAAAGTGCATTTACAGTGTGCTCTTTGCTCTTTGAGAAAAGATTGTGTCTTTCTTTTCCCCTTGTAGCTAGGATTTTCATTGCTGAAAAGAGATAAAAGCTTGCTTATCATCTTTAGACTGCATTTTAGGAATTACATCTACATCTCGTGGTGAACCCAAAAGGCAAACTTCATAAGAAAGATCAACCTAAAATAAATTCAATGAACTTAACAACGCTTTGTAACTTAACGCACAACATCTAGAGGTCTAGGCTAGAGACGTATTCCGGCGTCGTAAAGCCTGGTAACTATTGTCCTCACTGTTGGTTGGGTGATTCCTCCACTTTGAGACGATAAGTGCCAGTACAGACTTGTGCTCCCACGTACCGTCGAGTATATATTGGGAGACCCCTATAGGCATAAAACCTTTATCCATAGGAAGCCGTGTCGACCGCCCTACTGATCGCAATGCACTGAACACAACATTCGGGAAGATTGACTGCCCGTACCCTAAAAGGTATTCTGCGGTTTTGCGATTGGTTTGGCACTCCCTCTACCTAGACCTCCAGAGCAGTCCCTTTCATTCCTTTTCAGACTCCTTAATGGAAAAGGTCCATCTGAGCACTTGTCACTTCAGGCTCATTAAAAATCGAAGGAGACTAGAGTCATCTTTTGTTTTTTCTCGACTCTTTAAAACTGAAAAAACAAAGTTGTGTCAAAGCGTGTTAAAATTTATTTTAAACGGAATATTCATACCCTTTTTCCTGCGTTGATCTTTAGGTTGAGAAAATGGAGCCTACCAACCAAGGAATTCCCCTTGGTGGAAATCCTAGTCCCTTCTCCTCTTGGGGAGATGTTGGTGCGCCCCATATGGCCACATTGTCGCTTCCAGGACTGACAATTGGCTTGCCAGTTTGGCTCTTCTCAACCAATGTCGTTCAGAACACCACCATTCCTGAACAATCAAATCAGCAGTTAGACGAGTCCAGAGTTACCCACCAACCTTCTACTTCCTCTAATTATTCCTCTCTTCCTTCCTCTTCGCTTGGCGGGACTGGTAAAGCTAAAAACCAAGCTCCTAAGGAGAAGAAGGAAAAGAAGAAGAAAGAGAAAAAGAAGAAGGAGCCAAAGGCGAATAAGGGAATACGAGTGTTGTCTAATGAAAATCCACACACAGCACCGACCAGGCCTAAATCGCCATGTGTCATTTGCAGAGGAGACCACTTTCATAGAGATTGTCCTTGCATCCCCTGGATACTAAGGGACTGGTCTCCTCGTTTGCACAATCCGGTGTCATCAACCTCTGGAGATCATGTTGAAAGCACACCGTCAACTAGTGAAAGTGAAGCCCCAGGACAAAAAGGGAAAGCTAAATTTCCCTGTAGACTGTGCAAAGGCGACCATGCCCTCCACCGTTGTCCCTTCTTAGACGAGGCTCAAAGAGTTTTGGATGATCGTTCGGTTTCACCGTTACGACTTCCTCCTAGATACAAAAAACTCTTGCCAAGTTCGTCACTAGTTGAGAACCTAGCTGGCCCGCTCAAGTGGTCGGCTGAAGCATCTATCATTGAGGATAAACCAACTGAATCCATACCAGACGAAAGTCAAAAGGTCGAGGCGGCAGTTGACCCGGTCTTGCCTTCAAAGGTTTCATCTTCGAATGATACAGTCACTGAAGAGGATAAGGATGACACCGTCCAAATTCTCTTCATCAACACAGACTCCGACGAACACGGGGGCAATCCACCCATTCCTTTATCGTAGGAAGTAAGTTCGTCAGAGCCATACCCGGCTGTCTACTCGGTCCCACCTCCAAGCAACCTAGTTGTATCCTTCGACTGGAACCAACTAGGTAGACCCCGTTTGCCAACAAGCATACCATTCCGAATTATCGTTCAAATATACAGAATGGTCATGGCTGGCACCATCATAGATGAGGGGGCGTCTGTGAGTATCCTTTCCTCTATTGCTTGGAAAGTGCTTGGTTCGCCATCGCTGTTGTCTGAAATGAGAAATCTGACAGGCTTTGATAAAGGAACCAGTCGACCTTTAGGGATCCTTCCCGATGGGCCCATAACATTGAGAGGGAAGACAGTTCGCCTGAACGTCATGGTCGTTCAAGGACCCTTGGATTATAACCTACTCCTTGGACGAGACTATATTTATTGCATGGGAGCCATCGTCTCCTCACTCTTTAGAGTAATGTGTTTTCCGCACGAAGGAAGAGTGGTCAAGCTCGTGGACCAGCTTTCATTTCCTGGATCACGCATAGCAAATAGTCATATACCGTCCCTAAATGCTCTCTTCACGCAAGAAATGTCTCAAGTCCCAGTCCGTCCTCCCGATGAGCGCGAGTAATTCAGAGGGATATGACTGAAACCCAGGGGGCATGCGTCCTGGCCTGCTTCAGCAGGAAAACTTCGGGTATAGGGTAGGTTTCCGCGGGAGAATATGACTAGTCTGTACCCCGTCCGTCGGTGGAAGAGGGGTTATTCTAGAATAAGATTCTTTTGTCAAAGTTATGTGAGTTGGTTGATCTCGCCACTCACCTTTGTCTATTTCGATAGACATCGCCGAAGAAGTGTTTTGTTTGCTGCGTGAATAGAGCAATCTTTGGGTAACCTGTAAGAGGTAGGCCTTTCTCGATAAAATAAATGTTTTGTCTGCAAATTGAGAGGTAACCTTGAAATCATATTTTATACCTGGGGGCATGCAAACCTTTTGGAGTGCAAGCAAAGGGCGACTATTTATTTTTTTAAATTTTTAGGTCCTCCCTTTAAACCCGTAGGCTAACCCTTTAAACTCGTAGGATTAGTCATCACCAAGCTTGTATAAAGAAAGGATGTGGGGCAAAAATCTAAAAGTTGCCATTTTATATGAGACATTCTTATCATATGACTGGATTAATCGAGCAGTTTTAGCGCATAGTTCAAGCTCGTTAAAAAATAAACATAAGATCGAGCAAATGTTTCAACCCGTGTTTAAGCTCGTTAAAAAATGAAATATCCTCCGGTAAATAACCACCGTGAATGAAGCATTTTCAGCCATTAAAGCCTTGGTCGTGTTTGCACCGTCACCTCCACTTTTCATTGGCCGATCGTTCACCTCCATTTGATTGTTTACCCATTTTGAGGAACAGCTGCGAAGAGTGATTTCACTAGCCATCCTCGTGACACTGCCGTGATTGGGAATTCCAAACCTTACCTGGAATCAGCTGCTACCCGTCTTATCACTCGTTCCTCAAAAGACGAGTCTTCTTTAAGCTCTTTTCATCTGACTCGTAAAATATGAAAAGATAGCTGAGTTTTGGCCTTCCAGCTCGTTAAAGCGACAGGAAGTGCTATCCCTCCTCTATATTTTAATCTTTTTGGACCTGAGGGATTATTGCACAAAAAGATCGAGCACTTGTTTTGTTCGGCTCGTTAAAACTATCGAAAATTCATCCCTTCTGTATTATTTTATACTTTTTCGGACTTAAGGGATTAGACGACGAAAAAGGAATTCCGGAGTTATCTTTATGTACCTTTTCAGACTCCCTAAAAAGGAAAAGGACCGAGTTATCTTTGTCGTTAGGCTCGTTAAAAAGATTAATAGCGACAAACTTGTCTTTAGACGAGAACGAGTTTCACTATCGCTAGGCTCGTTAAAACATAGCGATGGGTTTGCCCGAAGGGAAAATTATAGAACAAGCATATGTTATCCTCCTCAAGCTTGACAAAAATAAAGAGGTACTGGTCAGAAATGACTGGGGAAAAATTGGGAAGAAAACTCAAAGAAACTTTATTGGTAGCAAGTCGCTCTTAAACATGACACTTCCACTCCGTGCCAGAGTCGGGTTGGGTTGTTTCATTCACCGGTCACATCACCATGGTCACGCCATACCATCCACATTTGGGGTAAATGCTGCCAATCCATCACATAAGTGTCACCGACATGTTCAAGAGAAGTCATCCAGAGAAGTCACCCGTGTCCCATCCACTACCATACATTATACTTCACTCTCTCATGACCGCCACCCTGAACCATATGTCACCAGATCGTTTTCACTTCCATCAAAATCATTTGCTCCATTCCGTGTCATTGATGTGGGATTCATTAAGGCCCTACTTTGACGGATCGCTTCTTGTCAACATCAGCTCATTATCCAAGAAGTTGATCTAGGAACACCCCTTCAGTACTTTGAAGCTTGCATGCCTCAATGGCAAGTTTCTCACTTCCGGCGACATGTATACATCAATGACCTTCGACCGAAAGATTTTGCGTGGTGTTCGACGCCAAGTCCTTTATTCACACCACGTGAATTGTACTGCAGTACCTTGAGGGTCATTATCATTATCGGTGATTCCTCTCGCGCTTGTTAACAGTTTACATCATTGACTGGTAATCAAGCGATGTCTTTCCATGTTTGACTTCAAAACATTTCTCACATGGATCGACTTGTACTTAGAGTGAAGATCGGACGAGATTGAAGACCCTAGATCTAGTTTCATCCATCCGGGCTGCGATATATATTCAGGAAAAATAAAGACATTGAAATGTACAGCATTGCAGCACAGATAATCATCTTACCAAAGGGATGATGACTTCACCAGAATCATCAGTCTACCATCAGACGATTGTCTGTCCTATGTACATGAAAATGAATTTATAAAGCTGAGCATGGGAATGCCCGCCTCAGCTAGATCATGAAAAAAGTATGAAAATAATGTATTGTATTGTATCTCATTACAGGTCTCCTCTCCAGCATTAGAAGAACTTCGGATCCTCCTAATAAAGCATTTCACCCGATAAACGGCCTCATACTTTAGGGGGCAACTGTTATAGACATTTTTGTGCCTTACAACTATAAGCATGAAATGTCCATAAACCAAGGGATCCTAAGTCCCTAAAGATGTTGTTCCAGCTCCTAAAGAAACAAGGTCAACAAATTACAGCTTCTCCCAGAAGTTCTCCACCAGAAACTGCTCAAAACTAGTCAAAACAGGATCATTTCAAGTGCTCCACTAGTTGACTACGTTGCAAAGCACCCAAATACACTGGCTAGGTGCATTGCAACGCACTTGAATGCACTACCAGGGTGCGTTGAGCGGGAAATGACAAGTGGCAGAGTCATTCAACGAGGTGGAGGGACAATGGAAGCTTCCAGAATCTTCTCCAATGACACTTGCCTCACTGAATTCGACCAGTGATGAGTAAGAGGCTCTCAGTCTCCAAGTGGAAGCAAGAACTGACAAAGAGAAGCCACTAATCAACTCATGGGATGACTCATCCTCTTTGCATACATCTATATATGGATCCCTCACCAAGAGATCCAGAGGCTGGAATTTTGTACATTGCAGAGAATTGCTGTTGGTTTTGTGATTGATATCATAGTATCGGGTGATTTATGCTTTGTTGGAGGTGAAGAAGGGATTCTATGCTGGGAGGCTGATGCTGGATCAGGACTCATCGGTTGTAACTCCTCCTAGATCTTCTTGTTTTATCAATAAAACTACTTGAGTTTCTCCTACATGCTTGTATATCTGATGTGTGTTATATTTGTATGTTTAGCTTAAATCTGATCCTAAGCTTTTTATGAACATAAATCTATGTCTTTGTGTAGTTTCTCTCTTCTGTGAACTTGCAGGAACTTGGTGACGCTGGGCAAGTGAGGGAGCAGATCGGTGGAAGCTGGCAAAGAGAGGATAGATTGGATTGAACAACTAGCGCAAGACACAGGTCGGTTCATCTTAATCATCTTCGTTTATAGTTCATAAAGAAGAATACAAGAGTAGTTTTCTTTGTTTGTTTCTGAGGTCACTGTCACAACCCTATGGGATAGGGTCGTTCTGAATAGACACTTTTCCCGAAAACACTTGATGATGTCAATATTGTATTTCTTTACATGTTAATTCGATTTTGTGATTAATAAGTAGCTTAGATTCATGCTATCTTATATTATCTTATATATTGATGTTTTGATTATAAAGGTTTATATGATGTAGAGATTACACTTTGTCTTGTTTATGTGTAGGTTTTGATCTCAAAGCTTGTGGAGAGGTCTTCCACTTTGCTACACTGAGTTCTCCTACATGACTACACCAAAGGCTGAGGTAATATTTCTCCTTTTTCTTTGTCAATCATGGATTAATATGAATATATGTGTGTTTCTTTGTAACAGGTGCAACTAATATTAAACAGTCTACCTTGGGTCCTGGGAAGACCTGAGAGGGTATTTCATCCAAAACCACCCATGCATTAATCCCTATATCATAAATGGTGACTTTGCTGGGGGCTAATACTTAGTTCCCAATTTTGATCTTTCAGTTCCCATATCTCTCTTTATTTCAAGGCCTTCTTGTTCTTCTTGGTTCCCATTCTGACCACTTAGGATGCTTCACAACCTTCTCTACTATGCATAGCCTTTGATGATACCCTGACTAACCCTTTTTACAGTCTCTATCTCTGGAACACACCCTATCTATGCAATCCAGTGAGTTATAATGATCCCCATGATCTTGAATAGAGCGTTAGTCCTATTATTAATGCTCTGCTTCCTCTTCTGAGAATTGTTAGTCAGCCATTATCTTGAGATCCACCCTGTTCTATGGATTCATCGATTGAGAGGTTGCTTGTAGTCTATTCTGGAGATCTGTAAATGTGCATTGTGTTTGGTTTCCTACTTCTATTGATCATTTTCATTTAAAAAAAAATAGCTTAAGTGCATTTGTTTTTCAGGAAAAGAAAATTAAAAAAATTGTTTAAACATTTTGTTTTAGTTGGTTTTATACTGTAGATAAATTGGGTTAGTTGTTAGAGAGCATTGAATGCCTGCATTTTGTGAATGTGTTTACTTCATTTGGATGCATGGCACTGAATTGATCTATAGAAAACCTCTCCTTGCAAGAGCTCTTTTTCATCGAACGAAAATCTGAAAGAAATTTTCTTGCATGGTTTGTGTCAGAGTCACACTAAACTCCATACTTCAACACCCCTTCGAAGACTTTAACAAGAGTTCACATAAAATCAATGCTTAATAAAAACAATCAACAACTCTTTTTTGAGCATACACACATATTATTCTAGGCTAGGATCTTAGGCTAGGCAATGGTGAGTAAACTGCTCAAGATCAGAAAACTGAGACTAGTGTCATTAAAGAGAGTAAAATCATGTTGCCTCATTTTCGAGTAGTATAAATGCAAGATTTATACCAACATTTAAATTGTCAATCCGGGTTGGTAAACTTAGAGGCGTAGCACAATAAATGCCAGAATATGACCTCAGGGATCTGTAAAATAAAAATTAAGCTCTTGCAAACAATTCAAAAGGGCATCATTTGACAAAGACAAGACTTTTCAAAGTAAAGTAAACACACCATGAACCTACTTCTGGCTCCTCTTCTGGGTTGAGTGACTCCTACAACAGGTCTACCTTAGTTATCCAGGGGACAAGGGAATGTAGATTCAAGTCAAACTAACAAACCATTCAGGAAATAAATAATGTGATTCAGTTTCAAAACCTCTTAAAGTATTACTTGCTAAGTTGCAAAGAAGTAAAGCATGCAATAGAACCAAACAAAATAAATTCATTCCCTACTAATTCAAAGCTTACCCTGATCTTGTGGAATACTTTCTTTCCAATCACAACGATATTCTACATTATGTATGTATTGCTAAAGCAGTATTCGATTATGATGAAGAGATATCAATCATGACATTTGATTAGAAACATTCTAAAGAGTTCTGTGAATACTTCTCATTTCCAATAAAACAAGGTTACATTCTCCCCTCATGTTGATCCTAGTATTTGAGTATTAGAATTACAGGAATAAATATTGTTTTTCCCAAAATCCAAAGATTAGTTTCACATCTGAAATAATGTTTCCAAGGTAGTCATGAATGCTTGAAATAATGCATGATAAATTAAATCAACCAGAACCTTAATAAGCAATTATTTCCTTCATCATTTTATTCTAAAAAGTAAATCTCGTTATGCAGCAAATAAGATCAGGGTAAGTAACACTCTTAACTTGTAATGTAAATAAGAGATTATCTATACTCTGCCTTCCTTATCTCATTCTTCATATAAAAATACACTCCAAGGAAACAATGATATCATTAATCAAGCATGAAAAAGAGCTATGAAATGAAATTACAAATCTCAGATGATCAAAGCATAAAGAAGAGTCGTGGAATGAAATTACAAAGCTATATCAAATCACACTTACACATTATGCATTTATCAAAACAGAATGCAAAAAATCCTAAGAGGTATGGGGCAACAGACTGGCTGGTGGGCCCAAACCACCTAGCTCATTTCCCTTGCAACAGTTAAATCAAAATATCAAAAGATTCAAAGAAAAACTAGGAATATAATCCATATTCTAGTTTGCATTAATTTCGAAGTCCTATTACATCAGTGTAGAATCATCTAGAACTTGGCTCCAGTGGTCCCCTCTAGGGATCATCCCATTGGGTACGTAGCCTCCTCCCTTCCTTTCCTAACTAAATCGATCCATGTTTGACAAATGATCTAGGTACAGGTGTGACGAAGGACCCTTCCAAGACCTTTTACTTTCGCGATGTGTTAAATTTAATTTATAAAAGAAACATAAATGAATACATGCGCATGTTGTAAAGAAGAGGAACATGTCAATCATCAGCAACATAAAAACTCAAGATGTTGATAACGGAGTTCATCCAGAAGGGACTATGTTTCTAGGCCGCGGTGTCAAGATGGTGTAGGCCGCTGCATTAAGTGTTGTCAATGGTGATGTACATAAGAGGTGATGTCATTATCATACAAGGAAAAATGACCTCACGCAGGAGTGGCTCCAAGAGATGTTCTGCTACAGGAACTCTCAGTAAAAAAACTCCTATCAGTATGACATAAAACTCATGCATGATGAGAATCCCGCCAGCATGGCATAAAAGGGATCTCAATGCAAAATATACATGATGACAACCTGAGTATCCCATCAACATACAACAAAGGGATCTCAAAACACAACATGACGAATCATGACAACAAGTACATCACATAGATGATTCCGCATCACATCAAGCAGGAATCATGAAGCAAAGTAAGAAACAAGATCCCACATCAAACATCAATAGGGATCTATGCAGCACAATGCATAGCAAAAGAAGTACATGAACATACTGCATATACCTCACAACCAAGGGCCATCTGAAGAAGCGGATGTCAAACTACTGAAGCTGCTTGGACCATCGATCTCACGACATCAATCGCATGGAAATGACTGCTCACACATGAATGCTGACACTTGCATTCCACTTAGAAAAGTGGTTGAAGAATAGAATGATAAGATGAGAAATTTGAATGCACCATCAGATTTGTGGCATCAAATAGTGTAAAATCGACTATCCAATTTCTGAATTCTGAGAAGTTGAGAATCTGGGGCTCAAGGAATCTTTTAGATTCCCCCTAGATTCCTCAAAGATTCTGCTCCATGGGTGGACTGGAAATCTGCAACTAAAAAGGCAAATCTTACCTCGCCATTGTGATCCCTCCGGAAAACCATGAAAAATTACTGTAAACTTGACTATATTCCGACATGGAGAAAAATTACCTCCTCAGGAAAATTGCAAGGATCATGGTTCCGCTCCCTGTTTTTGCAACAATCATGGTTCCACCTTCATCCTGAAAATGGCCGAAAAATGCAGAACTCTGATGGAGACACAGACAGTGCCATTGCGTTTGTGGCGACGAGAAGTGCTGAATCCATATAAAATTTGTCAAAATCTGACAACATGAAATTTCACCCCTCCTACAAAATGCTACCTCGAACTGCATGCACAGTGTCCTCCTGTCTCGAAATTCATGCCTGCTCCTAGTTCCTCCATCTGCCTCGAAATCTATGCAATTGAGGTTTAAATATTTTGTGTGGGTGGAAATACCAATGTAAGTTGGTTAGCGCAGGTGGTAAATTTGGGCAATGGTTGAGGAGGGGTCGGGGGATCAAATCCCGCCCCTCCATATATAATTTTAAAAACCAATTCGAATTATGAATGGGGGGTCGGGTCCACATTGGGCAGCCTGCCCCCATATCCCGGTAACATGCATGTGTTGGAGGCACATTAACTTTTATGTATTAATGGTATTGT
Source organism: Pinus tabuliformis (assembly GCA_031772625.1). Classification (NCBI taxonomy): domain Eukaryota; kingdom Viridiplantae; phylum Streptophyta; class Pinopsida; order Pinales; family Pinaceae; genus Pinus; species Pinus tabuliformis. The sequence goes on from CM062816.1 coordinate 2,026,717,638, forward strand.
TTGGTTGTTGTATGGTTATGAGTTATGAGGCCACCCGGTGGGCTGGCCCACGTGGCTGGGCGGGTTCAACTCCCACTGGCCTCACCATTTTTAATACATGGTAAGGTATGTATAGTGTTGGGGGTGGTGGGGTTGGTGGCCCCCACCCCCTTTTAATATATATATATATATATATCTATATATATATATATATATATATTAAATAACAATAATTTGCCATTTTTAAAAAAAATCGAATTTAGCCATAGGAGTGATTTTAATGACCCCACAATTTTGCTCGGAATCCGGCCCAGGTTGGCTGGAATCTGGTGGCCAGAAAAAGTCCAAATTGTGGCCTCCTTAAGCCTGCCCAGTCATCAAAAAGTCAACCCAACTTTGATTGCTTCTAACTTTCGCATATGGACTCGGATTGACGAACCGTTCACATCACTGTGATCAGGACGATGAGATCTACGCTCTAGTCCTATTTCAAGCATAATCCAAACACTTTGAATTTTGAGCTTTCCTAAATCCTCTTTGTCCTATGTGTGTCTCTAGAGCCAACTGGATCAATTCTCCCCACTGAGGAGCTTTTCATCCTCCAAAAGCATGAAAAATAATCTGGAATTTCTCTGTACCTTGTCTGCATCACAAGCATCCTGAAAGGCCTCGCTCCATCTCCTTCACCTTTGTTCATTGGAGCCTTAAGCGATGAGCTGACACCTGCAACCTCTACAACCTATAGTACATTGTTTTGAAAATTACATGCTTGATTGACATGACCAACTAATGACCCAAGCATCCCATACTTGCCACGAGTTCAAACACATACTCGGTGGTCAAGTTTACATCAAGATGGACACAATACCCCAGCTACGACAACAAGGCCTAAATATCATTGTTGCTTCAAAGTGATGGAAAACTCATCATCACTGCAACAAATGATTTACAACAATACGGCGAAACATTATTTTGTTTTGACAAGTGATGGAAACACGACATCATTTTCACAATTTATCATGCAACACAAAACAAGACTAGACATCATTGTTGTAGAACAAGTGATGGAAACACATCATCACTTCTACATCTTAAAATGCAACAAATGATTTACAAAAGCACGACCATGAAATGACAACATGTCTAGAAAACATTTTTCACTTATCAATGTGAATAGGTTGCCTCCTTGTGGTGATTTTTCTTGTCGAACAATTGCTTCACCTGGTTCATGCACCAACACTTTGTCTTTAAGGCGCTGCTATGGATGGAGCCTCCAACAAGTGGCTCTTTGATGGCCACTTCTATCGCAATGATTGCAGTAGGTTTTCTACCTCCATATCTGCTTAACCTATTTCTTTTCATGTTGTTTAGAGGGTCTTTCACGCCTCATCCTTTTGCATGCTGCCACTCTTTTCCAACACTTAGAAAATGTATGGTTATTTAATCCACAAAAGGTGCATGTTTTTCGATGCCATGTTTTACGTTTATTATTATCAACATGATCATAATCAAAATGAACATTCGGAGATCGAAAGTGGTTATACCTTCCCATGCTATCTCTGATGTCAGTATGGTGATAAGAGCTTGCCTCAGCTCTTTCCCTGCAATGGGCACTGCTGTGGGATGATGGGAATGTGTTCCCATCATTCTCTTTTCTCAACGATTTCATCGATGTCTCGGATGACTCTGACACCTTCGAGCACTCTCCTTTAGTGTATGTCGAGCCTGCAAATCGTTGTTTGTGCACAACCTCCAAAGGTTGAGTTATGCCTTGGTTATTAACACCAAGTTCTTCTTTCTCCTTGTGCCTTATCCTTATAAGGAGCCTCATGTTTGTCCCTGTAATTGGGATCTCCAAATATCCAACAGAACTCATACTATGTGAAAATGAAACCGAAAGGAAATCAACATCTTTTACCTCCTCTTTCGATTTAGAAAGAACTGATGAGGGCTTCTCATCATCTGTTGTTGGTGGTTCGTTGGCTGTCTCGACGCATTCCCCAACTTCCTTTCTGACATACCCAAGTCTTGTTTGACGGGGTAATTCCTCCACTTTGATGGGGTTGACAATGCCTTGGCCATTAATGCCCAAGCCTTTTCCTTCATACCCCATTTTCTTCAACAGTTTGGAGCCAATTCCTATGGTATGATTTTCAAAAAGAATGAAATCATCATTAGGAAACATACATGAATTTAGAGAGTTACTTTTTACCTCACATGGGTCATGCTACAGCTTTACAAGGCCTTGTCCTTAGCTTGCAGTTGTCGTAGCAAACTTTTCTTCTCCTCTTTCTCTTCAATTCAACGTTCTATGTTTGAAGTTTTTGGTTGTTGTGATTTAGTTCTTCCAGGGACTCTTCCATGGCTTGCAACTGAAGCTGCAATTGCTCCTTTTCCTCTGTCTCTTTCTGTAGAGTTTCGTACATGATTTCCACTCTTTTGGAAATGTTGAGCATGGTCTCATACATCAATTTTTCATCCTCTGTCGCTGCACGTTCCATTGTTCATGGTGCAATTCACATCAATGCAAAGAATGCTCTGATACCACTTGATCTAGGTCCAGGTCTGATGGAGGACCCTTCCAAGACGTTTCACTTTCGTGATGTGTTAAATTGAATGTTTAAAACAAACATAAATGAATACATGCGCATGTTGTAAAGGAGAGGAACATGTCAATCATCAGCAACATAAAAACTCAAGACGTTGATAAAAGAGTTCATCTAGAAGGGACTATGTCTCCCGACCCCAGTGTCAAGATGGTGTAGGCCACTGCATTAAGTGATGTCAATGGTGATGTACATAAGAGGTGATTTAGTTATCATACAAGGAAAAATGCCCTCATGCAGAAGTGGCTCCAAGAGATGTTCCGCTACAGGAACTCTGAGTAAAAAAACTCCTATCAGTATGACATAAAACCCATGCATGATGAGCATCCTGCCAACATGGCATAAAAGGGATCTCAATGCAAAACATACATGATGACAACCTGAGTATCCCATCAACATACAACAAAGGGATCTCAAAACACATTATGACGAATCATGACAACAAGTACATCACATAGATGATTCCGCATCACATCAAGCAGGAATCATGAAGCAAAGTAAGAAACAAGATCCCACATCAAACATCAACAGGGTCTGTGTAGTAGGGATCACAATGGTGAGGTCAGATTCGCCCTTTGAGTTGTAGATTTCCAGTCCACCCATGGAGCAGAATATTTGAGGAATATAGGGGGAATCTAAAAGATTCCTTGAGCCCTAGATTCTCAACTTCTCAGAATTCAGAAATTGGATAGTTGATTTTGCACTATTCGATGCCACAAATCTGTTGGTGCATTCATATTTCTCATCTTCTCATTCTATTCTTCAGCCACTTTTCTATGTGGAAGGCAGGTGTCAGCATTCATGTGTGAGCAGTCATTTCCATGTGATTGATGCCGTGAGATCGATGGTCCAAGTAGCTTTAGCAGTTTGACATCCACTTCTTCAGATGGACCTTGGTTGTGAGGTATATGTAGGATGTTCATGTACTTCTATTGCTATTCATTGTGCTGCACAGATCCCTGTTGATGTTTGATGTGGGATCTTGTTTCTTACTTTGCTTCATGATTCTTGCTTAGTGTCATGCGGAATCATCTATGTGATGTACTTTTTGTCATGTTGTGTTTTGTGATCCCTTTGTTGTATGTTGATAGGATACTGAGGTTGTCATCATGTATGTTTTACATTGAGATCCCTTTTATGCCATGTTGGCAGGATGCTCATCATGCATGAGTTTTATGTCAGATTGATAGGAGTTTTTTGACTGAGAGTTCCTATAGCGGAACATCTCTTGGATCCACTCCTGCATGAGGGAGTTTTTCCTTGTATGATAATGACATCACCTCTTATGTACATCACCATTGACATCACTTAATGCAACGGCGTACACCATCTTGACACCAGGGCCTGGAGACGTAGTCCCTTATGGACGAACTCCGTTATCAACATCTTGAGTTTTTATGTTGTTGATGATTGACATGTTCCTCTTCTTTACAACATGTGCATGTATTCATTTATGTTTCTTTTAAAAATGAAATTTAACACATCGTGAAAGTAAAAGGTCTTGAAAGGGTCCTTCATCACACCCAGACCTGGATCAACAAAATTCAATCCCCAAGTCCCCCTCAGTATGCAACCTTCATATTTATAACAACAATGCCTCTCAACTACCCGGATCCACGGTTACACAATGCATAAGTTTAGATTCTGCAAACCGATTTTGAACCAAAATAAGGAGTTCTATTACTAACTAGATCTCCATCGATCTGAGGTTCCATATAAGCACAAAAACCAGTACCAAATCATGGAATCCTCACCATCGTGTCCATGGGCATATCACGGTGTTATTAAACCTCATGGCTTCTAGAAATAATTTGACTGCATACTTTGACCATTATTTTATGCGCTATCTAGAAGACCTGGGTGCGATCAAGGGAACACATTAGCACATCGAACCTCTTCTCTTAAAAACCCATATGCTTGTTTTCCATCATGAAAACTTGATGTATGAAAATTGTGGGGGTGAGAACAGGACTTGCACTACTAAAACATGAACTATGTTGTTACAACAAGAACTATACACCTGCCACAAGGAGAGCCTACTAGTAATGATATTTTCATATCAAATCTTTTCAAATTAACAAAACAAGAAGAGTTTATAGAGCAATAACTTGTTACCTTTGAATGCCTCCAGATAATATACCAATAATGCATAAAGCAGATAATAATGACTATAAACACCCAGTGCAGGCATAAGAGTTATTCAACAAAAATTATGAAAATATAGAAAAAATGGAGCCTCAACACTCCCCCATGCTGATCTTCTTGCATGTCCTCATGCAAGCCAAACCATAGGATGGATTTCAAAATTTCAAAAATGCAAGGTCGTGGCCTAGAGCACTAATGTATTAATTGAAATGTTCAGGTTCTTTCCCTTCGTGCTTTTGACCATTTTAATTTCCCTTTTTAAAATCTTGTTATGGGCAACATAATACTTAGCTCGCTCGATCCAATCCCTGGCCAACTTCCACAACTTCTCATTCTTAACATTCAGCCTGTTGTTTTTATTATGCATCTTAATACAAATTTTTTCAAAATATTTGTTTTCCCCTTTTAATTTTTCCTCATGAACAATAAGCTCCTTTATCTTCCTTTTCAATGTTTTTATCATCCTATCTTTCTTCCTCAATAAATAATCATCAATGGATCCTTTTGATCTATGTTTATTGGTGGAGTGAAGGTGAGCAGTTTCTGCTCTAGGAGGATCGAATGGGAACTCAAACCCTAAGTCCATCTTTGTCATAGGGCTTTCGAATTGAACTAGTTCTTTTACAGGTCTTTCTATTTGATCTACTCCTATAATTGTTTTATTGACTCGATTAGTTACCAGATTCCTAATATGGGACATGAATTTCTTAGTAAATTCTTCAAGTTTCCAGATTTTATCTCTAGCACAAACACTTGTCATCAAAGTACCAGACACATCAAAAGTATCTATGCATATGACATTATCTTTATTGAAATTCTAGGGCATGCAGTATCGAATGCAAAATCATGGAAAATGGCAGGGGGGAATTACATAAAGATTAATAATCAGAAAGACACTGATACATCCTTTTAAAGTTTCCATCAATTCTACAACATAATTATAGTGTCTACTAAATCGTGTTACAACCCTTATGTAAGCATTAAGTGCAAGAATGATAAAATTATCAAGGGGAAAAAATCTTCGATGTAACAAGATCAGGTACAAGAAAGCATTAATTTGTACAAAACATTATGAAAAGAATATTGCACCATTATGATAGATATTACATACCTATTGTCTAGTCTCAAATGAAATCCCTGTTTGTCATAGATTTCTTTCCAGAATTCTATTGTTTGCTCAGAGTCTTATTACCATATAAAAAAACAACCAAATATTTGTTGAAAAGGTGCAATTACAAGATTCTTGCACCTACTGTAGAAATCATTTACCTAGGCCATGTAGTGCTTATTTAGACGCAGTCACAATCAAAAAACATTGTTGTCCATCAACACCTTGTGAGTAATCATCAATGAGTAATTCATCACTCTAAATACCATGAAAAATTGAAGTGAGTTATGATACTAGAAAAGGGAAATAAAAATAGAACAAGATGACACCTTCCTCGATCAATCAAAAAATTCTTCATTGAACACTCTAAATTTTGTTGTCATCCAGATGAAAAAATAAATTTATTCTTAACCCAGTACGAAGAATTACCTTCACTAAGGTTACCACATTCATTAGAGATTCCTAATTTTCGAAAAAATAGAACTCAAAGCATCATCCTCAAATCATCTTCAAACCATTGTCTAAGAAATAAAATGATGAGTTTTAGGGAAATAGAAATATAACTGAGTAAATCATAGTGTTAAATTAACTTTAATACTAGAGACATGGCCCTATTGCCCGAAGGAATCTATAGCCTCAACAAAGATGTCTTTTGACCCAGCGAAATGCCTGTGTCCGACTTACTAGATATAGATTTAGAGTTATCTTATTTAATTTTAAAATTTAGATGAAGGCCATTGTATTGGTTGGTTAACTAGTTGATGGCAGTGCCACTCACAAGAAGTAACATGGATGAACAAGCCAACTCGTGATGAGACCTCCTGTCTTCCAGCTTTTCAGCTGAAAGCCATTACTTTGGTTTGGTGACCAGTAGCAGTGATTTCATGCATGTTATATCTCATGATCGTTGTAGTTAGACTCATCATGCGACCTCCTATACTCCAATCAATCCTTTGTAAACTCTAATTATGATTAACTTCAAAGGTTACTTAATAAGTGGGAAGGAAGAACTACTCCTTAAGAGTATGGTATGGTGTGAAAAGTTTTAAATGACTAATCATTATTGGCTAGTTCCTCTACCCTAAATATTAATTTAACTAAGATGTCCAGATAATGACTAAAATATTCTTTGAGTTAATAATGCTAGTGTTATCATGAATGGTTCATTATGATGTTTAGTACAAGAGTGGTCCACGATAGGAGGTTTTCCAATGACACCTTCTAAGGGAAACTAAAAATATATATCTTAGATGAAAACTCATTAGAGTGATTAATCATGGTCACTTTTGAAAAATCATGAGGTATTAGAGTGAATCATACTCAACAAGACTTGCCACAAATGTGTGTGTTAACAACCAATGTGGATGAAAGCAGTTTTAGCGGCCATACTTTGGAAGTCAGAGCCCTAATAGCATTGTTGTAACATCTTTATTCATGGCATCAATTTATTCTTCTATCCTACTCTACCATAAGAAGAAAAAGAATTCCTCTTAAGTATAGGAGTACTTCCAATGCAACCATGTGCAACAACAGGATAATCTTACTCATGTTCGAATTTGAAAAGTATATTCAAGAAAATACCAGAACATGAGGAAACAGCTGCATTAACTGATTTGATGCTACAAATTATCGAATGATAAAGGAGGAGTGGATACTGACAATCATCTGAAACCAAGATTCAATGGGATCCATATACTCTTGGTCATCATGAAAATCCTCCAAATTTATCTGTTTATCCCCTGAAGCATAGGCTAGATCAGATGGATATTCTTTAGTCTCTGCTTCTGATGGCTTCTCCTCATCAAGCATGATCCATAGCTTCTCAGTTTCCCTAGGAAAATATTTTGGATATTTATAATTTCTAATTGATGCCAAAATGTGTTCTTTCTGTGAAGCAAAGACCCCAGCTTCTGCTAGGATTTGAGATAATTCTTGGAATAACATCACACTTCCTAGAATTTTCCTGCTAGCTGGAAGGTCTTGTTAGCACATGGATTTAGAGTGGGGGGTTCTTACAGCACTCGAAAAAAATAAGAACACACTAACTCAGAAGTTCAATTGCAGTTAAAAGGAATGAACCAACAAGAAAATCACACTTTGCAAACCAAATAATCTCAATTGCAGTAAAGAAAACAACCCAACATCATACTTTGTAGTAAGAAAAGTCACTCTTAAAAAATCAATTGTAGTAAATCAAGTATCACACTTTGCAGAAAAAACTCTATTGCAGTAAAAGAAACAAATCAGGCATCACACTTTGAAGTAAAGGAAAAAAAATCATTTGCAATAAAGAAAACCTGGCTTGTGATCTCTCTGGAAATACCATCCAGTATGCTCCAACAAGCAAGGGGAATCTCATTAATCTAAAAATTCATTTAAGAAGGAAATGGAAAAGCATGACAAATCGTTGAGGCCTTATCCTACAATGCCTCCCCGACAACGACGCCAAAATGTTAAGCAGTATAAATGAGAGATTTATACCAACATTTAAATTGTCAATTCGGTTTGGTAAACTTAGAGGCGTAGCACAATAAATGCCAGAATATGACCTTAGGGATCTGTAAAATAAAAATCAAGCTCTTGCAAACAATTCAAAAGGGCATCATTCAGCAAAGACAAGACTTTTCAATGTAAAGTAAATAGACCGTGAACCTACGTCTAGCTCCTCTTCAGGGTTGAGTGACTCATACATCAAGTCTACCTCAGTTATCTAGGGGATAAGGGAATATAGATTCTACTCCAACTGACAAACAATTCAGGATACAAAGAATGTGATTCAGTTTTCAAAACCTCTCAAAGGATTACCTGCTAAGTTTCAAATAAGTAAAGAATGCAATAGAACCAAACAAAATATATTCATTCCCTACTAATTCAAAGCTTACCCCGATCTTGTGGAATACTTTCTTGTTGGAAATAATACTGAGAGGGGGGGTGAATCAGTATTATCAAGTTCTTTTAATAAATCTTCCTTATTTATTCTTTGAATTATTTTTGCATGTCAGTACCATAAAATAATGAGCATGAACAAAGAAAATAGATAGTCACACCAAAGAACACAAGATGTAAGGTGGAAACCCAATGTGGGTGAAAACCACCTGCTGCAATATGTCTCTATCTTCTTTCAAATTAGAAACTCCTTTTACAATGGTTTTGTACTAGTGCAGTCCTTTACCAGTACGCAGGCTGCAACCTGCAGAGAGCTACAACTCTCTCTCATTTTCCAGTCTCTCCTGGAAGGGAGCTACAACCCCCTACTTCTTTTCTTTCAAGGACCACTTTTCATAAATTTTCAAACTGGATCCAAGAACATCAAAAACCCATCAATCTTTGATTTCACCAAAGCCAACCCGCATACAGATCTGCAAATATTTCCTTATAACTTTGCATTTGTTACATCAGACATACCCAGATCATAACATGTGTAAAATAAAACATGCATCAATAATTCAGACCCAGATTATTAGATTTATAGATCAAGCGTATGCCACATATCACAGATCAAAATCATATAGAGATACCACTATTCCAGCCTTAAGATTTTGACCCATCAATAGAACTTATCCTTCTCCTTACGCTCAGGTTCCTTCTTCATTCAGATCCAGATCTGCACCAAAACCCAATCACCATATTCCAGATCTAGCACTTTATCAGATATTCGATAATTCAGAAGATGCTTTGCCAAATGATCTCCTTCCTCTTTTATAGTCTTAGGCCTTTCACAATACCACGGGCCAAAACCATAGGATCAAAAAACTGTTGGACTAATACCATGAACCTACCATGAAAGTACGTGAGGTCAACACTTTTGGATGCAATACCACGGGCCAAAACCATAGGATCAAAAACTGTCGGACTAATACCATGAACCAACCATGAAATTGCGTGAGATCAACACTTTTGACGAGGTACCATGGTCCAAAACCATAGGTTCAAATACCAAGGACTAACTACCATGGACCAAAGGTAAGTTCTCCAACATATACGCGCTTTTCCTTGCATGAAAGTGCGTACCATGGTCCAAAACCATAGGTTCAAATACCAAGGACTAACTACCATGGACCAAAGGTAAGTTCTCCAACATATACGCGCTTTTCCTCATAGGTTCAAATACCAAATACTAACTACCATGGACCAAAGGTAAGTTCTCCAACATATACGCGCTTTTCCTTGCATGAAAGTGCGTGAACTTTTTCTCTACATGAAATAAACTTTTCTCTGCATAATTTTCTCTACATGAAATAAACTTTTCTCTGCATAAAAGTGCGTGAACTTTTCTCTACATGAAATAAACTTTTCTCTGCATATAAGTGCGTGAACTTTTCTCTACACTATAATTTATTATCTAAGATGAGTGGGTTGCCATCAAGTACAACATATGTATCATAATGCCAACAATCTCCCCCTTTGGACTTGATGGCAACAACAACCAATCACTCTCCCCCTTTGACATCAAGGGCAAAGGGTTATGCTCCCCCTGACTATAAACCAGATCTGCAAAGAAGAACCATAATCCATGACCATGAAAGAGAGAGAGATGTATTGCAGCAATATTCAGACCAGCATCCATGATCTCCTTCTGTACTTCCTCCATAATGCCAACAATGCATGATATGCTCCCCCTGAACCTGTGCCATTGGATCTTTGACCAATCCGCAACCCAACACATGTACGCATATACTTCAGATGAACCTTGCGTACAACCAACAATCAGAAGAGATTCAACAACAAGATGATGCATCAACAACCCCCAGCTTTTGCCTAAGGTATTCAAAGGTCTCCCTAGGCAATGGTTTGGTGAGTATATCAGCAACCTGTTCCTTAGAAGGAACATACTCCAACTTGACCTTTTGTTCAAGCACTTGTTCCCGGAGAAAGTGATACTTGATTGGTATGTGCTTGGTTTTTGAATGCATGACTGGGTTCTTTGAAATGCTGATTGCACTTGTATTATCACATAAGATGGAGATGGATGGTGTACAAGTGATTTGAAAATCCTGCAAGATCTGCATCATCCAAAGGAGTTGAGTGCAGCAAGATGCAGCAGCAACATATTCTGCTTTAGCTGTAGACAAGGCAATCGAACTCTGTTTCTTGCTGAACCAAGATACTAATCTGGAACCCATAAAGAATGCACCACCACTTGTGCTTTTCCTGTCATCCACGCTTCCGGCCCAATCTGCATCTGTATAAGCATGAAGTGTGAGATCTGTATCTCTAGGATACCATAAGCCATAGTTTTGAGTCCCTTGAAGATATTTGAAGATTCTCTTTACTGCCTGAAGATGAGTTTCCTTTGGATTTGCCTGAAATCTTCCAACTATTCCCACTGCATGCATGATGTCTGGTCGGGTACCTGTCAAATAAAGTAGACTTCCAATCATAGATCTGTAAGTTGGTTGATGCACTGCTGCTGATTCATCATTTGCACTGAGGTTACATCCTGTGACCATGGGTGTACATACTGGATTTGCTTCTTCCATACCATATTTCTTCAAAATCTGCTTGAGATACTTGGTTTGAGACAAGAATATCCCTCCTTCATTTTGTTGGATTTGCAAACCAAGAAAATATGTCAGTTCTCTCAGCAAGGACATTTCGAATTCTTTCTGCATCACCAAGGCAAAGCTTTGACTCATAGCTTCTTCATTGCTGCCAAAGATAATGTCATCTACATACACAACAAGTATCAGCAATTTGTCATTTTCAACTTTTATATAAAGATTGTTGTCTGCTGATCCTTTTGAAAAACCTTGTTGATGAAGATATTTGTCCAAATGATAGTACCAAGCCCTTGGAGCTTGTTTGAGGCCATAGAGAGCCTTCTTCAATCTGCATACAAGATTTGGATCATTTCCAAGAATGAAACCATCTGGCTGCTCAATGTATACTTCTTCTTCCAAGTCTCCATTCAGAAAGGCTGATTTCATGTCCATTTGAAATACTTTGAAGTTTTGAAAGCTTGAGAGAGCAAGGAACATTCGGATGGCCTCAAGTCTTGCAACATGAGCAAAAGTTTCTTCAAAATCTATTCCTTCTTGCTGCGCATACCCTTTACAAACAAGTCTGGCCTTGTTTCTAATTACTTCTCCATTTTCATTCAATTTATTTTTGAAGACCCATTTTGTTCCTATAACATTCTTATCCTTTGGTCTAGGAACCAGCTCCCAAGTGTTGTTCTTTTCGATCTGCTCAAGTTCTTCATCCATTGCTTTGACCCAACATTCATCTTTGCATGCCTCTTTCACATTTTGTGGTTCAGTGGAAGAGAGTAATGCCAAATAGCTTGAAGCTTCTGCAATTGTTCTTCTTGTTTGTACACCTGCTTCTTTCTGTCCCAAAATCTGAGATTCTGGATGATTCTTCTGAACATATCTGGATGGAGTCTTCTCTTCTATCCTTATTTGCTCCTTTGGTTCTTCTTGAGGTTCTTCTTCTTCATCATTCTGTCTTTGAGGATGGCCTTCATCTTCTTCGATATCTTCATGATTTACTTGCCTAGGAATGTATCCCTTCTCATCAACCACTACATCAATGCTGTCAACAATTCTTCCAAGTCTTTTATTATAGCACTTGTATGCTTTGCTGTGTGGAGAATAACCAAGAAGGATGCCTTCATATGCTCTAGGTTCAAGTTTGCCAAGTTGCTCATCAGTATTTTTAATATAGCATTTGCTCCCAAAGATTTTGAAGTGCTTTACCGAAGGAGTCTCACCATACCAGAGCTCATGAGGGGTTTGAGTGCTGTTCACTCGGACATTTGTTTTGTTGAGAATAATAACCGCAGCATGTGCTGCTTCACCCCAGAAAGTTGTGGGAGTTCCAGATTCATCAAGCATAGCACGAGCCATTTTTTGGACAGTTCTGTTCATTCTTTCCACCACTCCATTTTGCTGAGGAGTTCTAGTTGTAGAGAATTCTCTTCTTATCCCATGTTCTTCACAGAAATCAAAAAATTCATTTGAGGTAAACTCCCCACCTGTGTCGGATCTAAGACACTTAATTTTGTATCCTGATTCATTTTCAACCAAGGCTTTAAAGGATTTGAATTTTTCGAATGCTTCATCTTTGTGCTTCATAAGTCCTAACCAGACAAACCTGGAGAAATCGTCAATGAATAATATCAAGTATTCTTCTCCTCGAGGTGTCCTTTTCCTGAATGGACCACATGTATCTGTATGTACTAGCTCAAGAGGCATGCTAGCTGATCCTTCCTTTTCCAGAAAGGTAGTTCTGGTTTGCTTTCCAAACTGACATGATTTGCATATGGTGTTGTCTGGAACTTTGATATCTGGAAGACCACGAACTGCCTGATATTTGCATGCTTTCCTTATTTGTGAAAAGCTTAGATGCCCCAACCTCCGGTGCCATAACCAGTGCTCATCATCCTTGCTCAGATAGCATTGTTGTTGTCCTTCTTCAAATATGTATAGATTATTTGGAGTTCTTTTACCTTTGATCGTTGTTTTACCTGTATCAAGATCACGAACAAGACATCCCTTTGATCTGAATATCACCTCGGTTCTTTGATCACACATCTGGCTGACACTTAGAAGATTATGTTTCAATCCATCAACATACAAAACATTTCCAGCTTTGACCTTTTCTTTTAACTGAGCAGTGCCTTTTACTTTTATAGTTGCAGGAGTATCATTTCCAAAAGAAACTTTCTTTCCTTTTTCTAGAGCAGAATATGATTCAAGTTTTTCTTTATCACCTGTCATATGCTTCGAACATCCACTGTCAATGTACCATAGATTTTTCTGTCCCTCTGCATAAAATGCTATCCCACATCTTTCTGTTTGTGGTTCCTTTATTCTCCATGTTTTGGTGCTTGAGGCTTGTTCCTTTGTCTGCTGAAACCTGCTCCTGCATTCAGAATCTTCATGACCAAAGTTATTGCAAATAGAACATTCAACTTCATTTTCAAGAACCGAAAAGTTGTTATAGGTCCTTTTTGTAATCCCGGTCATACTTCTTTGTTTTTGAGCTTCTCTAGTCATGATCGTTTTATATGCAACACATTGAGCTGCTTTGTGACCAAAGTTATGGCAAGAAAAGCATTGTCCATTGAAGAAATTTCTGTGGTTATCAAATCTTCCGGCCAAACGATTGTAATTCCTATTGTCATTCATTCTTGAAGCAAATTGAGAGGATTTTACCTGTGGCTGGTTGTAGCTTTTGTTCATCCTTAAGACAGATTGCCCCTGATTTTCCTGATAGTCTTTGTTTATAATTGGTCCCTGCTTTACTTGGTGATCTCCATTGTGCTTTTGCCCATTCCTTCTTGCTGCATCAAGATAACTCTTTGAGGTGGATGCTTGAGAAGTTTCTCCATTATAGCCCAGACCTATCTTGTTTAGAGGAGAGCGATGTACATTGATGATCTCATCCAGAGTTTCAGATCCTTTGACAAACTTAAGATTAATAGCCTTTTTTTTCTCAATCTCTTTTCTAAGACCAACAATTTCGCCTTCTAACTTTTCAAGATATTTTTCTTTTTCATCAATTTGAAGTTGTAGAGTATCAATGATCCTATTCTTTTCTTCTATACATGTCTTGAGTCTAGAAATTTCTTCACAAAAGCTATCCACATCTATAGCATCCATGTAATCATCATCTTCAAATGCCATTAAGAGTTTATAGTCATTACCTCGTTCATCTTCGTCACTATTTGATAGACCATCACTATCTTCATGAGTGTAGTAGCTTTTCTTATTTGCAATCTGTTTCTTGTTCCATCTAGCAGGTTCCTTTCCTTTATCCTTATGAGGACATTTTGCAGCATAATGACCTACTCTTCCACAAGCAAAGCATTTAAAAGGTAACTTACCTCTGAACCTTCCAGTTCCCCTTTGAAGATTTCTGACAAAATTTGATTCTTCTTCTTCTTCTTCTGGCACGTGACTTGCTTCATAATAGTCTCCTTTGCCTGAAGCCTTGAAAGCAGCTTCTCTTCTGTCTGATGGACCTCCCTTTCTCATTTCATAAGCAGTTAGAATTCCGTGTAGCTGAGACATAGTAGGAATTCGTAGATTTTCCTTTTCTTCTATTGCAGACACTTTAGATTCAAACTTGGGGGACAATGATCTTAGAAATTTTTCAACCACAATAGCCTCTTTTATTTCTTCACCCAAGTTTTTCATGCAATTAACAATCTCATCTACCCGAAGGAAATAGTTAGCCACACTTTCATCATTATACATTTTGAGATTCTCATACTGAATCCTGAGGGTTTGAAGTTTAGCACGCTTTACCTGTTCATCTCCTTCGTAGCTCAAGACAATCTTGTCCCATATTTCTTTTGTGGATTTATATTGCATAACCTTCATGAATTCTGTTTGAGATAAGCATCCCAGCAGAGTATTGACTGCTTTAGCATTTGTTTCATATTTCTTCTTTTCGGCCGTATCTGTAGGAGTAGCTGAAGGAAAAGTGTAGCCTGTATCTATGATATCCCAAACTTCTGTACCAAGAGATTGAAGATAGGCAGTAACTCTTACCTTCCAATAATAGAAGTTTGTCCCATCAAAAATTGGTGGCCTGATTGATGCTTCCCTCTCGTAGTTGCTCATGATGAATGATCTTCCTTCAAGCGATCAAGCTTCTCTGAAGGACCTGCTCTGATACCAATTGTTGGAAATAATACTGAGAGGGGGGGTGAATCAGTATTATCAAGTTCTTTTAATAAATCTTCCTTATTTATTCTTTGAATTATTTTTGCATGTCAGTACCATAAAATAATGAGCATGAACAAAGAAAACAGATAGTCACACCAAAGAACACAAGATGTAAGGTGGAAACCCAATGTGGGTGAAAACCACCTGCTGCAATATGTCTCTATCTTCTTTCAAATTAGAAACTCCTTTTACAATGGTTTTGTACTGGTGCAGTCCTTTACCAGTACACAGGCTGCAACCTGCAGAGAGCTACAACTCTCTCTCGTTTTCCAGTCTCTCTTGGAAGGGAGCTACAACCCCCTACTTCTTTTCTTTCAAGGACCACTTTTCATAAATTTTCAAATTGGATCCAAGAACATCAAAAACCCATCAATCTCTGATTTCACCAAAGCCAACCCGCATACAGATCTGCAAATATTTCCTTATAACTTTGCATTTGTTACATCAGACATACCCAGATCATAACATGTGTAAAATAAAACATGCATCAATAATTCAGACCCAGATTATTAGATTTATAGATCAAGCGTATGCCACATATCACAGATCAAAATCATATAGAGATACCACTATTCCAGCCTTAAGATTTTGACCCATCAATAGAACTTATCCTTCTCCTTATGCTCAGGTTCCTTCTTCATTCAGATCTAGATCTGCACCAAAACCCAATCACCATATTCCAGATCTAGCACTTTATCAGATATTCGATAATTCAGAAGATGCTTTGCCAAATGATCTCCTTCCTCTTTTATAGTCTTAGGCCTTTCACAATACTACGGGCCAAAACCATAGGATCAAAAAACTGTTGGACTAATACCATGAACCAACCATGAAAGTACGTGAGGTCAACACTTTTGGATGCAATACCACGGGCCAAAACCATAGGATCAAAAACTGTCGGACTAATACCATGAACCAACCATGAAATTGCGTGAGATCAACACTTTTGACGAGGTACCATGGTCCAAAACCATAGGTTCAAATACCAAGGACTAACTACCATGGACCAAAGGTAAGTTCTCCAACATATACGCGCTTTTCCTTGCATGAAAGTGCGTACCATGGTCCAAAACCATAGGTTCAAATACCAAGGACTGACTACCATGGACCAAAGGTAAGTTCTCCAACATATACGCGCTTTTCCTCATAGGTTCAAATACCAAAGACTAACTACCATGGACCAAAGGTAAGTTCTCCAACATATACGCGCTTTTCCTTGCATGAAAGTGCGTAAACTTTTTCTCTACATGAAATAAACTTTTCTCTGCATAATTTTCTCTACATGAAATAAACTTTTCTCTGCATAAAAGTGCGTGAACTTTTCTCTACATGAAATAAACTTTTCTCTGCATATAAGTGCGTGAACTTTTCTCTACACTATAATTTATTATCTGAGATGAGTGGGTTGCCATCAAGTACAACATATGTATCATAATGCCAACATTTCTTTCCAATCACAATGATATTCTACATTATGTATGTATTTCTAAAGAAGTATTCGATTATGATGAAGATATATCAATCATGACATTTTATTGGAAACATTCTAAAGAGTTTTGTGAATACTTCCCGTTGCCAATAAAATAAGGTTACATTATCCCCTCACGTTGATCCTGGTATTTGAGTATTATAATTACAGGAATAAATATTATTTTTCCCAAAATCCAAAGATAAGTTTCACATCTGAAATGATGTTTCCAAGGCAGTCATGAGTTCTTGAAATAATGCATGATAAATTAAATCAACGAGAACCTTAATAAGCAATTATTTCCTTCATCATTGTATTCTAAAAAGTAAATCTTGTTATGTAGCAAATAAGATCAAGGTAAGTAACACTCTAATATGAAAATGGAAGGTACTTGAAAAAGGGTGCAAGGTATCCATTTTCATTTATGTAAATGAGTGCAAAAATACTCCAAGTTTAAATCTAAAAATGTGAGAACTTCTTATTTCTAATACAAAGATAGACTGTAGGGGCATTTACTGGATATGTCACCTCTAAAGAGAGGATGAGATCCAGAAGCTACCTGGCCCTCTATAGAATCTTCCTAAAGAAATAATAGAAGTAAACACTCAGATTTAATTAAAAAAAACCTTGCTTGAACTTGACGTTATGCAGAATTTTAGCTTGAAAGAGGTGTATGTCTTTTCCTCTGTTTATGTGTTTTAAGTTTATTTGTCTTTTTCTGAAACTTAACATATATATCAGCAACATAATTCAGCCATAGAATATCAAAACACAACAGAAATATAATATAGGAGTTCACCCCAACTCTTGGGCTACATCTCCTTTGAGCTTCGTCAACAAGACTAGACTCTTTGGGATTAAGGTAATTAAATTATTTTACAAGCTCCAAACTTAACCAAAATGAATACAAAAATGATTCAAAGGGCTAAGAATACCATTTTAAATCCCTTTATTGGCTGTCCAATTCCTACAAACATCTTAAGGCGTCCATGGATACACATCCTTCTGTGGGTGCACTAAGATTCTCTGAGCTTCTAAATGGCACAAACTCCCTCAGATTTTTGTTTCTGTCATTGAAACCATTACTGCTGTATCTAATAATTATCAAACACCAAATACCAATTGATTAATTGCTTACATCAAGCACAGCATCCCCAAAAATGGCTCTCCTCCATGGTTTTCCTAGGGCTGCCCATGACATCACATCAACTTATTGAGTTGTAGAAGTACTCAAAATGATATGAAACCACTTCCATTGGTTCCAAAATGACTGAAATAGTCAATATAGAGTTTTTTTTCATCAGAAACGGCCTCCGGCTGCTCCGGTTTCGCCTACACACACTGTTGGCACCCCCTGGCACTAGGGTCAAGGAAAACTTCTCTGCTGAGTTTTTGACCTCTAAAAGTATTTAATACTTGCTGAAACCTCTGTAAATGGATTCATAATGATGTTTTCAGTCAAGAATGACCACTGGTTCGCTGCAAATGTCCTCTAGCTCCCCTGGCTAGGCCCTGCACTGCTGTTGGCAAAATCGGCAAAAATGGCCTCTAGAACTTAAATGAAGATTTTCAGCTTTCTAATTTTCTTAACGAGCTCTGCAAACCAACCAATCAGATTCAAAAGGTATGAAATAGCTAAGAATGCTTGTTCATTTACCTTAAACAAAGAAACACAGTCCAATACATAGCCTTCTCCTTCAAGGCCCTGATGGCTCCTTCATCTTCTTCATAGCTTAAACCTCTGAAAATTACCTATGTTAGACTTCAGACCTACTCCATTGAGTCAATAAGGTCAAAGAGACCCAAAATCAAAAAACAATTCGCTCAGAAAGGATCTCCCATGTGAAAGATATGAGCAAAACAATATTTTGCCCAAAGTTAGGCAAAAATCCCACTAATTGGGGGCCAACTTTAGTTAACTGAAGTTAAGTTGGATAATCTTCCTTAATTGGTGGAATGGGTGCTACATTTGGGGGCAACATTAATTGTTTAGGGCCACATGTGACCGCATCTCCAGCATTTTATGTTGGAGCCAACGATTTTTATAACTGTTATATTAAATATAACATAAAATCCGCCTTGAATCATGTGTCCACCACACTTTATATTAAATTTAACCATTCAATATATATCCATCATTGGAAAGGGCTACAGTTCCAACACCCGATCTTGTTAGTAAGGGGCTGGCCCCCTTTCGGGCCCACCCAAACACAGTTTCAAAACTTAAATATAAGTTCTGTTGCTCATATATCAAGACCAAAGGTCGTGGGCCAATGGTAAAGCGTTGCACTTGCATCCTTAAGGTCTTGTGTTCGATTCTGTGGAGTTGCAAAAGTTTTAATAATCCACCATTCAATTGTGACTTGGGGGCCACGTGGCGGCCTCCGATTGTCCTGAACCATAAAAGTCAAACCTTTACCAAATCAATGAATGACAATTGGCATGAAATGATTGGCCCAATTGGAATATTTTGAGGAATATTTTGAGGAATATTCCTTTTTTTAATAATTTTCAAAATGAAGGTCAAAGGCAGTCAACTCAATTTTTTGCAAAAAATTGTAAACTTCAAACCTTCATAACTTCCTCATGCGAAGTCGGATTTGAGTGTTGTTCACGGCGTTGGGATCACATCGGCGAGGCCTATCCGGTCACTTAGGTTCCAAGTGAATTTGAGCACTTTAAATTTTTTATATTTTCCCTAGCTCAGACTTGAGCTCCTGATCACACCTCCCAAATGAGAGGCTTTTGGTCCCCAAAAGCTTACTGAAATGTTGAACTGAACTGTAGTACAGACAATGAGAGAATGAACATCCTCTTCTCTTAAGCCCTTCAAACATTTTCTTTGCATGGCAAATGAATTTGAACCACAAATGGAAAGAAATTGACATTTCCCTTCCTAAATGCGCTTGTCTTCTTGTCCATATCTGTCTTTCTTGCACTCACACATAAATTTTTTAGCGATAAAACTACAGAATGAAACTAAAAAACGCTGCCTTGATCAATGATCTAAGGTGGCTCAAAACAAACAAGATATTACAGCATAGAATACATGCATACATCCGAAATTTACATATGTACAAAAGGAGTATGTCTTACTGTGTCAAGAAGTCCATCCACTTCTCACCAAGCCACTTCCATGGCGACTTTTGCTGTTGCAACTTTTCCTCATGTGAAACTTCCCTTTCCACATCAATAATGGAATCTGTGGTTCCACCTTTGCCAATCTTCTTGTCCTCTTGCTGCATGTGTGTGGGACGATGAGTTGGATGTAAAGTCCAACAATGAGAGACAACATGTCCCTTCTTTTGGCAAAAAGTGAAAATCTTATGCACCTTCTTTGAAGGTAGTCTTTGCTTCATCTGTTTCCTGTGTGCTTTCTTCCTCATCCAGCATCTCGAAACATGATGGTTAAATTGACCACAATATGTACAAGAAATATTTCTTCCATTAAAGTATGTAAAATTTTCATGCCTTGGAAAAACACAATCAAATTGATCATGAGAAGATGTATACCTCTTGTCCTACTTTTCATGTTCATCCTTTTTTCCTCCATGAGGAGATGAACTAGTAGAGGCTCCAATTTTCAATTGCAGACTAACATCATTATTCTTGTCTTGAAAACTGCCTAAAATTGCATGCTTGCCATAAGCTGTATGTCTACCATCTTCTTGCTATAATAAAGGCTTAAAGCAATGGCAATCATATTTGAAACAAATTTGACATATTTGCCTCATGGAACTTAGAACAAAAGTTCTCTTTGAATTAGCCTCACATGCCTTCATTGCTTTTGAGTCTTCACCATTAGAATGCACATAACCAAGTTCAAGATTCTTGGGTCGTTCCTCAACAGAAAGGGGTTCAATCATGTCTTGTGCATGCTTTTCTAACCCTTTACCTTCATAACCCATCCTAATCATTAACTTGGATCCTACTCCCCTTGTATGATTTTCGAAAGATCCAACACATCTTTCTAAAGAGGAAACTGAAGACAAATCAGAATGGATTACCTCTTTCTCACGCATGTTCTTGTTCAAAGCCTCTTGGGCTTGATGAAACTGCAACTCCATATCATTCAATCTTTGAAGAATTTCTTCCTTCTTGTGCTTCATGGCCAACAATTTCTCGCGAAGCTCCGTGCTTTCTCTTCTATCCTCAAACAGGATCTGCACCATATCCTTCAATATAAGGAATTCATGCTTCATATCCTCATCGAAGAACCTTGTGAAGGAGGAAACTTCACTTGTAGAAGTTTTCATTATGATGTCAATGAAAAAATTAACTTCAACAATGTTCTTAAAGCTTTTCAAAACAAATGACAAAGCTTTTTCACCCAAATGTCTTTACAGCCATCACATATTCAAGCAGCCAACAACACACAAATCAAGTGAAAATCTTGTTCAAGCAACCAACAACAAACCAACTCAATTGAAAATATTGGAGTTGTTTTGAGGTCCTTTGGGGTAGGAAAATATCTTCTATTCCTTTTGTCTTCTCCCAGAATTAGCTAATCAGTAGCTATCCCCAAACTTCAGCAAATTCAAACAACATGCAGTTTGCAAAATAATAAAGCAGTCAATATTTTACACTGCTTTAAACACCTTTCAAGCCATACAATCAAGCTATTGTGATTTCAATCAAGCAAACCAAGTGCTTTGATACCAACCTGATCTGAAAATGGAAGGTACTTGAAAAAGGGTGCAAGGTATCCATTTTCATTTATGTAAATGAGTGCAAAAATACTCCAAGTTTAAATCTGAAAATGTGAGAACTTCTTATTTCTAATACAGAGATAGACTGTAGGGGCATTTACTGGATATGTCACCTCTAAAGAGAGGATGAGATCTAGAAGCTACCTGGCCCTCTACAGAATCTGCCTAAAGAAATAATGGAAGTAAACACTCAAATTTAATTAAAAAAAACCTTGCTTGAACTCGATGTTATGCGGAATTTTAGCTTGAAAGAGGTGTATGTCTTTTCCTTTGTTTATGTGTTTTAAGTTTATTTGTTTTTGCTGAAACTTAACATATATATCAGCAACATAATTCAGCCATAGAATATCAAAACACAACAACAATATAATATAGGAGTTCACCCCAACTCTTGGGCTACATCTCCTTTGAGCCTCGTCAACAGGACTAGACTCTTTGGGATTAAGGTAATTAAATTATTTTACAAGCTCCACACTTAACCAAAATTAATACCAAAATGATTCAAAGGGCTGAGAATACCATTTTAAATCCCTTTAATGGCTGTCCAATTCCTACAAACAACTTAAGGCTTCCATGGATACACATCCTTCTGTGGGTGCACTAAGCTTCTCTGAGCTTCTAAATGGCACAAATTCCCTTAGATTTATGTTCCTATCACTGAAACCACTACCGTTGTATCCAATAATTATCATACACCAAATACCAACTGATTAATTGCTTACATCAAGCACAGCATCACCAAAAATGGCTCTCCTCCACGGTTTTCCCAGGGCTGCCCACGACTTCACATCAACTTCTCGAGCTATAGAAGTACTCAAAATGATCTGAAACCACTTCCATTGGTTCCATAATGACTTAAATAGTCAATATAGAGTTTTGTTTCATTAGAAACGGCCTTCGGCTGCTCCGGTTTCGCCTACACACACTGTTGGCACCCCCTGGCACTAGGGTCAAGGAAAACTTCTCTGTTGAGTTTTCGACCTCTAAAAGTCTTTAATACTTGCTGAAACCTCTATAAATCGATTCATAATGATTTTTTAGTCAATAATGACCATTGGTTCATTGCAAATGTCCTCTAGCTCCCCTGGCTAGGCCCTGCAATGCTGCTGGCAAAATCAGCAAAAATGGCCTCTAGAACTTAAATGAAGCTTTTCAGCTTTCTAATTTTCTTAACAGGCTCTGAAAACCATCTAAACAGATTCAAAAGGTATGAAATAGCTAAGAATTCTTGTTCATTTACCTTAAACAGAGAAACACAGTCCAATACACAACCTTCTCCTTCAAGGTCCTGTTGTGGCCAGCAACACCCCCCCTAGTTCATTTAAATATCGACCAAGATACTAAACGAATGGGGACCCTTAGTTAAATTTTTAGGAAAAGCATAAGTTCTTTTGAGGTTACCATCATGGGCTTAGGTAAGTCTTTTGAGCATTTTAAAACCTAAGTCTACAATAAAGAGAAAATCTTTAAAGTTGCGTTGCGAAAAGATAGGAAATACCTCCATTTCTCTTTATATATCGATATGCGCAAAATCCTCGTGTTAAGAATGTCATCGCGTCGCAAAAAAGTAATCCTCATAAAGAAAAACTTGAGGATTCACCGATCTGCGATAACCCTAATCGCAAGATCGCATATCGCAGAAATGAACCGACAGGATTTGGCAAACATCAAAGTTCTGCGATCTGCGATGTTGCGATCGCTGCGATATTACAACCATGCGATTTGCGATGATGCGATTTGCGATGGGGCGACTTGCGATCGCGTGCTATGCGAGCTTACGTAAGCAAATCATAAATCACTTCAGTACGAATCCTTTGGGCGCGCCATTCAAAGAAAAAGCCACTTACCATAATCTGACTTGAAATCATGCGTTTTTAATGATAGTAAATGAATTAGTTGTCAGTTATTAAGTGAATTAAAGACGCGTGCCTTTGTAGAGATTTACTTCACGTAAGGTGTCATATTTGATATATCTGTTGCATTTAAAAATCTCCCATCACCCTTCTGGATCAGTCATTTCCATTTCACTCGTAATCTGCAGGAACGAAGAGCTAAGACGATTCAAACACAGATGCAGGAAGAAATGGGAAAGAAACACAAAGCTCAAAGCTCCGAAGCAAGGGAAAAGACAAAGGAGATGGCGCCTTTGTATACAGACACAGCCTGTAGCAAAGATGCAGGAATATCAACATGGGAAAGCATGTACAGGCTGCTGGAAGAGGAAAATCCCAGAATAATGAAAGTTGTTGCTTCTGTGGGCTCGCACCGCTCTTCTGAGGCGTCCTTAGAGGACCTAGCATGTTCATTTCTTCACAGAATAGCAGCAAGACCCAAAATCCTACCATATACGGATATGATCAAGTGGATACTGGATGATGCAGACATGAACAACAGACAATTCAAAGTGCAAGGACACGGGCTCATCGGATCGTTTGCTGCGCAAGACTTGAAGCTCATGTATCATCTTCCTAAACCAAAAATGACCTATAATGCTCAATTAGTTAAGAAGTTCGCGGCGGAGAACCCAGACCTATCAAATACCACCAAAGATTGGTCTAGGAAAGAGGAGCCACTCAAAAAGGACAAAAACGGTATGTACAGCACTGGTTCCCTCACCTCTCCATATTGTTTTGCTGCGGCCATGCTCTGTAGGTTATTTGGTATGCCAGATATCAACAAGTTTTCGGCTGAATGGCTACCATTAATTGATGCTGCCACAAACGCTGATATTGTGGATTGGGCCAAAATTCTTTCTGATAATCTTTACACGGCTGTTATCAATTACCGGTCTAAAAGATCCTTGTCTCAAAGGGTCTATCCTCCTTTTTATCTGTCTGCATATGTTATGGATTCTGTTTGTCTTGTGTCCAAATTCCCTACTATGGGTTGGAAATGGACTACCCAAGACCCATTGCCTATCCATGTCTATCATAAGGTGTTATGGGATTCTCAGTTTGCCCCTCACTTCTATCAGATTTGCCATGGGCTTATTTTTCCCTTGTATAGAATAATGTATGATAAAGACCCCCCGAGGTGCTCTCCCGAGGCACAAATCGACATCATCCCCATCGCAAGATGGTTCGGGGAAGAATGGTTTACTTATGTTAGAGTTTTTGGAAGCACTGTACCTCCACATGTCCTACCTCTATATATCCCTGATAAACTTTTGGCTCGGGAAATTGCTTATCAAACTTGTTCAGAAGGCGGTCTGACAAAAGACCTAAAAGACAAAAAGAAGGCCATATGTCCTCAATTTCCTGTAGCTTGTGGGGCCTTCTCATTGTTCGATGTAGGACACGCTTTCGACGAAGTGGAGAATGTGACGTGTCTTCAATTATTTAAATTCCCAGCAAGGCCATTTGACCCAAATGATATCGCCCAAGAGTTCACCACGAACGTCAAAATAAGAGTGTTCTCTGGGAAGAAAGATTTGTTTGATGATCTATTTCAGAATAGAAGTTCGCTCCAAGAAGTTTTGCGAGAAGCTCGGTCGAGGTTGTCTCCAGATGACCTCCAAAGATTCATGTCATACAGGGAAAGAAGGTTGGCCAGTATTCCGCTAGAGAAGCTGCGACTGCCTGCTAGAGAACCAACTCCGAGCATTAGCCTCAGCGAAAACTCTAGCACTTCCAGATCTAAATCCAACACCGCACAAGGAGCGCCTGAGCATCCTAAAGAGTCTGGATACGACCAAGGGAAAAGCGAAGAAACAACTAAGGATACAGCTCAGTCAAGTGCAATGTCTCAGCAACAAGTTATCGCCTCTCCGACAAGAGATGTCCCCCCTCCTGTCATCGAAGCACCACTCGGCACAACAGAGCTAGACAAAGAATGGGAAACCTTCAACGAATTGATCAATCTTGAAGGCCAAGCCCCAAAAACACCCGTGAACAACACACAGGTGGTGCAAGAAGTGGTTTCGACCATAGTCAGCAGTGTCGCAGAAGCAGAACACGTTCATATCGCCCCACTTTCTGAGCTTCTACTTAATGTAGAAGAAATTCCCCCACTGGATGTATTCTATAGTCCCCAACACAAAGCAGTTGTAAGGAGACAGAGGAAGAAGAGAAAACTAGAAAGTACACTGTCACAAGATGCTGAACATTTGGACGTCTTATGGAAAGACCCCAATAATAATCCGACCGAAAATCTCACAAAGCTGTCTCAGATCGCAGGAGCATATGCTTCTGCGACTATTGACAAGGCATCGGAAGTTCAGCAACTATTGAAAGAACAAGAAAATCATATACAGCTGCTACAACAACAGTTGCAACAAGCCAACGCTAACACTGAAGCTTCCAGACAGCTCGAGAAACTACAGGAAGACTTTCAACAGATGCAGATAGGCTATCAAAGAAGTCTCGAAGAAAAAGAAAAAAAATTGCAGACTTTACAAGAAATGCATAAAGATGAGCCTAAGCTAGCAGAATTTATTTCAGAATCTATTGGCTTGAACGAGCAACTATTGCAACAACAGGAAGAGTTGGGACGAAAAATATCACAGTGGAGTCACTATTGCAAGCAGAGCGATAAAATCACCAGTCAAGTGGTGGACTTGCAGAGTGACTATGATCAGAATAACAAGAGGGTGACAGGATATTTGACTTGGCAGGATGATGATGAAGGAAAAAGAGCAGGTGCACCCAGGATAAATGAAAATCATAAAGAGTTGCTCTTTAATAAATGGGACGATCAAATCAGGCAGGCGAAGCAAGCAGCAGAGACAGCGGCAACTCAAGCAAGTATTCTTATCGACTGTGTAAATGAGAATTTACACAGGGCCAATTTAATTGCAGAGACCACCCCGGGATATCTACCAAAGAGGTTACAACTGGAAGCAGAATGGAAGCAGAAAGCACAGGCAAAGGAGAGACCAATCCACGCATTAGCCAGGTTGAATTGGGAATGTTACTGGACGTACCTAGTCAAGCCGCACAGCCAATGGATGACGGTGAAATGCATCACAAACGCGGCCGAGAAAATAGCGCCAGCTCTTGTAGATGCTGTTTTCGCAGCGCAGCACAGCTCAGCACCGAAATCAATCAACCGACTCTTCTTAATCCTATGCTGGATACTTGCAACTTTAAGGACCAAGTTCAGAAGTAGCCTTACTTAGAATGTTGTTTTTTCTTTTTAACTAGATTAGAAAAAGGACGGTCATTTGAAAACCGCATCCTAAATTTTGTAATAATACTATTATTAGAATTAGGAAGTAGTACTTTAACCCTTCTCATGCATTTAGAGAAGGGTCCAAAAATTTGTCAAAAACTTGTCCTCAGAACATGCACTTCTGCACCCTCAGAGGAGGTTTTGATGAATGAATGGATCGAGGTTTATTAATGTTTACATTTTAATGTCTGCTACTGATGTTGCACTTCTGTACTCTTAGTAGATGTTAGAACAAGTAGAGATAAATCGTTATTGCTTGAAGTTTATGAGTGAAATCAGTCATAAATGGTACTTTTATCTCTTGACCAATTTCTGCTTACATTCTTAGAGTGATATACAGTTTTAGTTGTTTATATGTTAATGTATGAATGTGTGGGTTACCATTTGGCACTTCTGTACGGTGGAGTCATTTATTTGTGCTTGACATATGAATAACTTATTATGCGATATGCTGTTCACAACTGTTTTGCCTAACTTTTTATGCAGAATGGTTTATCTTAATTGATTTCTATTCTTATGATAGTTGAATGATCTTTATTACCAGTTATTGTTCGAAATCTTTTTAGATCACATAACAGAAGAAATACACCCGGGTTAGCGTAGATTAGATGTGTTGTTTCTCATTAGATTACAGTAGCATAGTGTTAGTTTAGAGAGTTTGAATTAAATTAGATTAAAATACTCTTAGATCAACAACATCCAACTCTACACACACACACACCCCCTAGATTGGGAAACTGGTCCCATTATCCCCAGTGGGACCCGCTATACCAAACGGACAAGGAGCTGCCAACCAAGTTCCGGACCGGGTGGGTATCCCCCTTGTTGTCGACCCGATTTTCGGGGCTTCAACATATTTGGCGCTAGAAGGAGGGCCTGAAACATAGTGTCTGTTGGAATGATTTTCAATTATAAGATTTGAATCAGGATGGCTGCTCGTAAAATTCCTATTTGGAGTTGCATCCAAGTTCCTACCTTTTCCAACACTCCATCTGAAGTGGTAAGACTCTTGTCTCAGGTAAAATTCAATGGGAAGAATAACTCTTCTACTTTTAATCATGCCCTTCAGTTTATTCAAAAAGTTTCAAGTCCTGATATTCAGAGAATTGATGAAGGCGTCTTGTGCAGGATTTTTACTCTTACATTCACAGCGGAAGCTAGAAAATGATGCAGAACCCTCCCAGTTGCATCAATTCACAGCTGGGACCAATTCATCAAGACTTTCATTTTGGAATTTGATTGTTATGACTACGACCAGGTATATGATGACATTGATTATCTACGGAAACAAGATGAATCCGTAAAAGATTTTAATATGCGATTTCATCTTAATTGTCTAAAGTATGATCTTGAAAGTGAGCTCACGGATGAAGAATCTTCAGATTATGCTAAGTATTCCCTACCTCCTATGTCTGATCAAGCAGAAATTAGTTCAACCTTTGTTGCATTTTCTTCTAATGTAAATAAGGATTCCAAGTTGAATACACAAATCGTACATGATGAAGAAAATCTACAAAGCCTAGGAGTCATGCATGCTCTAATGCAAGAAGACAAAAACGAGAATGCTGAAGGAGAAACTACCTTGGAACCAGGAGATGACTCTGATACAAGGTCAGAGAATATCATTACAAATCAACAAATGCAGATGCCAAGGTTAGAACAACAAACTATTTCTCTTTCAAAAAGTGTCAGCACACAAAGGTATGATCTAAAACCCGATGTCTATGATGAATCTGATGAACAAAGTTTTTTCCATGATGTTTTCAAATGCATTGTTCCAGATTCGCATTTTTCTCTTTATCCCGATGTTTTTAGTGATGATAATTTCTCCCCTCTCAATATTAAAGATATCTCAAAAAACACAGAGGGTTATTCAAATGACTCATCGTTAGATTTTCAAAATAAAGAGACAACTATAAAACGTCCTTTGACCAATTTCAAACAAGATCCGCTTGACCTCCCTTGTCTGAAAATATATAATGAAAAAGAGAAACCTAGGGAAATCTGTAAAATCATTTGTGATAGTTACTTTGACAACGATGACATTGTTGAGTTATCCTAGGTAACTCAACTAAGCTCAGATAATGAGAGATATCCTAATTCAGAAATCATATCAGTCAACCCTCATTTCAAAGTAAAAGATCATTCGCATGATTTTACCATCCAAGACAATGTCCCGATCTATGATTCATATTATGATGAAACCTCCAGGCCTGCTCACAATCATAACTTATCTTCTGATTCACAAGACGGAATTCGAGGTTACTCGGATCCCATAATTCTGGCCAGTTCTTGTGAGAAGCAAGATATTACAAGTAAATCCCAGTTGTGCTGTAACACTATTTGTACAGATAATCATCCCTTTCTTTCTCACTTGCACCCATTTTGTACAAAATCGGATTTTGTTTTAAATTTTCAGACTTTTGATAGATTATTGTGGCATGTTGAGCACCTTGTCAAAGAACATTCGAAAGACATGCCACCATTTTGGAAAGATAAGTTGTGTCAAGGAAGTGTAGAACTTTCTCAATTTCAACATCAATCAATGTCAGACTTTCTTAAGAAACTTCTTTGGCATCCAGAACACCATCAACCAAGGAAAGTACCTTTTGAAACTTATTGGCCATTCGCGCCAATTGATAAAGATCTTTCAGGGAATTTCCATCTATTTTGCATCGAACCATTTAGTGATTTATATATGGAAAATTTCCTTTTAAACCAGATCGCTAAAAGCTCAGCTTTAACGAACAGTGTGTTACAAGCCATTGAAATTAAAAAATCATATTCACAGCCTGGCTTATCATCCTCCCTATTACGAGGTCATCAATCCATAACAAAAGTTCATCCTAATTTTGATGATCCAATAGGTATCCAGTTGGAAAGAAGTTTTCGTGAGAAAGAAATATCAGACAAAATTCCAACTGAGGTCATGCATTCTTATTCCACATCCAACATTAATAGTCCAAGGAAAATTAGGTTCTTAATACTGATGTTTGGAAGTTACAAACTGCTAGGAATAAAAATGAAGAGATGGTTCCATTGGAAATATCATTTCACCTAGCTATTTTTCTGTATATAGTTAGAATAGGAGTAGGAGTAATTTAGCTAGGTTATTAGGTTTGTTTTTTATAATTGATAGGCAAAATAAGAGAAGGGATTATCCCTATTCTGTACATAACCCTAGAAAATGTCTATCTCTCATAATAGTTAAATATTTGCCTCCATAATAAGGTTTGCTATGGTTAACAGCATTTGACATTTACTAAGGACACCTTTTCTCTGTTAAAAAAAACATCAAACTTCTGCTTCTATGAACAGCAAATCTTTTGAAAGCTTAATCTTTATTATCACTAGAACTTTAACCCGGATATGATGCTAGTTTCAACTCCAAGAAATCTGAAGAAAGCTACCTCGGTAAAGAAATTGTTTTATGTCAGTACAATGAAAGGTATCAATAATAAAATAAAGATTCTCTGTAGAAACAGCCATAACCAAACAACTCTATCATTGTCGTCCAGATCTTTCTTAAGGAAAGAAAATTTGACTTCCTCCCTGCTAAAGGAAAACGCAACATTCAGAGGAACAATTCAAAAAGACTCTATATCTCAAAGAATAAGAGGTCTCATCACGAGCCGGCTTATCATGATCACAGATATTATAACTTGCTGACTTTGCCAAATACTGTCTACCAAAACAGGGCAACGACTCAAGATTATTGCAATCAAAAGACAAGGGGTCTCATCACGAGCCAGCTTGTTCAGCAAAAGTGTAAATCAAGTGAATGACTGTGTCATAATTTGGCCACCAAACCAAGACATTGTTCTTTAGAGAATAAAAAAGGAAAAAGTGTCAAAAAGGGTTTTTCTCTGAAAAAGTTGCAAATAACCTTAAGCAGGATAAAGGATCATTGCTGGGTAATAGGTAACCCTGTCGAGGCTATGGACGCCTGCTGGTAGCAGAGGCTCTACCTGCGACAAAGGAGCATATTTAAAAGATTGTTACATAGGGAAGGCTTTATTTTATGTTTTACAAGACCAAGTAATGACTGATTTAAGTGCAAGGACAAACTGAGGATGCAAGTAATTGAAATAGAAAGAGGTTGAAACAAAACGTCATTGACAGTTTGAAGTGCCATTTTCTTTATCTTTTTATAATTAAGTTCAAGTTTTCTGAGAAAATTTTTTCAGGAGTTTGAAAGCGTCAATAGAAAATCAGAGATAACTGGTTCTCCCAAGTGAATCGCCAATTGTTGTGGCTAGCAACACCCCCCTAGTTCATTTAAATATCGACCAAGATACTAAACGAATGGGGACCCTTAGTTAAATTTTTAGGAAAAGCATAAGTTCTTTTAAGGTTACCATCATGGGCTTAGGTAAGTCTTTTGAGCATTTTAAAACCTAAGTCTACGATAAAGAGAAAATCTTTAAAGTTGCGTTGCGAAAAGATAGGAAATACGTCCATTTCTCTTTATATATCGATATGTGCAAAATCCTCGTGTTAAGAATGTCATCGCGTCGCAACAAAGTAATCCTCATAAAGAAAAACTTGAGGATTCGCCGATCTGCGATAACGCCGATCGCAAGATCGCATATCGCAGAAATGAACCGACAGGATTTGGCAAACATCAAAGTTCTGCGATCTGCGATGTTGCGATCGCTGCGATATTACAACCATGCGATTTGCGATGATGCGATTTGCGATGGGGCGACTTGCGATCGCACGCTATGCGAGCTTACGTAAGCAAATCATAAATCACTTCAGTACGAATCCTTTGGGCGTGCCATTCAAAGAAAAAGCCACTTACCATAATCTGACTTGAAATCATGCGCTTTTAATGATAGTAAATGAATTAGTTGTCAGTTATTAAGTGAATTAAAGATGCGTGCCTTTGTAGAGATTTACTTCACATAAGGTGGCATATTTGATATATCTGTTGCATTTAAAACTCTCCCATCACCCTTCTAGATCAGTCATTTCCATTTCACTCATAATCTACAGGAACGAAGAGCTAAGACAATTAAAACACAGACGTAGGAAGAAATGGGAAAGAAACACAAAGCTCAAAGCTCCGAAGCAAGGGAAAAGACAAAGGAGATGGTGCCTTTGTATACAGACACAGCCTGTAACAAAGATGCAGGAATATCAACATGGGAAAGCATGTACAGGCTGCTGGAAGAGGAAAATCCCAGAATAATGAAAGTTGTTGCTTCTGTGGGCTCGCACCGCTCTTCTGAGGCATCCTTAGAGGACCTAGCATGTTCATTTCTTCACAGAATAGCGGCAAGACCCAAAATCCTACCATATACGGATATGATCAAGTGGATACTGGATGATGCAGACATGAACAACAGACAATTCAAAGTGCAAGGACACGGGCTCATCGGATCGTTTGCTGCGCAAGGCTTGAAGCTCATGTATCATCTTCCTGAACCACAAATGACCTATAATGCTCAATTAGTTAAGAAGTTCACGGCGAAGAACCTAGACCTATCAGATACCACCAAAGATTGGTCTAGGAAAGAGGAGCCACTCAAAAAGGGCAAAAACGGTATGTACAGCACTGGTTCCCTCACCTCTCCATATTGTTTTGCTGCGGCCATGCTCTGTAGGTTATTTGGTATGCCGGATATCAACAAGTTTTCGGCTGAATGGCTACCATTAATTGATGCTGCCACAAACGCTGATATTGTGGATTGGGCCAAAATTCTTTCTGATAATCTTTACACGGCTATTATCAATTACCAGTCTAAAAGATCCTTGTCTCAAAGGGTCTATCCTCCTTTTTATCTGTCTGCATATGTTATGGATTCTATTTGTCTTGTGTCCAAATTCCCTGCTATGGGTTGGAAATGGACTACCCAAGACCCATTGCCTATCCATGTCTATCATAAGGTGTTATGGGATTCTCAATTTGCCCCTCACTTCTATTAGATTTGCCACGGGCTTATTTTTCCCTTGTATAGAATAATGTATGATAAAGACCCCCCGAGGTGCTCTCCCAAGGCACAAATCGACATCATCCCCATCACAAGATGGTTCGGGGAAGAATGCTTTACTTATGTTAGAGTTTTTGGAAGCACTGTACCTCCACATGTCCTACCTCTATATATCCCTGATAAACTTTTGGCTCGGGAAATTGCTTATCAAACTTGTTCAGAAGGCGGTCTGACCAAAGACCTAAAAGACAAAAAGAAGGCCATATGGCCTCAATTTCCTGTAGCTTGTGGGGCCTTCTCATTGTGCGATGTAGGACACGCTTTCGGCGAAGTGGAGAATGTGACGTGTCTTCAATTATTTAAATTCCCAGCAAGGCCATTTGACCCAAATGATATCGCCCAAGAGTTCACCACGAACGTCAAAATAAGAGTGTTCTTTAGGAAGAAAGATTTGTTTGATGATCTATTTCAGAATAGAAGTTCGCTCCAAGAAGTTTTGCGAGAAGCTCAGTCGAGGTTGTCTCCAGATGACCTCCAAAGATTCATGTCATACAGGGAAAGAAGGTTGGCCAGTATTCCGCTAGA
Organism: Pinus tabuliformis; assembly: GCA_031772625.1. NCBI lineage: Eukaryota > Viridiplantae > Streptophyta > Pinopsida > Pinales > Pinaceae > Pinus > Pinus tabuliformis. The sequence continues at coordinate 2,026,751,020 of CM062816.1, forward strand.
GAAGCTGCGACTGCCTGCTAGAGAACCAACTCCGAGCATTAGCCTCAGCGAAAAATCTAGCACTTCCAGATCTAAATCCAACACCGCACAAGGAGCGCCTGAGCATCCTAAAGAGTTTGGATACAACCAAGGGAAAAGCGAAGAAACAACTAAGGATACAGCTCAGTCAAGTGAAATGTCTCAGCAACAAGTTATCGCCTCTCCGACAAGAGATGTCCCCCCTCCTGTCATCGAAGCACCACTCGGCACAACAGAGCTAGACAAAGAATGGGAAACCTTCAACGAATTGATCAATCTTGAAGGCCAAGCCCCGAAAACACCCGTGAACAACACACAGGTGGTGCAAGAAGTGGTTTCGACCATAGTCAGCAGTGTCGCAGAAGCAGAACACGTTCATATCGCCCCACTTTCTGAGCTTCTACTTAATGTAGAAGAAATTCCCCCACTGGATGTATTCTATAGTCCCCAACACAAAGCAATTGTAAGGAGACAAAGGAAGAAGAGAAAACTAGAAAGTACACTGTCACAAGATGCTGAACATTTGGACGTCTTATGGAAAGACCCCAATAATAATCCGACCGAAAATCTCACAAAGTTGTCTCAGATCGCAAGAGCATATGCTTCTGCGACTATTGACAAGGCATCGAAAGTTCAGCAACTATTGAAAGAACAAGAAAATCATATACAGCTGCTACAACAACAGTTGCAACAAGCCAACGCTAACACTGAAGCTTCCAGACAGCTCGAGAAACTACAGGAAGACTTTCAACAGATGCAGATAGGCTATCAAAGAAGTCTCGAAGAAAAAGAAAAAAAATTGCAGACTTTACAAGAAATGCATAAAGATGAGCCTAAGCTAGCAGAATTTATTTCAGAATCTATTGGCTTGAACGAGCAACTATTGCAGCAACAGGAAGAGTTGGGACGAAAAATATCACAGTGGAGTCACTATTGCAAGCTGAGCGATAAAATCACCAGTCAAGTGGTGGACTTGCGGAGTGACTATGATCAGAATAACAAGAGGGTGACAGAATATTTGACTTGGCAGGATGATGATGAAGGAAAAAGAGAAAGTGCACCCAGGATAAACGAAAATCATAAAGAGTTGCTCTTTAATAAATGGGACTATCAAATCAGGCAGGCGGAGCAAGCAGCAGAGACAGCGGCAACTCAGGCAAGTATTCTTATCGACTGTGTAAATGAGAATTTACACAGGGCCAATTTAATTGCAGAGACCACCCCGGGATATCTACCAAAGAGGTTACAACTGGAAGCAGAATGGAAGCAGAAAGCACAGGCAAAGGAGAGAGCAATCCACGCATTAGCCAGGTTGAATTGGGAATGTTACTGGACGTACCTAGTCAAGCCGCACAGCCAATGGATGACGGTGAAATGCATCACAAACGCGGCCGAGAAAATAGCGCCAGCTCTTGTAGATGTTGTTTTCGTAGCACAGCTCAGTGCCGAAATCAGTCAACCGACTCTTCTTAAGCCTATGCTGGATACTTGCAACTTTAAGGACCAAGTTCAGAAGTAGCCTTACTTAGAATGTTGTTTTTTCATTTTAACTAGATTAGAAAAAGGACGGTCATTTGAAAACTGCATCCTAAATTTTGTAATAATACTATTATTAGAATTAGGAAGTAGTACTTTAACCCTTCTCATGCATTTAGAGAAGGGTCCAGAAATTTGTCAAAAACTTGTCCTCGGAACATGCACTTTTGCACCCTCAGAGGAGGTTTTGATGAATGAATGGATCGAGGTTTATTAATGTTTGCATTTTAATGTCTGCTACTGATGTTGCACTTCTGTACTCTTAGTAGATGTTAGAACAAGTAGAGATAAATCGTTATTGCTTGAAGTTTATGAGTGAAATCAGTCATAAATGGTACTTTTATCTCTTGACCAATTTCTGCTTATATTCTTAGAGTGATATACAGTTTTAGTTGTTTATATGTTAATGTATGAATGTGTGGGTTACCATTTGGCACTTCTGTACGGTGGAGTCATTTATTTGTGCTTGACATATGAATAACTTATTATGCGATATGTTGTTCACAACTGTTTTGCCTAACTTTTTATGTAGAATGGTTTATCTTAATTGATTTCTATTCTTATGATAGCTGAATGATATTTATTACCAGTTATTGTTCGAAATCTTTTTAGATCGCATAACAGAAGAAATACACCCGGGTTAGCGTAGAGTAGATGTGTTGTTTCTCATTAGATTACAGTAGCATAGTGTTAGTTTAGAGAGTTTGAATTAAATTAGATTAAAATACTCTTAGATCAACAACATCCAACTCTACACACACACACACCCCCTAGATTGGGAAACTGGTCCCATTATCCCCAGTCAGACCCGCTATACCAAACGGACAAGGAGCTGCCAACCAAGTTCCGGACCGTGTGGGTATCCCCCTTGTTGTCGACCCGATTTTCGGGGCTTCAATAGGTCCTCATGGATCCTTCATCTTATTCATAGCTTAAACCTCTGAACATGACCTTTGTTAGACTTCAGACCTACTCAGTTGAGTCCAAAAGGTCGAAGAGACCCAAAATAAAAATAAAAAATCACTCAGAAAGGATCTCCCATGTGAAAGATATGAGCAAAACAGTGTTTTGCCCAATGTTAGGCAAAAATCCCACTAATTGGGGGCCAACTTTAGTTAACTGAAGTTAAGTTGGAGAATCCGCCTCAATTGGTGGAATGGGTGATTCATTTGGTGCCACATGTGACCGCATCTCCAGCGTTTTATGTTGGAGCCAACGATTTTTATAATTGTTATATTAAATATAACATAAAATCCGCCCTAAATCATGTGTCCACTACACTTTATATTAAATTTAACCGTTCAATATATATCCGTCGTTGGAAAGGGCTACGGTTCCAGCACCCAGTCATGTTGGTAAGGGGTTGGCCCCTTTTCGGGCCCACCCAAACACAATTTTAAAACTTAAATATAAGTTTTGTTTTTCATATATCAAGACCAAAAGCTATGGGCCAATGGGAAAGCACTGGACATGCCTCCATGAGGTCTTGTGTTCGATTCTATGGAGTTACAAAAGTTTTAATATTCAGCCATTCAATTGTTACCTGGGGACCATGTGGCGGCCTCTGATTGGCCCAAACCATAAAAGTCAAACCTCTACCAAATCAATGAATGAGACTTGGCATGAAATGATTGGCCCAATTGGAATATTTTGAGAAATATTTCAGGGAATATTCCAAGAATATTCTTGTTTTAATAATCTTCAAAATGAAGGTCAAAGGCAGTCAACTCAATTTTTTGCAGAAAATTGTAAACTTCAAGCCTTCATAACTTCCTCATGCGAAGTTGGATTTGAGTGCCATTCATGGCTTTGGGATCACATCGCCAAGGCTTATCTAGTCACTCAGGTTCCAAGTGAATTTGAGCACTTTAAATTTTTGAGCTTTTTCCCTAGCTCAGACTTGAGCTCCTGATCACACTCTTAACTTGTAATTAAATAAGAGGTTTTCTCTACTCTGCCTTCCTTATATCATTCTTCATAGAAAATTACACTCCACGAAAACAAATGATATCATTAATCAAGCATGAGAAAGAGCTATAAAATGAAATTACAAATCTCAAATGATCAAAGCATAAAGAAGAGCTGTGGAATGAAATTACAAAGATATATCAAATCACACTTACACATTATGCATTTATCAAAACAAAATGCAGAAAATCTTAAGAGGTATAGGGCAATAGACTGGCTAGTGGGCCCAAACCACCCAGCTCATTTCCCTTGCAGCAGTTAAATCACAATCTCAAAAAATGCAAATAAAAACTAGGAATATAATCCAGATGCCAGTTTGCATTAATTTTGAAGTCTTGTTACATTAGTGTAGAATCATGCAGAGCCTTGCTCTGGTGGTTCTCTCTAGGGATCATCCCATTGGGCACACAGCCTCCTCCCCTCCTTTCGTAATAAAATCGATCCATGTTTGACAAAATTCAATCCCCAAGCCCCCCCTAGTACGCAGCCTTCATATTTATAACAATAGTGCCTCTCAACTACCCGGATCCACAGTTACACAACGCATAAGTTTAGAGTCCGCAAACCGATTCTGAACCAAAATAAGGATTTTGATTACTGACTAGATCTCCATCCATCTGAGGTTCCATATAAGCACAAAAGTCAGTATCAAATCATGGAATCCTTGCCATGGTGCCCATGGGCATATCACACTATTATTAAACTCATGGCTTTTAGAAATAATTGGACCACATACTTTGACCATCATTTTATGTGCTATCTGGAAGACCTGGCCATGATTAAGGGAACACATTGACCCTCTGCTCTTCAAAACCCGTATGCTCGTTTTCCATCATGACAACTCAATGTATGAAAATCGTGGGCGTGAGAACATGATTTACACTACTGGAACAAAAAATGTACACTTGCCCCAAGGAGAGCCTGCTATTAATGATATTTTCACGTCAAATCTTTTTGAATTAACAAAACAAGAAGAATTCATAGATCAATAACTTGTTACCTCTAAATGCCTCTAGATAATAGCCCAAAAATGCATAAAAAGGATAATAATGACTATAAACACCCAGTGTTGGCATAAGAGTTATTGAGAAAAAAGTACGAAAATATAGACAAAATGGAGGCTCAACACTCATATCATTTGGGACTACTCCCTTTAGAAAGGAGTTCAATGTGTGACAACATTGGAGTGTGAGAGAAGATAGCCCACCTTCCATTGCACTTCCATTAGGTATTTTGTGTACTGGAGATCCCCTCGAGGATATTGGAGTTGAGTTAGGGACTAATCTATCCTTCCCACACAACGTAGTGTCTACGACCATGTCCCCCTCGGTAGTGTCTATGATTTGAGGTAAATTTAGTGGCCAACATTTTTAGGGACGAACACAAGGTGACTGGTTCGAGCTACCCTGGTACTTAAACAAATGAACCTACTCTGTCTTTGGTTTTTGGGAGGATGATCATCTTCATGAGAGTACTTGGCCTCTTAATCTGAGGTTTAGGCAAAGCTTAGGAGTAATCGTAACTCTGCATTTGGCCGACTCTCTCTTTTAGCCTTTGTGATATTGGGTTTCATCTCCAGCAAATGGTGGTTTTCAGACATAGTTATATCCCTTGACTTCTTGTTGATTGAATTTTAGAGTACTTTTGATTTTTAGGTGTTGGATTGTTGTCATTGAGACTATAATAAAGATCACTTTAAATTTTTTTGATAAAATATATCTGTCACCGTGGCTACATATGACCCTCATCGTCAATCTAGGTGATAACAAAGGTCTTCCTCCACTGACCTTAGAGGATCTTCCGAGCCTTGGAGATCCAGATTTTCCCTCTTCGGGAAATCAGTCTCCAGTGTCTAACACTGAATCACATAACACTTCCCAAGAAACTATATTTCCTGAGGACTTCTTTAACGAATGAGTTGTACCTCCTTACAATCCTCCCCTCACCGATCCTCTTGGGCTAGTGTTGATTTAGGTAGCACCTGTACCTATCATGTCTTCGTCAATACCCACATCCAATATTACCTCAGTGAATAATGGGTTGTGGTCCTTTGTGGACAATTTTGATCCACCACCCCTACCTATGGTTAGTAATACACAACTAACTAGTTACTCTACTATTTAGCATATGCCTAGTCCAAGCAACCTAGTTACATCTGCTATGAGTGGAATCTAATATATCCCGATTTCTGCCCCTTTTATGTTATCTCCTGGACCTCTAGCTATTACTCATAGTAACATTGTTAGCACGTCTACCTTCAATAACCCTATTGGTTGGAACCCTTTGCTAAGTTCAAACCCCCAAGGTCAGATGCTAGGGGGAAATGTTAACAACATGCATATATCAGTATAGGGCATTATGATTCCCCCTCCTCCTATAGGAAAACATGGTTCGTCATTAATCGAATTAACTCCTCAAAGCATTTCCTCAAAGTGAACACTATCCTAGTGTTATTCATGTGCCTATGGTCAACTATATGGCTAGTGGGATCCCTCAACCTGGTCCTGCTCGGTCCATTCTGGCACCCCCTCCTCAACCTTAATTGAGCCAAGGGGGGAATTTTTATCCTAGGGGCAACTAGCCTTTTTTCCACTAGCCTAATATCCCTTATGGATTACTACCCTATATGACTGCTCCACCATAACAAGGAGGCCATTATCCGATGAATCCTATGTATCTTATTGGGATCAACTTGATGGGAGGATCCCCGTGTCGTCCAAGTCATCCTTCATCACCTTGGTCAAACTCGAGGGCACCTAACACTATTGCCTTTTTGGAAACACTTGATATCCCTGATCTATATAAATTAACTGATGACCCCATCAATCAGAACTTTCATTGGCCCCTAATCCCACGCAAGATACCTGCTGACATTCCAAAATTTGATGGGAAGAAAGGGGATGATCCAACTACACATGTCACCACCTACCATTTATGGTGTGTATTGAGCTCCATGGTTGATGAAAGTATCCATCTTAGACTCTTCCACCACACCGTTACTGGCAATGTTGCCAATTGGTACATTGCATTACCACTCATGTCATTCAATACCTTTGGATCTTTGGCAATGGAATTTTTAAAGCACTTTCAACTTCCTATCCACTACGAAACTGGAATAGAACTTCTTACTACCTTGCACAAAGACACCTCTACCCACATATTTTATCATATCCATGAATGGAGACATATGCAGAGGCTTGTCAAACCCCCATTTCAGATTACATGTTAGAAGATTAGTTCTGTAACTCACTTCTTCCTTAAATTTCCAAGGATGTTACCTTAGGCAGTGCGGTCATGGAAGACCAATCCATTCATCGTGCCCAACATTGATATCTATTTTACTCTTAGTTTGGCTTGCTATACAATGTGATCCCCCATGCCCCTTGAAATTTCAATGCACTCGTTACTCAGTAACCCGGTGCGCACGCTGACGATCTCGTTGGTGCTACAACAAATCAACAAACATGTTTTCCAGTTGTTTGTAGATACCACTCCTTCTACCCAATCGACTACTCTTCCTATTGCTGTGATAAACTCTGTGCAGTTTAACCAAAAAACCAACGACAAGAACATGAAGAATAAGAAAAAGACCTCTCCTTCTCAAAAGCAACCTACTACACAGAACAACCCCAAATAGAAAGTTGCTGCCAAATTTGACAGTGGGAAAGAAAAAAATTTCAAGTTCCCTTGAAAAATTTGTGTGGAGGACCACATGATTCACAAGTTTCCTTGTCTTCAAGAATGCACAGATCTTCTTGCTCAAAAAGGACACTAGCTAGACCCTAGGAGTCCTAAATAACCCTTCCCCTGCTCAACAACAACAACATTTTATTTCAAACCCATCGCAACCCTTGAGAGGGGGCAATGACAATTCACATCCTCCTTCCTCTGGTGAAGGATCATCAACTATTTACACCTTCGAAATGGTTGATCTTCAAACACGAGCCAAAAATTATGGAACTCTAGTTGCTAACGTTCCAAACACTGCCTCGAGTTCAAATCCACCACCACCTAACAATCTTCATATCAAAATACATGTCGCTGAACTTGTGATCCACCCCACCAAGATGGCATTTCGTCGCACGATGCACAATACCTCTGCATGTGCTGCCCTTAACTACAATATAGTAGAAGATTTGGTGCAAGCAACATGAACTATGTCTGCACTAGAAGTATTGCAAATTTGTCCACCACAACAGAAAGCTTTGCTTTTGTCCATTGGTGGAGTTGATCCTCAGGATTCCATGCTAGCAATTTTTGACATGGAGAAAAGTAAGCCTCACCTTTCCCATCAACTTGCATTTCAGGTGCAAGTTATATCAAAAGGTAGAGCTATCCATCGAATGATCATTGATGAAGGTGCTTCTACGTCTGTCATGTTCAATTCATTTTTTCTTGCCCTGGGTTCACCCACCCTCACTCTGCTGTCGAATTCCCTTAAAGTGTTCGATTTTCACACTTTCATCCCAAAAGTATACCTTTCCAGCTATCCCATCACTCTGAGTGGGAAAATAGTAACAGTGGATATTTAAGTCATAGATCATCATCTCGACTATAATTTGCTTTTGGGCTGCAATTGGACTTATGCCATGAAATCCATTGTTTCTTCAGTTTTCCTACTCATCCTCTTTCCATTGGATGGAAAAATAGTCATAGTGGACCAAATATCCTTCTATACCCTAGATTACTCTCCATTTCTTAGCGGCACCGTGCCGCTAGTGGGTGGCATACCTGACTCTTATGTCAGCATTGGTACCGGTCTTTTGAAGGGTTCCTCGTTGGGTTGCTTTCCTCTCCCACCACCTGAGGTACCAAAAATAGTTTCTATGGTCTCCACCATTCCTTGTGAGCTAACCGATCCATGGATCCTCCTGGCTCCTTCAGACATTGAATCTTATGGAGAAAAAATGCCACTTTCACCAACCAAATTGACTTATCGAGCCATTCAATCTGCATCTGATTCTTCTGCTGCTTTGGTTATGACCAATGGTACCACTTCCTCTCCCATCACAGCTCCTTCTAATGATCTCCTCAATAATGCCCTACCTATGGATGAATATATTTGAGAGATCATGTCTTTAGAAGAGCGACCTTGGGAAACTTCTCATCACAGTGTTTCAATATTTGATTTGAACGTGACACCTGTAAAAATCCTTCCTTTAAACCACTTGAGATTGTTCCCTTGATTTATACGATTGTCCAAACTATGGATTCGAAAGGGAACTTGGAAAATATTTAAAAAACAATGTTGATTGACATCTTAGTAAAAAAAGGCATCATGGAAAACATTCAGATTAGAGCTTACTGCAATCCTGAGGAAATTGCAAGCTTCCCCTGCATTTTTAAGGAATTCTGCGATGTTTTCATTTGGTATTATGAGGAAATGCCTTGCATAGACCATTCTATTTTGGAGTATGAGATCAATAAGCTACGAGAATTCTTTTTATTGTATTTTTCATACTCTTTAATCTGAAAACCTCAGTTCTACTTCTTTGGGCTCGTTAAACTACTACAAAGAATATACAAGCATATTATTTTTTGGGACTTTTTCTCGCTCTTGAACTGAAAAAACCTTGAGTTACCTTTTTCGAGCTCATAAACATCCTACGAAGAATATGTGAACACTTTCTTTTTTGAACATTTTCTCACTCTTGTACTAAAAAATCCTCGAGTTACCTTCTTTAGACTCGTAAAACACCTACGAAAAAGACATGAGTTATTTTATCTCTTTTTTCTCGCTCCTTAAACTGAAAGAATACATATCGAGTTTTCTTCATCTGAATCATTAACATTTTATGAATATCTATTGAGTTTTATTTGTTTGAATCATGAAAATTTCATGAAAAATATCGAGTTCACTTTGTCTCTTCGTACTCGTAACAAAATGAGGTAGACGTCTATTGAGCATAGGTTTACCACTTTATCTGAACTCAATGGACTAACTTATGGAAAAGGAACTGTGTCGGGTATAGTATTAAATATTTTTCACATCTGTTCATCAACCATGACAATTGTACCCCCTTGGAGTTGATGTTTACGATCTTTTCAAACTCTCTAAATATGAAAAGACCACTGAGATTACTCGTATGAAATCGTTAAACTTAATCATATGGGGAAAAATGGACATCAAAATGACTCAATATCTATATTCGGAAGGATCTTTTGGTAGCAGTCTATCCCTTGAACATGGAACTCACTCAACAAACCTGTTTTGTCAACCTCTCATCGTACCTTACCATCCTATGAGTTTAGCCTTCATAATTTGATGTTCCTACATCCCTTTATCCTAATACTCTTTTGCGTTCATGAGTATAAGGTGCCTGGTAACCTTGATGTCATGCCTTCTATTGTTCAAGGGATTCATTTATCATCTTCTTCCTGTATCAACCATCCATCATGTGCCTCAAAATTTCCCTCCATCTGTTTGACCCATTTCTCAAAATTTATCTCCAAAACAATCATTCTTGTCCCGTTTCGTGTCAACTGATTTAGGACACCTAATTTCTTGCCTTTTGACAAATCTCTTCCTATCGACTCCAACACTCTATCTTGGAAGAAGATCAAGAAACATATCAATACCCTAGAACTTGCAGTCCTTAGTGGTAGGTTACGTTGCATTTGATTGGGGTGTTTCATCATTGGCTCCCAGTTGAATGATTCTATGAGTGTTCAATGACAACATCCTTCTCACACTCACTAGATTGTACTACACATCTTGGAAACCATCATCCTTATCAGTGGCCTTCCTCGCATCTGTTAACAATTTTCATCATTGATTGGTAATCAGATGATTTCTTACATGTTCGACTTGAACTCCTTTATTCACATGTGAAAAAATAAGTTTTTCAGATAAATGACGACCAAGATCTTGGTTAAAGGCTTACATCACTCAACCTTGTTTCCTCTCCCAAGCTGCATATATTGTTTTTGAAGACAACTCGTCAAGTTGATCATATTATGACACAACTTCCACATTGTGCTTATCGGTGGACATGATAGTCATATCTCTTTTTGGAAATCACTCTAACACAACTACTAAGCACGGGAATAACCAACTCATGACATGATCTTATATTTTTGACATATGTGGCTTGTTTCAAGTCTTCGACATTCCAAAAGCTTCAGTCCTCTCTCTCTTCTACTACAATATTTATAAAGTATTTCAGCCATCGTATTTGTATCTAACCTTACACTTTGGGTAATATTTCTCCTTTTTCTTTGTCAATCATGGATTAATATGAATATATGTGTGTTTCTTTGTGACAGTTGCCGCTAATCTTAAACAGTTTGCCTTGGGTCTCGAGAAGACTTGAGAGGGTATTTCATCCACAACCATGCATGCATTAATCCCTATAGTAGTAACCTTTTGTTAGTTCAGTTTTGGAGCCTTCTCATTATTCTCTCTCTCTCTCACTCTCTCACTCTTGGACACTTAGAGTTTTCTTGGAGCACTTTGGCATTGGATCAAGAAAGGAAAATAAGGCAAGAGGAAGGAACGAGCAAGCAAGGCAGAGCAGGATCAAGCAGCTACAACAAGATTCTTTACATGTGTGATTTCCTTGCTAGATTTGGCATGCATGGTATTGCATGTGGTTCTTTGTTTTCATGTGCCATGGGTTTTTCTAGGTACGACAATGTTTTCATCCTAGCATTTCCATTTCCGAATAGCCATGGTGTGATGGGGTTCTCATGTTTTGATTGAGCTAGATTATCAGATGGATTCAAAGTTGAGTGAGGTGGATCTCTGAAGAAAGAACACATGGCCTAGTGATTCCTGAACTAGACTATGGATTACGGTAAATCCACTAGCCCATTGAACCTGAACCGGACTATGGGTTGCGGTGAAGCTAGGTATTATGTGCCTCAATGTTGGCATTATGTTTTCTGGTATGACTGTATGTTACAGATGTTGTACTTGATGGCAACTCCAGTGGCAAGGCTCTCAGTTTGTTGAAATTTAAGAAGGACGCAGGAAACCAGTTCAGGAGGTGCGTACCCGCAGGTACACCATGCAGGGACCGCGTCCAGCGACGCTGGCCAGCCGTTCAGGGGGTGCGTCCACCCAGTGCACACATTTCAAGGCAGAGAAAAGCACGTGGGGGTTTCTTGTGTGGTATCTAGCCGACGGTTTTATGTTTCTATGGTGTCGGCTCGTGGTATTGTTCCATGTTTTGAGGAGGAGCTTGCCTATATAAAGCAAAGGAGATCATTTGGATTTGGTATGTCTTGGGTTGAATATCTTATGAGGGCTAGATCTGGTCTAGATCTAAACAAGGCAAATCTACTGATGGACCGAGATCTCTTCGGCGCATGTTCAGATCTGTGGATCTGATTGTCTGGGTTACTTCTGAAGTCTTGAAATCATCTATGCCTGGAGGGACGCAGGTGCAGTAAGGGTTCAGGTGCGTCAGGGACGCAGGAGCGAAGAGTTTCAGGTGCGCCGGACGCAGGAGCAGAAGGGTTTAGGTGCGCCGGGACGCAAGCAGTTCAGTAGACTCAGTGCGAGGGACGCAGGCTAGCAGTTGAGCAGAGTGCGTCCAGGACTCAGGCTAGCAGTAGAGCAGGGTGCTTCCTTCTCTTAAAATCTTTGTTTATCATTGTTGTGTTCTGGGTTTGGTCCTATTACTGTTGATCTGGTTACTACAGTTGATTGGGTGTTTCAGAAGGTTGTTTGAGCTTCAATGTTGTTGTTGGGTCCAGTATGAAAATTGGATGAAATGTGGCCTTTCAGTTTGTGCTTCAGTGTATCCAGTATGAAAATTGATGAAACGTGGTACTTGGAGAAAAGAAGATTGTAGGCCGGCGCCTACGTACTAGTATCTAAGCTAGTACAAGAGCTAAAGAAAATATTTGGAGCATTATAGCAGGTTGTAGCCTGCGTACTAGTAAATGGATCGGCTAGTACAAGAGCAAAGGGGGTTGTAGCTCCCGTACTGGTATAAGGCTGCACCAGTACAAATATTGTAAAAGAATTTTTCTTATTAAGAAGAAGATTGAGATGACTTGCAGCAGGTGGTTTTCTCCCACATTGGGTTTCCACCTCATATCATTGTGTTCATGTGTGTGCCTTATGTGTGATGATCTACTTTATGTTACTGCATCTGTTAACTGATAATATGGTTGATAATGCTCTAATGCACTCATTGAAGATCGATTAACTTAATCATAAGAAGTTGTGGTAGTAGGATATGTGAATCTGATAATGGAAATGAAAAGTCTTATTAATGTGATAATAATGATTCACCCCCCCCCTCTCAGTATTATTTCCAACAATTGGTATCAGAGCAGGTCCTTTGATAGAAGCTTGATCGCTTGAAGGAGATCCGTGGAACAATGGGAAAGAAGCTTAAGAAGAAAGCTCATAAGAAAAAGAAGTCATCTCAGAAGAACTATGATAGTGGAAGAATCGATTGGGGATTAGGCATAAGAAGCTCTTCAGATTCAGAATCAGATTCAGAATCATTATCAGGTATGAATGTGTTATCATCTGATGTTCCAGCTATATTTCCTTGTGAAAGAGATGAAAGTGATAGTGAGACTACTGAACTTGCTCTTATGGGTGAGCAAGAAAGATGTCAAATAGAGGCAGAACTTAACATGCTGACAGACAAAATTAGAGATCAACAAGATCTATTGAACAAAAAGGAATGTGATTTCAAAGAAGAAGCTACCAAACTAAGGGCACAACTAGAAGAAGGAAACAAGGTAAGAAAGCTACTCAAGGACAAGGAAGACCAATGTCAAAAATTGCAGCATGAAGTGACATCATTAAGAAAAGAAGTCAACGAAAGAAGCACAACCATCAAGAAACTCAAAGATAGATCCAGCTACTATGAAAATCTTGAAGCTACAATCCTCTCACTAAAAGGAGATCTTGAAGAATCAAAGAAGCAGAATACAGACCTTCTCCAAGCTATTGAAAAACAAGAAAACGAAGTCACCAGCTTAAAATCTCAACTAGAATGTGCCTTCCAAGTTCGTCAAATACAGCAGGATCTGAATGAAGAACAAGAAAAGGAGATTCTCAAACTAAGGGAACAAATGGAAGAAGGAAGGAAAGCTGAAGAAGTTTTGAAAAAGAAATCTCTTGAAAAGGAAGAACAGCTTCAGGTTGAGGTAAATATCTTGAAAGGTAAACTAGAAGAAAAGGATAAGCTTTTACGATTTCAAGATAGCTCTAAAGTATTGGATGATATTCTTAGTAGTCAAAGGTCCCCTGCTATAAAGACTGGTCTTGGTTTCCATGAATCTGTTGAAGGTGAATCTAGTTCACAAGGTGAGGCAAGAAACTCTAAAAGGAAATCTAAAGTGATCAACGAAGAAGTGAAAGATCAATCTCATCATCAACCAAGGAAAGAGATTCCTCAAAGAAAATTCTTTACTCCTCCTATGAATAATGTTGAATGTTATGTATGTCATAATCTTGGACATGTTGCAGCTAGATGTAGAAGAAGAAGAGTTCAAGACCATTATGCAGAAAGATCATCTCAATCAAGGTACTTTTATGGATATTGCTTTGCTTGCAATATGTTTGGTCACAAAGCTACTGATTGTTACAAGAGGAATATGAAACATGTAAGATGTTATGCATGTAACAAGCTTGGACATATAGCCAAGGAATGCAGGAACAAAGTTTGGGCACCATATCAAAAGGAGAAAATGTCATCATCACGCTTGAAGATATGGAGGAAAAAGGAAGTACAGTCAGAAAAGGATGGCACAGTACAATGTACAGACATACCAGAATCAGAGGAAGCTGAAAGTACAGGACGCAGTGCAGTAACAGGAGACCTGCGTGCGGACGCAGGCCAGACCAAGTCCAGGTGCGTCCAGGACACAGTTCAGTAACTGAAGATCTGTGTGGGGATGCAAAGCGACTGAGGATCAGATGCGTCCCTGAAGCAAAAGGACGCGGTGCGATAGTAATTTTGGGTGCGTCCCTGAGTAAAAGTACGCGGCGCGATAGTGTTTTTGGGTGCGTCCCTGCAGCAACAGGACGCAGCGCAGCAGAAGATGAAGTGCGTACCTGTCTCAAAGCATTTATTTGCTGATTCTTCTTGATATGCATGATCAGATTTAACAGATGGCACTGGTTCAGGGGAGCATATGTCCTAAATGCATTGTTGGCATTATGGTCCTTGGTGACAATGCTTATGATTCATCTTGCTATTATGAGTTGGTCACATGATCAGATGTATGGTTGATTCTCTAATGATGCTTGCATGAAGTCTTTATTATCCTTGGCACATATATGGATGAGGTTGGCTGATTTCGTGGATGATTACTCAAAGTCGCATTGTTGGATGATGATGAGTTACTCATACGCATTTCATGATGATGTTGACATGAGCATGATGCATGAATTCTTTCTTGGCACAAATGGATGAGGATTGTTGGCTGGATACAGGGATGATTATTCATACATATGTTGATTGATGCTGATGCTTTCATTTGATGGCTCTTGATTCATGTAGATCTGGATGGTTATGAGTTGATGTTGACAGATACTATGGAGCAGATTATACAGTGCTGTTGTTTGATGTTTGGAAGGTCGTAGCAAGACTCATGTTGTAATGGTCTATCTATTATAGTCATCTCTTCAGGTCATGTGACGGCCTATGTTCCCCCACTATGCATGGGATGAAGATGTAATATATCTGGTTCTCATATTTCTGATGTATTCCCACTTAGTTGGATGGATGATCCTTATTGTGATGGGTGATGGATGTATGTATTGAGTCTTTTGGTGATAGGAAGGTCATTTATGATATATATAGAGTCATGTTCTTCTTGTAGAACATCTTTTTTGCAGACCTTGCTTACAGTCAGGGGGAGCACATAATGCATTGTTGGCATTATGGAGAAGGAGATCTTGGAAATAGCTGCAATATGTCTCTATCTCTTTCATGGTGGATCTTTGGTTATTTGTTGCAGATCTGGAGGAGCATGAGCTTAGGGGGAGCATACCCTTTGCCCTTGATGTCAAAGGGGGAGAATGAAGCTGAAGTTTGTAAGGTTGCCATCAAGTCCAAAGGGGGAGATTGTTGGCATTATGTTTTCTGGTATGACTGTATGTTACAGATGTTGTACTTGATGGCAACTCTACTGGCAAGGCTCTCAGTTTGTTGAAATTTAAGAAGGACGCAGGAAACCAGTTCAGGAGGTGCGTACCCGCAGGTACACCATGCAGGGTCCGCGTCCAGCGATGCTGGCCAGCCGTTCAGGGGGTGCGTCCACCTAGTGCACACATTTCAAGGCAGAGAAAAGCACGTGGGGGTTTCTTGTGTGGTATCTAGCCGACGGTTTTATGTTTCTATGGTGTCGGCTCGTGGTATTGTTCCATGTTTTGAGGAGGAGCTTGCCTATATAAAGCAAAGGAGATCATTTGGATTTGGTATGTCTTGGGTTGAATATCTTATGAGGGCTAGATCTGGTCTAGATCTAAACAAGGCGAATCTACTGATGGACCGAGATCTCTTCGGCGCATGTTCAGATCTGTGGATCTGATTGTCTGGGTTACTTCTGAAGTCTTGAAATCATCTATGCCCGGAGGGATGCAGGTGCAGTAAGGGTTCAGGTGCGTCAGGGACGCAGGAGCGAAGAGTTTCAGGTGCGCCGGACGCAGGAGCAGAAGGGTTTAGGTGCGCCGGGACGCAAGCAGTTCAGTAGACTCAGTGCGAGGGACGCAGGCTAGCAGTTGAGCAGAGTGCATCCAGGACTCAGGCTAGCAGTAGAGCAGGGTGCTTCCTTCTCTTTAAATCTTTGTTTATCATTGTTGTGTTCTGGGTTTGGTCCTATTACTGTTGATCTGGTTACTACAGTTGATTGGGTGTTTCAGAAGGTTGTTTGAGCTTCAATGTTGTTGTTGGGTCCAGTATGAAAATTGGATGAAATGTGGCCTTTCAGTTTGTGCTTCAGTGTATCCAGTATGAAAATTGATGAAACGTGGTACTTGGAGAAAAGAAGATTGTAGGCCGGCGCCTACGTACTAGTATCTAAGCTAGTACAAGAGCTAAAGAAAATCTTTGGAGCATTATAGCAGGTTGTAGCCTGCGTACTAGTAAATGGATCAGCTAGTACAAGAGCAAAGGGGGTTGTAGCTCCCGTACTGGTATAAGGCTGCACCAGTACAAATATTGTAAAAGAATTTTTCTTATTAAGAAGAAGATTGAGATGACTTGCAGCAGGTGGTTTTCTCCCACATTGGGTTTCCACCTTATATCATTGTGTTCATGTGTGTGCCTTATGTGTGATGATCTACTTTATGTTACTGCATCTGTTAACTGATAATATGGTTGATAATGCTCTAATGCACTCATTGAAGATCGATTAACTTAATCATAAGAAGTTGTGGTAGTAGGATATGTGAATCTGATAATGGAAATGAAAAGTCTTATTAATGTGATAATACTGATTCACCCCCCCCCCCCTCTCAGTATTATTTCCAACAATTGGTATCAGAGCAGGTCCTTTGATAGAAGCTTGATCGCTTGAAGGAGATCCGTGGAACAATGGGAAAGAAGCTTAAGAAGAAAGCTCATAAGAAAAAGAAGTCATCTCAGAAGAACTATGATAGTGGAAGAATCGATTGGGGATTAGGCATAAGAAGCTCTTCAGATTCAGAATCATTATCAGGTATGAATGTGTTATCATCTGATGTTCCAGCTATATTTCCTTGTGAAAGAGATGAAAGTGATAGTGAGACTACTGAACTTTCTCTTATGGGTGAGCAAGAAAGATGTCAAATAGAGGCAGAACTTAACATGCTGACAGACAAAATTAGAGATCAACAAGATCTATTGAACAAAAAGGAATGTGATTTCAAAAAAGAAGCTACCAAACTAAGGGCACAACTAGAAGAAGGAAACAAGGTAAGAAAGCTACTCAAGGACAAGGAAGACCAATGTCAAAAATTGCAGCATGAAGTGACATCATTAAGAAAAGAAGTCAACGAAAGAAGCACAACCATCAAGAAACTCAAAGATAGATCCAGCTACTATGAAAATCTTGAAGCTACAATCCTCTCACTAAAAGGAGATCTTGAAGAATCAAAGAAGCAGAATACAGACCTTCTCCAAGCTATTGAAAAACAAGAAAACGAAGTCACCAGCTTAAAATCTCAACTAGAATGTGCCTTCCAAGTTCGTCAAATACAACAGGATCTGAATGAAGAACAAGAAAAGGAGATTCTCAAACTAAGGGAACAAATGGAAGAAGGAAGGAAAGCTGAAGAAGTTTTGAAAAAGAAATCTCTTGAAAAGGAAGAACAGCTTCAGGTTGAGGTAAATATCTTGAAAGGTAAACTAGAAGAAAAGGATAAGCTTTTACGATTTCAAGATAGCTCTAAAGTATTGGATGATATTCTAAGTAGTCAAAGGTCCCCTGCTATAAAGACTGGTCTTGGTTTCCATGAATCTGTTGAAGGTGAATCTAGTTCACAAGGTGAGGCAAGAAACTCTAAAAGGAAATCTAAAGTGATCAACGAAGAAGTGAAAGATCAATCTCATCATCAACCAAGGAAAGAGATTCCTCAAAGAAAATTCTTTACTCCTCCTATGAATAATGTTGAATGTTATGTATGTCATAATCTTGGACATGTTGCAGCTAGATGTAGAAGAAGAAGAGTTCAAGACCATTATGCAGAAAGATCATCTCAATCAAGGTACTTTTATGGATATTGCTTTGCTTGCAATATGTTTGGTCACAAAGCTACTAATTGTTAAAGGAGGAATATGAAACATGTAAGATGTTATGCATGTAACAAGCTTGGACATATAGCCAAGGAATGTAGGAACAAAGTTTGGGCACCATATCAAAAGGAGAAAATGTCATCATCACGCTTGAAGATATGGAGGAAAAAGGAAGTACAGTCAGAAAAGGATGGCACAGTACAATGTACAGACATACCAGAATCAGAGGAACCTGAAAGTACAGGACGCAGTGCAGTAACAGGAGACCTGCGTGCGGACGCAGGCCAGACCAAGTCCAGGTGCGTCCAGGACGCAGTTCAGTAACTGAAGATCTACGTGGGGACGCAGAGCGACTGAGGATCAGATGCGTCCCTGAAGCAAAAGGACGCAGCACGATAGTAATTTTGGGTGCGTCCCTGAGTAAAAGTACGCGGCGCGATAGTGGTTTTGGGTGCGTCCCTGCAGCAACAGGACGCAGCGCAGCAGAAGATGAAGTGCGTACCTGTCTCAAAGCATTTATTTGCTGATTCTTCTTGATATGCATGATCAGATTTAACAGATGGAACTGGTTCAGGGGGAGCATATGTCCTAAATGCATTGTTGGCATTATGGTCCTTGGTGACAATGCTTATGATTCATCTTGCTATTATGAGTTGGTCACATGATCAGATGTATGGTTGATTCTCTAATGATGCTTGCATGAAGTCTTTATTATCCTTGGCACATATATGGATGAGGTTGGCTGATTTCGTGGATGATTACTCAAAGTCGCATTGTTGGATGATGATGAGTTACTCATACGCATTTCATGATGATGTTGACATGAGCATGATGCATGAATTCTTTCTTGGCACAAATGGATGAGGATTGTTGGCTAGATACAGGAATGATTATTCATACATATGTTGATTGATGCTGATGCTTTCATTTGATGGCTCTTGATTCATGTAGATCTGGATGGTTATGAGTTGATGTTGACAGATACTATGGAGCAGATTATACAGTGCTGTTGTTTGATGTTTGGAAGGTCGTAGCAAGACTCATGTTGTAATGGTCTATCTATTATAGTCATCTCTTCAGGTCATGTAATGGCCTATGTTCCCCCACTATGCATGGGATGAAGATGTAATGTATCTGGTTCTCATATTTCTGATGTATTCCCACTTAGTTGGATGGATGATCCTTATTGTGATGGGTGATGGATGTATGTATTGAGTCTTTTGGTGATAGGAAGGTCATTTATGATATATATAGAGTCATGTTCTTCTTGTAGAACATCTTTTTTGCAGACCTTGCTTATAGTCAGGGGGAGCACATAATGCATTGTTGGCATTATGGAGAAGGAGATCTTGGAAATAGCTGCAATATGTCTCTATCTCTTTCATGGTGGATCTCTGGTTATTTGTTGCAGATCTGGAGGAGCATGAGCTTAGGGGGAGCATACCCTTTGCCCTTGATGTCAAAGGGGGAGAATGAAGCTGAAGTTTGTAAGGTTGCCATCAAGTCCAAAGGGGGAGATTGTTGGCATTATGTTTTCTGGTATGACTGTATGTTACAGATGTTGTACTTGATGGCAACTCCAGTGGCAAGGCTCTCAGTTTGTTGAAATTTAAGAAGGACGCAGGAAACCAGTTCAGGAGGTGCGTACCCACAGGTACACCATGCAGGGTCCGCGTCCAGCGACGCTGGCCAGCCGTTCAGGTGGTGCGTCCACCCAGTGCACACATTTCAAGGCAGAGAAAAGCACGTGGGGGTTTCTTATGTGGTATCTAGCCGACGGTTTTATGTTTCTATGGTGTCGGCTCGTGGTATTGTTCCATGTTTTGAGGAGCAGCTTGCCTATATAAAGCAAAGGAGATCATTTGGATTTGGTATGTCTTGGGTTGAATATCTTATGAGGGCTAGATCTGGTCTAGATCTAAACAAGGCGAATCTACTGATGGACCAAGATCTCTTCGGCGCATGTTCAGATCTGTGGATCTGATTGTCTGGGTTACTTCTGAAGTCTTGAAATCATCTATGCCCGGAGGGACGCAGGTGCAGTAAGGGTTCAGGTGCGTCAGGGACGCAGGAGCGAAGAGTTTCAGGTGCGCCGGATGCAGGAGCAGAAGGGTTTAGGTGCGCCGGGACGCAAGCAGTTCAGTAGACTCAGTGCGAGGGACGCAGGCTAGCAGTTGAGCAGAGTGCGTCCAGGACTCAGGCTAGCAGTAGAGCAGGGTGCTTCCTTCTCTTAAAATCTTTGTTTATCATTGTTGTGTTCTGGGTTTGGTCCTATTACTGTTGATCTGGTTACTACAGTTGATTGGGTGTTTCAGAAGGTTGTTTGAGCTTCAATGTTGTTGTTGGGTCTAGTATGAAAATTGGATGAAATGTGGCCTTTCAGTTTGTGCTTCAGTGTATCCAGTATGAAAATTGATGAAACGTGGTACTTGGAGAAAAGAAGATTGTAGGCCGGCGCCTACGTACTAGTATCTAAGCTAGTACAAGAGCTAAAGAAAATCTTTGGAGCATTATAGCAGGTTGTAGCCTGCGTACTAGTAAATGGATCGGCTAGTACAAGAGCAAAGGGGGTTGTAGCTCCCGTACTGGTATAAGGCTGCACCAGTACAAATATTGTAAAAGAATTTTTCTTATTAAGAAGAAGATTGAGATGACTTGCAGCAGGTGGTTTTCTCCCACATTGGGTTTCCACCTTATATCATTGTGTTCATGTGTGTGCCTTATGTGTGATGACCTACTTTATGTTACTGCATCTGTTAACTGATAATATGGTTGATAATGCTCTAATGCACTCATTGAAGATCGATTAACTTAATCATAAGAAGTTGTGGTAGTAGGATATGTGAATCTGATAACGGAAATGAAAAGTCTTATTAATGTGATAATACTGATTCACCCCCCCCCCCTCTCAGTATTATTTCCAACAATTGGTATCAGAGCACGTCCTTTGATAGAAGCTTGATCGCTTGAAGGATATCCGTGGAACAATGGGAAAGAAGCTTAAGAAGAAAGCTCATAAGAAAAAGAAGTCATCTCAGAAGAACTATGATAGTGGAAGAATCGATTGGGGATTAGGCATAAGAAGCTCTTCAGATTCAGAATCAGATTCAGAATCATTATCAGGTATGAATGTGTTATCATCTGATGTTCCAGCTATATTTCCTTGTGAAAGAGATGAAAGTGATAGTGAGACTACTGAACTTGCTCTTATGGGTGAGCAAGAAAGATGTCAAATAGAGGCAGAACTTAACATGCTGACAGACAAAATTAGAGATCAACAAGATCTATTGAACAAAAAGGAATGTGATTTCAAAGAAGAAGCTACCAAACTAAGGGCACAACTAGAAGAAGGAAACAAGGTAAGAAAGCTACTCAAGGGCAAGGAAGACCAATGTCAAAAATTGCAGCATGAAGTGACATTATTAAGAAAAGAAGTCAATGAAAGAAGCACAACCATCAAGAAACTCAAAGATAGATCCAGCTACTATGAAAATCTTGAAGCTACAATCCTCTCACTAAAAGGAGATCTTGAAGAATCAAAGAAGCAGAATACAGACCTTCTCCAAGCTATTGAAAAACAAGAAAACGAAGTCACCAGCTTAAAATCTCAACTAGAATGTGCCTTCCAAGTTCGTCAAATACAGCAGGATCTGAATGAAGAACAAGAAAAGGAGATTCTCAAACTAAGGGAACAAATGGAAGAAGGAAGGAAAGCTGAAGAAGTTTTGAAAAAGAAATCTCTTGAAAAGGAAGAACAGCTTTAGGTTGAGGTAAATATCTTGAAAGGTAAACTAGAAGAAAAGGATAAGCTTTTACGATTTCAAGATAGCTCTAAAGTATTGGATGATATTCTTAGTAGTCAAAGGTCCCCTGCTATAAAGACTGGTCTTGGTTTCCATGAATCTGTTGAAGGTGAATCTAGTTCACAAGGTGAGGCAAGAAACTCTAAAATGAAATCTAAAGTGATGAACGAAGAAGTGAAAGATCAATCTCATCATCAACCAAGGAAAGAGATTCCTCAAAGAAAATTCTTTACTCCTCCTATGAATAATGTTGAATGTTATGTATGTCATAATCTTGGACATGTTGCAGCTAGATGTAGAAGAAGAAGAGTTCAAGACCATTATGCAGAAAGATCATCTCAATCAAGGTACTTTTATGGATATTGCTTTGCTTGCAATATGTTTGGTCACAAAGCTACTGATTGTTACAGGAGGAATATGAAACATGTAAGATGTTATGCATGTAACAAGCTTGGACATATAGCCAAGGAATGCAGGAACAAAGTTTGGGCACCATATCAAAAGGAGAAAATGTCATCATCACGCTTGAAGATATGGAGGAAAAAGGAAGTACAGTCAGAAAAGGATGGCACAGTACAATGTAAAGACATACCAGAATCAGAGGAAGCTGAAAGTACAGGACGCGGTGCAGTAACAGGAGACCTGCGTGCGGACGCAGGCCAGACCAAGTCCAGGTGCGTCCAGGACGCAGTTCAGTAACTGAAGATCTGCGTGGGGACGCAGAGCAACTGAGGATCAGATGCGTCCCTGAAGCAAAAGGACGCGGCGCGATAGTAATTTTGGGTGCGTCCCTGAGTAAAAGTACGCGGCGCGATAGTGTTTTTGGGTGCGTCCCTGCAGCAACAGGACGCAACGCAGCAGAAGATGAAGTGCGTACCTGTCTCAAAGCATTTATTTGCTGATTCTTCTTGATATGCATGATCAGATTTAACAGATGGCACTGGTTCAGGGGGAGCATGTGTCCTAAATGCATTGTTGGCATTATGGTCCTTGGTGACAATGCTTATGATTCATCTTGCTATTATGAGTTGGTCACATGATCAGATGTATGGTTGATTCTCTAATGATGCTTGCATGAAGTCTTTATTATCCTTGGCACATATATGGATGAGGTTGGCTGATTTCGTGGATGATTACTCAAAGTCGCATTGTTGGATGATGATGAGTTACTCATATGCATTTCATGATGATGTTGACATGAGCATGATGCATGAATTCTTTCTTGGCACAAATGGATGAGGATTGTTGGCTGGATACAGGGATGATTATTCATACATATGTTGATTGATGCTGATGCTTTCATTTGATGGCTCTTGATTCATGTAGATCTGGATGGTTATGAGTTGATGTTGACAGATACTATGGAGCAGATTATACAGTGCTGTTGTTTGATGTTTGGAAGGTCGTAGCAAGACTCATGTTGTAATGGTCTATCTATTATAGTCATCTCTTCAGGTCATGTAACGGCCTATGTTCCCCCACTATGCATGGGATGAAGATGTAATGTATCTGGTTCTCATATTTCTGATGTATTCCCACTTGGTTGGATGGATGATCCTTATTGTGATAGGTGATGGATGTATGTATTGAGTCTTTTGGTGATAGGAAGGTCATTTATGATATATATAGAGTCATGTTCTTCTTGTAGAACATCTTTTTGCAGACCTTGCTTACAGTTAGGGGGAGCACATAATGCATTGTTGGCATTATGGAGAAGGAGATCTTGGAAATAGCTGCAATATGTCTCTATCTCTTTCATGGTGGATCTCTAGTTATTTGTTGCAGATCTGGAGGAACATGAGCTTAGGGGGAGCTTACCCTTTGCCCTTGATGTCAAAGGGGGAGAATGAAGCTGAAGTTTGTAAGGTTGCCATCAAGTCCAAAGGGGGAGATTGTTGGCATTATGTTTTCTGGTATGACTGTATGTTACAGATGTTGTACTTGATGGCAACTCCAGTGGCAAGGCTCTCAGTTTGTTGAAATTTAAGAAGGACGCAGGAAACCAGTTCAGGAGGTGTGTACCCGCAGGTACACCATGCAGGGTCCGCGTCCAGCGACGCTGGCCAGCCGTTCAGGGGGTGCGTCCACCCAGTGCACACATTTCAAGGCAGAGAAAAGCACGTGGGGGTTTCTTGTGTGGTATCTAGCCGACGGTTTTATGTTTCTATGGTGTCGGCTCGTGGTATTGTTCCATGTTTTGAGGAGGAGCTTGCCTATATAAAGCAAAGGAGATCATTTGGATTTGGTATGTCTTGGGTTGAATATCTTATGAGGGCTAGATCTGGTCTAGATCTAAACAAGGCGAATCTACTGATGGACCGAGATCTCTTCAGCGCATGTTCAGATCTGTGGATCTGATTGTCTGGGTTACTTCTGAAGTCTTGAAATCATCTATGCCCGGAGGGATGCAGGTGCAGTAAGGGTTCAGGTGCGTCAGGGACGCAGGAGCGAAGAGTTTCAGGTGCGCCGGACGCAGGAGCAGAAGGGTTTAGGTGCGCCGGGACGCAAGCAGTTCAGTAGACTCAGTGCGAGGGACGCAGGCTAGCAGTTGAGCAGAGTGCGTCCAGGACTCAGGCTAGCAGTAGAGCAGGGTGCTTCCTTCTCTTAAAATCTTTGTTTATCATTGTTGTGTTCTAGGTTTGGTCCTATTACTGTTGATCTGGTTACTACAGTTGATTGGGTGTTTCAGAAGGTTGTTTGAGCTTCAATGTTGTTGTTGGGTCCAGTATGAAAATTGGATGAAATGTGGCCTTTCAGTTTGTGCTTCAGTGTATCTAGTATGAAAATTGATGAAACGTGGTACTTGGAGAAAAGAAGATTGTAGGCCGGCGCCTACATACTAGTATCTAAGCTAGTACAAGAGCTAAAGAAAATCTTTGGAGCATTATAGCAGGTTGTAGCCTGCGTACTAGTAAATGGATCGGCTAGTACAAGAGCAAAGGGGGTTGTAGCTCCCGTACTGGTATAAGGCTGCACCAGTACAAATATTGTAAAAGAATTTTTCTTATTAAGAAGAAGATTGAGATGACTTGCAGCAGGTGGTTTTCTCCCACATTGGGTTTCCACCTTATATCATTGTGTTCATGTGTGTGCCTTATGTGTGATGATCTACTTTATGTTACTGCATCTGTTAACTGATAATATGGTTGATAATGCTCTAATGCACTCATTGAAGATCGATTAACTTAATCATAAGAAGTTGTGGTAGTAGGATATGTGAATCTGATAATGGAAATGAAAAGTCTTATTAATGTGATAATACTGATTCACCCCCCTGCCCCCTCTCAGTATTATTTCCAACAATTGGTATCAGAGCAGGTCCTTTGATAGAAGCTTGATCGCTTGAAGGAGATCCATGGAACAATGGGAAAGAAGCTTAAGAAGAAAGCTCATAAGAAAAAGAAGTCATCTCAGAAGAACTATGATAGTGGAAGAATCGATTGGGGATTAGGCATAAGAAGCTCTTCAGATTCAGAATCATTATCAGGTATGAATGTGTTATCATCTGATGTTCCAGCTATATTTCCTTGTGAAAGAGATGAAAGTGATAGTGAGACTACTGAACTTGCTCTTATGGGTGAGCAAGAAAGATGTCAAATAGAGGCAGAACTTAACATGCTGACAGACAAAATTAGAGATCAACAAGATCTATTGAACAAAAAGGAATGTGATTTCAAAGAAGAAGCTACCAAACTAAGGGCACAACTAGAAGAAGGAAACAAGGTAAGAAAGCTACTCAAGGACAAGGAAGACCAATGTCAAAAATTGCAGCATGAAGTGACATCATTAAGAAAAGAAGTCAACGAAAGAAGCACAACCATCAAGAAACTCAAAGATAGATCCAGCTACTATGAAAATCTTGAAGCTACAATCCTCTCACTAAAAGGAGATCTTGAAGAATCAAAGAAGCAGAATACAGACCTTCTCCAAGCTATTGAAAAACAAGAAAATGAAGTCACCAGCTTAAAATCTCAACTAGAATGTGCCTTCCAAGTTCGTCAAATACAGCAGGATCTGAATGAAGAACAAGAAAAGGAGATTCTCAAACTAAGGGAACAAATGGAAGAAGGAAGGAAAGCTGAAGAAGTTTTGAAAAAGAAATCTCTTGAAAAGGAAGAACAGCTTCAGGTTGAGGTAAATATCTTGAAAGGTAAACTAGAAGAAAAGGATAAGCTTTTACGATTTCAAGATAGCTCTAAAGTATTGGATGATATTCTTAGTAGTCAAAGGTCCCCTGCTATAAAGACTGGTCTTGGTTTCCATGAATCTGTTGAAGGTGAATCTAGTTCACAAGGTGAGGCAAGAAACTCTAAAAGGAAATCTAAAGTGATCAACGAAGAAGTGAAAGATCAATCTCATCATCAACCAAGGAAAGAGATTCCTCAAAGAAAATTCTTTACTCCTCCTATGAATAATGTTGAATGTTATGTATGTCATAATCTTGGACATGTTGCAGCTAGATGTAGAAGAAGAAGAGTTCAAGACCATTATGCAGAAAGATCATCTCAATCAAGGTACTTTTATGGATATTGCTTTGCTTGCAATATGTTTGGTCACAAAGCTACTGATTGTTACAGGAGGAATATGAAACATGTAAGATGTTATGCATGTAACAAGCTTGGACATATAGCCAAGGAATGCAGGAACAAAGTTTGGGCACCATATCAAAAGGAGAAAATGTCATCATCACGCTTGAAGATATGGAGGAAAAAGGAAGTACAGTTAGAAAAGGATGGCACAGTACAATGTACAGACATACCAGAATCAGAGGAAGCTGAAAGTACAGGACGCAGTGCAGTAACAGGAGACCTGCGTGCGGACGCAGGCCAGACCAAGTCCAGGTGCGTCCAGGACGCAGTTCAGTAACTGAAGATCTGCGTGGGGACGCAGAGCGACTGAGGATCAGATGCGTCCCTGAAGCAAAAGGACGCGACGCGATAGTAATTTTGGGTGCGTCCCTGAGTAAAAGTACGCGGCGCGATAGTGTTTTTGGGTGCGTCCCTGCAGCAACAGGACGCAGCGCAACAGAAGATGAAGTGCGTACCTGTCTCAAAGCATTTATTTGCTGATTCTTCTTGATATGCATGATCAGATTTAACAGATGGCACTGGTTCAGGGGGAGCATATGTCCTAAATGCATTGTTGGCATTATGGTCCTTGGTGACAATGCTTATGATTCATCTTGCTATTATGAGTTGGTCACATGATCAGATGTATGGTTGATTCTCTAATGATGCTTGCATGAAGTCTTTATTATCCTTGGCACATATATGGATGAGGTTGGCTGATTTCGTGGATGATTACTCAAAGTCGCATTGTTGGATGATGATGAGTTACTCATACGCATTTCATGATGATGTTGACATGAGCATGATGCATGAATTCTTTCTTGGCACAAATGGATGAGGATTGTTGGCTGGATACAGGGATGATTATTCATACATATGTTGATTGATGCTGATGCTTTCATTTGATGGCTCTTGATTCATGTAGATCTGGATGGTTATGAGTTGATTTTGACAGATACTATGGAGCAGATTATACAGTGCTGTTGTTTGATGTTTGGAAGGTCGTAGCAAGACTCATGTTGTAATGGTCTATCTATTATAGTCATCTCTTCAGGTCATGTAACGGCCTATGTTCCCCCACTATGCATGGGATGAAGATGTAATGTATCTGGTTCTCATATTTCTGATGTATTCCCACTTAGTTGGATGGATGATCCTTATTGTGATGGGTGATGGATGTATGTATTGAGTCTTTTGGTGATAGGAAGGTCATTTATGATATATATAGAGTCATGTTCTTCTTGTAGAACATCTTTTTTGCAGACCTTGCTTACAGTCCGGGGGAGCACATAATGCATTGTTGGCATTATGGAGAAGGAGATCTTGGAAATAGCTGCAATATGTCTCTATCTCTTTCATGGTGGATCTCTGGTTATTTGTTGCAGATCTGGAGGAGCATGAGCTTAGGGGGAGCATACCCTTTGCCCTTGATGTCAAAGGGGGAGAATGAAGCTGAAGTTTGTAAGGTTGCCATCAAGTCCAAAGGGGGAGATTGTTGGCATTATGTTTTCTGGTATGACTGTATGTTACAGATGTTGTACTTGATGGCAACTCCAGTGGCAAGGCTCTCAGTTTGTTGAAATTTAAGAAGGATGCAGGAAACCAGTTTAGGAGGTGCGTACCCGCAGGTACACCATGCAGGGTCCGCGTCCAGCGACGCTGGCCAGCCGTTCAGGGGGTGCGTCCACCCAGTGCACACATTTCAAGGCAGAGAAAAGCACGTGGGGGTTTCTTGTGTGGTATCTAGCCGACGGTTTTATGTTTCTATGGTGTCGGCTCATGGTATTGTTCCATGTTTTGAGGAGGAGCTTGCCTATATAAAGCAAAGGAGATCATTTGGATTTGGTATGTCTTGGGTTGAATATCTTATGAGGGCTAGATCTGGTCTAGATCTAAACAAGGCGAATCTACTGATGGACCAAGATCTCTTCGGCGCATGTTCAGATCTGTGGATCTGATTGTCTGGGTTACTTCTGAAGTCTTGAAATCATCTATGCCCGGAGGGACGCAGGTGCAGTAAGGGTTCAGGTGCGTCAGGGACGCAGGAGCGAAGAGTTTCAGGTGCGCCGGACGCAGGAGTAGAAGGGTTTAGGTGCGCCGGGACGCAAGCAGTTCAGTAGACTCAGTGCGAGGGACGCAGGCTAGCAGTTGAGCAGAGTGCGTCCAGGACTCAGGCTAGCAGTAGAGCAGGGTGCTTCCTTCTCTTAAAATCTTTGTTTATCATTGTTGTGTTCTGGGTTTGGTCCTATTACTATTGATCTGGTTACTACAGTTGATTGGGTGTTTCAGAAGGTTGTTTGAGCTTCAATGTTGTTGTTGGGTCCAGTATGAAAATTGGATAAAATGTGGCCTTTTTGTTTGTGCTTCAGTGTATCCAGTATGAAAATTGATGAAACGTGGTACTTGGAGAAAAGAAGATTGTAGGCCGGCACCTACGTACTAGTATCTAAGCTAGTACAAGAGCTAAAGAAAATCTTTGGAGCATTATAGCAGGTTGTAGCCTGCGTACTAGTAAATGGATCGGCTAGTACAAGAGCAAAGGGGGTTGTAGCTCCCGTACTGGTATAAGGCTGCACCAGTACAAATATTGTAAAAGAATTTTTCTTATTAAGAAGAAGATTGAGATGACTTGCAGCAGGTGGTTTTCTCCCACATTGGGTTTCCACCTTATATCATTGTGTTCATGTGTGTGCCTTATGTGTGATGATCTACTTTATGTTACTGCATCTGTTAACTGATAATATGGTTGATAATGCTCTAATGCACTCATTGAAGATCGATTAACTTAATCATAAGAAGTTGTGGTAGTAGGATATGTGAATCTGATAATGGAAATGAAAAGTCTTATTAATGTGATAATACTGATTCACCCCCCCCCCCTCTCAGTATTATTTCCAACACTCAATGGGCCTAGGAATCCTTGACCAATTAATGGAGGTATATATGGTAAATCCTAGAGGTGCTTTCCTTTGATTAGGCCTAGGAATCCTTGTTGGTGAATGGAGGGATATATGGTAAAGCCTGGAGGGTGGAGTCTCAGTTAGGGCCTAATGATTTGGTGTGGATTGTGGTAAAGCCTAAAGACTAGGAGATAGGGAAATTCCTCACGATGTAGGTGGAGAAAACTGGTGGCATCCATGCTTGTTTTATGGCTTAGTGGTCTGTGATGGATTGCAGGAAAGCTTGGTTCTATTGATGAGGGTGAGGTGGTGTATCTTTGGGAAGCCCTGGTTGAGTTTGGTTTTAATTCCCATATTCATGCTTGGAATATGGCATGGGGGTGATTGGCTAAAATAAATATTTGGTTAAGCCAATCTATGGTCGGGTGGTTCATGGAAGTCCCAAACCTAGTTGGCCTTTGCATCATTAATATGAGGTTATTTCTCCTTGTTATTTCATGAGTATTATAATGTTTTGGATGTCGATTATATGGCTATTATTTCCTTGGTATTTATGTTGTTATTATGTTGGTTATGAATATGTATTATGATAGTGGCAATGTATGGCTCTCATCATGTTTTTACTTGTAAATGAATAAACAATGTGTCTATGACCTAATAGATGAATTGTAGCTAATGTGTTGAGGCATCAATGCTTCTTAGTGATTCTCAGATAAGTATGAGACCCATATGCTCAATTTTTCTGTTAAGACCTGTAGCTTTCGTGTTTGTGACATGTTTGACGAAATTCCTGTCATGCCTAGCAGGGTTCTAGTCTAGTCCTTGTTGATGTTTTTGAAAATGTATCTTTGTTCCTGTTGGGTGGCCTAGTTTTTGGAAAAGACTCCACATTTTGTTGGGCAGAGTGCACAGTGGAGAGCACAGCAGAGTCAAAAGTGGACTGCACAACAAAGCAGTTGGAATATATCGTGCGGTATAAGGACGTCAAAGTGGGTTGAACCCCTCATTTTTGTAAAAGCATGTGATAATATAAGGGATCAATGGTTTTAGTTGCTTGTTTCAGGGAATCCATGGTATTGTAAACAATGTAACACTCGATGTAATAGTATATGTAGGGTGAAATAATAAGAAAAGGATCATCGCTGAGATCTAAATTTGTGTTATGGTTGAACTTTTGTGATCTATTGTTTGGGAAAATAAGGTGAGGGTCTGTAGCTAAGTACACAGACAAACTGAAGCTTAGTTCATAGGTCAAGAACTGTTTGTTGTACAAAGAATAATTATTTTAGCAACATTTATTGTGGATGTAGTCCCACATTGGGGTAAACCACGGTAAAATTGGTGCATTCATGTGTATATTTGCTTATTATCTTTTGTAGCATAGCAGTCTATTATAGTTGTACGTTATTTCAGTACAATGGTGATTTATGGTTTATCTGATATGTTTAAGTGGTTAAATGAATGTGGTGAAGTAATATATGAATGTTAGGAATACGAAAACATAATAATACCACATATCCACATCCTTCAAGGTTGCGTAAACCTGGTTCTACATTCTCCCATAGTCACTCTGGGTGAGACTCTGATCTACTTGCGGGTTGTTCCTGAAAGGGACAGTGTTTGAGCATTTTGTTGGTGCACAATATAGATATGGAGTATCACTAGACTTTTGTATCAAGGGCAGAACCCCACTAAATAATTCATTAGAAAATATCAGAACCACACCATAGTTGACAACATGAGGAAGAAGTTCGGTCTGACAAAAGTAAAGAGGGATATGATATAAACTCAATCAGTGACTAGGCAATTTTCTTCAAAACACACATATTGGTTGGGATGATCATGAGAAAGTGTCGGGCTAATGAAGTCCCTGCAGAAGTAGTTTCATTAGCTGTGCAGTGTGCCAATGGGGTTCAGTAAAAATGGGTTGAATTCTTTTGCAAATAATTTCTGGACAACTGCTGCGAGTTCCAGGAAAAATGTACAACATTTCATTATGCATGGTTAATTTTTATTATAGCGATGCGGGCATGGAGAGAACTGGAAAATTCGCATTTCCCTCCTGTAGCTTCAGATGTATGTGAAGTAGCACGATATTCCTCATTGTGGTACACCACTCACCCATCACAATGATGGAGAACAAGATTTTTTTCGTGTTATATCACATGGATTTGCATATGTTGGTGAACCAACACGCTCGCCTATCACCAAGCCTATACGAACAATATAGCATTGTTGCGAAGTTCAAGGCCAATTTTCACAAAGTGTATATATAGGCTCACAAGGACACAAAGAATAAATGGAATGCATTGCCATACTTAGTAACAGAAGATGATCTCCTCACATAGGTACAACAGTGGCCCGTAGAATGGATGATTGTGCGAGAGGGAGGGACATAAGATAGTGCGACAAAGGAGGACTCCTTGCAACATGGTGAAGTGAGTGGAAAGGACAAAGATAAGGATGAGAAGGAATCAGAGGAAAATGAGAAACATGATGAGGGTCTCCAGGATCCTCTTGAAGGAGATAAGCAAAAAAGGGAGTCTAAAAATATAGAAACATAACAAGATGTCATAGAAAAGCGGAAGGCATAGGGCTAAGCTGTCACGAAGATCAAGAAGAAGAAAAAGGTAGATAAGTTGAATGATATCATGCCAATGGTCCTTACTAATGGGGACATGGATAAGATTGGGGATAGAATTCAAGAGGAAAAAATAGAGTCATGGAATAAGTGGGAAGATCGCTATGATGCACTTCTCACAGATGTGCAGGAGCGGATTGCAAAACTTAAAATTTTGGCACAAACAGTTAGACAACCCATGTAGATAGTGGAGAGGATTGGAGAAGAAAGGAAAATAGAACCTACACGTGTAGCGAGGTTAGCACCAATGCCAGCCGAAGCACTACAGTTGTACTCCACCGAAGTATAACAACAAGAAAAAGGGTGGAAGCATGTCAAAATGAACATTGCAGCAGTACCATTGCAGAGATTACATAAGCTACACTTGGAAATAATAAAGGAACTTGTTGGCTTGAGGGGCCTTGACCAAGGTTCAGAGTTAATTAGCCAAACAAATCCCTGTACACCTGGCCCTTTCGGTAACAACCCACAGAGCGCGGACTGAGGCCTCACCCGAAGCAGTATGGGGGATGATGGAACCAAGTTTCTGCACCATTGAGATGTCTAAGGGGTCAATTTAGTCCAAATATGAATAGCTTCGTGCAGGTTACTTCATGCACCACCCTGACCTGTGTGGCCTTCGCGATCTGTTGTAATCACCTTGGCGTAGCCCTAACTAGGGGCTAAGGTGATTTCGCGCTCCCCTATCAGCGATCTGTGCTACTTCCCCAAGTTACATTGCGTATCTTACTTATCTTCTTATAAAAATTACTTATCTTTGCGTAAACATATACTTTATCTTATATTCACTTTATCAACACATTCATATAAGTTTGCGCATCATATAAACAATAGAAATGCAATTTACATCCGATACATTCAATGCACAAAATAGGAAAAAGATACATAGAAATAATGTAAAACTTCTCTTTATTACTTCTCCAATAATTACAAACTCGACTCACCCTGAGCACTTAGCTGCAGGGGTCTGCACACGTAGCTACGGACTACTAGGCCTCTGCACACTCAGCTGCAAAGCCTTCTGCTACTCTACGACCCAAAGACTCGACTCGACACTTAGACAAGACTCAATTCTCCATCTATTGCTTCCACTTCTCTAACTAACTTACAACTTAGAGCCTCGCTCTATTTATACGATCCCATGGTCCACGGACCATAGATAGATTTCTAAAGCTAGACAAGACTCAATTCTCCATCTATTGCTTCCACTTCTCTAACTAACTTACAACTTAGAGCCTCGCTCTATTTATACAATCCCATGGTCCACGGACCATAGGTAGATTTCTAAAGCTGGCATTACATTACAAAAAAGAGGGTGGACAACCATATGACTCATTTACAATCTTCGTGCTTCGCGTCCAAAAAATGTGGAGTCTTTACATCGGATTTGGTCAAAATCTGGGCTTTAAGCCCCAAAACTTGCCTTGGGGGATCCCACGCCCAACATGCCCCCAACACAAACATCGTGACTTGCCCTCAAGTCACTCTATCAGTGTAGAGATCTTCGTGCGGAGACCTCCCAACTCTGCTTAAACTGCTGCAAGATCGGCAACACACTAAGTAGTTTCCTGTTGTATCTCCTGCACACGCTAGTCAAAGACTGTTGTATCTGAACTGCTTCCTTACATCTGTTTATAGTCATGCACCTCCTTTCAGCTACCTGGAGCACTAATACTGTGCTTTGGTGGGCTAGTCAGATAGCCATGCCACCTGTGTATTTCCTTCAACTGACTGCCATTCACTCTTCCTGGGAAAGGCTCTCCATTTAACTTTACCAACTGCACCGCGTCTCCGTCTATGACCTCCTTAATAACATATGGTCCCAGCCAATGCATTCTAAATTTTCCCGAGGAATTTATCAAACTTACTATCATACAGTAACACCAAATCATTCACCTTGAAGGTGCGCAACTTAATATGTCGATCGTGCCATGCCTTTTCATGCTGCTTTTGTACCTGTTGGTGAAAGCCAGCCAGAAATTGTTCTTCCTTGAGTTCCTGCAACTGGGCGAGTCTTTCCTCTAGAGCTCCACGATCCGTCATACCTGTGAGCACTGCTATGCACAGACTAGGCACGATGTATTCCATCAGCATTACGGCTTCCACTCCATAGACCAACCAGAAAGGTCTCTGCCCCGTTAGTTTCTTGCATGTCATCTTATAAGCCCATAATATTGCAGTTATGCACAGGTCCCAATCACTTCACTGTGCGTTGCATAATTTGTTTAGCACAGTATCCAATACTTTGTTAAATTCTTATACTATCTCGTTGGCTTGTGGGTGATACGATGTGCTTTTCTGATGATACACCTGAAAAACTTCTGTCAGTGCACTGATTGTCTTCTTCAGAAAATGTGTACCACGGTTGCTCATCAAGATCTTCGGACATCCAAATCATGTCAATACATGTTCAAACAGAAGCTTCACGGTTGTGCAATATTTTACCGGCTACGCTTCTGCCCAACGAGTCAGGTACTCTGTCGCAGTGACAATATAGCTTGCGCTTGTTTTTCCTTTAGGTTTGATAGGTCCTACAAAGTCGATCACCCACTTTTCAAAGGGCTGTAATGTCATTTGTGGATTCAAAGACATCTTATCCCTCCACGATGGTTTACCTATTCTTTGATATACATCAAAGGCCTTGCAATGTGCTTTTGAATTTTGATGAAGGGTCGCCACCACAACCCTGCACGGAGAATCTTATGCGCGGTCTCTCTCATTGCATAATGTCCTCCCGCAGCGCCCCCATGCATGTCCACGAGGATATGGCTTCTTTCAAATTCAGGTACATACCTTCGTAGTATCTCATCATTACCCATATTATATAGGTGCCCTCCAATGACAAAGAAATTTGTTGCGCGCACCACTATTTCCTTCTTCTGCTAGACGGAGTACTCTTTCGATGTAGTTCCAGTCGTAAGAAAATGGATTATATCTTCAAAATATCCATCTACTACATGCATAGCAAAGAGCTGTGCATTGGGTAATCCTTCCTCCATACTAGTAGGTTCCTCTCCTGTCTCGATGGGTGACAAGTGATCCGGTCCTACGCTCAATCATCTAGGTTTCACAACAACTTCAAAATCATATTCCTAGAACAATAAAATCCATCTGCATATGCGCCCCCCCAACACAGGCTTATTGACCAAGTATTTCAGTGTGGAATTATCTGTATACATTTTGAAGTGTCCCCTAGCAAGTAGTGTCGATATCTATGGAGCACATACACCATAGCCAGTCCCTCGCGTTCAGTGGTGGAACAGTTCTTTTCTTCTTTAGAAAATTTGCGATTCGCAAAAGCGATAGGGTGGTCCAAGCCCTCGCGACCATCCTATGTTACTACTACTCCCAGCGCTATACACGATGTGTCAACATGGACATGAAACTCCTTGTCCCAGTTTGGGAAGACTAGGATCGGCACAGTGACCATCTTTTCTTTCAATACATCCAGGCTTTTCTTACAGTCATCATTCCAGCAAAACGTGACATCTTTTTTCAACAGCTTTTCCATCGATGCGGTGATCTGGGCATAGCTCTTGATGAACCTCCTGTAGTACCCCATATGTTCCATGGTAGCGTGCAGTTTTTTCACACTTCACGTCGCTTCCAAATTCAGAATCACCACAATCTTCGTGGGATCTACCATCAATCCCTGTCTGCAAACCACATGTCCCAATAGGTTCCCGAAAGGAACGAGGAACATACACTTCTTGAGGTTAAGCGTGATTTGGTATCTTCAGCAGGTATCCAACATCAAGCATAAGATCACTACATGGTGCTTAACCAGTCCAAATATAGTCCAATCATAAAAATAAACTTCCAAGAACTTGTGAATATATTCCTTAAATTCTGCAACAACCACGCGGGAAAAGATGTCCAACGCGTTCTTCAACCCATATGGCATGACAGTGTATTGAAAGCAACCCCACTTAGTCGCGAAGGTTATCTTGCTCCTATCTTCGAGCACGATTTTGATCTAGTGGTACCCTGAGAACCTGTTAGTGAAAGAATATGCTTCTTGCCCACCTACATTGTCCAACACCTCATTTGTGAATGGAGTTGGGAATGGATCATGCACAAAAGCATCATTCAATTTTCTGAGATCCACGCATATTCTTATCTCATCCTTCTACTTCTTTTCCTACGCCACCATTGGACTTACCCAATAAGATTCTTCCACCGGCTCAATGATTCCTGCTATGAGCATTTTGTCTAGTTCTACGTGGACCTTCTCCTTGTATTTTGGATTTAAGCGGTAAGGCCTCTTCTTAACTGGCTTTGCGTCGGGTTGTAACGTGATCCTCATCATTCCTAAATCTTCGATGATTCCATTTAAATCCATAAAATTAGTTGGGAATAAGTCCTAGTACTCACGGAATAACTCAGCGACCTTATCCACCGTTGCATCGTCCCACTAGTCACCGAGAGTTGTAAACTTAGGTTTGGCCTCCATACCAATGTTCACCCACTTCATTTTTACCGGCACGGTGATGTCAGGGTTCTCAATCTGTGGTCCTTAAACCTCACAATGGCCTTCTATTTCTGGAATTTTAATTTTCTGTGGATCTTCATCTTCTTCTTCAGCACTTACATTATAACATTCCAGCATGCAGCTCAGTTGAGTAGCCCATTTAGGCTGAATCGATTCTACCAGCTCCTGTGGTATTCTAAAGATAGTTACCTTTACCTCTTGTAGCGCTTCATCAACGCTATCCCATCATATATCCTCAAAACTAAAGGTCATCATGAACCCTTCGCGTAGGATATCCCAATCACTTGTCCCATGGCAGAGCTCCGTCTCTATATACCAATTCATGGCTATAACATCTAGCATATGACAGAACAGGTGTACCCACTCAGATTGTGGATCTTCTCCATAGACCTTCGTCCACTTGGCCAAGTGTGCACGTGGATCATCCTATCCATCATATTTGTCTACTAGTCACATCTTAGGCTTCCCAAACTGTGTGCACATCATTCCCCTACATTCGCTCCAGTCCTCAAAGCTCCCTTTGTGCATACCCCACCACCTTGTGGGCGTAGTGCGCAGTACCCAATTCAAGGCCTGGAAACATTTCTTTTCCGGCACCTTCCTTTCAAATATATCCAAGAAAGCATCTACCTCACCTAATATATCATACATAGGTAGATCCCTCACTTCTGTCGATACACAACACAATGATCTTTTCATCGTATTACAGTTCAATGTGGTTACCTCGTGTAACCAATTTTGCCATCGCTCTATCTCCTCATCAAAATCTGATGTACAAGAGCTTTCACATTCCCATGAGATCCGTCCATCTGCGGTGGGATTTACCCAGTCTTTCTCTCACGTAGTTACCTTGTAGATGCAGTCCAAATCGTCGTCGCTTTCATAGTCGTGCACCGGCTCTGTGTAGCGTGATCCCTCAATAGGGTCTAAGGGTATAACTACGCGTAGAGACTTCTTCTCAAAAATCATCTTATACTTCTTCAGATTAATCACCCAATTCATGTCAGTGGCCCAATCAATTCCTATGAGTGCAGGGTAGGGATTATTGTCATCAACAATCTCTATCACTTCAAAGTCTGCTAGCGCACTCGCTCCCTCAATGTCCAGGGTGATTCCCTACAATCGCCCCATGGGTATTATCTTTTTCTGGTTCGCCATTCACAGCTGAATAGGAGACTATTGTAGCATAGGCCTCCCCATGTGCTCTCATGTCTGCTTCGACAGAATGTTCACGTTTGATTCTAAATCTAGTATTACTTGGTCCATCTCATATTCTCCAATCTGTGCGGTTAGCCTCATTTCTCTCCCTGTCCTAGTCTTGTGTTTTCCAATCTTCCATACTATGTGCGGTTCTCTTGGCACCATCCCAACGCATCTATTAATGAGTTCCTGCAATCCTTTTACAACCTTACTATCATGTAGTAGCTTCATGCATGTTTCCAGGAATGTTGTAAGCATAGATGGGTCAATTTTCGGCTTAGGTCTATCTTTTCTTTATGAAGTGGAGGCATCAACAAAGCTCTTCATAGATTTCATGAAGGTTTCCTTAGCACACTCCAAATCAAACTCTGCGTATTTTGTCAGAGCCTTATGAACCAAATTACTATCTTCTTGTTGTTTGCCTTTATCATCTCCCATCAGGATTCCACTTCGGAGCACAATGTTCACATTTGGATATTCCTCGCGTGGCTCAGACCTCATCATCTGTAGGTTCTGAGTCGGGGGAGGTGGTAGTGCTCCCTTGTGGCATATCCTAGCTATCAGCATAGGACAATCCTTTGTCTCATGATCAAACAAGGTACAATATAGACATGATGGGCGCATTTGATTTGTACAATTGCAAGCATAATGTCTTGGCCCTCCGCAATTGTAGCATATCAATTATCTGCGGCCTCTTCTAGGTCCTCCCCCACCTCAGCCTCGTCCACACCTCTGAAATTTGGTTCACGCCACTCCTGCATTCAGGTCTAGGGGCCGCGTTTTAGCCTGAACTCGATAGGTGAGAGTTCTATCCATCATCAGCTCATGGCTTCTACAAGTGCGCTCATCATGTCCAACCAATCTATAAAAATTACAGAACAACTATTGTGAATTCTGTGTGTACTTCTGTAACAAATGGCAATTGCTTGTAGCATGCTTTCCTCCTATTTGACAAATCGCGCACCACAAAGCAGGTGCCGCGATAGGTCCTACTTACGCTTTCGGCCTTAATAGGATCGGTCCTCCTCTCGCAAGGTAATTCCTGAACACAAGGCAGTGGTCCTTATCATGACCCTAACCATTGCATTTTATGCACCACACCTCTTTGCACACTTCTGGTCGGGCTATCTTGTTCTGTTTTAGACTCTACATCTCAAGGCGCAAGTTTTCAACTACGCGTGGATCTGTTGAATTCCCAAGTTAGGATCCTACATCGAAGTTTCATGCAGCCTCATCGTGATCTCCAAGGCCTCTGCCTGAGTCGTTAACCTCTGTTGTGACAACGCATTCCTCAAATGTGGCGTTAACGATGCTACAAACCATTAGTGGTGCTATCCATCCATCAAAGTCATATTAGCTTTGCGAATCGTACACTTCAGTCTCTGATCCAACTCCCAAGGAGTCTCGCCTGGCAACATTGTGATCTCTTTGAATCCAATGATTGACTGTGCTTCTAACTTCGGCATCCTAAATTCTCTGTTTAGTGCAATTTGGATATTCGTGATTCCGGCATTCATATTGTCATTAGAATGCTTAATATACTAGGTTAGTGCAAAATCTCACAGAGTGCTGACCAGCATCACTTTCTTTATATTATCATCTGTAACTCCCTGTGCTTCCCCTATGACTCTTATCACGAACCAAAACTGGTTCAGATCTTCATTTCCTACTCCCCTTAACATAGGCAACTTTATCGTGCTTGCCATACTAAATCGCGGTGGCGGTGGAGGTTATATGAGTGAATATGGAGGTGAAGGTGTTGAAACTGGTGGCAGTGTGGGTGGGGGTGGTATGCGTGGAATCCTTTGCCTTATCAAATACATCTCACTTCATGGAGAGACCTTCGCGAGCTCTTCCTTGTCCCCTCGCGGAGGTGAAATCAAAGGGTTGTTCTCTGGTCCCTTACTTCCTTCGTTTCTGAAGGTTTTTCCACTTTGCGTAGCTCCGAACATCAAGGTCATTGCATAACCCTCTTTTCACATAATAACATTTTAATCCAAGTATTCAAAGACTTTACATACTTACCTCGTGGTCCTTTGATAAAGTGTCACTTTGCATTGCTATAACTGACTGAAGTATCTACCGCGAACTCAGTAATGAATCCTCCTATAATCCGATTGAGCTAGTGCTCAACAACATGCATGATCTTATCTTCTGATGCTTCCAATCTGCACACCAACTCTGGGGTCCACACAATAGGATTTTCGAGCTTCCACCTTCCTTGGCTATTTTCTAGCTTTGCGATCCATGCGTATAGCTTAGTAGGGAAATATGAAAAGAAGATTTTGTGGATTTCTGTGTATAGGTAGCAGTCTAGCCACTATTCCTTTGGTAGTTGTGGATTCCTATTCTCTTGCGTTGCAAACTTGTGAATTCTCCTACCTAGCCAGCCTTCAATTTCCTTCTTAGTTGGATTCCAATGATACGACATCAGACATCTCTATGCAGATTCTAGTCCCGACAACGAAACCATTTGTTGGCTTGAGGGGGCCTGACCCAGGCTCATAGTTAATTAGCTAAACAAATACCTATACTACTGGCACTTTCAACAACAGCCTACGGAGCACAGACTGAGGTCTCACCCGAAGAAGTATGGGGGCATGCTGGAACCAAGTTTCTGCACCCTTGAGATGTCTAAGGGGTCGATTTAGTCCAACAATGAATATCTTTGCACAGGTTACTTCATGCACTGCCCTGACCTGTGAGGCCTTCATGATCTGTTGTAATCACCTTTGCGTAGCCCTAACTAGGGGTTGAGGTGATTTTGCGCTGCCCTAGTAGTTATCTGCTCTACTTCCCCAAGTTACATCGCGTATCTTATTTATCTTCTTATAAGAGTTAGTTATCTTCGCGTAAACATATACTTTATCTTATATTCACTTTATCAACACATTCATATAAGTTCGCACATCATATAAACAATAGAAATGCAATTTACATCTGATACATTCAATGCAAAAAATAGGAAAAAGATACACAAAAATGATGTAAAAATTCTCTTTATTACTTCTCCAATGGTTACAGACTCGACTCGCCCTGCGCACTCAGCTGCACGGGCCTGCACACTCAGCTGCAGACTACTAGGCCTCTATGCACTCAACTACAGAGCCTTCTCCTACTCTATGACCCAAAGACTTGACTCGACACTTAGACAAGGCTCAATTCTCCATCTATTTCTTCCACTTCTCTAACTTACAAATTAGAGCCTCGCTCTATTTATACAATCCCATGGTCCACGGACCATGGGTAGATTTCTAAAGCCAACATTACATTACAAAAATGAGGGTGGGCAACCCTATGACTCGTTTACAATCTTCATGTTCCGTGTCCACAAAACGTGGAGTCTTTACATCGAATTTGGTCAAAATTTGGGCTTTAAGCCCCAAAACTTTCCTTGGGGGATCCCGCGCCCAACAGAGTTGAAGCTGCACAAAAAACACACCTCACGATTGAACATTCAGGTAGGGAAAGAATGGGATTCGTTAAAGTAGAAGCTCGACTAGATGATCCAGGACAGGGATCAAGAAGTTCAACAATAATAGAAGATCAAGGAGGTGATTGAAGCAACATGTAGAGAGATTCTGAACCTTGATGTCTGAGAAGAAGAGCCAATAGAGGAAAAGGTCACGAAGCTAGTGATGAGGCTCATCATTGGGTAACTATATGGACCTTAATACACCTCCAAGATTACTAAAATCGACTCTTCTCATAATTCCTTACATGTTTTACTTATATTTTACTTAATGAGATGAGTAAAAGTAAGACGTTATGTCTAGTGGTCTAATGTGCATTGATTGTAGGTTTTTGGCAGAAAATCATGGAAATTTTAGCTAATTAAGGTGCAATAACTCAAATGAGACAAGAAGGAGAGATTATAGGAGATGGATCTTACTCATTAAATATTCACTAATTCAAATATCCGTCAATCAAATCACACTAGCTTGGAGTTGTAGGCAACCAAGTCATGAAGATCATTGGTAGTCAAGCGAGTGATACTTAAGAACCATTTCATCTTGAGTTCGGGAGCCAAGATTCCCTAGATTTAAGGAATTTGTTGGAGACTTCAGTTGTATAAATAAGGAGGCATAGAGCCTCATTAGGATTTAGATTTTTTATGTAAGAGAACTAAGCATTTTCGAGTTGAAGGATTGTGGAAAAACACTGTTCTGTATTTTTTTATATGATAATGAGAATGAATATTTCCTTGATCCAACATTGAGTTGACTCAAAGGGCTGAAGCTCTTGGGTTAGGGCCTAACCCTAGCAGTAGAGGTTCCTCTTATTATACTTGTATTCTTAGGTTATTTCATAGATTACTTGTTGAATTGATTTTGGCATTGTTTCATTGAAAGTATTGGTGAATTTCATTAGTTTCCTTCGATTTGTGCATAGCTTTAGTAGTAGCATTAGAGGAATAAAGGAATACCAAAAAGGCTTATAGCAGGTGGATCTTGCCTCACTCCTCCCTTCAGGGACGATGGTTTGAGGAAAAACTCCTATTCAGCCCAAATAAGACAGAATTCTTATTTCTTATGGAATTTAGGGTTTTCTGCTAATTAGGCTAGCGTATTTTCAGTTTTCAAGGATAGGTTTCAATTGTTATTTATGATATCTCCAGCTTTGTATTATATTTCATGGTGTTTCACAATATGCTGCAAGTATTTCCATGCATGAAATAGGCTAATGAATGGTTGGAATTTTGTTTTCTTATGTTGATTGAAAATCTTTCTTGTTTTGACATGATTCATGGG
Organism: Pinus tabuliformis; assembly: GCA_031772625.1. Lineage (NCBI taxonomy): Eukaryota > Viridiplantae > Streptophyta > Pinopsida > Pinales > Pinaceae > Pinus > Pinus tabuliformis. The sequence goes on from CM062816.1 coordinate 2,026,793,587, forward strand.
TAAATTCAAGTGATATGTGTATTGCAGGAGTTTCAATAGTGCAGGAAGATCTCATGTCAGCATCCCCAGCCTAACCTTATCCATCCATGATGACCAAAAGCCACTAAGTCCATAACCCAATTTTTCATTCCATGAGAACAACTTTCCATGTTTGTTGAGAAAATCCAACCATCTTACAAACTTTGGTTTGAGTTCTGAGGAAGTCCTAGCCACTTCGTTTCCTTATTCCTTCCATAATTCACCTTCCCTAAGCCCTATACCACCTTCCAAATCACTCCTTATGCTTTCAGCTGGATCCTGTAGGAATATAGGGGATCTTGTAGGAGCATTAGGACATCCTGTAGGTGCATTAGGACATCCTATAGGACAACCTATAATGCCCTGTTTGAGGCTGATTGGTGGAAAATGCATCCAGAAAGATAGGATAAGACCCATGCTTTCCTACCAAGCCACCTGAACCTTAAAAACCATCTCTCTCCACACCTAACCCACCTTCCATACAACCAAGAAGAATTAGCATTCATGTTTTCACAAGAAGGACAAAAAAAAAAAGGTTATTGTGTTCATTCATATGCACAACAGTAAAGTGTTTGATTATCTCAGATTTCATGCTTAGGATAGTTAGGATTACACATATGTTAGCTTAGAATTATTTTGAAGCAAGATCTCTTAACAAATAGCTATATGAGTGGTGTCTTTAAAGCATTTATTTCAGTATTTCATTACTGCAGTAGACAATATTTCAATTCTCTCAATTAGGGTAAAATTCCCCTTTCTCCATTGGTAATCAAACTTCTTCTAAATCAATAGAAGGCTGGTTTGAGAAACCATAGTGGTCTATCTCCAGCTCAGTAGTGACAAAGAGTGGACCCATTGCATCTACTTGTGTATACAACACTATCACCTCCAATTTTGTACGAACCTCAGGTTCTGTTGTGCTGTACAAACCCCCCCCCCCCCCCCATTTCATAAAATTTTTCTTTAAAAAATCATAATATGAAATGGGTCCCTTTTAAGCATAGGTGTGTGAATAAATTGGTATTAACTCATAATTAGAAAAAACCCCCATAAAAAGGGCTAATGGAAATGATATAAACCTTTTGAACAACCATCAAAATAGGTCTTTTAAATAATCATAAAGCTTTTTATTATTACGATAAAGTGATCACAAGATCGCATATCGCAATAGTAAGAAAAACATATATGAAAGACCCATTGAATCACTCTGATCCGAAAAGGGAAATTGCTATCGGATATCGGGGAAAGGCAAAGCACATCGTGTATATAAAGTACCTCTCCCACTCCTCTGATGCGATAAAAGGTATCGCTATCAGCAATCGGCCATAGCAACCAATTCATTAACTGTGAAACCTTCAAATATTCCAATGCGATAAGGCGTATCGCCATCGGCCATCAGCGATTTCGCAATAGCATAAGTAATGTGACCCAAGCCCTTTCCCGATTGCGATACATTAAATCAAGGTGCGTGTTTCGAAGCATATTAAATATTGGCATGCATTATACCACCTTTGGTGATTGAACGATATTTTGGACTATTATTAAAACCTTCCCATTCACGTCACCAATCATCAAATGCGATTATCCGCCAAAAATCTAAGCCACGCTTGAATCGATCATTCACCATATAAACGTTATGATGGATATTTAAAAGCTCCCTTATCATGATTGACAGGTGAAGCGGCCAATTAATGAAGCAGTTATGCCGAGATTTTCCACTTAGATTCTATCTGCGGCAGTTTCACTATAATCTTTGATTATTCGCTAATAGATATAACTCTTTCATATTGGCTCATGCTACCTATTTCCCTGTATCACGTTATTTTCATTCCTTGTGCAGAATTCCGTCGAAATAACAAGTTTTAAGCAAATGGGAAAGAAATCCAAGAGATCTGCTACAGCAACAGCCCCTATAGTAGCAATCTTGCCCACCAGTGATCCAGGACCAAGTAAAAAGGGCCTAATCTCAGACACTACATGTCTCGGTCTTGGAAATACAAGCTGGAAAAGCATCTATAATTTAATTGAAGCAGAAGAACCTGAGGAAGTGTCGGAAGAAGCTACTGCAGGTGCAACTAATAAATCAGAAGCCTCCCTGAAAGATTTAGTCGACTCATATTTGCACAGGATAGCAGCTTGGGAGAAAATTCTTCCATACACTGATGTAGTCATATGGGTGGTTGAACAAATTCCAGTTTCAAATAGAATGTTTTTCACAGTTGACAGAAAAATTTTTGGTTCATTTCAGCCTGATGACTTAAGGAAGATGTATCATTTTCCTGAACCTAAGAAGAAATACAACAAATCCTTTCTGGAGAAATTCACAGCAGAGAACGAGATGGAATCGGCCCTGATTAGGCAATGGCGACAGAATCCTGCAAAACACAAACATGAATCATCGGGTAAGTACTCCGTGGATTCCTTGTCATCTCCTTACTGTTACGCTGGGGAAATGATGTGTAGGATATGGGGAATGCATGATTCAGCAAAGTTTACTATCGAAATGGTTCCTTTAATGGAAGTGTCTGTTAATAGCTATGTCATGGATGGGGCGAATGTATTGTCCGATAAATTAGCTTCTACAATTCTTGATTTTAGATTAAATTCGCGCAAAACCACCAGGACCGTTCCCCCTTTCTATTACAGTGCTTATGTTATGGATATGCTTTGCTTTAATTCTAAATACCCAGTACTTGGGTGGAGATGGACGCCACAGGATCCTAAGCCAATCCACATTTATCACCAGATGTTATTGAAGGCACATTATAAAGACCACTTGTATCAAATCTGTAATGGTTTCATGTTGCCTATTTATTATGCCATTTTTTATAAGCCTGCCCCAAGGATTTCCGCGGAGGCGGAGATTGATTTGACTATTGTGGGGAATTGGTTCGGGGAAGACAAGTTCACATATATAAGGGTGTCTGGTAGCCTCACAAGAACCCATGTCCTTCCATTGTATGTACCTGATAAGCTGTTGGCGCGAGAACTGGCCTACCAAATAACAACAGCAGGAACATCCAAAACACTTAGGACTTCTAAAAAGCAGTCATGGGCTATATTTCCTTTGAGATGCGGTGTTTATACCCTACATGATTACAAACATGCTGAGAAGGAGACAGGAAAAATAAATATTCTCAATCTTGCAACCATCCCTAACAGGCAATTCGATCCACAGAAGGTTGCCTATAATGTGCTTGAACAAGCCAAACTTACAAAGTTCGATCATGAAAAAGATGAATTTGATGACCTGTTTTCTTCAGCAGAATCATTGTCTCAGGTGAAAACATTGGCCAAGATGAAATATAATGATGAAGGACTAGTAGAATTCAATAGGCTCAGAGAACAGAGGTTGCAAACTCTGCCTCTAGACTTATTGGCTACTACACCAACAACTAAGTTAAGCGAGCCTGAACAAAAAATTATTGACAAATCTCCTGCTACAGAGAAAATTCCTGAAAAGGGAAAAGAGCCAGAACAAGAAACAGGGCAGGAGAAAGGGAAGAAGCAGGACAATGAAATTATTGATCTAGAGACTCAAATTGATCCCAAACTCCTCAAAGAGTGGCAACAATTTGACTCTATTATAAGCAATCCCAAGACTTCACAAGGATTCGACACACCTCAAGTAACAGTCGATCAAGAAACAACAACAACTACGGTTCCAATTGAAGGAACCAGCGGCCCACCAATCATCAAAGATGAAGAAATAATTCCTAAAGATCCATCTGATCAGATTGTTTTGCAGATAGAAGACATACCACTATTAGATGTCTTTTACAGTCCCAAACACAGGTATGTGGTGAAAAGACAGAGGAAAAGGAGGAGACTTGATCAATCTTCCCTTTTACCAGATCAAACAGAGATGGCTAATGTGGTGTGGAAGGAGGAATTTAACCCTTCCGATGACCTTACAAAACTTTCTCAGTATGCCAGAGCTTATTCGGCAGCCACCATGGATAAAGCCTCGGAAGTAAGCAATCTACTTAAGGAAAGAGATCAAACAATTGTTTCATTACAGTCACAGGTGTCCGAAGCACAACGAAAAATAGAACAGTTAGAACAACAACTATCAATACAGTGGCAGACAAACAGTCAATTAAATGAGCAATTGCTCAAAGAGAAGCAGAGGATAGACTTGAGCACAATACAGAAACAAAAGGAATTGTCCGAAGCATTGGCCAGATTGAAGGCGATGAATGAACAAATGAGCAAGACCAAGGATGAGCAAATCGCTCAACTGTCACAAGAAGTAGAAAAGTTCAAGAGTCTTCCTCAATTAGCAGAGTTCAGAACCGAAGCTCTACAAATCAATAAGGCATTGATTACACAGCTAAAACTGCTATGTCATAACATTTCTCTAGTTGAGCCTCTTTGTGAGATTACTACATCAATAATTGATAAATTAGTTGATGCCAGGCAGGATTTAGAACAGGCTGATGAGACCTTAACCAGCTTTCTTGCTTGGCAAGACACCAGTGAAGGACAAGCCGCGAATCTGCCCAAAATTCTAGAGTCACACAAAGACATCCTTTTCCTAGAATGGAAGTCACAACTGATGAAAGCAGAGAGAGAGACCTCAAGATGCCAATTATCTACCAATAATTTAATTGAATCAATCAATGACACTCTTTATCTATCTAACATGATTTCACAGTGCTCTCCAGGTAAATTGACATCAGCCAAAGCCTTGGAACAAACATGCAATCAAGAATTGGCAAAGAATGGGAGACTAATTGCTGGCATCCAAAGTTTAACTTGGGATGCCTTTTGGTTTTTATTAATTAAACCACACAGTCAGAGGGATGCACTTAAATGTTTAACCGATGCCATCAGTTGCATGATTCTCGAAATACATGATGCCGCATATTCAGTCCAACTGCATTCTCGTCTAAGTCGCCCTCCAAAATTGCAACCGATGCTTGCTATCTGCCAGCTCAAGCCGGAGGGAGATCATCTGAAACAATGAATCATGCTGCCGACTGAGAACAAGCCGATTTTGAGAATATATTCATAATATAGCTGTACCAATTAATAGCATTTTTATTTTGTAATTAGTTAGCTTAATTAGTATTTATAGGCCCTTTCATGCATTTAGAAAGGGTCCTCAGTTTTTGTATAAACTCAAATCAGTAAGTCACACTATCGTGCTTCTGATCTATTTTTTATGAAGACTGGGCCAGCATTCTGAATTTTAACGAAGCAAGCTTTCATGACATGAGCATTATTTCCTTTTGTGGAAGTGTTTCTAAGTTAGAAGAAGGAATTTGAATGCGATTGATATCGGGAGTGATCCAAATAACATATGGTACTATTATCTATGCTCTTGTGTCATTCTTTTATGTGAATCGGCATTTGTTTAATCTTGCTATCATTGGATATATGTATGTGTTTTAACAACAATCCTTGTACTTTTCACTATTGAATGTCTAAGGACTGTTATTCTTTCAATCATATTTATGTCTATGATATATATGAAGAATAGTGTAATAATGCTTGCTTGATTGCTTTGTTCAACTATTTGAACTTAGTAATTATCATATGAATAAATATCTTTGTTTACTAATAGAGACATCTATATGCCTGTTTGTGGATGAAGACCATCAAAAGTTACACTAAAAGCATAAATTTCCCAGGATAGGATAGTTCTTTATAATTTTACTTTTAGATTAAATCATTCATCCATTATCATTAGACACTAGAGAATCAACCACTTATCCATCCTATTTACCAATCATTGGGAAACGGGTCCCATTATTTCCAATCGGAGCCACCACACCAAACGGAAAAGGAGCTACCTTTAAGGTCCGAACCGGGTGTTTTTCCCCGATTTTGTTGCAACGATTTTCGAGGCATCAACATTTTTGGTGCTAGAACGAGGCATGAACTGTGAATGGTGAGAAAACCCAAACCTATAACCCATTCTAAGAGTAAATCTCCCTCCACCTCACCTCGGACCTCCCGTTTGCATGCTGAAACTCTAGTATTCAAGCGAGAAGAAGAAGAGTCAACTACCACTACTCAAACCCACCATACTTCAGATCGATTAAGTCCAGAGTCCCCTGAAGTTCAGTCTCTCATCCATAAACTTTAAGGCTTTTCGATATCACCACAGAAATCTGAGGTATCTCAAGGTAGTGACACTTCACAATTCAATCTACCTCATCCTCTCACCGGACTTCAAAGGGGAAAGCTCGGTATTGAACCTACTGAGTTGCCTTTACCCAAAAGGAAAAGGGCAAAAAAGAATACTGAAGGATCTGATAGTGAAACTTTCTCATCATCATCCTCCATCTCATCTTCACTAGTGCGAATTCAGCCATCCACTCCTCCATTACATATTGTTGTTCAATAGGGATCGGGAACTTCAACATCCCAACCCATTCAATCCTCAATATCAACTCCTTCCCAAACATATGGAATTTCATCAGCAATATCATATGCTACTGGTTTTTCAATGGCTCAGAATCCATGGAATAGTCCTAGTGTGGTCACCATGCCTGCACCATTACATCCATTGCCTGATTCTCCTGCAAAATGGTTATCCAAATTTAATCCAGATGCTGGAACACAAGCCGAAGAACATATTAACAATTTCATGTTATCATTTAATTTGAAAGGAGTGATAGAGGAAGATGTTGTCATTAGGCTTTTCCCTTATGCCTTACAAGGATCAGCTGGGTCTTGGTATTTTTCCCTGCCCTTTGGATCCATTACTAGTTGGAACATTTTCCAAGAACAATTTCTTACTAAGTATGGCGATGATAGATCTTTAGCAACATTAATCAATGATCTCTCAAATCTTAGGATAGAATCTAAAGAACCTATCAAGGAATTCAACTCACAATTTAATAAACTCTTGAATAAGATTCCAACTGCCTCTAAACCAAGTGAGCAAATCAGAAGCGAATGGTATATAACAGCCCTACCTTCAAATATAGCTATTTTCGTAGACAGGGCTGCAAAACCAACTTTAGCTGAAAACATGAAAGAGGTGCTTGCTGTAGAGAAACGTATTATTGCTTTAGAAAAGAAAGCTACTCTTGAAGATAGAAAATCCAAAAAAGTTTCTTTCAAGGATGATTCAAAGAAGAAAGACCCCAAAGATCCATATGATATGGAAGGTTTACAAAAATTCCTCAAGACCATTTCAAATGAAATGGTCGAAATCAAGAAGCAAGTAGCTCAAACTTCAACAAAAAGGCCATTTAGAAATTTTAAGAAACCTGAATCAAAACCACCAAATGCTATATCCAACGCAGATTCAGATCCTGAAGAAGATGAAACAGTCTTGCCATCTGAGGAACCCGAATAAGAGAAGACAGTCGAATGCCATGGGATGTGGGATTTTATTTTACCTAACTCCGATACAGAAAATGAACAAGAAGCTTTCCCTGTGACTACCAGGAGTAAAGGTACTCCTGAACCTGTTCAAACAACTTTGAAGAAAAGGAATGCAGGTTCCACTACTACCAAAGAAAAGGTTCCCACAAAGAAAGCTACAACGATACCATCCCAAAATCAACCATCATCTTCAAATCTACCTTCAACATCTAAGACATTGGTAGTGTCAGATTCTATGGACTACAATATTATCGAAGATATGAAGAAGACTAAGGCAAATATTACTATGTTTGAACTTAGCAAACTCAAACATCAACAGAAATTACTTCTTAAAGAGTTAAATGTCGTTCCTTCTTCATCTCTTCCTAATGCTGTACTGTCCAAAGCTGCTAATGATTCAGGCCAACCACCTCCTGGTAGAGTGGAAGCTATTGATGTGGTCTTAATTGTGGATAGATCAAATTCTCATACTCCTCCTTTCCTCTTAACCTATGAGATCTATAATAGAAATCTACACAATTGTTTGATTGACTCAGGGGCTTCCTCTAATATAATGCCAGCTTCAATTTGTTCAAAACTAAACATTAAACCCCAAAAGTCTGCAATTCATATTGTAAAGTTCGATAGAACTAAGGTCCAGGTTTTATGGGAGATCAACTCAGTGACTATCAGGTTATCAGCTGATCCTAGAGTGGTTCAAAGAATTGATATTTTGATCGCTGATATACCTGAATTCTATGGGTTGATTTTAAGTAGAGATTGGTCTGAAAAACTCCATGGTTATATTTCCACCGATTGGTCCCATATGTGGTTACCTTATAAAGGAAAGCCAAATCAGATCAAGATCGATCGAGAGAAACACATGACCCATACTGTTATTGAGTTTGAACAAGAAAATCAACCAATAGCATTCAATAACAATATTTTGGGGAATTATTCATCTGAATCATTCTTTGGCAATTTCACTGCCCAACCATCTCCTTTCCCAGTTAATAATTTCACATCTCAGATCGAAAACTTTTCACAAACAGATAGGTCTAGATGTGTTAATACTGCTAAGGAAACTGTAAACAAAATTGTTGATAATTCTTTATTTTGGTCACTATATTTTGACGGGTCTAAGTCTAGTGAAGGTGCAAGAGTAGGATGTATTTTAGTTAGTCCTGAGGGAGAAAAAACTATGTTATCTTGCAGATTGGAATTTGAATGCACAAACAACACAGCTAAGTATGAGGCCTTAGTTCAAGGACTCTACAAAGCAATTGGTCTCAAGGTTAAATATCTAAAGGTGTTTGGTGATTCAGAAATTGTTATCAAACAAGTTAGGAATTCAATTCATTGCCTCTGTGGTCATCTCAAACACTATCAGTCTTTGGTACAGGAACTCATCTCTTAATTTTTAGCATTCAATATTTCTCCCATCCCTAGGTCCCAGAATGTAGCAGCAGACCTCCTAGCTAATGTTGCTTCCAGACTCCTACCATCCGAAGATTACAGCCCGGATCGATTTTCAGTAGAGTTAATTTTTAGACCATCAATTCCCGATAATGTCACCAATTGGCGAGTGTTTAAACATGATGAAGACATTTTAAACTTCTTGACTTCTGACAAGTCCTACGATGACCAAATTATTGATGAAAGTGACCATGACCTTCAAATGAAAGAAAAGCAAGAGGAAAACTCAATACCAAAACCAGTGGTCAAGCTTGAAGACCTTTATGATATTAACGACAGGTTTAAACAGGTGACCAATTCAAAACGTCAGAGTTCCACTTTAAGATTTGAATTGATAAACCTAGGTACTGAAGAAAACCCTCAAAAAATCAATTTGGGGTTAGGACTTTCTTTAGAAGAAAGAACAACATTAATTAGACTGTTAACAAAAAACAAATATGTCTTCGCTTGGAAATATGATGATTTGAAAACATACGATGCATCAATCATTCAACATACTATTCCAATTCTTTCTGAACAAAAACCAGTGCAACAAAAGTTAAGGAAGATTCATCCTAACCTAGAGATTCAAATAAAGGTTGAGCTAAATAAACTCTTAAAGGCTAAGATAATTTTTCCTGTTAGACATTCGAACTAGGTATCCAATATGGTGCCAGTTAGGAAGAAGAATGGCAACATTAGGATTTGTATCAATTTTAGAAATCTAAACAAAGCAAGTCAAAAGGATAACTTCCCTTTACCTACCATGGAGCAGACACTCCATTCGGTAGCTGGTTTTGAGTTAATGTCCTTTTTAGATGGTTTCTGAGGATATAACCAAATTTTGGTCCATCCTGATGACAGGCTTAAAACTACCTTCAGAACTAAGTGGGGAACTTATGCCTACCAAAAAATGCCTTTTGGACTTATCAATGCAGGAGCTACATTTCAGAGAGCCATGGACATAGCATTCAAAGGATTTCTCAATAAATCAATAATTATCTATTTAGATGATATTACTGTATTTTCCAAGAAAAGGTCTAATCATTTACATGATTTAAAACAAATCTTTGAACATTGTAGAAGGTATGGTATCTCTCTTAATCCAAAGAAGTCATTTTTTGCTCTTAATCAAGGAAAGCTTTTAGGCTTCATTATTTCAAAAGATGGTATCTATATTGATCCAGACAGAATTAAAGAGATTTCTGAAATTCCATTCCCTCGTAATAAAAAATACATGCAGTCATTTTTGGGTCAAATTAACTTTGTTAAACGATTTGTTCCAGATTTTTCCCAGATTATTTTACCATTGCAAATGATGATTAAGAAAAATTCGGTGTTTAAATGGGGACCTGCAGAAAAAGAGGCATTTGATTCCATTAAACAATCAATAATTAACGCCCCGGATTTAAGCACTCCCAATTTTTCAAATCATTTCATACTATATACCCTCGCATCCGCTTCATCTTATGCAGCAGTGTTGACTCAAATTAATGATCAAAACTTGGAAGCACCAATTTCGTTTTACAGCTCAAATCTTCAAGGTGCTAAACTAAATTATTCGGAAGTTGAAAAACAAGCCTTTGCTGTGTACAAAGCCATTAAACACTACAGGCCCTTCCTCTTGAAATCTCACACAAAGGTTATAGTTCCTTTTTTAGCAGTAAGACAATTACTAGTTCAAAGGGAATTAGGAGAAAAGAGAGCAAATTGGGTCACAACATTACAAGAATATGACTTGGAAATTAAGCCAGCAAAGATTGTCAAAGGCCAAGGTTTTTGCAAGTTGTTAGCAGGAGCATCCAACATTCAAGAACCTGAAAGTACAGAGGATACTGAAGAAATCAATCAGATAAGTACCACAGGTCCTGAATCGCAATATGCAGATCTAATTTTCTATTTAAAAAATGGGTACGCTCCTTCTAATATCTCCTATAAAAAAAAACATGCCATTAGATTGAAAGCGAAAAACTTCACGATTGTAGATGATGTATTGTTTAGGCGAAATTATGATTCAATTTTATTAAGATGCTTAGAGAAACCTAAAGCACAAATTTTTTTGCAGGAACTACATGATGGACCAGCAGGAGGACATTTTGGAGCTGACACAATAGCTTACAAAATCATTCATGCTAGGTATTATTGGCCCACCTTTTTCAGCGATAATCATGAATATGTTAGGAAATGCCAAAGTTGTCAAACATCCAGTGGAAGACAAAGAAAGCCAGCTTTCCCTTTGCAACCAGTCAACATTGAACAACCTTTTGAGCAATGGGGATTGGACATCATTGGAGAAATCACTCCCCATTCTTCCAAACATGATAAGTATATCCTTACTGCTACTGATTACTTTACTAAGTGGGTTGAGGCAATTCCTTTAAAGACAACCAACTTTGAGGAAATCATGGAATTCATAGACCAATTCATTATTACCAGGTTTGGTGTCCCAAACGCTCTTGTTTTTTATAATGCATCTTATTTCTCTGGAAATTCTATATTTGATTTTGCAATCAAAAGGGGATTTAAATTGAAGTATTCTGCAAATTACTACCCCGAGGGTAATGGTTTGGCAGAATCCACCAATAAAAAACTTTATTAGAATTATTAAGCAAACTATTGAACAGAATCATAAAAACTGGCATAAATCTTTGATATTTGCACTATGGGCTAATAGAATAACACAAAAAGCCTCTATAGGCACTTCTCCATTTAATCTAGTGTATGGAAAGGAAGTTGTCATACTAGCCAATTTAGTGCTTCCATCCCTAGCTTTAGTGCAGTTTATTGAAGAAATTCCCTCATCTTCTATTCAACTAAGACATTATCAAATTTTGAAACTAGAAGAAGAAAGAGAAAAAGCCAGAATTATACATACAAAACATCAGCAAATTATCAAGTCATCTTTTGATACAACTTCAACCAGTTCAAAGCAATTACAAGTTGGTGATCTAGTTTTGAAATGGGACAAAGCCCGTGAGGATAAAGGAAAACACACAAAGTTCCAGAAAATGTGGCTCAGACCATTTCAAATCAATGAGAAGATAGGCCTTTCTACTTTCATATTGCAAGATCTATTAGGAAAGAGAGATTCTCTTCCTGTTAACGGCCTTATCTTGAAAAAATTCGTCAATTGAGGAGGTAACCCCTTCTCCCTTTGTAAATATTCAATTTTCAGCTAAATTTGTGTACATAGCTTATATTTTTTAGGATTTTGGGAAAATAAAGTTAGCCTTCCATTGGTCTTTACTATATTGAAAAAGTTTCTCAAAAGAAATAGTTCTGATATTTGCTTTTAAAATGGAAGCCTTAAACGAAAGGAAGATTTCTAGGAAATTAGGTATATTTAGATTCTGAAACCCCATTTTATTTTTGTGAAATCTTCTCAAGGTTTATAAGTACTGTAAATCATTTTAATGTTTTTAAGCAGCCTGAAAACGGTTATCAATACAAAACAGAAACTGATTCAATCTTAGCATCTTCAACTCTTATCCTGTCATCCATCTTCTCTTAAGGAGAAAATTGTTCATCCCATTCTTCAAAGTTTATAATTACTCAGAGTGTAATTCTAAAATATATTTGATATAAAAGATAAGAGGTCTTATTACAAGCTTGCTTACCATGATCATAGGGGAATAGTTCAACTGACATTACCAATACTACATATCAAAACAGGGTAATGGCTTATAATTATAAGACAAGGGGTCTCATCATGAGCCAGCTTGTTCAATTAAATTACAACCAGTGAATGGCATTGTCAAACAGCTGGCCAACAAACCAGGACAATGGCTTTTTATCTTACAAAATAAGTAAAAAGAAAAGGTGATACAAAAATATGAAGACATATTTTTGGATTCATTCTTTTTAATTATACTCTGAAATGGATGGAACAATGAATGATCAAATGGTTAAAAGGTAACCCTGTTGAGACTATAGATGTTTGTTGGCAGCAGAGGCTCTACCTATGACAAAGGAGTCATTATAAAGCTAAGTTGGAAAAGTTTTTTGTTTTATCATTATCAACCAATTAAGGCTAATTTAAAACTTAGAATGTGTTTAATTTTAACAAGAGAAGAAAATAACAGAAATAGTTATTATTATATTCAGAATTTATATATATACCTAGTTATATTAGAATTTTTCTGTTAGATGAGATTTCCGGATGAAGAAAGATTAAGTATTTTAACATTTCTCAGAGATAACTGTTTCTCCTAGTGAATCGCCAATTGTTGTGCTGTACAACAACCCCCCCCCCCCCCCATTTCATAAAATTTTTCTTTAAAAAATCATAATATGAAATGGGTCCCTTTTAAGCATAGGTGTGTAAATAAATTGGTATTAACTCATTATTAGAAAAAACCCCATAAAAAGGGCTAATGGAAATGATATAAACCTTTTGAACAACCATCAAAATAGGTATTTTAAATAATCATAAAGCTTTTTATTATTACGATAAAGCGATCGCAAGATCGCATATCGCAATAATAAGAAAAACATATATGAAAGACCCATTGAATCACTCCGATCCGAAAAGGGAAATTGCTATCGGATATCGGGGAAAGGCAAAGCACATCGTGTATATAAAGTACCTCTCCCATTCCTCCGATGCGATAAAAGGTATCGCTATCGGCAATCAGCCGTAGCAACCAATTCATTAACTGTGACACCTTCAAATCTTCCAATGCGATAAGGCGTATCGCCATCGGCCATCGACGATTTCGCAATAGCATAAGTAATGTGACCCGAGCCCTTTCCCGATTGCGATACATTAAATCAAGGCACGTGTTTCGAAGCATATTAAAGATTGGCATGCATTATACCACCTTTGGTGATTGAACGATATTTTGGACTATTATTAAAACCTTCCCGTTCACGTCACCAATCATCAAATGCGATTATCTGCCAAAAATCTAAGCCACGCTTGAATTGATAATTCACCGTATAAACGTTATGATGGATATTTAAAAGCTCCCTTATGATGATTGACAGGTGAAGCGGCCAATTAATGAAGCAGTTATGCCAAGATTTTCCACTTAGATTCTATCTGCGACAGTTTCACTATAATATTTGATTATTCGCTAATAGATATAACTCTTTCATGTTGGCTCATGCTACCTATTTCCCTGTATCACACTGTTTTCATTCCTTATGTAGAAATCCGTCGAAATAACAAGTTTTAAGCAAATGGGAAAGAAACCCAAGAGATCCGCTGCAGCAGTGGCCCCTACAGTAACAGTCCAGCCCACCAGTGATCCAGGACTGAGTAAAAAGGGCCTAATCTCAAACACTACATGTCTCGGTCTTGGAAATACAAGCTGGCAAAGCATCTATAATCTAATTAAAGCAGAAGAACCTGAGGAAGTGTCAGAAGAAGCTATTGCAGGCGCAACTAATAAATCAGAAGCCTCCCTGAAAGATTTAGCCGACTCATATTTGCACAGGATAGCAGCTCGGGAGAAAATTCTTCCATACACTGATGTAGTCAAATGGGTGGTTGAACAAATTCCAGTTTCAAATAGAACATTTTGCACAATTGACGGAAGAATTTTTGGTTCATTTCAGCCTGATGACTTAAGGAAGATGTATCATTTGCCTGAACCTGAGAAGAAATACAACAAATCCTTTCTGGAGAAATTCGCAGCAGAGAACGAGACGGAATCGGCCCCGATTAGGCAATGGTGATAGAATCCCGCAAAACAAAAACATGAATCATCGGGTAAGTACTCTGTGGATTCATTGTCATCTCGTTACTATTACGCTAGGGCAATGATGTGTAGGATATGGGGAATGCATGATTCAACAAAGTTTACTATCGAAATGGTTCCTTTAATGGAAGCAGCTGTTAATAGCTATGTCATGGATTGGGCAAATGTATTGTCCGATAAATTAGCTTCTGTAATTCTTGATTTTAGATTCAATTCGAGCAAAACCACCAGGACCGTTCCCCCTTTCTATTACAGTGCTTATGTCATGGATATGCTTTGCTTTAATTCTAAATACCCGGTACTTGGGTGGAGATGGACGCCACAGGATCCTAAGCCAATCCACATTTATCACTAGATGTTATGGAAGGCACATTATAAAGACCACTTGTATCAAATCTGTAATGGTTTCATGTTGCCTATCTATTATGCCATTTTTGATAAGCCTGCCCCAAGGATTTCCGAGGAGGCAGAGATTGACTTTACTGCTATGGGGAATTACTTCGGGGAAGACAAGTTCACATATATAAGGGTGTATAGTAGCCTCACAAGACCCCATGTCCTTCCATCGTATGTACCTGATAAGCTGTTAGCGCGAGAACTGGCCTACCAAATAACAACAACAGGAACATCCAAAACCCTTAGGACTTCTAAAAAGCAGTCATGGCCTATATTTCCTTTGAGATGCAGTGTTTATACCCTACATGATTACAAACATGCGGAGAAGGAGACAGGAAAAATAAATATGCTCAATCTTGCAACCATCCCTAACAGGCAATTCGATCCACGGAAGGTTGCCTATAATGTGCTTGAACAAGCCAAACTTACAAAGTTCGATCATGAAAAAGATGAATTTGACGACCTGTTTTCTTCAGCAGAATCATTGTCTTAGGTGAAAACATTGGCCAAGATGAAATATAATGATGAAGGACTGGTAGAATTCAATAGGCTCAGAGAACAGAGGTTGCAAACTCTGCCTCTGGACTTATTAGCTACTACACCAACAACTAAGTCAAGCGAGCCTGAACAGAAAATTATTGACAAATCTCCTGCTACAGAGAAAATTCCCGAAAAGGGAAAAGAGCCAGAACAAGAAACAGGGCAGGAGAAAGAGAAGAAGCAGGACAGTGAAATTATCGATCTAGAGACTCAAATTGATCCCAAACTCCTCAAAGAGTGGCAACAATTTGACTCTATTATAAGAAATCCCAAGACTTCACAAGGATTCGGCACACCTCAAGTAACAGTCGGTTAAGAAACAACAACAACTACGGTTCCAATTGAAGGAACTAGTGGCCCACAAATTAGCAAAGATGAAGAATTAATTCCTAAAGATCCATCCGATCAGATTGTTTTGTAGATAGAAGACATACCACCATTAGATGTCTTTTACAATCCCAAACATAGGGCTGTGGTGAAAAGACAGAGGAAAAGGAGGAGACTTGATCAATCTTCCCTTTTACTAGATCAAACAGAGATGGCTAATGTGGTGTGGAAGGAGGAATTTAACCCTTCCGATGACCTTACAAAACTTTCTCAGTATGCCGAAGCTTATTTGGCAGCCACCATGGATAAAGCCTTGGAAGTAAGCAATCTACTTAAGGAAAGAGATCAAACAATTGTTTCATAATAATCATAGGTGTCCGAAGCACAGCGAAAAATAGAACAGTTAGAAGAATAACTATCAATACAGCGGCAAACAAACAGTCAATTAAATGAGCAATTTCTCAAAGAGAAGCAGAGGATAGACTTGAGCGTAGTACAGAAACAAAAGGAATTGTTCGAAGCATTAGCCAGATTGAAGGTGATGAAAGAAAAAGTGAGCAAGACCAAGGATGAGAAAATCGCTCAACTGTCACAAGAAGTAGAAAAGTTCAAGAGTCTTCCTCAATTAGCAGAGTTCAGAACCGAAGCTCTACAAATCAATAAGGCATTGATTACACAGCTAAAACTTCTATGTCATAACATTTCTCTGGTTGAGCCTCTTTGTGAGATTACTACATCAATAATTGATAAATCAGTCAATGCCAAGCAGGATTTAGAACAGGCCGATGAGACCTTAACCAGATTTCTTGCTTGGAATGACACCAGTGAAGGACAAGCAGCGAATTTGCCCAAAATTCTAGAGTCACACAAAGACATCCTTTTCCTAGAATGGCAGTCACAACTGATGAAAGCAGAGAGAGAGACCTCAAGATGTCGATTATCTACCAATAATTTAATTGAATTAATCAATGACACTCTTTATCTGTCTAACATGATTTCACAGTGCTCTCCAGGTAAATTGACGTCAGCCAAAGCCTTGGAACAAACATGCAATCAAGAATTGGTAAAGAATGGGAGACTAATTGCTGGCATCCAAAGTTTAACTTGGGATGCCTTTTGGTTTTTCTTAATTAAACCATACAGTCAGAGGGCTACGCTTAAATTTTTAACTGACACAATCAGTTGCATGATTCCTGAAATACATGATGCCACATATTCAGCCCAACTGCATTCTCGTCTAAGTCGCCCTCCAGAATTGCAACCGATGCTTGCTATCTGCCAGCTCAAGCCGAAGGGAGATCATCCGAAACAATGAATCATGCTGCCGACTGAGAACAAGCCAATTTTGAGGAGATATTCATAATATAGTTGTACCAATTAATAGCATTTTTATTTTGTAATTAGTTAGCTTAATTAGTATTTATAGGCCCTTTCATGCATTTAGAAAGGGTCCTCAGTTTTTGTATAAACTCAAATCAGTAAGTCACACTATTGTGCTTCTGATCTATTTTTTATGAAGACTGGGCCAACATTCTGAATTTTAACGAAGAAAGCTTTGATGACATGTGCACTATTGCCTTTTGTGGAAGTGTTTCTAAGTTAGAAGAAGGAATTTGAATGCGATTGATATCGGGAGTGATCCAAATAACATATGGTACTATTATCTATGCTCTTGTGTCATTCTTTTATGTGAATCGACATTTGTTTAATCTTGCTATCATTGAATATATGTATGTGTTTTAACAACAATCCTTGTACTTTTCACTGTTGAATGTCTAAGGACTATTATTCTTTCGATCATATTTATTTCTATGATATATATGAAGAATAGTGTAATAATGCTTGCTTGATTGCTTTGTTCAACTATTTGAACTTAGTAATTATCATATGAATAATTTATTTTTTTTACTAATAGAGTCATCTATATGCCCGTTTGTGGATGAAGACCACCAAAAGTTACACTAAAAGCAGAAATTTCCCGGGATAGGATAGTTGTTTATAATTTTACTTTTAGATTAAATCATTCATCCATTATCATTAGACACTAGAGAATCAACCACTTATCCATCCTATTTACTAATCATTGGGAAACTGGTCCCATTATTTCCAATCGGAGCCACCACCATAAATGGAAAAGGAGCTACCTTTAAGGTCCGGACCAGGTGGTTTTCCCTGATTTTGTTACAATGATTTTCGAGGCATCAACAGGTTCATAAAGTAAATTTGGTAGCCCCAAGAGTTGTAGAATTCTTGTTGCAACACTGGTGCTCTTCACATTTTGGCACCGTTATCGGCGAGGTGTCTGAGTAGATGTGATTTATTCTTTCTTTCTTCCATCTCTTATCTCTTCCATTCTACTATTAGCTTAATTTTTGCAAAAATAATTGTAAGTTGGTTTTCTTTCCTTTCCATTCTGCAAGAGATTTTAATTTAGTAGTTAGTTTCCATTTAGTTTGTCATTTCCATTCTGTAATTAGTCTTAAAGCTTGTTGGCTACGTGGGGTCTGACCCAGGTTCAGAACTGATTTAGCCAAGCAAATCCTAGTACTACTCGCCCTTTTGGCAACAGTTTGTGGAGCGCAGATTGAGGTCTCACCCGAAGTAGTATGGGAGGGTGCTAGAACTAGGTTTCCACACCCTAGGGATGTCTTGATGAAGGTCCTAGAGGCTTGCGGTCCGAAAGTACACGTTTGCACTGCTCCACACAGCATCCTATGCGTACCTCTATAAGGGGCGTGAATACAGTACTATCCAGATCTCGATCCTTACTGCGCTATTATTAGTGCTTTGACTTAGTTTATGCGGGCCCAATGTTCTTATCACTTATTCAGCTTTCAAGTAAGTGTGTGTAATCAAAACCACTATAAATGCATAAAGATAAACAGAACCATAGATGCATAATATTTCGAATCAAACTTATCTTTATTAATAACCCTTTTCAAGTTTAGTTCAGTTATAGACCTGACCCCGCCCCGTGCACTCAGCTGCAGGGGTCCACGCACTCAGCTACGGACTCTACTAGGCCTCTGCGCACTTAGCTACAGAGCCTCTTCCTACTACTATGACCCAATAAACTTCAGATCCACTTATATCCTCTGACCATGCCTTCACATCTATCTATTACTTTCTTTCCAAAACTACCTTTACACTTAGAGCCTCGCTCTATTTATACAATCCCATGGTCCACGGACCATGAGTAGGCTGACACATCTTTACATTATTTTACAATTCTTAGGGCGGACAACCCTATGACTCATCCTAGACTTTCATGCTCCGCACCCATACTTCATGGGGTTTTTACATTACATTGACCAAAATTTGGGCTTTAAGTTCCAAAAACATGCTGTGGGGGGGATTCGCTGCCCAACAGGCCCCCAACACTATCATCGTGAGTCATCCCAAATCACTTTGCTAGTGAGACGATATTTGCGCAGTCCATCCAGTAGGTCTCGCGCAACTTGGGTGTCTGCAACACACTATTCCACTGTCTGTTGTACTTGTTGCACATGTATCTCTAAACTTTTGTGAGCAGGGTCACATTCCTATCTAACTGCATAAAGTTCTTGCATTTGTGCCAGCTTCCCTTCAATGGTAGTTGTAATTGTGAAAGCTTCATCAATCCATGGTTGGATGTGTGCTTTAAGCAGGGCTTATTTTTAGTGCATAGTGTCTAATTGGTCCTTCAGTGCCCTTGCTTGTTGTAGTCTAGTGAGTCGTTGAGTAAGGATAATTGTTTGCATAGTTCCCTAGACACTATCGTACTCATGCTGCAACTCGCGCGCTTCTGTCTCTAGGTGCTATAGGTTCGGGTCTTCCTGCAAGTGCGTAAGCATGGTTAGTTCTTGCTCCAACATCTCGGTACAATCCTGTGTCACCTGGCCTATTTGCTCCAACCCCATCTGGATAGCGCGGGTGCGCTGCTCTCTTACTTTTGGGGGTGTGGAGGGCTCATGAATCGTTTCACTGATATTAAACAGATCTCCTTCTGTGAGCATGATCGGGTTGATGAACGTCTTTGTCGCTTTTACTTTTTTCCTGGGAGTTGTTTTCTTAGGGCCGCGTGGCCGCTTGAGTTGGGTCGACGCAGAACCGGGGTCCGTGCATTATTTTGTCTTATCCACTTCGCCAACTTGTTGCCCTGTGGACATCTCCTAGCCCTCCTTGGGCTCTCTTGTTGGTGCTGTTGTGGTGTCTAACATCTGCGTCTCTGTTGCTGCATTAGCCGACTTCTATTGTGTGGCTGCTTCTTGTACCTAGCGCCTCTTTTCAGCCAGCGACGTGATGCACAGCTTGGTGTCCTTGTTTCTCTTCTAGGCTGCAACCTTCTCCATTTCTGCCAAGTCCGGGGTGCACCACTCCTGAGTCCATGACTCCATTATTGTGAAGATCACATCATCCGTTGCGATGAATGGAAGCTTCACCCATTTCCGCGCTGGACCGTTGCGCGCCCGGATATACAGGTTATACATATCCGCCTTGAACTCTGTCATGCTCTACAAGTTGTTATGAACCGTAGGAGATAGGCATGACCTTTGGTTGATCCACATTTGGACGCTCGCCTCCATGAACACCCAGAACACCTTTGTTTCGTGAATTCTCTTCACGTATTTGGTAGCCCAGAGGGAGGCGTACCTCGCGACTTTTGGTAGATCATGCTCAATATTGGAGAACTGGCTATCCTCTGGCAGCTCCCCTGTAACCAACAGGATGGATAAGAGAAAGCATGCATAGTGGAAGGTCTTACCCTACTCCTGGGCCTCCTTGCAGTTCGTTAAAAACTCCTCGCAGAGGAATTGCACCGAGTTAAACTAGATCCCCTCCGCGCATTGCTCTGCTAGTGCAATCACAAAAGCTGGTACTTCGTTGGTACGACATTTCCTCATTAGTTTTCCGGCCAGCAGATGAGTGGATACGCACACCCCTTTGTCCTTAATGCTTGCTATTGCATACCCCCGCTTTTTCTTTTCTTGTTTATACTTGGCCTTCATGGCTTCTGTGAGGACCAAGTCGCTACCTTTTCCCGCTATGGCCGCAGGGTCGTGTCCTTTGAAGGGCAGTTGAGAAATTATGTGAATTAGGTCGGCCGTGATGGGAATAGGCTCCTCCAACCAGAGATACCCATCATGCACCAGGCATAGCAATTGCCTGATGACGAAAATGGTGATGGGCTCATGGTGGTAATGTGGTATCCATCGCAAATGGAGTAACCCTACCTTCTCCACACCGCGCAACCATTTCTGCTTCATTAATCTTTCCGTGGCCAGGTGTGGGAACTTCTCACTGTCCACGAGGTCTCAATCCTCGAACTTCATGGTTGGTATTCATCCCAAAGGTGGACCTTCAAATATTATACCATCGGGGAGGAGTGGGGTCTGGAGCGCACTCTTCATGGCCTCTAGGTATTTCGGTATCTTGGCTTTCCCTTTCCACGAGGAGACGTACATAGGTAAATTTTTTGCGGAAGGTATTGGTGAGACATCCTCCACATCATCATCTTGTGCCTCAATTTGAGCGATTAAAGCTTACAAATCTTCCTCCTCCACGTCTAATTCAACGATGACGGCTTTTCCCTTTTCTGTCATGGACAACTTGCTAAACCATGGGTTTCTTGGGGATACACGGACTAGGCCCATGGTCTACTTATCTTTATGTGGCCTGGCTTTTGTGGGGATTTTGGAACTTCTGGCACAGCTGCCACTTCTCCAGGCTCCTCATGGGCCATATGGGCTCCACAGTAACTTCGGTGAATCGCACTCTTGTTCTAGCAGCCGTCATCATGTCTATAGTCAAAGGTGGTAAGAGTACACAACACTCACTGCTCTGTAACTACTCAATTCTCACACAACCAAGTGTTTCCTCGAGCATAGCCCTAGGGATTTTATAGAATCTTTTGAATTTGAATTCGACCATTCCCCCCACTTCTGAGTCATTAATACCTTCTTGGTGGCAGATCGTCCCAAATCAAGCTCTTAATTCGTGTCTTAATTGCTCGTCGCCCGCTCCTTTTTGCCTTAAATTGGACCTCTTGTCATGAACAGTGACAACAATGGTCACCTCCCAGGCTACTAGCATAGTAGCGTAACCCCCTATGTGCAATCGTGACCCCTCTGACATACTGATCCTACGTGCAACCTCCTTACCACGTAGCTCCCATACAAACTCTTTATAGTCCCGTGCTCTCTTTCAACTTCCTAGAATGTTGAGACTGTGCTCCCTATGGATAGTTAGGTGGTCGCACCACCTGTGTGAAGCTTCAATTTACCTTCCAGCCCGATCCGCGGGCACTCCTCAATTACCCTTCCGACAGTAAGCACCTCACTTTCTTTCTTATGTTGTGCACTCCCCTGGTTACTTTTTCTGGTAAGGTACGGTCGCAGCCATGGTAGTAGAGCCACAAATTCTCAACGGAAATCTTCTAACACAATAGTATGGCTGCCCATATCTTGACCTGTCATTGTTATTTTATCGATGCAGCAGGCTTGCGCGATTTCATTTTCTAGTTCTTTGTTCCTTGCATCCATTAACACGCTTTTCATCCTCAGTCATATCTGATCTTTGAGTTCACAAAGCTTAAGGTTCCCCCGCCGAATGGCTTTCTGAATCTGCATATGTTCATCCTCGCACAACTGCATAATTCCTTCATCCTAGTCCTCGCGTACCATCCCAACCATGGGAGCTACTACGTGAGGATTCCTTCCTTCCAAAACTATGGCCTCGACTCTGCTCATCAGCTTCGGGATCATCTCCATAGGTTTTTGTACATGGCCCTAGAGGCCCATCGGACCGCTGGTATGCACAAGTCCCAATCATTTCATCTCGCCTGGTAAACCCTATTCAGGATTCTGCATACCCTCTTGAATGCTTCTACATGGAACGTTTGTGGTGCGCGTCACTTTTCCTGTGGCTGCGTCTTGTTCTGATTTTCGATCCTTAGTTTGGGATGTGTTCATGTAGACTGCACAACACACGTCTGTACCCATTGACACAGGTGGGTGCGCAAGCTGCTTTTTCCTGGCTGCCCGACTCTTGTTTGAGGTTGGGGGGTTCCAAACCGCAGGTGCATCATCCTTCTGCATCTATGCCAGTCCTCAAAATTTCCTTGATGTGTCTACACCAGCGTGCAAGTGTTGCGCACAGTGCCCACTTCAATGCATCAAACTATTATTGTTTGGGTACCGCGTCTTCAAATTTTCCCAGGAATTCATCCACCGCTGTCAATCCATCATATGTTGGAAATTCCCTTGTCTCTGCTGTCATGCAACACAACGATCTAACCATCATGTTGCAGTTCAACATTGTCACTTCGTGCAACCAACTCTACCATCGTTCTACTTCTTCATCTGAATCCGAAGTGCAAGATCTTTTGTTCTCCCATCAAATTCTCCCATTTGCAATTGGATTCACCCAATCTTGGTCTCGTGCAATTATCTTGTAAATACAATCTAGCTTATCGTCACTCTCATCGTCGTGCACTAGTTCAGTGTAGCACGCTCCTTCGGCTGGCTCCAGTGGGACTACTATGTGTAGTGACTTTTTCTCGAATATCATCTTCCGCTTCTTCAGGTTGATGACTCCATTCATATCAGTGGCCCAGTCTATTACTAATAGTGCAGGATAGGGATGACTATGCATAGTTCTCCTGACCCCGCGCACCTGGTGATCAGCTCCTGTAGTCCCCTAACTGCCTTGGTGTAACACAGTAGCTTCATGCATGTCTCCAGAAAGGTAGTGAGCATTGAATAATCCATTCCTGGCTTTGGTTGATCCTTATTACCTAAAGTGGAGGCCTTCGCGAAGCTCTTCTTAGCTTCCATGAACGTCTCCTTTGCACGTTCTAAGTCAAACTCAGGTTCCTTTATAGGAGCCTTGCGAACCCATGTATCTTCCTCAGGCTGCTTCCCCTTATCCTCCCCTGTGGTCACACCACTTCTGAGCATCATGTTCACATCTAGGTCTTCTTCGAGTGGTTCAGACCTCATCATTTCTATATGCTGAGTCAGACGAGGCTAGAATACCACTTTTTCGTGCATCTGTGTGATCAATGTAGGATAATCTATTGTTTCATGATCAAACTGAGCATAGTATGAACAGGATATCCTTGTCGGGTTGGTACAATCGCGGGCATAGTGCCCTGGTCCTCTGCAATTGTAACAAATTAACTGGTTGTGGCCCATTCCTGGTCCCATTCCTCCTCATCCTCGACCTCGCCCCTCAAATCCAGCGTGCGTCATCCTTGCAGCTGGGTCGAGGGCTCACATTTCTGTCTCCATCTTATAGGCTGGGGTTCGATCCATCATTAGCTCGTAGCTATGACAAGTGCACTCATCATGGCCTATCGACCTATAGAAATTACAAAATGGTTGTTGGGGTGTCGGTGTATACTTCTGGAATAAATGACAATTATTCATCGTGTGTTTTCCTCCTATTTGACAAATCGCACACCATAATGCGAGTGTCAAACTCAGCCCTCCCTGTGCCTCTAGTCTCAACAGCATTGGCCCCCCTCCTGCCAAGTAGTTCATGAACACTAAACAGTGATCCTTTTCATGGCCCTGGCCTTTGCATTTTATGGACCATACTTCCTCACGAACCTCTGGCCGTGGTGCCCTATCCTGCTTCAAACTTTTCATATCCAGGCATAGATTCTATAGTTGAGTGTGGATTTGTTGAAATCCCAACCCAGGGTCTTGTATTGGGGTCTCATGCAACCTCATTTCCATTTTGAATGCTTTGGCCTGGGTGGAAAGTTTCTATTGTGACAACGCCATCGTCAAGTGCGGTGTCAGAGATGCCACAAACCATGTGCGATGATGTGCATCCATTAGCATCACATTGGCCTCGTGGATCGTACTCTTAAGTCTTTGGTCCAGATCCCATGGGGTCTCTCCTGGAAGCATTGCAATCTCTTTAAACCTGATGATTGACTGTGTCTCTGATTTTAGTTGGCTAAATTCTCTATTCAATGCATTCCGGATCTCTGTTATCACTGCGTTTGAGTGGTCATTAGAGTGCTTGATATACCATGTCAATGCGCGATCCTGCAGCACGCTCACCAATGTAGCCTTCTTAATATTGTTGTCTGTGACACCTTGCGCTTCCTATACTACTCTTACCATGAACCAGAATTGGTTCAGATCTTCATTCCCTACCCCTCTGAATACTGGTAGTTTGATCGCGCTTGCCATACTGAACTGTGAAGGTGGTGGAAGTGGAGTGGGTGGAGATGGAGGTGAGGGAGGTGAAGTGGGTGGTGGTGTGGGTGGAGGGGGTAACTACGGAATGCACTACCTTATCAAACTAACCGCGCTTCTTAGAGAGACCTTAGTGAGCTCTTCCTTGCTCTCTCATTAAGGTGAAATTATGGGACTGTTTCCTAATTTTCGTTGCTTTTGTAGATCTTTCCGCTCTGCATTGTCCCAAACATTAATGTATTCACATGACCCTCTTTTCACATAATAGCATCTTAATCCAATTATTTAAAGACTTAATATACTTACCTCACGATCCTTTAAGGAAGCATCATTCTGCTTCGCTGTAACTCATGGTCGTGTCTACTGCAAACTCAGTGATAAATCCCCCTATTATCCAGTCAAGCCAATGGTCCACATTTTGCATGATCTTATTTTCTGATGCCTCTAGTCTACGTACTAATTCCGGAGTCCACACTATCGGTTGGTGGAGCCTACACCTTCCCTAGCTGTTGGCTAACCTCGTGATCCAGTCATACAATTCAAAAGGAAATGATACAAGAAAAATCTCGTGGATTTCATATACGCGTAGCGATCCAACCACTTTTTCTTAGATACTTGTGGAGTTCTATTTTCCTGTGTCGTGAACTCATGAATCTTCTTGTCCAACCACTCTTCACTTTCCTTCTTGGTTGGGTTCCAGTGGCACGACATCAAACATCCCTTAGGCAGATCCTAGTCCCGGCAACAGAACCATTTGTTGGCTACGTGGGGCTTGACCTAGGTTCAAAAGTGATTTAACCAAGAAATCCCTGTACTACTGACCCTTTCGACAATAGTTCATGGAGTGCGGACTGAGGTCTCACCTAAAGTAGTATGGGAGGGTGCTAGAACCAGGTTTCCGCACCCTAGGGATGTCTTGATTAAGGTCTTGGAGGTTCGCGGTCTGAACCTGTGCGCTTGTGCTGCTCCACACAGCAGCCAGTGTGTACCTTTGTAATGGACACGTATACAGTACTATCCAGATCTCAATCCTTACTGCACTATTATATTATTGCTTTGACTTAGTTTGTGTGGGCCCAATGTTCTTATCACTTATTCAACTTTCAAGTAAGTGCACGTAATCAATACCACTATAAATGCATAAAGATAAACAGAACCATAGATGCACAATATTCTGAATCAAACTTATCTTTATTAATAACCCTTTTCAAGTTCAGTTCATTTACAGACCCGACTCTTCCCTATGCACTCAGTTGCAGGGGTTCGTGCACTCAGCTGCAGACTCTACTAGGCCTCTGTGCACTCAGCTGTAGAGCCTTTTCCTACTACTACAACATAATACATTTCAGATCCACTTCTATCCTCTAAGCATGCCTTCGCATCTATCTATTACTTTCTTTCCAAAAACTACCTTTACACTTAGAGCCTCGTTCTATTTATACAATCCCATGGTCCGCAGACCATGGGTAGGCCGACACATCTTGATATTATTTTACAATTCTTAGGGTGGAAAACCCTATGACTCATCCTAGAATTTTGCGCTTCGTGCCTGTACTTCATGGGGTCTTTACATAACATTGACCAAAATTCGGGCTTTAAGCCCCAAAAACATGTTGTGGGGGGATCCACTGCCCAACAAAGCTTGAAAAACAAAACAAAACAAAAACACTTATTTCATGCCTCGTAGGAATAGGGATAAATTAGGATTTTTTACCAAATACTCCCACCACTTCAAATAGCCAACCTTCCCTCTTCTTCAGTGGCTATTAATTGGAGGACCCCTTAGGCGTACAACCAGAGATATTTGAAGAGCCTACATGGGGAGAAGGAGAAGGAAAACCCATTCCAACTGAACTAATGGCTGAAAAATAGAAATGACAGGGGAGATAGAGATAGAATTGAGGGTGCTTTCTCCATTAGAGAAACCAATGGGGATGCCAAGATGAAAAACATAAGCCCCTCTTCTCTTCCTCACTTCCATGGCCTGACCTCAGAAGATCCAGATACTTTCTTGTTTGAGTTCGTTGTAATATGCAGAACTTATGATTACACCACTGATGATCAGAATTTGAAATCATTTACATGCACTCTGAAGGATGTAACTCTGCGCTGGTTCATGGGTTTACCTAGGGATAACATCACCACTTACGCTCAGATGCAACAAGACTTCAACAATAAGTATCGGAACTACTGCAGGTCCAAATATACTAAAGAGGAAATTTTTAGAATGACCTTGGGGCATGATGAGTCCTTAGAAGATTATGAGGAAAGATTCTAGCTTAGCTACAGAAGGGCCAGGTTCACACTTGATCCTGAGTCACTGAAGCTATTCCTACTCAGGGGGGTCAGGGAAGATCTTCTGGATACCTTAAACCTGCTAGCAGGAGGGGACATCTACCAACTACCCTATGAAGATATCAAGACTATCTTTAAGAACCATTCTAGGGCAGCTAGGAAAAATGGTAGGGGTAGTCAACCAGTGGCCAACTCATCCTCTTCCAACACATCTATAAAAGGTGAAATTGGAAATGTGTTAGAAGATTTCAGGAGTGAAATGTTGCAAACCCTTGCCCTACAAATGGACATTATGCACATCAAGAGAATGTAGGAGAAAGCAGAGAGAGTATTAGCCATCTTCTGCCCCAAATGCACAAGGAGGCACCCTAGGAATGAATGTACATTAAACCTTATAGAAAGATGTTCAGTCTATGAAGAAAACAACCCCACAGACAAGTGCCCTTCTTTAACTAAACTAAAGGTTGTGTAATAGGGAACTGAAGGGGTGACTGAACATCTCTGCCACATAAATCAAAGGAGGCCTCATGGGCCTCGACTATACCAGTAGGGCATGCAAGGGTCATCCTATGCATATTAAAACCCTAACCAAAACACATCCATTCCCTCTTAGGGCCCCCTGCTCATACCTCCTGGTCTACACCTTCTCCTTGGTCTTTTGCACCTTAGTACCATTCCAAACCAACCAACTAGCCATTTTAGCCATATACTCCTCCACAGCCTCAGTGGAATGCACCACCCCAAGGGTGGAGCCCCCCATAAAACAATGCTCCAGCTTTATTTCCTTCACCTCCTTCTCAACCACAACTTTTACACCCTGCTCCACCTAAAAAACATCAAATACCTACCCAATCAAATACGAACCTGAAAAACACACAAGCACAATAGGTCTTCATTGGAGAGGCATCTTACCCTGCTTATGTTGTGGAAATTTAGGAAATCAACCTAAGGTATGGGTGTTGGGTGTGGAGCCTGATTATATTCCTTCTTTAGAGGTATCGCCGCATTGGACCCCATTTCGTAATGTGGTGTCAACGCCACCCATAAAATGTACACTGCCAAGGTGGGGCGATGGTAATTATTTGGAGCCCCCACTTGGTGCGGGGATCGGGGGAAGCACCCCCGAAGCTAAAAATAGATGTAAAATTGCCTTGTAAAATGTTGTAATTTCATAATCAAATGGGTCGTTCATTAGGCGGAGATCTGACAGTAGAAGTTATGTTTAATTTAGGGTTTTTGCCCCTAGAAGGTAACCCCTTGCTATACATTAGGGAATTGTATTACGTTTATGTAGATTTGTTTTCTGAGTGAGAAAGAGAGAGGAGATTATGTGAGAGTGAAGAGGGAATTACAATGGATCTGTTGTAGTTTGTATCTCTTCATTTTTTTGGATAATATAAAAGGAAGGACTAACTGTTTCTCTATGGACATAGCCCAAATTGGGTGAACCACGTATATCTGTGTCTTGCTTGTTTTATGCATTTTCTATGTTTATATTTCTGCAATATATTTTATGTGTTCCATTGCCATGTAATATATAATTTTCTAACACTGGGAGAGTACTCCCAGACAACCAACATCCATCTCCACCAAGGGAGAGTGAGGAGGAAAGAGTGGAAAGTATGCCTAGACTAAATCCACCACCCTTTCCTAAAAGATTAACTCATCCAGTCCAACCTACCATAGAAGAGAATGAACTTTTGGGTGAATTGAAAAATCTGTGTCAAAATTCCAGTTCTCCAAGTCATTAAGGATGTACCTATTTAGAACAAGCTGATTAAAGAGAAGTGTTTCAAACATCTAGGGAGGTGAAAAAGAGACACCTCTACCATTAATGTCATTGGAAAACTATCTGAATTAATGTTGGGGTAGGTAATTTTCCCAAAGTATTTAGACCCTAGAAGCCCTGTAGTAGATGTGCACATCAATGGCACCATTGTCCCACACACCTTGATTGATCTTGGGGTTTCCATTAATGTGATGACTAAGGACACCATGCTCAAGCTGAATCTCTAGAGTTCATTAAGAAAGACCAAGACAGTCTTGCAGATTGCAAACCGATCCATAGTAGCCCCTGAGGGGATTTTTGAGGATGTGATGGTATCCATTGACTCCTGGGAGCACCCTGCGGACTTCCTAGTTCTCCAACCTAAGGCCAAGCTTAATGGTTATCCTCTCATACTTGGGAGGTCTTGGTTAGCCACTATCGATGCATACATCAGCTGTGGGGCTGGAAACATGACTATAAAAAATGGGCATCCATCCAAGCAGTTGGTCTTGTACCCTCCTACTCAGCCATCTTTAGAACATGATCTACCTTTATGGCTAGAAGAGGAGGAAGAAGATGAAGTCTACTCCGCTCAAGTCTATACCCTAGAAACTACCATGGGAGGAGGACAGCCTGATGAAGGTGATGTGATTGAACACATCCTTCAAAATCCAACTCCCAATACCTTGTCTTTAGAAGAACTATTGAAAGAAACCAAGAGCAACCATCATATTGATCTATGCTTCGCTGATTCAAACCCCACTCATGTCAAGACAACAGAATTCGACCCTAAAATAACTTTGAAAATCAAACCCTCTCTTTCTGTACACCAAGAAGAAGAGTTATGTAACATGCTAAGGGAAAATTTTGATGCCTTTGCTTGGAGTTACAAAGAAATGAAGGGAGTGCACCCCTCGATGTGTACTCACCACATTTATATCAAAGAAGGTTGCAAACCAGTCTAATAACCCCAAAGTAGAATGAATCTAGCTCTAAAGGATATAGTCAAAGAAGAACTGTAAAAGCTGCTAGATGTAGGATTCATTTACCCTATCTCGGAAAGTGAGTGGGTGTCTCCTTTGGTGCTAGTTCCAAAGAAAAATGAGAAGCGGAGGATTTGTGTTAATTACAGAGAGTTAAACAAAGAAACAAAGAAGGACCATTTCCCTCTGCCTTTCATTGACCAAATGTTAGATGGTCTGGAAGGGAATTTTTTTTCTCTTTCTTAGATGGGTTCAGTGGGTACAATCAAATCTAGATTAGCCCAGAGGACAAGGATAAAACCACCTTCACCTACCCTTGGGGTACTTGCGCTTATAGGGTACTTCCTTTTGGTCTATGCAATGCCCCTACCACAACTTTCTAGAGGGCAGTCATGAGTATCTTTACTGAGCTAGTCCATGATGCAGTGGAAATTTATATGGATGAATATACACCTTATGGGTGTGATTTCTAGGAGGCTATCTCCAACCTCGATAAGGTGTTGAACAAATGCATTGAAATGAACTTATCCCTTAGTGCCAAAAAATGCGAGTTCTTAATGACTGCAAGGAATGTGCTAGGTCACTCAATATCCCAGAAAGGATTGCAGGTAGACCCAAAGAAGATATCCATCACCCAAAGGGTGCCAGCTCC
This sequence comes from Pinus tabuliformis, assembly GCA_031772625.1. NCBI lineage: Eukaryota > Viridiplantae > Streptophyta > Pinopsida > Pinales > Pinaceae > Pinus > Pinus tabuliformis. Next base: position 2,026,824,237 of record CM062816.1, read on the forward strand.
ACAAAAATAGAGGGATGTCAGAAGTTTTCTAAGTTTAGCCAAATGCTATAGGATATTTATAAAAGAATTCAACAAGTCAGCTTCTCCTTTATTTGTGTTATTGGCCAAAGACTCCGAATTTTTATGGTCAAAAAGTTGTCAAGAAGCCTTGGACACCCTAAAGGACAAGTTGACCACTACACCAATTCTCTGAGGCCCAAATTAGGCTCTTCCTTTGAATATACATGTTTATGCCTCTCACAAAGCCATAGGAGGAGCTCTAGGCCAGATAGATGACAAGCTACCTTATGCCATTTACTTCATCAGTAAGAATATGTCAAAAGTAGACCTGAACTACATAGTGATCGAAAAAGAGCTCCTAGATGTTGTGCATTATAAATTTAGGCATTGCATTACTGGTTACCAAACATTTGTACATATTGACCATGCTACAATGAAATACCTGATGAATAAGCCTGATGTTAATGCCCCGATTATTAGATGGTTACTTTTATTGCAACAGTTTGATTTAACTATTATTGATAAGCATAGAAAGGAGAATGTTGTTGCATATTTTTTATCCATATTGACTTTTCCTGCAGAGGAGGAAGGAATGGTTGATGATAAGTTACCATATGAACACTTATTCGCCATTTTAGTTCTCTCTCCATGGTTTGCTGACATAGAAAATTACTTGGTGTCTACACAGTTCCCACCAAATTTTCCCTCCAAGGAAAAGAGAAATATCATAAGAAAGAGTGCCCCATTCACTTGGATTGGGGGAAACCTCTTCAAACTAGGCCCGATCAAATACCGAGAAGATGTGTTAGGGAGGAGGAATTCTTTGACATCCTTCTGACCTTTCATGATGGGCCTTGTGGGGGTCACTTTGCAGCCAAAAGAACAACATTCAAGATACTACAAGTTGGTTATTACTGGCCTACTCTTCACCAAGATGTGAGAAGGTATACCAGTCAGTGTGATCGGTGCCAAAGGATGGGGAAACCTACCCCAAATGGTGAAATGCCTCTACAACCTCAAGTGACTTTCGAGCCATTTGACAAGTGGGGCATGGATTTCATTGGACCCACTGACCCTCCATGCAGACAAAATAAGTACATCATTGTGTGCACTGACTATTTAACCAAGTGGGTTGAAGCCAAGGCCATCAAAGAAACAACAGAAGAAAAAGTGGCTGAATTCTTAAGGGAAAATGTGTTTTATAAGTTTGGGTACCCTAGAGAATTGGTCATTGATCAAGGTAGTCAATTTACATCTCACATGATTGAGAATTTGTTAAGCCAACACAAGATCAAGCACAGAACATCCACTCCTTACCACCCACAGGCTAATGGGCAAGTGGAGGTAACCAACAGAGCACTGGAAGGCATTCTGACCAAAATGATTAGCATTGGCATAAAGGATTGGACTGATAGATTAGTTGAGGCCAGATAGGCCTACAATACCACCTGGAATACCACCACTAGGTTCACTCCTTATGAGCTGGTCTATGGGAAGAAATCCTTGTTGTCCATTGAATTTGAATACAACACCTTAAGAATGGAAGCACAACTGGATCTAAATCTCACCAGGGCACAACAAGAAATATTTCGCCAGTTGACTGGGCTAGATGAATTTAGGATGCAGGCCCTCCTACACACAGAGGTGACTCAAGTTCAAAGGAAAATTTGGCATGAAAAGAATATAAAGGACAAATAGTTTCAATAAGGTGATTGGGCTTTGTTGTATGATTTCTGGTACAAGGAGTTTAAAGGTAAGTTAAGGAATAGATGGTTAGCGCCTTATGTCATAGAAAAATGTCATGATAATGGTGTTGTACAGATAAGAACCACTGATGCAGAGGATATCCCTTTACTTGTCAATGGGTATAGATTGAAGATCGATAAGAAGCCCTTGGCAAAGTAAGAATTCATCAACAGCATCAGCAAGACAGTGATGGTGGTGGAGTAAGTGTCAGCTTCCACCCCACCAAGTCCCTAAAGAAAAAAGAAAAAAAGAAAAAAAAAATAGAAAAGATAAAGAGACTTAGGTGAAAACCTCTATGAGGCACCCGAGTCCCCCTGTTTGGTTGAAAACCTCTTGAGGCGGCCCAAGGGTGTTTTAAAAAAGAGAGAAGAAAATAAAAATACCTCTGGGTGAAAACCTCTTTTGAGGTGCCTAGGGCAGGCAACTAGGATGAAAACCTCCTTGGAGGCAAACTAGTTACAACTATCCGACCTGATGTTGGGGTAGGTAATTTGTTTGAAATATTTGGACCCTGGAAGCCCAGTAGTTGATGTCCACATCAATGGCACCATGATCCCACACACCTTAATTGATCTGGGAGTTGCCATTAATGTGATGACAAAGGACACCATGCTCAAACTCAACCTCCAAGGCTCCTTGAGGAAGACCACGACAGTACTGCAGCTAGCAAACTGCTCCACCGTAACCCCTAAGGGGATTGTCGAAGATGTGATGATCTCCATTGATTCTTGGGAGTACCTTGCTGATTTCTTGGTTCTCGAGCCGAAGGCAAAACTCACTAGGTATCCTCTCATCCTTGGAAGACCTCGTTAGCTACTGTCGATGCCTATATCAGCTGTCGGGCTGGGAACATGACCATCAAGAATGGGCATATGTCCAAACAGTTAGTCCTATACCCTCCTCCCCAACCCTTGTTAGAACATGATTTACCTCTCTGGTTAGAGGAGGATGATGAGGATGAAGTCTATTCTGCACCACTTTGTACATTAGAAACTATCATGGGGGGGAAATCGCAAGATGAGGATGATATCATTGAGAATTTAATTCAGAATCCACCCCCAGTACCTTGCCATTAGAGGACATAGTGAAAGAAACCCAAAACAATCCCTTAACTGATCTCTGTGTGGCCGACCTGACCTCTCTCCATGTTAAGAATATAGAGTTTGGCCCTGACAGAACCTTGAAAATCAATCCATCCCTATCCACTTCCTAGGAAAAGGAGTTGTGCATCTTATTGAGAAAACATTTAGATGCCTTCACCTGGAGTTATAAGGAGATGAAGGGAGTGCACCCTTCAGTATGTACTCATCATATATACATTAAGGAAAATTACAAACCAGTCAGGCAACCTCAAAGGAGGATGAATCTAACCCTTAAAGACATTGTTAAGGAAAAATTGCAAAAATTACTTGATGCAAGATTCATCTACCCAATCTCTGACAGTGAATGGGTCTCTCCTTTGGTGCTAGTGCCAAAGAAAAATGGCAAGTGGAGAATCTATGTCAATTATCGGGAATTGAATAAAGCCACTATAAAGGACCATTTTCCTTTGCCTTTCATAGATCATGTGTTAGATGGTCTTGTGGGGAAAAAGTTTTTCTCCTTCCTAGATGGGTTTAGCGGGTACAATCAGATTCAAATCAACCCAAAAGACCAAGATAAGACCACTTTCACTTCTCCTTGGGGTACCTTTGCATATCGGATCCTTCCCTTTGGTTTGTGCAACGATCCAGCCACTTTTCAGAGAGCAGTATTGAGTATATTTTCTAAACTCGTTCATGATGCAGTGGAAATATATATGGATGATTTCACTCCTTATGGTTCTAACTTTCAGGAAGCTTTATCTAACCTAGGAAAATTCTTGGGCAAGTGCATTGAAATGAACCTATCCCTCAGTACGGAAAAATGTGAATTTTTTATGACCGAAGGGACTGTGCTAGGTCATGCAATATCTCAACAAGGACTGCAAGTGGACCCCAACAAAGTCGCCATCATCCAAAGGGTCCCACCTCCTCAAAAGGTGAGAGATGTCAGAAGTTTCCTAGGCTTAGCTAGATATTACAGAAGATTCATTAAAGATTTCAGTAAGTTAGCCTCTCCATTGTTTGGTATTTTAGGAAAAGATGCCGAGTTCATATGGACCGAAAACTGTCAAGAAGCCCTAGATACCTTGGAAAGCCAACTTGTGACTACCCCAATTTTGAGAGGCCCAAACTGGGCCCTACCTTTCCACATTCACACAGATGCCTCGAACAAAGAAATAGGAGTAGCCTTAGGACAAATTGATGAAAAGTTACCTTATGCCATATACTTTATAAGAAAAAATTTGTCAAACGTAGAGTTAAACTACATGGTGACTGAGAAGGAACTCCTAGCTATGGTGCATTCCTTAAAAAAATTTAGACATTATATCACAGGGTATCAAACCTTTGTGCACATTGATCATGCTGCAATTAGATATTTAATGAGCAAACCGGATGTAAATGCTCGCATTATTAGATGGCTTTTACTGCAGCAGTTTGATTTGACCATTGTTGATAAACCTGGTAAAGAAACTGTTGTTGCTGAATTTTTGTCTAGAGTGAATTTGCCTGCAGATGAAGAAGGAAAGGTGGATGATCAAATGCCAGATGAACACTTGTTTGCTATCTCAGTACTCCGGTGGATGAAATTTGGATGAAGCAATATTTCCATCTACAATGACAGTATCAACCATCTCATCAAGCTCTGCAACATAGTTTACAGGGGGTTACTCTTCTAGCAACACAGTCTAAACTCCACCTATAACAAATGACACCTTCCTAGATTCAACATGACTAGGAGTTAGAATTCAATCACTATCAAGCATAGTTTCCACCACACCTGTCCTCAAAGGAGAAGAGCAAGATCTTGAGGAAAAGTGCCCCTTTCACCTGGATTGGGGGCAATCTCTTCAAACATGGCCCAAATCAGATCTTGAGAAGATGTGTCAGGGAGGAGGAAGTTTTTGACATTCTCCTGACCTATCATGATGGGCCTTGTGGAGGCCATTTTGCAGCAAAAAGGACTGCCTTTAAAATATTTCAAGGAGGCTACTATTGGCCCACTCTTCATCAATATGTGAGGAGATACACCAGCCAATGTGATTGGTGTCAAAGGATGGGGAAACCTACTCCAAAAGATGAGATGACCATGCAACCTCAAGTGACCTTTGAGCCATTTGAGAAGTGGGGCATGGACTTTATAGGTCCTATCAACCCTCCTTCAAAACAGAAGCAACACATCATTGTGTGCACCGATTACCTAACAAAGTGGGTAGAAACAAAAGCAATCAAAGCAGCAATAGAGGAAAAAGTAGCTGATTTTTAAAGAGAAAACATATTCTACAAGTTCGGGTCTCCAAGAGAATTAGTCACAGATCAAGGTAGTCAGTTCACTTCCAATTTGATTGAAGACCTGCTCACACATCATAAAATCAAGCACAAGGATTCCACCCCTTACCATCCACAAGCCAACGGGCAGGTGGAAGTCACTAACAAAGCTTTGGAAGGAATTCGGATCAAGGTAGTGAGCAACAACAAAAAATATTGGGCAGAATGATTGGTTGAGGCCACTTGGGCCTACAACACAACATGGAAGACCACCATAGGGTTCACACCCTATGAACTGGTCTATGGGAAGAAGGCTTTGCTGTCAATAGAATTTGAATACAATACACTAAGGATGGAAGCTCAACTAGACCTAGACCTCAGCCATGCACAAAAGGAAAGACTACTCCAACTCAATGGATCGGATGAACAAAAAGTGCATGCCCTCCTACACATAGAGGTAGTTCAGCTTCATAGGAAGATATGGCATGATAGAAATATCAAGGAGAAGCAATTCCAAGAGGGAGATTGGGCACTGCTCTATGATTCAAGGTATAAAGACTTTAAAGGCAAGCTCAGGACAAGATGGCTGAGACCATACACTGTGGAAAGATGTAATGATAATGGTTCAGTTCTGATCAGAACCATTGATGAAGAAGTCATCCCCATGCTTGTCAATGGACATAGGTTGAAAATTTAAAAGAAGCCCCTCTCCAAGTGAGAGTTCATTGAAGATCTATATAAAACAGTGATGGTAGTGGGGCATGTCTCAGCCTCCACACATTGAAGAAATAGAGAAAAAAAGGAAAAAATAATAAGGACTCAAGTGAAAACCTCCATGAGGTGCTTGAGTCCCATCATTGGGCTTAAAACCTCTTCTGAGGCAGCCCAGTGATGCAAAAAAAGAGAGAAAAAATAGAATAAGATCCATGGGTGAAAACCTCCCTTGGAGGTGCCTAGGGTAGACAATCAGGGTGAAAACGTCCTTGAGGCACCCTAGTTGTCTTTCAAAAAAAAAAAAACAGAGAAAAGAAGAAAAAGAAAATTGAATTTTAATGTGCATTGCAGGTTGCAGGAGGACCACAGGGAGCAAGAGAAGATGCCACAAAGCCTATTTCATCTCCTCCACACTCTTCTCCATGATTTTTGACTTTTCTTCCACCCCACTGTGTTTTTTTCAGAAACTGTGTGTTCTACAAGAGGCCCTGTGTTTTCTATAGGAGGCTCCTGTAGAAATCACAGAGAGCCAGAAATGGTTCCAAAAAGCAGTTTAAGGGGCTGGGAAGTTTCATGAAGAGCATGTAGACCCTCCTACAGCTATCCACCCTCCTTTCCATCCATCCCACATCTACACCACCTCATCATCATCATATTTTTTCCTTCCTGTTGAAAAAACAAAGGGAGCAGCATCTCAAATCTCACTTGCAGCTTACCAAGTACCTCTCCATCTCCATCAACATCTCTGGCATCATCCTTACTGCTCCCAGCACAAAAATTAGCTAAAATTTTAAAGGGAGAAGCAACTACATGAGCTCATGTAGGAATTCCTGTAGCAGCCGATCCCATTAAAATCAAGCCATAGCAGCGAAAGAATTGCAACCATGGGATTGAAGGAGACATCTGAAGCTAGATCCAGCAAGAGGATACCTGCAAAAAACAACTAGCCACACATCAGGAAGCAGAAAGCATGTAGCAAATGAAATACAGGCATGCAGTAAAGGAAATACAGGCATGCATCAGCAAAAGGAGCCAAAATGCCTCACAACACATACATTCGACTCACAGGTAAGTGACTAACCCACTCCTCTGTTGCATTGGTGTAATTGAAAAATATGCATAAGTGAATGACATGGTTAGTGTTGAACGAGAAAAGGTGGCCAGTTCACTAGCCACCCTCATCCAGTTGACTGTGCTCATCTCGAGTTGCCACCACACATGCATGTATTCAAACTCTGAGAAAAATCCCAAGGACAGGTAGTGGAGGGTTTACAAACTCCGATGCAATGATGGGAGGTGATTGTGGGAAGAAAGCATGATGACAAGGCGAGTGGGGACCAATGGTCCAAATATTGCAACGTACATCTTTTGCCATCTCACCCTCTCACCGGAAATATCTAAAAGAAGAAATAAGTACTCCTCCTCGAAACTCCTTCACCACCTTCTCCTTCATTTCATCCGCGTACACTTAGCTGCAGCAAGCTCTTTGTCACCACCACAGCCTCGAAACCATCGTTCTCCATCACTTTCATCCATCCTCCTGCTATCGGCGCTCTATAGGAGCACTTACAGGTACTACTGGAGCACCTACAGGCAGTTCTACAGGAGGGGAAGTAAGTTGTTTTTAAGGAGAAAACACGGGTTTTTTTTGCTCAATTTCTGGCTTGAGGAGGTAGGTTTTGTGCATACCCACCTTGATTATCAATATGTGCAAGGAATGATATAATTTTAAGGAGGAATTGAGTCCATAGAAGAATAGGAATTACATAAAAAAAAAAAATTTGCCTATTTTCTTAAAAAAAACACAGTTTTTCTCTGTTTTCTTGTTTTCTACAAAATTCTTGTCTCCATCATTTGTTGTTCAAAAGGGGTATAAGCACAATGACAGGGGGATTCATGAGGAAGGAGACCACAAATTCAACCAGGCTCCATGAACATCCCCAAGTAGTAGCCATATTCACCAGAGAAAATTAGATGACATTTTTTGAGAAATTCTGAGAGTTTGATGAAGAAGTGCCTCAGGAGTTTGCCCTTTCTTTAGTCCCTCACTCAAGGACCCATGCCACTATTACTTTTAGAGGTCTCTCCATGGAAATCACCCTAGAATTTATCAGTAGGGTTACCACCCTTCCTCTTGGATTACCTTGGATCAAAGATGAAAAGCCAATTGGATAGTCTGCCAAGAAAAACTTCTTTCAAAACAATGAACACCCTGTAGAAGACAAAAATGGCATTAGAAGGACAAGCATACCCTACCCTTGGGATGAGGTTAGTTATCAAATCATCAAATATATTTCCTGTGAATGGAGGTATAGCATAGTCTATGGCTACCATTTTAGACTCCTCCATGAGCTGAGATATGGCATGGAGACTCCAACACCCCAGAAACTCAGCATCCCTTATTTTCTCCTGCAGTCCCTCATAGACTCCAGCAATAAGTTGAAGGCAGGAGGTCTAAATCAGCTGGCTCACCATGGGTTAATTAGAATGTTAGTGGAAGAAGCCCTCCATACCTTCAGAATCCCCATAGCATGGGAAATTTTCTGAAACGTGACCGCAGAAGATGACATAAAGGCCCTCACATATGATCCCAGTCCTTTTGATAGTGAGGAGGAAGAGCAACAAGGGAGAGAAGGGGAAGAAACTGAGGAACAAGAAGGGAAGAAGGAAGAAATCAAAACAGAACAAGAGGAAACAAAACCAACAAAGACAGAGAAGAAGACAGAAGGAGGAGAAAAAGGGGAAAAAAAGGCAGAGGTGTCTCTTGAGACCCTAGAAAGAGAGGCAACAGCTGCTCTCACTACCCTCACCACCCTAATTAAGCCAAAACCAAAGAGGAAGAGGCAGACCTCAATGTATTTCATGGCTAGGAAGAGCACAAGGATCAAACAAGGGAAACCCTAGCCTTCTTCTAAAGTGCCCATTATTATTGAAGATTCACCCTCTGTCTAACGGAAGGAATCCCCTTCCAAGTAACCTATCACTTATGAAAGGGGGACTCCTAGATCTCCCACATGGAAGGAAAAAGTAGAACTACAGGACTCAAAAACAGTCCTACAGGAGGCACAGACTGTTCTATAGGAGACCCTGTCAAGACTATAGGAGACCGAAAAACTTGAAAAAAGACTAGAAGGATAGTCACAGGGGAAGGAGGAAGCAACAAAGGCTCAAGAACCTGACCCCCAACCTAGTTTGGGCTCTTACTATAATCTTCTTGAGGGGGGAAGAATCATTCCACAGAAATTTGCAATCCCACTTTTCTTTGAGTTGGAGAAAGAAAGAATAAAAAGCCATAGGTGGATGCAAATCGCTAAATCCAAGGGAGTTGAGGATATTGGCCATATGGAGAATCAACTTAAAGAAATGGGTAGAGAGATAAGTGTTGTTAGACATAGAGAAGCAATCACAAGAACTCACTTGCAAACAGAAAATGAATTTCTAAGAAAACAACTGCAAGAAAAAGAGACACAATTGGCATGCATGGCTAGCTGGTCCATGGAGGCACTACAATGCAGAACACCAACAAAATCATATGGATTATACCTCAAGGACCAATCGCTACAGTTTCAGATAAAGACTTTGGTATAGAGAGGCACAATGCCTTTCCAAGATTACAGACAATTTATGGACCTATGTGACCAAAGTTCATCAGAAGACAAGGCAAAAATAGTAGAATTCTATTTGCATAGCATGGCCCTCACAGACATGAATGTGTGGGACCCCAATGCCAGGCTAGGGGACCTGCAACTAATGGCCATGGGATCATGGATGAATCATGAGGAATTAAGGGCATCAGAGATAAGGAAGTTGATGATAAAAGAGAAGAATGAGCCCCTAATGATCAAAGCTGAGCCATCAAATCCCATGGCTTTCATCAACACACACCAGCTGCTTGCAAATAATCCCCAAATTGCCCCTAAGTATATCAATGATCAGGCTCATGCCATTGCACATTTTGAGGACATGGAAAGGTTACTTGGGGATGACTGTATCCATGTCTGTATGAGGAGGTGGAACACCCTACCACATAGTTTATAGATCAGGGAGTATCACTCCCCAACAAGGATGAAAGAAGCATTAAGGACAGTGCCAATGTATAAGCACTCTATGTAGAATTTGAAGGTCAATTGATTGGCCTCAAATTGGGTCCCCCACTGCTGCTAGGCATGCTAGAAGGTAGAAAAGAAGAAGAAAAGCAACAGTAGTGGGAAGAGGTGGACAGAAAAGTAGGATTCAATGACAGAGAAGAGGACCTCACATCAGAAGCATGGGATGTCAGGGAGACCATCAGGGCCATCAAAGATGAGGAGATGGACTAAGTTGCTCAGAGGATGAGCAACACCTTTAGTAGGGGGGTGATGATGAGCCCCATAAATGGGTAATCATACGGTCTCATTTTGCCTCCTAAAATAGTCTAATAAACCAATCTCTTAGCTTATTGCATGTTTTTTTATTACATTTATGCTTATGGAGTGAGTTGGGTTGGTTATGTTGCCAAGGAGTCTAATATGTGTTTAATGCATATTTTTGTTGAATTTTGAAGACAAAGTCAAAGATTTAATGGACAATTGGCAGCAATAATTCGAAGCGGAAAAAGGAGAGGATTTATAGGGGAGTATCCCCCTCATTTATGACTCCCCACTTCGAATTCTCCTTCATGCGGCTTGAAGCACAAACAACCAAATCAATGCACTTGGAGGCAGCCGAGCAAGTGGAGGATAACTTATGTTTATCTCAAGTTTTGGGAGCCAAGACTCCCTGATTTTAAGGAAGCTATTGGGAGATTCAGTTGTATAAGTAGAAAGGCCTAGGGCCTCATTAGGGAGTTAGTCAAATTTTCAAATTTTTGTTGCAACCTTGCTATGCTCAACTTCGAGCTTACTTTTGTTTACAGTTTCATGTAATCCTATTATTATTTTGATAATAAAGATGAGATCCTTTTTGAGCTAGCACTGAGTTACCTCAGAGGGATGAAGCTCTTGGGTTAGGGCCCAATCCAAGCAACCAAGCTCCTCTTGTTTGTATTTCTATGCTTTGTTTCAATTTATGAATTAGTTGCTGTTAGATAAATTTCTTTCTTAGTTAAGAATAGGTTTCTTTTGGTGATTTAGAAGGTTGTTTCCATTCAATTTTTCTATAGCAGGTTGAATAGGGATAGAAAGAAGAAATAAAATGGCCATCAACAGAGCCTTGGTCTCCGTTCCTCCCTTTGGGACCATGAACTGAGGCCAGGACCCTCTTGCTGCCACAAAAACACAGAGTTGCCTTCTCCATAGGATTTCTAGTGTTGCAATTTGTTAGAAGGCTAATGATTTTCTTTAGATCTCTTTCACCATGCTCATTTCTATATTGCACTAATTTTCCTTCCATGCTTTCTCTCATTATAGCATTTCTTTAGCATTTCTTTCCATAACTCTTAATCTAGATTAGTTTGATGCAAAATTCTATTTTTTGATGTACTTAGTTTACTTGCTTGCTTGATCTCCTTGTTTGATTTGCAGGTACTTTTGCAGCAAATCTTTTCTCACAGTAATTCAGCCTACTAGAAATCACATTCTCTCCTGATCTATGCCCTATAGGTCGCCCAAAGTTCACCACAAATCTGCCTTAGTTTTCTGCACTTTCCATAGATTTTCCTCTCTTTCCTTGAACAAATCCAACCATCTCTCCCTCTCCTAATAATCCTTGGTGACCCCTAGGTACCTTAACACATCATCCCAGCCTTTAGCTACCCTTTCCACCCACTCTCAAACCTTCAAAACCTCCAAAAGTACTTTCGGCATCCTCCTCTAGACCTCCTGTAGACCTCCTATAGATCCCCTGTAGCCTCCTGTAGATTTTCCTGTAGGCTTCTTTCTGAAGTCCGATTGCGGGAAAAGCCTCCAAAAGGCCACCTGAGACCTCCTAGGACCCATCCACACCATCCTACATATTCTCAGGTCCAAAAGATGCCCTCCATTGCCACCAAATCACTGCCACATTCACAATAAAATAAATTACATGCATGATAATTTCACATAGAAATACATAAAAATCCAAAAAATAAAAATAAAAATTGCTCATTTACTTCTAGAAATAGCTTGAGTAGATGTTGTTTACTTTTTGAGTAGGTAATGGCATTCATTTCATGGTTTTTCATCTCTCTTTCTGCAAAAGTAAGATTAGTTGGTTAAGTAGGGTTTTAAATAGAGGAATGAACTGTTATAGAGTTTTATGAACCCAACGTTTCAGACTACCAAGTGAGTCCATCATCAGGGGATGCGACAATAGATATTCTAGAGATATTCATGATGTATCCATGAGCTATATTTTAAGTTATATTTGCAATTTTTAAGAAAATTTAGATTGGAAATCATTTTCGCTCTGGATAATCTTAATTTCTCGAATTCTGATGCATTGTCCATCATGTCCCTTCCATGGTAAAACTTGATGTTGTTAAATAATGAATCCATACAGGTGAGGATAGTTTTAAATAGAGGAGGAATGACCTGTTATAGAGTTTTATGAACCCAATGTTTCAAACTGCCAAGTGAGTCCATCATCAGGGGATGAGACTAGATATTCTATAGATATTCATGATGTATCCATGAGCTATATTTTAAGTTATATCTGTAATTTTTAAGAAAATTTAGATTGGAAATCATTTTTGCTCTCGATAATCTTAATTTCTCGAATTCTGATGTGCTGTCCATCATGTCCCTTCCATGGTAGGACTTGATGTTGTTAAATAATGAATCCATACAGGTGAGGATAGTTTTAAATAGAGGAGGAATGACCTGTTATAGAGTTTTATGAACCCAACATTTCAGACTACCAAGTGAGTCCATCATTAGGGGATGCGACAATAGATATTCTCGAGATATTCATGATATATCCATGAGCTATATTTTAAGTTATATCTGCAATTTTTAAGAAAATTTAGATTGGAAATCATTTTCGCTCTGGATAATCTTAATTTCTCGAATTCTGATGCACTGTCCATCATGTCCCTTCCATGGTAGGACTTGATGTTGTTAAATAATGAATCCATACAGGTGAGGATAGTTTTAAATAGAGGAGGAATGACCTGTTATAGAGTTTTATGAACCCAACGTTTCAGACTACCAAGTGAGTCCATCATCAGGGGATGCGACTATATATTCTAGAGATATTCAAGATGTATCCATGAGCTATATTTTAAGTTATATCTGCAATTTTTAAGAAAATTTACATTGGAAATCATTTTCTCTCTGGATAATCTTAATTTCTCGAATTCTGATGCATTGTCCATCATGTCCCTTCCCTTACATTTCAGTCTTCTTTTCCTTTCTACAAGTAGAGTAGCCTCTGTAGAGTAAGCTTTCCTTTCTTTCATCACATATAGAGCTTCTTCTAGAATCCATAGAAGTTGGCTTGAGCTCCTAGTGATCTTGCACCAACTGACCAAGTGACAACCTACAGTAAGAACTAGTGCTTGTGCATACAACACCGTCGCTTCTAAGTTTGTTACGAACTATCGGGTTGATAAAAGTAAAGTAGGAAGCCCAGGAGTTGCAACATTATTGCTGCAATACTGGTGCTCACCAAAGAAAAATTAACAAAAATAAGAAGATTTGAAGGTCATGGCAGAAGAAGACATGAATGATTCAGATAAGCAAGAAAACCAAGGGCATCAAAGTTATATTGAAGTTTGGTTTCAGAGAATCAACAAGATGGAGCGTCACTCTCTTCTTCAACTATGCTTGATCCTTTCAAAGTCAAATTATTTGTTCTCTGAAATCCAAGTACATGTCAAATCATATATTGGAAGCCTACACATCATTTTTATATGTCATCTTGATGTGCATATGGATCCATTAGAATTATTATTATACTTGAAAGTAATTTTGTTTTTCAAGTAGAGCAGGGTAAAAAAAAAAAAAAAAAAATTGAAAAATAAGAGGAAAAAAAAAATCTCAGGTGAAAACCTCCTTTGAGGCACCTGAGATTGTCTCATTGATTGAAAACCTCCATGAGGCAGTCAATGGGTTGGGAAAAAGAGAAAAAAGAGAGAAAAATAAAAGATCCTAGGTGAAAACTTCCTTTGAGGCGCCTAGGCACACCTACAAGTTGAAAACCTCATTGAGGCAGCTAGTATGCCTAGAAGAAAAAAAAAAAGAGAAAAAATAAAAAAAATATGTGTTCCATGTCTCTTTCTGATGAATGTAGGTGCCCTCCAACATTTGCAAGCAACAAAAACAAGTTGGCACCAACAAAAGAAAAAATAGGTCAAATCTAGTCAAAAGAAGTCAAATTTTGACTTTCTCCTCCTTTGCTCAAATGCTCCAACATGACCAAGGCCATGAAAATCCATCACCCTCATCTATTTCCACCATCCACTCATCATTTCCAAGCTTCTACCACTCATTTTCCTTGCTTTCCTAAAAAACTACAGGAATGCTCTGTTTTACTACAGTGAACAGAAATACATAGAGCAGAAAACTATTTTTTCCATATCTTGCAAACAATGAATCCATTTTCCAAGCTATTTTAGGGGTAGATCCATATGGATGATGGTAACATGCTCAAGCAATTTCAGCAAATTCCAGTGCATATTTTTCGAAAAATCAACCTCCATCACCTACAATCATTTTTTAATTTTCTTGATATCCTTGAATCCATTTAAAAAGATGTTTCATGGGGAGATGCATATGGATGATGGTAACATGCCCAAGAAATTTCAGAAAATTCCAGTGCATTGTTTCCAAGAAATTAGCTTCCATCACCTTCAGCCATTTTTAGTTTTTCTTGAGATTCGTGCATCCATTGGCCAAGATTGTTTTATGGAGAGGTGCATAATGATGATGGAAACATGCTCAGAAAATTTCAGGCCAATCCATTCTACTGTTTGGGAGATATGAACAAAACAAGTCTGCTACAAGAGGTTGTCCTAAATTACTATAGGATCTCTACAGGAAGGCCGAGAAGAAGCTAGAAGAGGCAATATGATGGAGAAATGGGTCAAAAGGTTAGGTATTCTTTAGGAAAAGTTGATATAGGTCCCCCAACATCTACACATCAACAAGAAGACAACCCATCAGCAAAATGAGATCAACAAAAAAGAAAAAGGCAGTCAAGAAGATGTACCCGAGTCATTAGCATCACAAAAACATCAACTCAATGGCAACATGCATTTCTCTCCAAAAACCATCAGGTAGGTACAGGCATGCAATATTCTTGACCTCTTCTCTTGAGCATATTATAGTTAGAAATTTGTTTTCAATGCATTGAGGTTTTATAAGCTAAGGATGGGTAAGTAGTCTCAGCCGCCTTCAACTAGTTAATTGCAGCTCACTCCTTCACTCATGCAATGTTGAAAAGTTAAAATTATGAAGGGTGATGATTTCAAGGAATGGGACAATAATTAAAAGAAGAATTTTTTGCAAAGGCCAAGTCACCATAGCACTCCAAGCCCTCCATCCACTTCATATCCACTATCTATCCATCATTTTTCCATCTCTGTCTCACCCTGAAATTTCCCTAAGAAAAATAGATCATCCTCTCCATTTTCACAAACCTACACTACTCCCTTTAAGCCCTAGCATCATGCTCCAAACCCTTTACATCAGTTATCATCACTCCCATACTGTTAAAAGACTATGAAAGAGAAGGAATGGCTACTGTAGGAAGACAAAATGTTGCTACAAGAAGGAAGAAAGGAACAAATGGTGCTAAAACAAAAAAAAGCAGTGCCTAAGAGAGACCTAATCAAAACAGAAAACTCTGAGACCATTAGGCAATCATCTAAGCCACAAAAGAAAAGAAGGCAAGCTAACGGTCTCAAGAAATAATGATTTTTCTATGCACAAATATATTTTTGGGCTTGTCCTAGCAGAACTTACAACTAAGATTATTGAGGGAAAGGACTGAGGAATGCACAAGAGAGAGGCCACCAAGGCCATGAATGA
This sequence comes from Pinus tabuliformis, assembly GCA_031772625.1. NCBI lineage: Eukaryota > Viridiplantae > Streptophyta > Pinopsida > Pinales > Pinaceae > Pinus > Pinus tabuliformis. The sequence continues at coordinate 2,026,839,973 of CM062816.1, forward strand.
TGCACAATGAGGTCACTACGTTGCTCAGGGGATGAGCAACACTTTAAGCAGGGGGTATGATGGACCTCTAAATTAGACATAAATTAAGGCTTGTGCCTCTAAATTAAACATAAATAAGGCCCATCTAACAATCCTTCATCATATTAAACCTCTCTTTTTGCATTAGATAATCTATTTTTAACTTTAATATGTTCATTAGGAAGGTTTATGAATAATTTCATATATGTGCCTAATATTATTTATTTTTGTGGAATATTATGAGAATATTAGGCAGGTTATGAAGATTTGGAGGAGGAGATAATTTAGGGACTTTATCCCTACTATAGAAGGATGAATATTAAATAATAAATCAACAATATGTTATGGAATTATGGCACAAATTGTGGAACTCCAATGATTGATAAGATCTAGGAATGTGTTCTCTATCATTTAATGTAGATTCCTAGTAATGGGAACCAGATCCACTAATCAAGGGATTTTGGTGGAGAAAGCTTCCTCCTTTCATGGGGAATGATTCCTAATAAATTTGTATAAGCACCAAGTCGAATTTTCCTCTAGGGAGAGATTTTGATTAGTCTTCTTGTGGAGAGAACTCACATTTTTGCAGCTCTATTATATTTTCTTGCAAGGATGTAATTTTATTGATGAAAATAATGAAGATTGGTGTCATGTTGAGCTTCTAAATCTTGTTCTCCTCCATAGGAATCTAATTTTCCTTGGGCTTGGCCATCTGAGGAGCCTTAGAGCCCTTTTGTATAATTTTTTTTATTCTTTCCACTTCTTATTCACTTGCATCTCTTGTTCTTGTTTCTTTCTATTTCTGCATTTAGTATTAACGATTTCTTGTTGTAGTATTGGGTTAAATGGCTAATGTAAGTTCTTTTGTAGGATCACAAGAATCATTTCATCCTTGGAAAATATTTGGAAGGTCATAGTAATCATTAAGCTACTTGGATTAGTTTTCTTATTCCCAAATCTAGATTTTTGGAACTCCTTTGAAGCAAAGAACAATAAATTTCTACTATTTTTTAGTGCATGATAATGAGCTTCAATCAAGTTGATTCCACTTGAATTGGATCAAAAAAACATTAAATTTAATTAAAAAAAATAGCCCATTGCATTTGCACTTGATTAGGTTAAGCATTTTATAGATTTATTAGCTCACTAGTTCTTGAATTTCTGGATTTTAGACTAGTAAATTTTCGTTATTTAATAAATTTTTCCCATGTATATATGAATTTATGGATAGATACAGAAAATAATGTTTGTTGTTGTAGGAACTTCTACATTGCAGGGAGGCCTCATCTCATTCACCTCATCCAAGCCTCATCCACCCATGTCACCAAAATCCACTAAAGTCTCAATCCGAATTCTTGTTTTATAAGAAAAAATTATCATTTCCATTGAGAAAATCTACCCATCTTGAAGCCCTTGCTTGAGTTCTAGGTAATGTCCACCACTCCCATGCCTTATTCTTCCATTATCAACCTTTCCTAAGCTTCATTCCACCTCCTAGACCACTTCCTAAGCTTTCGGTCTGTTCCTTTAATAAAACAAGGGATCCTGTAGGAACTAGTACATCTTGTAGAAATCCTATGGGAAATCATGTAGCGGCTTGTTTTGAGCTCGAATTGAGAAAAATCATCATTTAAGCTAGGATTAGGCCTCTACTTGACCTCCAAGCCATCAAAACCATTGTACCCCTCTTCCTCCACACCTGTCTCCCCTGCTAAAGAACAAGGAAAGATTAGCATTTGCATTTATAAAATGAAAAGATAAAGAAAATTAGTTCTTTTTATTTATTAATTAGCACATGCATGCAGTAGTTAATACTCCCTAGATCAGATTCCATGCTCAGTTAGTTTAAATCATCACATGTGATAAATAGGGTTAAGTTAGGTTTCTTTTACATTTAGTTCATGATCTTTATGCAATTAGAATATGTTTCTTTCCTTGTACTTTATTTCTTGCAATAGGTTAGGGTTTCCATTTTGATGAGCCCCAATTTTGGTACAATTTGGGCTCATTTTGGCCTATTCTACTTGCTCAAACCATTCATTTTTTACTGCTTATGCATGCATTTCTTAGTTTATTCATGTTGTTTGTAGGAAGAAGGGTAGGCACTCTATCTACGTGACTAATGCATTATGATTCCAGGTTTTGGCATTAAAAGGGAGCAAAAGACAACGAAAAAGGAGACAAGGAGACAACGAGGTGGCACTGCTGGTTTTTAGGAGAGGATGTCCACGGTCTTAGGGACATTCCTCGTGATTCCCACCAAGAAATCCGAGCTCCAATCCATCTCCCCTCCGAGCTTAGAAGCAGCCAGTTGTTCTACAGGAACAGCAGTTATAAACTGCTCTACAGGAACAGCAGTTATGACCGTCCTACAGGATCAGCAGTTAAACTCTAGTTGGACAGCCGAGCTCCTAAAATCAAGGACATTTGTTGGATCATCGTTTTTGTATAAGTATAGAGGCCTTAGCCTTGGATAGGTTGTTGAAACTCTCGTATTGCTATTGTAATTTTGGAGCACAGCTCAGTTTTTGTTCCTTTTTGTAAGCCAATTTGGCATGATATCAGATAATGAATAAAGAAGGCAGATTCTGATCTAGTTCTGAGTTTTCTTAAGGAGACTATAGCTCTCAGGTTAGGGCCCAACCTGAGAGCCATAGATCCCCTCTGCTGTAGTGTTGTTTCCATTTCGTTTCAGCGCCTTGAGTTTTCCTTTTTACATGCAATTTGAATTACAGGTTGCTAATTTAGTTGTTTTCATGAGTTTAGATAGGATTTGCTTATGGTGAATTGGTTTACAGTTGCTTAGGTTAGAAGAGGATAGATACAATCTATTGGAGCTCCAACAAAAAGGTTGTTAGGGCTCACTTCCATCTCATCTGGGATTGGAGTGCAGTCCATGACTAACCACCAAAAATACGCATTTCTTTATTCCATGATTGCTGCAAACACAGTCACGTTATGTTAGATGCTTCCACATGATTCACACCTGCACCACACTCCTTTACCACAGCTTCATGCACATTCTCCTTCGCGTTTAGATTGCTGTTCATTGAATTTATAAGCACAGGTAGTCTAAGTTAATGCATTTTCGGTTTGGTGATAGTCACAAGCATTTGTTCCATTTACACTGCTTTCCCTCGTTCCATTTCTTCGTCCTCCATCTTGATCACACCTGCAAACACATCTTTGACCTCTGCTCCGCTCTGTCATCTCCCAAAGTCTTTCACTCCTCACGTACATCCATTCTCTAGCCCTTTCGTTGACCTAGCCCTTTATCTTCCAACCTACTCCCTACATTCACTCCCTATCCCCATTCCTCCACTTCTACAGCCATCACCAGCCTCATTCCTACCTTACACATCTCCCCCTACCATTTCATCACTCCTCCATCACGCCAAACACTCACGGTAGGTCATCCTGTAGCCGTTTGTAGACATCCTGTAGAAACCAGAGTATCCTGTAGGATCCCCTGCAGACTTCCTGTAGGAGGCCACTCACTCGGTTGCCGAGCTTCTGAATGTGAGGAACCTCTGTGGATGGATGCTAAGGATCCCTAGGGACCTCTCCTAGCCTCCCCAACCTATCCCACGCTTCCCTTCCTTCTCCATCCCATCTGCACAACCAAACCCTAGTTAGCACAAGATCACGATCATTCCACCCACTTAAAGGAAAAATACAAAAACATATCTTTCATGATGCAAGTAGTTTAGATCCATGCATTTGCACTTATTAGAGGTAACAGCAACATTGGTAGAAGTTTCATTCACATGTTTTGCATTGTAGAGGTTAGACTAGTTAAAATTAGGGTTTCCTAGGTTTACATGCTTTGATTTGCTTTCAGTCCGTTTTGTCAAGTAGAGTAGTTTTCCTTTGAGAATAACTTTCGTCCATCAACTAGCAAGCTTCTTCTGAGAGCCTATAGAAGTTGGCTTGAGCCCTAGCGGACTTGTGCCAGCTGACCAAGTGACAGCCGCGACAAGAGCTAGTACTTGTGCATATAGCACCGTCGCTTCCAAGTTTGTACGAACTACCGGGTTGATAAAATGAGAGACAGGAAACCCCAGGAGTTGTAGCATTATTGCTACAATACTGGAGCTCACCATCTTTTTGGCGCCGTTGCCGGGGAAGCGTCAGAGTATTAGTAATTGTTGCTTTTCTTCTACTTTCGTACTCTTACTTCTGCTCAGTAGTTTATTTCATTTCCATTCTGCAAAAGTAGCTTAGCATTTCCTGCTTTCCTAGATTAGCATTTCCTGCTTTCCTAGATTAGCATTTCCTGCTTTCCTAGATTAATATTTCTTGCTTTCCTAGACTAATATTTCTTGTTTTCCTAGATTAGCTTTCCAATTCTGCAATTTCATTTGAGCAATATAGTTAGTTGTAGATCACTTTGTTTCAGTTTTGCAGGTACCAAAGAAAAAGAAAAAGCACTCAAAAAAAGAAAAGTCCTTTCCATTTCATGCCTCGTAGGAACCGAGATAGATCAGGAAAATTCCTACCAAACACCCCCACCACATCACTGAGTCACCCTTCTCTCTTCTTTGGTGACAGTGACCCAGAGGAACCTATAGGTGAACATCCTGAGATATACCAAGACCCTATAGAAGAAGAAGAGTTAGAAGCCACTCCATCTGAAGCCATGGCTGATAATAGGAGAGAAGATGAGAGAATAGAAGGAGCTTTCCCCATCCGAGAGACCAATGGAGATATGAAAATGAAAAACATTAGCCCCTCCGCCTTGCCTCACTTCCATGGACTGACCACTGAGGATCCTGATACCTTCTTGTTTGAGTTTGCTGTCCTTTGTAGAACCTATGACTATACTGAAGATGAGCAAAAGCTGAAGTTTTTCCCTTCCACTCTTAAGGATGCAGCACTACGCTGGTTCATGGGATTACCTGGGAATAGCATCGCTACTTGGGCTCAGATGCAGCAAGCCTTCAATACCAAGTATAGGGATTATTGTAGGTCCAAGGAAACCAAGGGAGAGATCTTTCGAATGACCATGGGGAATGATGAGTCTTTAGAGGATTATGAGGAGAGGTTCCAACTTAGCTATAAACGGGCCAGGTGCACACTTGACCCTGAATCCCTCAAGTTGGTTCTACTCCGAGGAGTCCCTGAAGATCTCTTAGACACCCTTCACATGTTAGCTGGGGGGGGACATTTACCAACTGCCTTATGAGGACATCAAGACTGTGTTTCGAAATCATTCCAGGGCAGCTAGAAAACGAGGTAGAGGAAATCTCCTCTCCACTAGTGTCCCTTTCTCCAAACATGAGTTTACAAACCAATTAGAAGATCTTAAGAGTGAGGTGATACAGACCATTGCCATGCAGCTGGACACATTCAGGATCCAGCAGAAGAAAGAAGAAGCTGAGAGAGCCTTGGCTGTCTTCTATCCTAGGTGCACCAGAAGACACCCTAAGAACGAATGTCCATTGCATTCGGTTGAAATGTGTTTCGTTTGTGAGGAGGACCACCCAACAAATCAGTGTCCAACCTTACCTGGGTTTAAAGCCATGTACCAAGGAACCGAAGCCCCCACTGAACCTCTCTACTTCATCAACCAAAGGAGGCCTCAAGGATCTAGACCTTATCAGCAGGGGATGCAAGGGGCATCTCAAGCTTATTACAACCCCAACCACTCGACTCCCATGCCTTCCTGGGGTCCACCTGCTCATCCTTCTTGGTCCATGCCTCCTCCATGGTCTTATCCACCTCAGTACCCTACTCAACCTACTTCTCATCCATATCCCTCACATACCCAGTCGCAGCCTCAATGGACTGCTCCTCAGTCGGGGTGGAGGCCCCAATACAACACTCCTCCTGCCATTTTGCCTCCACCACCAGTTCAACCTCAGCCTTTACCTCCTGCTCCTCCAAGGCAACCTCAGATGCCTGCTCAACCGAACCCAAACCCCAACAATAGACAGGCTCAGCAGGTATATACTGGGGAGACCTCATGCCCTACCTATGTTGTGGAGATCCAGGAGATCAATCTTAGATCTGGAAAGACTCTTCCAGATCGCCAACCTCCTCCCCCAAAGGATGAGGAAAACCATCAGGAGAGTGAACCAAAGCATATTCCACCCTTTCCTGAGAGACTAACAGCCACCACACAACCTAACCCAGAAGAAGATGAGCTTTTGGGTGAGCTCAAGCAGTTGTGTGTAAAAATCCCACTTCTCCAAGCCATCAAGGATGTGCCAATATATAACAAGCTGGTTAAGGAGAAGTGTTTCAAACACCCAGGCAGACGGAAGAAAGATGCCTCAACTATCAATGTCGTAGGACAGCTGTCTGACCTTATGCTAGGACAAGTCATCTGCCCAAAGTACCTAGATCCTGGAAGCCCTGTAGTAGATGTTCACATCAATGGCACCATTATCCCCCACACCTTGATTGATCTGGGGGTGGCCATCAATGTGATGACCAGGGATACCATGCTTAAACTCAATCTTCAGGGTTCCTTGAGGAAGACCTCGACAGTACTGCAATTAGCAGATCGCTCCACCGTGACTCCCGAAGGGATTGTGGAGGATGTCTTGGTCTCTATCGATTCTTGGGAATACCCTGCAGACTTCCTGGTTCTGCAACCAAAGGCCAAGCTTACTGGATATCCTCTCATCTTGGGAAGGCCTTGGTTAGCTACTGCAGATGCTTACATAAGTTGTCGGGCAGGAAACATGACCATCAAAAATGGTCCCATGTCCAAGCAGCTAGTCCTATACCCTCCTGCCCAACCTTCTTTAGAGCATGATTTACCACTCTGGTTGGAGGAAGGAGAGGAAGACGAGGTGTACTCTACACCTCTATGCACCCTAGATACCACTAGAAGAGACCCTCCTACCGAGGATGATTTGATTGAGACCCTGATCCAGAATCCACCTTCCAGTGCACTATCTTTAGAGAAGTTGGTGGAGGACGCCCAAGCTAGCACCTTAGTGGACCTTTGTACAACCAGCCCTGTCACTCCCAGAGTCAAAAGTGTGGAGTTCGGCCCTGAGAGAGCATTAAAGATCAGCTCCTCCCTATCTCCTTCCCAGGAGAAGGAGTTGTGTAGCCTATTGGCCAGCCACTTAGATGCTTTTGCTTGGAGCTATAAGGAGATGAAAGGAGTCCATCCCTCGGTCTGTACCCATCATATATACATAAAAGAGGATTGTAAACCAGTTAGGCAACCCCAGAGGAGAATGAATCCAGCCCTTAAAGACATTGTCAAGGAAGAATTACAGAAACTGTTGGATGCTGGATTCATCTACCCCATCTCAGATAGTGAATGGGCATCCCCTCTGGTCTTGGTTCCCAAGAAAAATGGGAAATGGAGAATCTGTGTAGATTACCGTGAGCTGAACAAAGCTACCAAAAAAGACCATTTCCCTCTACCTTTCATAGATCAAGTGTTGGATGGACTGGCAGGAAAGAAGTTCTTCTCTTTCCTGGATGGGTTTAGCGGGTACAACCAGATTCAAATCAGCCCGGAAGACCAAGATAAGACCACCTTCACTTGTCCTTGGGGTACCTTTGCCTACCGTGTCCTTCCCTTTGGGTTATGCAATGCTCCTGCTACCTTCCAGAGAGCTGTCTTGAGCATCTTCTCGGAGTTGGTCCATGATGCAGTAGAAATCTATATGGATGACTTTACTACTTATGGGGCTAACTTCCAGGAAGCATTGTCCAACTTGGGAAAGGTCCTAACCAAGTGCATCGAGATGAACTTGTCCCTTAGCCCTGAAAAATGTGAATTCCTAATGACTGAAGGGATCGTGCTAGGCCATACCATTTCTTCCCAAGGATTGCAGGTGGATCCTAACAAAATTGCTCTCATCAAGAGGGTTCCACCTCCTCAAAGAGTAAGGAATGTCCGGAGTTTCTTGGGATTAGCAGGATATTACCGAAGATTCATTAAAGATTTCAGCAAGCTAGCCTCGCCATTGTTTGGTCTGTTGGCAAAAGATGTGGAGTTTAAGTGGACTGACGATTGTCAGAGGAGTTTGAATGAGTTAAAGGACAAGTTGGTGTCAGCACCAATCTTGAGAGGTCCAAACTGGGCCCTACCTTTCCACATCCACACTGATGCCTCGAACAAAGCCATAGGTGCAGCCTTAGGACAAGTTGAGAAAAAACTTCCATATGCCATTTACTTCGTTAGCAAAAACTTGTCCAAAGCAGAGCTGAATTACACTGTAACCGAGAAGGAATTCTTAGCTGTGGTCCATGCACTGAACAAGTTCCGACATTATATTACTGGTTACCAGACTTTTGTACATACTGACCATGCTGCTATTAGATATTTGATGAATAAACCAGATGTGAATGCTCGTATTATTAGATGGTTACTTTTATTGCAGCAGTTTGATCTAACCATTGTTGATAAACCAGGGAGAGAAAATGTTGTTGCTGACTTCTTGTCTAGATTGGATTTGTCTGCAGATGAAGATGGGACGGTGGATGACCAGATGCCTGATGAGCATCTGTATGCTATCTCAGTACTCTCTCCATGGTTTGCTGATATAGCAAACTACCTTGTTTCAGCTCAGTTTCCTCCGCACCTCTCTTCAAAAGAGAAGAGCAGAATCATCAGAAAGAATGCCTCATTTACTTGGATTGGGGGCAACCTGTTCAAGCTTGGCCCCGATCAGATCTTAAGGCATTGTGTAAGGGAGGAGGAAGTCTTCGACATCCTCCTCACCTGTCATGATGGGCCTTGTGGAGGACATTTTGCAGCAAAGAGAACTGCCTTCAAGATCCTGCAGGCAGGCTACTATTGGCCCACACTTCATCAAGATGTCAGAAGATATGTCAGCCAGTGTGACCAATGCCAAAGAATGGGGAAACCGACCCAAAGGGATGAGATGCCTCTCCAACCTCAAGTGACTCTTGAGCCATTTGAGAAGTGGGGCATGGACTTTGTGGGTCCAATCAATCCCTCTTCGAGGCAAAGATCCTACATCATTGTGTGCACTGACTACCTGACAAAGTGGGCAGAGACCAAAGCAATCAAAGCAGCAACAGAAGCAAAAGTGGCCGAGTTCCTAAGAGAGAACATCTTCTATAAGTTTGGCTATCCAAGAGAGCTGGTCACTGATCAAGGGAGCCAGTTCACCTCCCACCTGGTTGAAGATCTCCTAGCTCATCACAAGATCAAGCATAGAACTTCCACTCCCTATCATCCTCAAGCAAATGGGCAGGTGGAAGTCACCAATAGAGCATTAGAAGGGATCTTGACTAAAGTGGTGAGCAGCAGCAGAAAGGACTGGGCAGATTGCCTGGTTGAAGCCACATGGGCTTACAACACCACCTGGAAGACCACCACCGGCTTCACACCTTATGAGCTGGTCTATGGGAAGAAAGCTTTGCTGTCCATTGAGTTTGAGTATAACACTTTGAGGATGGCAGCTCAGCTGGACCTAGATCTCAGCCATGCACAGCAAGAAAGGTTATTGCAGCTGAATGGACTGGATGAGCACCGCATGCAGGCCGTCCTTCACTCAGAATTGGTTCAACTTTAGAGGAAGGTGTGGCATGACCAACATCTCCATGACAAGCAATTTCAGCCGGGAGATTGGGCTTTGTTGTATGATTCCAGATACAAAGATTTCAAGGGGAAGCTGAGAACCAGATGACTAGGGCCATATTCAGTGGAAAAATGTCATGACAATGGATCTGTTCTTATCCGGACCATTAATGAGGAAGCCATCCCCATGCTTGTCAACGGGCATCGATTGAAGATCTACAGGAGGCCTCCCTCCAGACAAGAGTTCATCAAAACTATGGAGAAAGAAGTATTGGTCATAGAGAAGGGTCCTGCCCCTGCTTTGGGCACACCCTGAAGAATCTAAAAAAAAAAAAAAAAGAATAATAAAGATCCTTGGGTGAAAACCTTTCTGAGGCACCCAAGGCAGGTGGTAGGGGTGAAAACCTCATCTGAGGCGCCCCTGCTATCTTTCAAAAAAAAAAAAGAGGAAAAAAGAAATAAAGATCCTTGAGTGAAAACCTCTCGGAGGCGCTTAAGGCAGGTGGTAAGGGTGAAAACCTCATCGAGGCGCCCCTGCTATCTTTCAAAAACAAAAAAAAAAAGAGAAAAAAAAAAACAAAAAAAAAAAAAAAAGAAGAAGAAAAAAAAGAGAAAAAAAACAAGATCAATAAGCTATTATGTGAAATTTGCATGCAGATTGCAGGTGTTCTATGGAGGAGAGGAAGCCTCTCAAGTCAAAGTCAAAGGTCCTTCTCATGCAACCAGGACACCTCACAAGCTCCTCCTCCAAGAATGCTTATGTTTTTCAAGGTATGTGCAATTTTATCATGGTTTGAATCTTCTACAAGAAACTGCTGTCTTTCTACAGGAAGGCACAGTTTTTCTACAGGAAGGCCGAACTTTCTACAGGAAGCTCTGTGTCTACAGGAAACTTCCTGTAGGAGTTTTGGGCGGCCAGAATTCGTCGTAAAAGGAGATTTCACGACCATGGCTTGGTTTGGATGCATGCAAGCCTCTGTTAAGCATCCTTGCACGTTGCTGTCACCATGCTCCACCACCTGTGTCGACATGCGGCCAAGTCCCTGCACAAACAAAGGAAATCGATGAGTTCTCGTGAGAAAGCCATTTCCAAATAGAAAAATGATGGGATCTCATACCACAGGCATCAAGAGCTCTGGGATCGTGATCAGAACCGCCATCGTGCAGCATGCACCCAAGGAGAAAGGACTGTTACGAGACCCCTCGGGGGGATCCTGTAACAGTTCAACCTGCTCAAGTGGATGCCATTCACAGCACCGTCATCTGAGATGAAGCGCAGGCGCATGCAAGCAAATCCGTCCACTCCAGCGTTGGCATCTGGTTACCACGAGCTTCCGGGTCTGTGTATGCCGCATGCAGTAGGTAGATCCGCTCCCCGTCGTCCAAAAACCGAAAAATCGTGTGCAGCCGCACGCAGGTAAGTGTCTTCCCCTTCATTCCATCAAATCGCATGAATCTAACTTTGAATTTGTTTGCAAAGCGTAAAATTGAATGGTTGAGCGGCCGTATGGCCAGTCGACTGGCCACGTCGGCTAGTTAAAGTGTAACTGGGTGATTGGGTGGCGGACATGACAAAGAGAATGAACGGCATGCACGTGGGAGCACTCTTCTCAGAAGCATGAGTTTAACAGGAAAGGCGGCGGTAAATCTGAGGAAATGAATGCAGCAGTGAGTGAGAACGCAGGCGGAGGATGGATGACGTCACCCAACGGTCCACGGGGACAGCTCATCCCCCGCGCCATGGATTGCGTTGGTTCAAAATCCAATCGGCTAAATCAACCACACGCATTTATCATCCAACACTTCAACTCGGCTAAGCCATTCTGATTTCTTCTGCATTTTGATACGCCGAGTCGTTGGCTACCAGAACGCTGGTCAAGCACACAGTAAGCGCGGCCAACTACAGTCCTCCCCGAGAATTGCGCGTGGCTTCTACAGGAACGCAGTCCTACAGGAAGCAGTCTCTACAGGAACGCGGTTCTACAGGAAGGTGAAGTCTTCACGTAAGAAAAGGTGGCAGAAAAGAGGTAACCCTGAAACTCCTTCCGCAATTGGCTTTCAAAGGTGGCAAGGTCATTATTCACAGTCTGGTCATAAAAAAATATTGGATTGCCGTGCCTATACTATCGCTTCTACAGGATAGCAGTATAATTAGACTGTGGTCTGTGAATTCATTGCATGCTCTGTCTATAAGACCGAATTTCCTTTGTATCTACCGCCTTTGGTCAAAACCACTCTGTTCATCATGCCTGGTGGGTTTATCAGGCGAGAGCCCACTGATTCAAATACACTAAGAAGAAATCCGGCAGTGGTTGAGCTCTTCACTAGAGCACAATGGATGCCTTTTTGTGATAAGCTACAGGGCTACGATGATGAAGTAGCTGAGGAATTCTTGCAGGCTCTGCAGCCTAAGTCCCAGACACTGGCCACAGTAACCTTCAGAGGTCTAAGCCTCAGACTCACTCCAGAACACATCAGTCGGATCACAGAACTTCCTATGGGCCTTCCGTGGGACAAAGACGAGAGGAAGCTGAGACCGTAAGCCAAGAAGGAGTTCTTCCCACCTGAGGAAGAATTCTCTGAGGATAAAAACAGGGTGAGGAGGACCAGCCTGTCACCACCATGGAACGAAGTCAGTTTGCACATTATGAAATATATTACTTGTGAAGGCCGGTTCAGTATCGTGTATGCATATCACTTCCGGCTCCTCACTGAGTTAAGGCACGGAATTGACCTTCCTGTAGAGCAAAAACTAAGCATCCCTTATTATCTCCTGCAGTCCCTAATGGAGTGTGCTACAAAGCTAAGACAGGGCATCCCTGATCAGATAGCCCATCATGGGTTAATAAAACTGCTTGTGGAGGACGCATTGCACTCATCTAAGGTACCCCTCTCATGGGAATCCTTTTGCAATCTAACCAAAGACGGGGATATTAAAATGCTGGTCGAAGAAACAGGTTCCTCTAGCAGTGAGGAACACGAAGCAATGGCCGAAGAACAAAGGAAGGAGCATGAGGAAAAGAAAGGCCAAGAAAAAGGTGGCACACCTACCTCGTCAACAAGGGAAAAGAGGATGAAGAGCAGAATGGACAAAGCAGAGGTGGCCCACGTCAGCCCGAGCACCTCAACAGCACCTACACCCAAAGCAAAAAGCAAAGTTCAAGCAGGCAAGCAAGTGGAAGTGAAGACCCCTGTGTCTACAGGGAAGCAAAAACAGGCTTCTACAGGAAGCCCGACAACACAAACTCAGGCTTCTACAGGAAGCCCAAAAAACATTGAAAAACAGGCTTCTACAGGAAGCCCGAAAGCAAAAACAAAGGCTTCTACGGGAAGCCCGAAGATCAGCGAGAAGCAGGCTTCTACAGGAAGCCCAAAAGCAAAAACCAAGGCTTCTACAGGAAGCCCGAAAATCGTTGGAGAAAAGGCTTCTACAGGAAGCCCGAAAGTGCAACCACAGGCTTCCACAGGAAGCCCGAAATCTGAAAAGGAGGGACCCTCTACAAGGAGCTCTGAGAGAGCAAAACGCAAAAAAGAGAGGGCTAGCATTCTCGAAAAGAAGGCTGCAGTGGCGCTGGCTGCCCTCAGTACACCCCCGAAACCGAAGGAGAAAAGAGAGAGGGAGACCCCTCTACAATCTGAAGCCAGGAGGAGCAAGAGGATGACCACGGGCAAGCCACAGCCTCCACCCAGCAGCCAAACCACTTCAGGGGACGTCCCTACTTCACCCAGTGCAAGAACCCCTTCTAAAACATCAGCCACCCCCGAAAAGGGGAGCCCAAAAATAACTTCCTGGACACGGAAGATAGGCCAGTCGTCTTCCGAATCCCGACTCAAGGAAATAGGAAAGGGGAAGGAAGCATCACCCTCGTCACCACCAGGGGCAGAGAAAGCAGGGCCATCAAAAGCAGAAAAGAAAGAGCTTGTTCCGGTCCCGAGTCCTCGGCCAAGGACAAGGAGCAGGAGCAAGGTTGCTCAAGGATGAGCAAATGGTTCAGCTGGGGGGTGATGATGAGCCCCAATTTTGGTACAATTTGGGCTCATTTTGGCCTATTCTACTTGCTCAAACCATTCATTTTTTACTACTTATGCATGCATTTCTTAGTTTATTCATGTTTTTTGTAGGAAGAAAGGTAGGCACTCTATCTACGTGACTAATGCATTATGATTCCAGGTTTTGGCATTAAAAGGGAGCAAAAGACAACGAAAAAGGAGACAAGGAGACAACGAGGTGGCACCGCTGGTTTTTAGGAGAGGATGTCCACGGTCTTAAGGACATTCCTCGTGATTCCCACCAAGAACTCCGAGCTCCAATCCATCTCCCCTCCGAGCTTAGAAGCAGCCAGCTGTTCTACAGGAACAGCAGTTATAAACTGCTCTACAGGAACAACAATTATGACCGTCCTACAGGATCAGCAGTTAAACTCTAGTTGGACAGCCGAGCTCCTAAAATCAAGGACACTTGTTGGATCATCGTTTTTGTATAAGTATAGAGGCCTTAGCCTTGGATAGGTTGTTGAAACTCTCGTATTGCTATTGTAATTTTGGAGCACAGCTCAGTTTTTGTTCCTTTTTGTAAGCCAATTTGGCATGATATCAGATTATGAATAAAGAAGGCAGATTCTGATCTAGTTCTGAGTTTTCTTAAGGAGACTATAGCTCTCAGGTTAGGGCCCAACCTGAGAGCCATAGATCCCCTCTGCTGTAGTGTTGTTTCCATTTCGTTTCAGCACCTTGAGTTTTCCTTTTTACATGCAATTCGAATTACAGGTTGCTAATTTAGTTGTTTTCGTGAGTTTAGATAGGATTTGCTTATGGTGAATTGGTTTACAGTTGCTTAGGTTAGAAGAGGATAGATACAATCTATTGGAGCTCCAACAAAAAGGTTGTTAGGGCTCACTGCCATCTCATCTGGGATTGGAGTGCAGTCCATGACTAACCACCAAAAATACGCATTTCTTTATTCCATGATTGCTGCAAACACAGTCACGTTATGTTAGATGCTTCCACATGATTCACACCTGCACCACACTCCTTTACCACAGCTTCATGCACATTCGCCTTCGCGTTTAGATTGCTGTTCATTGAATTTATAAGCACAGGTAGTCTAAGTTAATGCATTTTCGGTTTGGTGATAGTCACAAGCATTTGTTCCATTTACACTGCTTTCCCTCGTTCCATTTCTTCGTCCTCCATCTTGATCACACCTGCAAACACATCTTTGACCTCTGCTCCGCTCTGTCATCTCCCAAAGTCTTTCACTCCTCACATACGTCCATTCTCTAGCCCTTTCGTTGACCTAGCCCTTTATCTTCCAACCTACTCCCTACATTCACTCCCTATCCCCATTCCTCCACTTCTACAGCCATCACCAGCCTCATTCCTACCTTACACATCTCCCCCTACCATTTCATCACTCCTCCATCACGCCAAACACTCACGGTAGGTCATCCTGTAGCCGTTTGTAGACATCCTGTAGAAACCAGAGTATCCTGTAGGATCCCCTGCAGACTTCCTGTAGGAGGCCACTCACTCGGTTGCCGAGCTTCTGAATGTGAGGAACCTCTGTGGATGGATGCTAAGGATCCCTAGGGACCTCTCCTAGCCTCCCCAACCTATCCCACGCTTCCCTTCCTTCTCCATCCCATCTGCACAACCAAACCCTAGTTAGCACAAGATCACGATCATTCCACCCACTTAAAGGAAAAATACAAAAACATATCTTTCATGATGCAAGTAGTTTAGATCCATGCATTTGCACTTATTAGAGGTAACAACAGCATTGGTAGAAGTTTCATTCACATGTTTTGCATTGTAGAGGTTAGACTAGTTAAAATTAGGGTTTCCTAGGTTTACATGCTTTGATTTGCTTTCAGTCCGTTTTGTCAAGTAGAGTAGTTTTCCTTTGAGAATAGCTTTCGTCCATCAACTAGCAAGCTTCTTCTGAGAGCCTATAGAAGTTGGCTTGAGCCCTAGCGGACTTGTGCCAGCTGACCAAGTGACAGCCGCGACAAGAGCTAGTACTTGTGCATATAGCACCGTCGCTTCCAAGTTTGTACGAACTACCAGGTTGATAAAATGAGAGACAGGAAGCCCCAGGAGTTGTAGCATTATTGCTACAATACTGGAGCTCACCACATTTCAAGCAGTTCATTTTCTGCAATTAGTTTAGGATTTGATTTTAGTGCATGCACTCCATTACATCATGATAGTTAAGGAAGAACACATTGTATTATGCACATATACTGTCGATACCTCTTAAGTTTGTACGAAACCCAGGTTGATAATTAAAGTCGGTAACCTTGGGAGTTGCATCATTCTTGTTGCAATACCAAGGCTCATCAGTTGTTTAGGAAAAGAAGGCGAGGCTCTGCAGCTGAGTGCATAGAGGCCTAAGTCTGCATCTGAGTGTGCAAAAAAATTGCAACTTAATGCAGAGGTCAAGAACTGTTTGTTGTACAAAGAGTCATTATTTTAGCAACAATTCTTGTTGACGTATCCCCACATTGGTTTAAACCACGGTAAAATTGGTGTCTTCATGTGTATATTTGCTTATTATATGTTGTAGCATATTAGTTTATTACAGCGTCCCTTTATTTTAGTACAATGATGATTTATGGTTTATATGATATGTTTTAAGTGGTTAAATGAATGCGACAAAGTAATTTATGAATTTTAGGAATAAGAAAACATAATAATACCACATCTCAACATCCTTCAATGTTGCAGAAACCTGGTTCTCAATCCTCCCATAGTCACTTTAGGTGAGACTATGATCTGCTTGCAAGTATTTTCCTAAAGGGTCAGTGATTGAAGGTTTTTATGGTGCGCAATATAGATCAAACATGGTTAGCCCAAATCATAACCAACAGTTCTACTGTGAAATTTCATTTATGAAACTGTCATTGAGTTCTAGGAAGTGACCTGGGCTCTGGGCCTGAAAAAGTGGAACAAATCCCAGAGTCACAGGCATAGGATTGAGGAGAAATGTCCCTAGACGCACTCATGCCTTGTTGTAGGAGCGACTGAAGCCTCCTAGACCCACCCTTGTCCATATAAAGGGAACATCTAAGCGTTTAATGGTCTAAAAAATCAATGGGACCCAGGGATTGGTCACGGGTGTTGTAGCATCCATTGTTATTTAAGTTTTATTTTCAGTTTTATCACAAAATGAAAGAAAAATAAAAAAATATGAAAGAAAAACCAAATATTATGTTATAACATAAATAAAAAGAAATGCGGAGATTTGAAATAAATGGTTTAATTTATATTATTAATGGCTTTTGAAAGTGATAAACCAGCGAGAAGATCTGGGTCATCCGATCAATAGGCCACAGATCCGACGAAAATCACGTAGTTAACTAGAATAGGGTTTATTTCAGAAATTGGATGCGATGATGTATGAAACACAGTTTAAATCGCTGAAGTCCAGGTCAATCATAGCCATCCATCGAAAGAGACGAGATCCAACGGATATTGTGTCGAAAAGTAATCAGGTTTTATCTTTAAAATCAGACCCGATAAATCATTACCTGGCAGTTTTATTTCTTATCGGGTCTGTATGGGAGTCAAAGGGGCATTGAAAAAATGGATGCGATAAAGTTTTGTTCAAACAGGTCTAATTTTTCGTGAGTCTTGAGGCATCAGACCATCCATTGAAAGGGTGATTGGATGGTGATCGCGTACATCTCAGGTGGACGCGACAGGTTTATGAACCAGAGTTTTAATTCTTCGAGTTCCGTGGTAACCGAAGGTTTGCCATATTCTGCGTAAATTGATCTATTTTGTTGTTTTAACAAAATGACCAAAGTTAGAGGTAGATAACTAAATTATAAAGGAAAGGTGATTGGTCGGGTTTCTTAGTGTTTCCGCTAATCAGAGCACTCTAGATACATATGTGGGCCATAAGGGTTTCTTTATGTTTTAGCCAATCAGAACATTTTTGATACATACATGGGCCCAAGTCCATGCACAAAGTTCTTGTAAAGTTGCAGTTTACTGTGTTAAAATAGTCTAACTGTCATCAGGACATCTACAAGGCTACAGCTTGCAGAATAAAACTCAAGCCACAGATTTGAACAATGAACAACCATCACCTTCTAATTTCTGTTACTTTCTATTATTTTATTTTCTTGAGAATGAGGTGTCTTTTACCCTCTATGTAATCATTTGTAATAACTTTTACTTTAGACAGTTAGGAGAATAGTTAAGTAGTTTGACAGTTTTGGCGATTACCAACTGTGACTCTCATAATGTATAAAAAGAAGAAAATTTGCAGAGTTTTCCATACATTGTTGGGTATGATTTTGTGACTTCTTTGTTATGTGTCATCAAATGTTTTCTTACTTTAATTATGGTAATGAAGCTACAGGTCTTTGTTTTCTTATGTAAATGAAGTTAAAATCCCTTAAAAGAGCGCTCCTATACTTGAAATTCCTACCTCTGCAATTCTTCTAAGTTACAGATAGTAGATTCTGTGTAAAATAGCATATTGTCTACGACTTCTTCCATCTTTCTTCATTCATCATTTATATTCAACAATCAAATGGAATTCTGACATTTTCATGTCACCTAAGTATTGAGGGTTTTAAAACCAAGTCTTTCAGGTCCTTCATTTGAGAATACAACATACAATTACATGACAAACAAGTGACAAAAATTATAAACATTAATGTCTTAAGCACAATTTCCACACAGACAGGAAATTGGTTTCTTAAGGTACAACAACAGGGATGACTAGGAAGGCTTCTGGGAGTCCTATACTAGGTATAGAAGGTATGTGTTGTGGGTGTTCGTTGATTCCACTTCCTTAAGGTCACCTAGGAGGTTGAATCCCATTATGGTGGCCTCTTGTTGCATATTTACCCCAATTGGCTAGTTACTTGGGTAGATGTGGGATGAGGGTGTTAGAGAGTGGTATCAGAGCATGTTTTTGTTTTTTTGGGTCATATCTGATACAACAAAGTGGTATTAGAGCGGTTTTTTCTCTCTTTGGGTCATATCTGATACCACATAGTGGTATTAGAACATGGTTCATCCCTTGGACTAGACAGGTGGTGTGCGTTGGTCTTGCATTCATGTTGGTTGCACGTGTGTTAATCATCCTTGTGGTTTATATGCCTATTGCATATGCATGGTGTCATTCATGGTTGTAGTGATGTCACCATGTGAAAGAGGATGTTGTTTTAGTGAAGTGTGTCATCATGACTGTATGATTGGTTATGCATCACTATGTGTGCCAGTGTTGAAATGTTGTCAAATGTGAATTGATATAGTTGTTGTTGTCATGCATGAGGTCATGGTATGTGTAGTTGACATGGTCATGCATTGATGACTGGACTCTAGCTAGAATGATGGTTATATGGCTATATGTTTATGTATTATATGTATATATGTTTTCATGATTATGTTATACATGTATTATGTTGATTGGTTGATCTTGTAGATGAGGTATCCTCCTCTAATTATGCTAAGGTACATTGGTTTACTGTGATTTGGTTTAGCTTACATTATATATTGTAGGAACAATATCAAAGATGAATAGAAAAATGGTAGACTATAGTTCATGAGATTCTCCTTATGGGTCAGATGAGTAGCGTGGTGTTGGGAATACTTCTAACTTAGCAGATACACTGAGAAGTTCGAAGGCAGAAGTAAGGAGTTGCAAAGCACACAATGACAAAATCATACATGCACAGGAGAAACAAGTAGAGGTGAATGATGTGATACTTTAGCGTTTGTGAGAATTGCAGCGACAGGGGCCACTTCAGATCAACCATAGGAACGATAACAAAACTAATTGGGGCATTTGGCATAGGTTAGATAGATATGACACAGTTATAGATGTAAGGTTGTTGGATACTCCGGATAGGAGAGGTAATGGATAAAGGTATTATTCTAGTTCTGGTTCTGATAGGCATCATGATCATCATTGTTATCACCTTTACAAGAGAGTGATAGGGGATACTTTGTAGGTTTTAACCCTGTACAGAAATTACTTGCATACGAATTCTAAAAATAGAAAATAAACAATGGTGAGAGCATAAAACATAAAACAAATATACATAGAGATTTTCCCCTGGATCCCAAAACCAGGACTACCAGATTGATTTTTCATTATATTCCTTTCAATGTTACAATACATATATATACATGTTGAAGCATCCATAAACCCAAATACATTAACCCTATATTAGAACATAACCATATTTCCCTTGACAGTATCTACAAAATACCATGGATAGAAAATGATCATGCCCTAAACCATGTGCCAAATCCATGCACAATGTTGAAAATAGCAACAAGAAATGCTAAATATAGAAGTGCTAAATTTAGTACCATTATAAATAGGATTTTGGGATACCTTCCTATTTTAGTCAGTCCCTAAAACTAAAATAGTGAAGTAAAATTCGAATTTGATCTTAGCAGTTGTTTGTAAAATAATTAATTAATTTACCATGAGTTAATTAGTTAAGGAAAATCAAACATGAAGTCTATGTGGGGACATGCAACAGTTTCTCCATTAATTGAGGAATTTATCCATCAATTAAAGAGATAAGGATGAGTTGTAATATTGATTTGTAATTAGTTGGCTCAGTTAACTGAGTCAAGTCGAGTTAGATTAATTCAAATAGTTTGTTGAATTAATGTAAGTTCAGTTAGGTAATGCATGCATGCATGTAACTGCTGCACTTCAGATAACTGAATATTCTCTCATAAATAACTCATGCATGTCAATTCAAACAGAGACCCAGTTGAGATCAGATGGAGGGGCAGTGTACTATTAGTTGCTAGAATATTCCATTGTGAATATCTCTTTCATGTAGAAGGAATTATTTCCTTGAGGATTGCGTAGTTACTTCTTCAGGTTTTGTGAGTGTGATGAGGCCAATTCACACCTGTGGAATCACTGGACCCCAAGAAAAACTGCACAAGGAAATAGGAGGCTTGGAGGGCTTGAGGAAGACATATACTATGTCTATTCAGCCTGTGAGTTGTATTGTTTGATTGCAGAGAGAGCAAGATAGATTGAGAGCTGATTCTTTTTGTAACTTGAACAAGAATTCCACTTGTATGATAATACAGAGATTGGGGTTTTAGGCTGAGGCTTTCCCCGGGTTATTTCTTTTGTGTTATGTGTGATTGATTTCTCATTCTCAATTTGATCCGAATGGAAAATGGCATCAACCCATGGTATTCATCCACCCATGGAATTTACCCATGGTATTGTAAGTGGCATCCACCCATGGTGTTTATCCACCCATGGTATTCATTCACCCATGGTATTGTGACATCCACCCATGGTATTCATTCACCCATGGAATTGACCCATGGTATTGTGACATCCACACATGGTATTCATTCACCCATGGAATTGACCCATGGTATTGTAATTGAAAAATACTATGAGTAACAAGTCGCATTTTGTAAAAGGATAGTTTGTCCTCCATAATGTAGCTCTTACAGTTACTCTCCACTTTAATAAAAAAAATTATTTGTGGTTTTGTTTATTGGGCATTATCCTCTTTTTCTTGTGGCAATTTTAAATTTTCAGATCTTGGGGGCCTCTCCCCAATATCCATTTCAATCTTTCAGATCTTGAGGGCCTCCCCCCAAGATCCGAATCAGTGGCATCGGAGCAGGTTATGATTTTATGGGAATGAGGGTTTAATGCATATTTCAATTTCAAATTTTTGTAGAAATATTCACCAAACTTCAGGCACGTGCTGCAACCTCCACATAACATTTTTTTTGGACAAGCAGGAAGAATTTATTTTTTTTTCATTTTTATGCAGGATTTTTTTTTGGGCGGCGAATTTGCAGATCAGAGCTGAAACATTTGGTGCAATATTTACAAAAAAAAAAAAAGATCTGGATTCCTTGCAAAAAAATACCAAAATTCAAAAAAAATAAAATCGGCCGAATCGAAGTTTGGATGAGGGATATATCGCTGATTTAAAATAAACTATGTTGTAGAAATTTTTTCTGACAACAACTAGTGGACGAAAACTCTCCTATCATTTTTTGAAGTTTTTGTGCAGAATTTCAGAAAAAGGATTGTAGATCTGAGCTCCTCTTGAAAAATCACCCAATTAAAAAAAAATGGGTCGAATCGGAGTTCGGATGTGGGAGATATCGCTGATTTAAAATCAACTATTTGTGATGGAGGAAAAAATTGCAAGGCGAATTGGAGATTCTAGAGTGTCCGATAAGGATTTCCAACACATGGGAAGATGCAAAATGGTCCTTCTACTTCCAAAAACAGGTTATAATAAATATTCTGAGTTATATTGACTGAGTTATGTCCATTTTAATTCTGGAGCAGCATTCGTAGCGGGTTCTCATTGGAGACGTGCCCTCCACCCCCACTTTAGTAGGAACCTACTTCACATTCATCAGTTTCAACATATCAGCATTCGGCTTGGGTTATTTGGAGATGTGCCCTCCCACCCCAGGCTATGTAGGCACCTGCTACTTCATCAACAACCAACATCACGGTTATGGGTCAATCGCACAAAATCCTTGTTATCGAAGTCCATTTGCTAAGCCGAACACTGTTAGCATCACAATGGGTCACAAGCATTACTGGGTATCTCTATCCTCGGATCTCCATTCATCATGGTTATGGGTCATCCACAAACCCACACTTCATCGAAGTCCATTTTCTAGGTCACACACTGTCAATATCACAGTTGGTCACAAGCATTATAGGGTATCTCTATCCTCGGATCTTCGTTCATCATGGTTATGGGTTAACCACATAAAACCCTTCTCTTCAGTGGCTCTTCATATTCAACAAAGGCTTTGGAGGAGGAAACTTCATGCAATGGGGACCATTTCTTCTTAAGGAGGGAGGAATGATCCGAATGGAAAATGGCATCAACCCATGGTATTCATCCACCCATGGAATTTACCCATGGTATTGTAAGTGGCATCCACCCATGGTATTGTAAGTGACATCCACCCATGGTATTGTGACATCCACCCATGGAATTGACCCATGGTATTGTGGCATTCACCCATGGTATTCATTCACCCATGGAATTGACCCATGGTATTATAATTGAAAAATACTATAAGTAACAAGTCGCATTTTGTAAAAGGATAGTTTGTCCACCACAATGTAGCTCTTACAGTTATTCTCCATTTTAATAAAAAAAATATTTGTGGTTTTGTTTATTAGGCATTATCCTATTTTTCTTCTAGCAATTTCAATTTTTCAGATCTTGGGGGCCTCTCCCCCAAGATCCATTTCAATCTTTCAGATCTTGAGGGCCTCCCCCCAAGATCTGGATCATAGTTATATGTGTTCTCTTGATCTTGCTCCATTCGATTAAGCTTCCGCAAAGTGTTGTAGAAGTATATCTTGTATTTTGCTTTAGTTTATTGCATAATCTATTGATCTACAGTGGGAATTTATACATGGTATCAGAGCAAAGGTGATCAAGGAGAAGAACACTATACAAGAAGTTCGAAGTTTGAAGTTTGAGGTTCCTGAATATAGAAATCGAGTTCTTATCACATCTCAATTTCACCAATGGTGTTCAATGGTTTAAGACTCGAGTATGCCCTTGATGGAAGTTCGAATTATATAGCCTGGAAGGATCGCATGGAGGCAGTATTAGAGGATAACAGTCTAAAGGACTTCATTGATCAAGAAGTCCCCAAGCCAACTGATGCTACTCAACTAGTAGAATGGAAGAAATGTGTAGCTAGAGAAAGGAGAATCCTCCTAGAGGGAGTTCGAGACCACATTGTATCGAGCCTCCATGGGAAGGAGACACCGTTTTTTATGTGGAAAAAATTGAAATATCTATATCAAAACAGCAACGATCAGAGGAAACTGGCGCTGAAAGACAAGCTTCGTAAGATCAAGTGTGAAAAGGGTGACACGATCTCTACATATCTGAACAAGCTCACCACCTGCAGGGATGAGCTTGGAAGTGTAGGGATCACAACCGTTGATGATGACATGGTGAGTCTTGCACTCCTCGGTCTTCCTAAGAGCTGGCATAGCTACCAAGACTTGGTTAATGGAAGAGAAAAACTGCCAGATTGGGAATGACTTTGGTCAGATTTGATGCAGAAGGAAATAAGAATAAGCACTAGAGATGGATCCTCATCAAAGCAAGATGATGAGGAAAAACTAGCCTTAGCGAGTAAGGCGAGGAAAGGGCAATGGAAGGCGTCCCATCCCAAAACCAATTCTTCCCATGGTGGGAAGAAGATTGACAAATTGAAAGTGTGATGCTTTCATTGTCATGAAGTGGGCCATTATGCTACGAATTGTCCATAGAAGAAATCCAAGAAGGGTTCCCTGAAGGGATTTGATGGTGAGGCACTGGCCTCACAGTTTGAGCTAGATTTCTCGCTTATCGCATGCATGGTTTCATCCATGGTGGGATGTGTGTGGTACCTGGACAATGGAGCTTCATTCCACATGTCAGGTGACAAGAATATTTTCAGTACCTTGAGGGAGAAGGATCTCCAAATGTAGATCAATACGGGTGATGATGGAAAGTACCATGATTCAGGTTAAGGTACGGTTGTGTTTTGAGAGGGAGCATGGAGCTCCCCTGGCCCGGACTGATGTAAAGTATGTACTAGGTCTAAAGAAGAATCTTGTGTCTGTTGGTATGCTAGAAGATAAAGGCTATGATGTAGTCTTTAGTAAAGGAAAGGTATTCCTGAGGTATATCGGTACTGGACAGACAAAGAAAATTGGGATTCAAGTAAAGAATCTCTACAAGCTAGAGGTAGATGACTGTGCTGCATTGAGTTCCAAAGCTAAGATGGTGCAGAGCCAAGATGTTGGCGAGCTATGGCCTAGAAGACTGGGCCACTTGCACCATGGATTCTTGAAGATCATACAACAGATTTCTACCGGATTACCCAAGGGAAAACTTGAGCAGACAAATACATGCAAAGCTTGTACCTTGGGTAGGTATGCGAAATCTTCCTTTCCGGATCAAGACAATAGAGCTAAAGCAATCTTGGAGCGAGTTCACTCAGATATTTGTGGACCATTCTCTACAACCTCCATTGCTAAACAAAGGTACTATGTTATTTTTGTTGATGATTTTTCTCGTAGATGCTGGATCTACTTTATGCAAAAGAAGGATCAAACCTTCTTTTGGTTTTGTGAGTTTAAAGCCTTGGAAGAGAAAGAAACTGGAAAGAAAATAAAAGCATTGGGTAGCAACAATGGTGGAGAGTATGTTTCCCAACAATTTAAAGACTTTTGCACTGCAGAAGGAATTAAACAGGAATTGACGGCACTTCATAACCCACAACAAAATGGGGTGGTCGAAAGAAAGAATAGATCAATTGTGGGAGAAACTCAAGTGATGTTGCATGACCAAAGCCTACCACTGCATTTGTGGGCTGAGGCATGCAATATAGCAGTATACTTGCATAACAGAAGCCCACACTGTATACTAGGGATGAAGACACCTATGGAGGCATTTTTCCAGGAATCGACCTGATGTAAGTCACTTCCGAATCTTTGGATCATCAGTTTACTGTCATGTGACCAAAGATGCCAGGAAGAAGCTAGACCCAACAGCTGAGTTGGAATACTTCTGGGGTACACAGATACACCCCACAACTATCGAGTGTACTTGCCTTCCACTCAGAGGACAATGGTACACAAGGATTTGAAGTTCGAAAAGCAGAAATCCATGTGCTTATCACTTGAGAGGGAGCTCAAGTTGCATGTAGAGGAGGAAATTTTAGTTCCTCGGGAGGAGGAGCCTCAGATTGATGCGGAGCAGTTGCATGCAGAGGATCTAGGAGTGGAGACATCCACTCATGCTTATACTTCCAAAGATAGGCGGAAATGCTCAAGGGAAGCTGACAGGTTGATGCTGGATGCACAGGAGAATGTGGGACAACCATATTCTTAGTGTAGATAGAGGAGGTCACCTGAGCGGTACACTAGGTACATGGCCCTGTTTGGGGAGTGTATAGATACCGAACCTTCTTCATTCAAGGAGGTAGTGTAGCAACCAGTCTGGGTTGATGCAATGGTAGAGGAGTATGACTCTATCATTTGGAACATTGTGTGGGATGTTGTCCCAAGACCTCAAGGCAAGTTAGTGGTGAGTTCCAGATGGCTTTACAAGGTAAAGCAGGCAACTGATAGCAGTGTTGAGAAACATAAGGCAAGTTTTGTTGCCCGAGGTTTCTCACAGGTCAAGGGGATCGACTACAATGAGACTTTTGCTCCTGTAGCAAGGTACTCATTGATTAGATCAATGCTGGCACTAATAGCTCAAATGGGGTGGAAGATCCACCAGATGGACGTGAAGACAACATTCCTCAATGGGAAGATTGAGGAGGAGGTGTACATTAAGCAACCAGAAGGTTTTGAGACCTTTGATCGTGAGTCGCATGTGTGCAGACTCAAGAGGGCTTTGTATGGGCTGAAGCAAGCACCCCATGCTTGGTACACCAGGATCGACAGCTATTTCACCGGTTTGGGCTTCACCAAGAGTGAATCAGATGTGAACCTTTACCACACCATGGTAGAAGGTAAACCACTTATCATTGTTCTTTATGTCGATGATCTGATTTTGACTAGTGATGATCAACTGATATAGTCTTGCAAGGAGGACCTTGCAAGAGAGTTCGAGATGAAGGACACGGGCCTTATGCACTAATTTCTAGGCATGGAATTTTGGCATAAAGATGGTGAAGTATTTGTGTCTCAAGGCAAGTATGCCAATGAGATACTCAAGCACTTTCACATGGAGAAGTGCAAGCCCATGCAGACTCCTCTAGCTGGGAACTGGAGGAAGGAGGATGCTACTTCACATGAGGTAGTATCTGCTACTGTTTATCAGCAGCTAGTGGGTTCACTTATGTATCTGGTGAAAACACGACCCGACTTATGCTTTGCGGTGAACCAGCTGAGTCAAGCTATGGTTCAGCCTACCAAGCTGTTTTGGAAGGCCATGAAGCATGTGTTGAGATACCTCAGAGGCACATCTCAGTTTGGATTATGGTACAGACAGATAGAGGGAGTGAAGCTTCGGGGCTTCACAGATGTTGATTGGGCAGGGAGTCCATCAGATTGAAAGAGCACTTCTGGAGGAATCTTCAACCTTAGTTCAGCTGCAGTTTCCTGATATAGCAAGAAACAGAGATAAGTTGCACTTAGCTCAGTAGAGGCTGAATACATTGTTGTTAGTCAAGTTGCATGTGAGACCATTTGGATGCGGAAGATTCTAGTTGGGTTGTTTGGTCAGAGGATGGATCCTACAATGATCTACTGCAATAACCAGAGTTCTATCAAACTCTCTAAGAATCTAGTTTTTCATGATAGGTCGAAGCACATTGATATCCGGTATCACCATCTTCGAGACTATGTGGTCAAGAGGATCATGTTGTTGTTGTATGTTTCGATCGAGGAATAGGATGCAGATATTTTGACTAAGGTATTGTCAAAATGAAAGTTCAAGTTCCAAAGAGATAGGATTGGGGTTACTAATAATCCCTTTCTTGTTGAGAGGGAGTGTTGGAAATAGCAACAAGAAATGCTAAATATAGAAGTGCCAAATTTAGTACCGCTATAAATAGCATTTCGAGACACCTTCCTATTTTAGTCAGTCCCTAAAACTAAAATAGTGAAGTAAATTTGAATTTGATCTGAGCAGTTGTTTGTAAAATAATTAATTAATTCACCATGAGTTAATTAGTTAAGGAAAATCAAACATGAAGTCTATGTGGGGACATGCAACAGTTTCTCCATTAATTGAGGAATTTATCCATCAGTTAAAGAGATAAGGATGAGTTGTAATATTGAGTTGTAATTAGTTGGCTTAGTTAACTGAGTCAAGTCCAGTTAGATTAATTCAAACAATTTGTTGAATTAATGTAAGTTCAGTTAGTTAATGCATGCATGCATGTAACTGCTACACTTCAAATAACTGAATATTCTCTCATAAATAACTCATACATGTCAGTTCAGACAGAGACCCAGTTGAGATCAGATGGAGGGGTAGTGTACTATCAGTTGCTAGAATATTCCATTGTGAATATCTCTTGCATGCAGAAGGAATTCTTTCCTTGAGGATTGCACAGTTACTTCTTCAAGTTTTGTGAGTGTGATGAGGCCAATTCACACATGTGGCATCACTGGATCCCAAGAAAAAATGAACAAGGAAATAGGAGGCTTGGAGGGCTTGAGGAGGACATATACTATGTATATTCAGTCTGTGAGTTGTATCGTTTGATTGCAGAGAGAGAAGGATAGCTTGAGAGCTAGTTCCTTTTGTAACTTGAACAAGAATTCCACTTGTATGATAATACAGAGATTGGGGCTTTAGGCTAAGGCTTTCCCTAGGTTATTTCTTCTATGTTATGTGTGATTGATTACTCATTCTCAGTTATATGTGTTCTCTTGATCTTGCTCAATTCGATCAAGCTTATGCAAAGTGTTGTAGAAGTAGATCTTGTATTTTTCTTTAGTCTATTGCATAATCTGTTGATCTACAGTGGGAATTTCTACACGCAAAACCATAGGTAGGCCCATCCACGTAATATAGGGTCCTGTTAGTGCCTAAATCTACCTCATGCTGAGAAAGGTAGGATCTAGGATAACATCAAACCACGCTTAACTTGGTAGCTAGCCCTACTAGGTCGGGAGAGGGCTCTGTCCTTGCCAATCTCAACAAAATATGATCAATGAGGCTTGAGATGACTGATGTAAAGACTAATTTTAGGCTAGGTATGTGTTCATAAACGTTTGATTGAATTTTATGATGTTTTGTTGGCTCAAATGTGAAAGGCATATTTGGGTGCGGGGAATGAAGCTCAGTTTTGCAGAGATCTCTATGGGGCGAGGTAGGAAAATGGTTTGGTACTTCAAATTGAGTGAGATGGAGAGATTTTAGACTGGTGAGGAGTTGGAGAGGGCATGAAAATCTCAGGGATCCTCTTCAAATATCTGAAAACATAAATAACTAAACAAACCCTAGGTAAAGCACTGCAATTTCAATGGATTCTACCTTAATCCTTATTTGATTTAGTTAAGATGAAGTGAAGAGAGATAATGGAATACATAAATCACATGTAAAACTTGCAATTATAGAAGAAAACACAATACCAAATCAAGATGCCACAAGAATCCCATAAAGTGCTGCAAACCCTAGTCAGTTCCTTTGCCAAACTACTAAAATGTGTATACAATGAAACTCCAAGCTTGCTCAAAAGTCCAACCATGCTAATAACTGAAAAATCAAAGATTTAGGAAAACAAAAACTCATATTAGCCTCTAGGGGTTGAGCTTATGAGTTTAGGAGTTGTTTCAACAAATTCTAAACTGAGAACTAAAAAGTAGGCAGTGGAACAGCATGCCTCTCAAAACTAGGGAACTGATTCATTCAGTTGCAAACTACGTTTTCATGGAAGAATCTACCTCTATAAGTCAAAATTTAACATAATTACATCAATATCCATCAAATTAAATTAAATTACATCATGAGTTTGATATTTAGAAGAAGAAAAGTCAAACTGTCAAGAAACTAGGCGAAAAACAGAGTATTTTTGGTCAAACTGAGCAAAATTTCCACAATGTGCCACGCTTTTTTTTCAGCTACTTTTTGAGGCATTACTGGTGTCCAAATTTGCTCCAAGGATGCTTGTTGGAAATTTCTGCATGTCTAATTTGCAGAACAAGTGGAATTTTTGAATTTGGCCTCCATTTACCCCTCCAAAATTGAGTTCTCCCAACACTGCTTCCTGTGTATCTAAAAAGGGGTAGAGAGGTCATTTTTGGGGTGTTTTTGACCTTTTGGGGGGCGCAAAACCTATCAAAATTTCTTGGCCATTGGTGAGCATGCATATTTTTCCATGAAAAATCCAAAAATTATGATTTTTCATCAAAAGGAGACCCCCATCAAAAGCGAGCGCCAGGTGGTGCGACACATTGGGCAGAAAAACCTGTTTTTTGTGCCAAAAATTTCAAAATTGAAAAAAGTGTCCCAAATTTTTTGAAATTTGGGCTGAGTGTTCTCCATCAAGTGCTGTGTTGGGCCAAGGAATCCTCAGCCAATATCTGAAGTCTATCTTGCTCCTTTCACTTCCTTGATGCCTTCTTCAACTTGGCCTTCAAGTTCCTGATTCTTGCCTTGTAGCTTTTATTTCTCGCCAAGTAATGGTAGGCCATGTGCCTCAACATTGTTTTCTCCCTATTGGCCTTCTTTAGAAACTTTTCTAAGTGGATATTTTCTCTCTCAAGCCAAGACTCACGATCAGCATTGATTTCTTGCTCAAGTAGTGTGAGTTTCAGTTTTCTCCTTTTAGCAACTTGCCAGTTTTCTCGTATGTTTGCAACTCCATAATCGTTTGCTAATCCTCTAGCTACTTGTTTCTTTGCTCCAGGTATTTGATTATCCACTTAGCTCTTTCTAGGTTGAGGGACAAATCATTAATGTCCGCCTGTTGCTCCTGAATGATCTCCCTGAGCTTTGAGCTTTGTGGGCCCAAATCAGTGTCATCATCCTGAACGAGAATGAAATCTGTCTCCTGCTCTCCTGAAGGTCCCTCATCATGCAATGGCTGCTTGCCCTTAACCTGAACCTACTCTACTGATGGAGGAAGCAAGACCCCTTCCACCCTGGGTGGAGATAATACTCGCTTTGCTGCTGCAAACAACTATCTAGTGCCCTTTTGATAGGTGACAAACACCGGCACACTAGCGGTCTGTGTCTCATGACTCTCCTGCTGATGTGAAGGTCCACCTGTCTCATGAAAAGCTTCTGGAGGTACTTGAGGAGCCGTGAAGACCTCATGAGAAATGAAATCCTCCCATGAGATGTTTTGCAAACCAAGCTGATGCATGACCACAATCTTGATGAGTGCAAAATGATATATACTGTTGTACTACTGTTGAGGAGTCTTCCTTTGCACTAAGGTGGTCATCTTCTCGATGTTCCAGCAAATAAAGTAGGGGAGATTCATCATTCTCACCTGAGTAAAGTGCATCAACAATCTGATGTGATAAGCATATAGGCGAGAAAACCAGCCCTCACAGCTGAAATACTTAATTATGAGTTTCATCAAAGGAGCATATGAGTCTTTCAGATACCGGAAGGGAAAAACTCTATTGAGATGTCTTTGATAACTAGCCTTGATGTAAGGCTCATAATGTTCTCTCTCAATCTGTTGCCTTTTATTCCACTTCTCATCGACATTTGGAATGCCATTTGCTAGAGAAATAGTCTCTGGTGTCATGGTGAATGTCACACCTGCTAGAGTGACTTGGCCATTATGTAAATGGATCACAAACAACCTGGCCAACTCATGATGGTATTGGACCCTCTCTACCATCTCACAGAACTGATAACAGGATTGGTTTTGAAAGCATGTGATAGCAATAGGGCAGGCCTGCAGCTCAACAAGTGAAGTAGGCTTCTCCCATATATGTTTACCACCCTTGTGAGGTCTCCTTGGTGCATGCATTTCTGTAGGAGAGTCACTGTGTGTCTCTTCATCTCAG
Source organism: Pinus tabuliformis (assembly GCA_031772625.1). NCBI lineage: Eukaryota > Viridiplantae > Streptophyta > Pinopsida > Pinales > Pinaceae > Pinus > Pinus tabuliformis. Next base: position 2,026,871,010 of record CM062816.1, read on the forward strand.
TCATAAGAAGGATCAAATTCCATGCTTGCCAAATGTTTGAGTTGTCGTAGATGAGTATGAAGAGATTTTAGGTGTCTTTGATTTTTTGTTGCCAAATGTATGAAAATGTATGAGGGACAGTGAAGGGATAGGGTAAGAGGGGTTTTGGGAATGTTGCTGACTAGAATTTGGGGAATAGAAGGGTTTTAGGGATAGTTATTAGATTTTGGGATAGCAATTAGGGTTTAGGAATTTGTAGCTAGGGTTTGGGATAGTGGGAGTTAGGAATATGGGGTTAGTGAATTTAGGGATATGGGAATTAGGGATATGGGGATGAAACTAGAAAATGAATGTGGGAAACAAAGAGTGTGGGAGTGAGGGAATGGAATTTGGCAGCAAAAACACAAACTACAAATCCTAAGCACTTATTTTTTAGCAAAATTGCAAGGAGGTAGGGTTTCAAGCTTATCTCTTTAAATCACCATAAACTTTGTAAGAAAAACTCATTCACCGGCAGTGGAAGAATGATGACTTACTTGATCAGGTGGAAATTTAGCAAATTTGGAAATTTGAACGAATCTGTGGGTGAAATTGGGCTTGAAGCCCTATGCGTCGTGCCACAAACCCAACGCGCTGCACCTACTCTATGCGTTGCACCAGTGTAATTTCTGCACTGTGGAGGGTGGCCCAATGCGCTGCGCCAGCTCTATATGCCACACCCATGACCCAATGCGCCGCGCCCCTGAAACTTGCCAATTTTGCTGCAATTTTTCTCTTTTTCTTCAATACAGCCTTTCAATCGTTCTCTCCTTTTTCTTTAGATGCAAATGAACTCTTTGAATAGGACCAATGGTTTATATACAAGAAACTTTAATTTTTCACTCATAAAACCCACTTTTGTAATGTTTACAATTGACACTTTCTTTTCAAACTTTGTTTTTTAGGTAGCTTTGCTATATTTTGCCCTTTATGAACTGAATGACTTAAATTTTTGTTTGCCTTGTAGGTGATGGAGATGCTAAAGCTTGGCAAGGTGACCAGGGTTGCCACTGAAGCTATTACATATGAAAAATTGAAATTACACCAAATTTTATACATGAAAACATGGAATACTCTGTTTTTCCTCAAAACAGGGTTTTGAGGAAAAAAACATTTTTGAGCATGTGATTATGAAATTTATTGGTACTGAAACTTTATTCAACCTCCTCATGTGCCTGCTGACTGTTATTGAAAATTTTGAAGACCTTTTTGACAAAACCCTAGACCTAATGAAACTGAAACCCTAAAAATGACTCTTGTATATTTAAAGACAAAAAGTGACAGAAAATGATCTAGATGAATGGAAATGGGCCAGAAGGTCAAGGACATGAAGGAAAATGTACGCCAAGCCACTACCGTCAGATGATCCATGATCCTAATGGAATGCAGCTGACTGAGCGAGACACCTAATATGCAATGCAACAAGAGAATTTGATCACTGACAGAGGGATGAGGATACCGACCCTAACATTGGCTCCAATGGGGATGGTAGTTCCTTGGAGGTGCCAAGAACTACAGAACTCTGGGAAAGCAAGCAGTGCCTTTGTCCATTGGGCTATGGAGTCAATAAGTTTGACAAACCAAAACCAAACTCTTGACTCAATTTCAGGATTGAAATCTGACTCAATTTCAACACTGAAATCGACTGAAAGACATAATTCAAACAAACCAAACCAAAACTAAAATCAAACTTCAGTTTTATAGCCTTCACCTCGGGCCCCAAACTGAAAGAATGAAAATAGTACACACTTGCAATGGAATTTAAACAAACCGGTATGTACAATGATACATATGATAGCAGAAAACACTTCAAAAATAGTACCATTTGAGCAGCCGACCATTGACCGGCCCACCTGGATAGTCTTCTCCATTCATTTCTTTCAAAAGGAAAGCATTTTGGCCCTGATATGCAGCAATCCTGAAAGGTCCTTTCCAAAGATTCTCAAACTTTCCATGCTTACCTTTCTCTTCGTTTCTCGCATCCCATTTCAGCACTATGTCTTCTATTTGAAACTTGTCCACCTTTGCCTTTCGGTCATATATCTTCTTGATTCTCTCTTGTAGCCTGAAAGTGTTTTGAAAAACCTTCTCTCTAGTCTGCTGTAAATGGATCATTTGATTGATTTTTTGCTGCAAATGATCGTCCTCACTGCTAGCTTCCTACAGAATTTTAACCACTAGGACTGCGAGAGAGGTCGAGAATACTGTGTCCATATCATACATGAGCTCGAAAGGGGACATGCCTATAGATTTCTTTTGACTTATTCAGTTTGCCCAAAGTGCATTAACAAGCTTTTTGTGCCAACTTTTCTTGTTCATTTCCGGCAACTTTTTGATAATATTGACCAAAGATTTATTTGAGGATTCTGCCAATCCGTTACCTTGGGGGTAATATGCAGTTGAGTGCCCCAAAGTGATTTTATATTTATTACAAAAGTCAATAATTCTTTTAGATTTAAAGGATACTGCATTATCAGTGATCAGCTTATTTGGACAGCCAAACGAGACAAAATATTGTTTTCAAGAAATGAAATGATTACCGAATCAATGGCCTACCGTGTGGGAATCGCCTCAATCCATTTAGTAAAATAATCCATTGCTGTGAGGATCCATTTGTGCTACACTGAAGAAGAAGGATGGATCTTGCCAATGAAATCCAAATCCTCCTACCTTGAAAAATCTAACATTCATGGCAGCTTGCTACATTTTTGTACACATCAGCAAAAAAGAATTGGCCAATAATATCCTACTCTCAAAATTTTATTGGCTATTGTCTTCCAGAAAAGATGACCTCCGCAATCTCCCTTGTGAAAGTCTTCCATAACCTGTTTTTCCTCTTGTTCAACCAAACAATTGAGCAAGACACCACCGGGATCTTTCCAATAAAGTGCATTATTCATTATACAAAACTTGGCAGCCTTCAATTTCAGTGTTCTACTTTTTTTCTTAGCCATTCCAGGTGGTGGTGATAGATTTTGGAGCACATAAACAATGTCCAAATACCAAGGAGAAAGAAGAAAAATTTCTGATACTTGAGCGGGCGAACTCTCTTCATCTTCCTCGGACATAGTAGCAATGAGATTAATGTCCAAGGCATGCAAATTTGACTCAGCCATTAATTTGGCCAACCCCTGTCCTTTGATGAGCTTTGTCGGTTTGATCTCCACGTCATATTCCAACAAGGCAGCAATCCATTTGCCTCTTCTCCCCTCTGGATCTGTTTGCACTAAGACATCTTTGACAGCAACATTAGGGACATAAGCAAGGATGTGAGAATGCAGAATATAAACCCGAAAATCTTTCAATGCCTTTACCAAAGCAAGGGCCTGTTTTTCAATAATATTATACTTTAAAGCTGCATCTCTTATGGTTCTGCTGAAAAATGCAATTGGTTTCTTGAGCTGGTCTCTTTTCTGCATCAAGACCGCTCCCATAATATGATCCGAGGCAAATTAAAACAAAATAAAATCCTGAGTATAGTCCAGGCTGATCAAAACAGGAGTTGAAGAAAGGGCCAATTTCACCAAATTGAAAGACTTAATTGCTTCCTTGGTCCACTTCACTACACTATATTTTTTGAGCATGTTTGTGATTTCCCTTAAATGTTCTACAAGATTGGGCACAAAGCGACATAAGAAATTCATCTTACCATTGAATGATTGGATCTCTTTCTTACTTCGTGGAAAATCAATCTTTTGAATAGCTTCCACCTGAGCTGGATTGATGTGGATGCCCTCCTTTGATATAATATGACTGAGAAGCTTGCTTTCATCCATGGCAAACAGACTTTTCTTTGGATTGGAAGATATACCATACTTCCTACACGCTGAAATACAATCTTCAAATGATAAAGGTGCTCTTCATTTGAATTAGAGAAAACTGTCAAATCATCAAGATAAACAACTAGAAATACATCTTTTTCATTAGCAAATGCAATATCCATTGCCCGCTAAAAGGTTGCACCAGAATTTTTCAATCCGAAAGGCATCTTTGCATAATGAAAAGTTCCCTACAGAGTGGTGAACATTGTTTTGTCTCTATCATCCTCATGGACTAGAATTTGGTTATAACCCGAATGCCCATCGAGTAGCGACATGCGCGATGCTCCAACTACTCTTTGAAGTATGTGATCCATCTTGGGCAATGGATAGTTATCTTTCAAAGATACTTTATTCAGATTTCTAAAATCAATACATAACCGAATCTCACCTGTTTTCTTATGCACGGGCACCAAATTAGAAATCCAATCTGAAAATCTTATAGGGACAATGATACCAACTTTGTACAACCAATTCACTTCCTTCTCTATTGAGGGCGGTAACTTTGGATTTATTCTTCTTAGCTTCTAACGAAAAGGCTTTTGATTTGGCTTGATCGGGATGATATGTTGAATTATGCTTGTGTCATATGCCTTCAAATCTGAATAATCCCAAGCAAATACATCAGTAAAAGAAGATAGTAAACTGATATACTTTGCTTTTACCTGTGGAGGCAATTCCTTTGATAACTTCACCATTCTAGGATTTTCTGCTGATCCAATGTTTACATCCTCAACTCCTTTCTCGGTTGGCAGCAAGCTCGGTTTTCGGGCTACATCATCCTAATCGAACAACTCCTCTAAAGGTATTAGACCTTTAGGAATGACGTTATCTTTCAGCTTCAAAATTTCCATCTGATTGACTTTTATATCCACCTCACCATGATCATACTCCAAATCAATAGAAGTGTCTTTGAATTTACCTTCGTTCTGTAGAAATTCATCGATCTCTTCATCATCTTGAAACACTTGCCAATACCTTTGATTGTCAGGGATAGCTGGGCGATGTTTCACATGAATTTCAAACTTCTTGTTTGAATTCATTGGAATTTTCAAATTACTTGCTGCTGTTGCAAGTGAATCTGCAATGACATTATTGCTTGGCACTTTGTTTGGGGCAAAAATAGGGCTGCGTATCCAAATGCTAATTCCAGCACCTTCCCTTCCTACTATGCTATCAAAATCCATGCTCCATGGGCCTGCTTCGTCCTCCTCTAAATGCTGAAATTCTGTTTGCTCTGTCACTTTTCCTTGTTGTCCATCAATATGTTGCTACTGTCAGAAGGCTGATTGCTCAGCGATACTATCAAGTCTTTGTCTTTCTTGCTTTAAGACCTCTTTGAAATTTTTAGTGATCTCTGAAATGTCTTCTACTTCAACTACTTGGCTATTTACATCATTAAAACTATCTGAATACAAAACAAATGATTCTAAATCAATATGTACATAGTTGATTGGATGATTTACCGATTTCTCCTTGCTAGTAATCATGTACTTCATCTTTTACTCCTGTTATAATTCCCTCATCTGACCAAACACGGGAATAGTAGCATAGGAGAAATCAAGTTGCATTGTCCCTTTAATTTTTGCTCCCCAAGATCTGGAAAGAAGCATGCCAAATCTAGGATATATATCCACCACAACCACATCCATCGAAACATTTTTAGCCGGAATTTGATCCAAATTGACCACCAAATCTTTGATAAGACCGATGCATCTTACTCTACCAGAATCGAAAGAGTAAAGATCATGATACTTTCTAGTGATATCTAATCCCAATTTCTCCATGATGGCCTTAGGCATGAGATTATGAGAGGCTCTAGAATCAAACATAGCATTGTGTAATACATAGTCATGCACCCTAAGGCTGATGTAAAAAGGAGCTACATCACTATCTTGAGACTGACCTTCCAATGCTGGACCAAAAATCAACTCAAGTTTATCATCCTCCACGTTCACCATATCAGATGATGGATCTGTTGGAAATAATACTGAGAGGGGGGGGTGAATCAGTATTATCAGATCAGTAAAACCTTTTCAATTTCATACTCAGAAACATATACGCAACTTCAATTAAGTGAACCCGCGTGTACATGCAACTTTGTCTAATGCAACTAGCGTATATCCAGAGATCTTATAATTCAGTTAGCTTAATCTTCAGTAAATGCATCAGAACATTATTAAGCATATTAACAGTAAACAGGTGCAGTATAACAGAACAGAACATCACACAAGAGCCACACACATGAACACCATGATATAAGGTGGAAACCCAATGTGGGTGAAAACCACCTGCTGCAATTCGTCTCTTTCTTCTTTAATAAGAAACTTCTTTTACAATGTACTGGTGCAGTCATTTACCAACACGCAGGCTGCAACCTGCAGAGGGCTACAACCCTCTCTCGTTTTCTAACTACTTTTGGAAGGGAGCTACAACCCCCTCAGCTCTTGTACTAGCCGATCTATTTACTAGTACGTAGGTGCTGACCCTACAACCTTCAGGGACCACGTTTCATCAATTTTCAGACTGGATCCAAGAGTACACAACAAACATTACTGCAATACAATCATCAACTTATACTTGCATCATAATTCATTAAACAACCCAATACTGAATCACTGAAACCCTGTCATCAAGATCACAGAACCCAAACCAGAGCCCAGAACTCTGCAACAACCACCAGAATCAGCAGCAACCTGAAATATCAAATCTTATTATGCATACGCTACTTCACTGTACCAAACCCGCGTGTATACGCGCTTTCACCAAAGGCAACCCGCGTGCAGATCTAGAAATAATTACTTATACCTTCGCTTTCAGATCTGACCCTTGCCAAGCGTCCTGAACAGATAACCAGCAATACCAGATCTTCTCACTTTGTCAGACACCTAATGCATGCTTCTTTGCCTAATGATCTTCTCCTTATATAGCCTTAGGTACTTTACCATACCATGGTCCAAAACCATAGTTACACAATACCATCAACCTCAAAACGAGGGATCGACACGCCCGTCGAGACACCATGGTCCGAAACCATAGGCACAACTTCCAAGGACTAACCGCCACGGACCAAAGGTACTTTTCACATAAACGCTCTTTTACTGAAGCCAACCTGTGTGTACATGCGACTTGATATATAGAGAACCTGTGTATACGCGACTTGGTATATAGTGAACCTTCTTGTATACGCGACTTGGGCTTAACGAACCTGCGTGTATGAACTTTCTTGGCATGTTGTACTAAGATCTGTCCTCTGATTAAGTTGCCATCACTTGTACCAACCTCTGAGCATCTGTACCAACCTCTGAGTGAGTTTCCATCAAGGACAACACTTGAATCATAATGCCAACAATCTCCCCCTTTGGACTTGATGGCAACCACCACACCAAGTCACTCTCCCCCTTTGGACTTGATGGCAACCACCACACCAAGTCACTCTCCCCCTTTGACATCAAGGGCAAAGGGCGGACCAAGATATTTTCTTCTTTGGTATACCTTCATACTGCTGTCCATACTCTCCTTGAGTACATGCTGAAGTTTCTGATTTGGCTCCCCCTTTGTTTATGCCAAAGTGTACCAATCTATCCACGCTCCCCCTGAGCAGATGCAGGTTCATTCAGATCTGTACCATAAGCATCAGCCTGCAATACTATGCCTTTGATCAAACAATAAGATGTATCATTTAGTTTCATCAGCCACTTCTAACCATAATGCCAACAATGAATTATTTGGAGTATATGCTCCCCCTGAGTGTGAGCCAACCATGACTGAACCATTTCCTGAGTCTGTTCTGCTCCCCCTGAGCCTGAGCCAACCATGACTGAACCTGGGTCTGTTCTGCTGCCCTTTCTTCATATACGCGACTTTGCAGCCTGTAACTCGCGTATATACGCGACTTGTCTTCATTATATCAGCGTATGCAGGATGGAATACTGAATTTCATCACTTTCAGATTCCCCTGTGTCTGTTATGTCAGCTGTCTGAGTTATGCCACACCTTTCTGTCTCTGTCTTCTTCAATTCCTGGAACTGTGATGATGTATGGTCCTCTTGTTTTGAATTTTGAAATCTGCTCCTGCATTCCCTTGCTTTATGCCCATAGTTGTTGCATGTATAACACCTTACATTTTTCATGTTCCTTCTATGACAATCAATTGCTTTGTGTCCATATGCATTGCAGGCAAAGCAATATCCTCTGAAATACCTGGGATGCGATGATGTTTCTTGAACCATTCTACTTCTACATCTGGCTGCAACATGTCCAAGATTATGACATACATAACATTCAACATTATTCAGTGGAGGAAATAGTCGTCTATCACGTCCATAGTTAGGAGTAAAGGATCTTCCTTGAGGAATTTCTTTCCTTGGTTGTTCCTTGTTGAGCATTTCAGATTTCTCATTAGAGTTTCTTACCTCACCTTGTGAACTAGATTCACCTTCAACATATTCATGAAAACCAAGACCAGTCTTGATAGCAGGAGACCTTTGACTATTAAGAATATCATCCAAGACTTACATACTATCTTGAAATCGTAAAAGCTTATCCTTTTCTTCTATTTTACCTTTCAAGATATTTACCTCAACTTGATGTTGTTCTTCCTTTTTCAGATATTGATTCCTTAGGTCTTCTTCAGCTTTTCTTCCTTCTTCCACTTGTCGCTTTAGTTTGGTCACTTCATGTTCTTGATCTTCAAAATCTTCTCTGTTCTGTTCTCTTGATTTTTTAAGATCTTATTTTAGAGAGAGGATCTTTGATTCAAGTCTCTGAATAGTTGTACTCTGATCCTTTACTATATCCTGCAATTGCTCCCTTACCCTGATTTTTGTTTCCAATTGTTCTTTTAATTTGGCAAATTCTTCAGTTTCTGCATTCTTCTCTTCATGTGCCATGAGACTTTTAATATCTTGGCTATTATTGGATGAAGCATTCTTATTCTTATGTGCCATGAGACTTCTAATATCTTCACTATCATTGAATGAACTTTTAATATGGGTATAATAGCTTCTACCATCTTCTTCAGATATCTTTCCTTTGTTATGAGGACATCTAGCAGCGTAGTGACCAACTCTACCACATAGAAAACATTTGAAAGGTAGCTTACCTTTGAACCGTCCACTCCCCCGTTCAAGATTCTTGAAAAAATTTACCTCATCTTCTTCCTCTGACACTTCGAATGCGACCTCTGGTGGTACCTCTTGTCGCATTTCAAAAGCAGTTAAGATCCCGTGAAGCTGTGACATGGTGATTTTCTGCACATTCTCCTTTTCTTCTATGGCAGATACTTTAGAATCAAATTTAGTAGACAAAGATCTCAAAACCTTTTCAACTAAGACAACTTCCTCAAATTCTTCACCCAGATCCCTCATACAATTCACAATCTCATCCATACGCAGGAAATAATTAGCTACGCTTTCATTACTACGCATCTTAAGAGTTTCATACCGGATTCTGAGAGTTTGAAGCTTTGCTCTTTTTACCTGATCATCTCCTTCGTAGCTTGTAACGATTTTGTCCCATATTTCCTTAGCTGATTTGAAATGCATGATCTTCATAAATTCTGATTGAGTCAAACTACTCAATAGGACAGTAACAGCTTCGGCATTGAGCTCATATTGCTTTTTCTCTGCTGGATCTGTAGGAGTTGCTGATGGGAATTTGTATCCTCCTTCTACGATTCCCCAAACTTCTGCTCCAAGAGATTGTAGATATGCAGTGGTTCTTATCTTCCAGTGAGTAAAATTGTTCCCGTCAAAGACTGGTGGCCTGATGTGTGCCTCTCTTTCTGGATTAGCCATTCTGATGGATCTTTTCCTTCAAGCGATCAAGCTTCCTCTGAAGGACCTGCTTTGATACCAGTTGTTGGAAATAATACTGAGAGGGGGGGCTGAATCAGTATTATCAGATCAGTAAAACCTTTTCAATTTCATACTCAGAAACATATACGCAACTTCAATTAAGTGAACCCGCATGTACACGCAACTTTGTCTAATGCAACTAGCGTATATCCAGAGATCTTATAATTCAGTTAGCTTAATCTTCAGTAAATGCATCAGAACATTATTAAGCATATTAACAGTAAATAGGTGCAGTATAACAGAACAGAACATCACACAAGAGCCACACACATGAACACCATGATATAAGGTGGAAACCCAATGTGGGTGAAAACCACCTGCTGCAATTCGTCTCTTTCTTCTTTAATAAGAAACTTCTTTTACAATGTACTGGTGCAGTCATTTACCAGCACGCAGGCTGCAACCTGCAGAGGGCTACAACCCTCTCTCGTTTTCCAACTACTTTTGGAAGGGAGCTACAACCCCCTCAGCTCTTGTACTAGCCGATCTGTTTACTAGTACGTAGGTGCTGACCCTACAACCTTCAGGGACCACGTTTCATCAATTTTCAGACTGGATCCAAGAGTACACAACAAACATTACTGCAATACAATCATCAACTTATACTTGCATCATAATTCATTAAACAACCCAATACTGAATCACTGAAACCCTGTCATCAAGATCACAGAACCCAAACCAGAGCCCAGAACTCTGCAACAACCACCAGAATCAGCAGCAACCTGAAATATCAAATCTTATTATGCATACGCTACTTCACTGTACCAAACCCGCGTGTATACGCGCTTTCACCAAAGGCAACTCGCGTGCAGATCTAGAAATAATTACTTATACCTTTGCTTTCAGATCCGACCCTTGCCAAGCGTCCTGAACAGATAACCAGCAATACCAGATCTTCTCACTTCGTCAGACACCCAATGCATGCTTCTTTGCCTAATGATCTTCTCCTTATATAGCCTTAGGTACTTTACCATACCACGGTCCAAAACCATAGTTACACAATACCATCAACCTCAAAACGAGGGATCGACACGCCCGTTGAGACACCATGGTCCGAAACCATAGGCACAACTTCCAAGGACTAACCGCCACGGACCAAAGGTACTTTTCACATACACGCTCTTTTACTGAAGCCAACCTGTGTGTACACGCAACTTGATATATAGAGAACCTGCGTATACGCGACTTGGTATATAGTGAACCTGCTTGTATACGCGACTTGGGCTTAACGAACCTGCGTGTATGAACTTTCTTGGCATGCTGTACTAAGATCTGTCCTCTGATTAAGTTGCCATCACTTGTACCAACCTCTGAGCATCTGTACCAACCTCTGAGTGAGTTGCCATCAAGGACAACACTTGAATCATAATGCCAACAGGATCTAAATTCAAAATATTAGACACCTGACCTTTGTAGCTGTTATCACTCAGGTTGTTCCCTTTGACTCTTAGGGGAATACGGCCGAGGTAACCACTAACCAATCTTCGGATTACAGGTTCTAGCCCACCTGCAATCAAAGAGGGCTTTCTCTTTCTGATTTAGCTTTGTTTTAGGAATTTTAGGCTAGTTATGATGCACTGAATTTTGTTTAAAGTTTGGTTGAATGATATCTTCTAACAGCTGAAATGCAATGTTCAGAGGGTTTTAGTCCATTGGGCATTGGAGTCTGTGATTAAGTGTTGCTTGAGGTGTTTAGTGAGAATGATGATACTGCAGAGCCAGATGGGCATTCATGAAACAACCTTCAAATTTGGGAAGTATGGATTGTAATCAGACAGTGAGAGGCAATTAAGGTTCTTTCACTATGCTGGTGAGATGAAGAAATGAAATATTGCTCAGGAGCAACTCAGAATTCCTGAACAGTATTTACTATGAAAGATTCAGTGTAAATGTGAGCAATTAAGAATTTCACATTCATAACTAATTCTGAAGAAAACATAATTAACAGCAGAGATTGAGCTTAGGGCGTTTAATAAACAAATCCTGAACTATTCTTTTTCTCTGATGCTAAGACCATTTAACATACAGCATATGCGGGTTTCGTAAGCGAAGAGAATATAAAGACACGGTTTAGAAAACTTATTGTATCATGAAATAACGCAGGAATCCTGCAGCAGCAAGCAATCTCATCACAACACATCAAACAACGCAGAATTTCAGGAACTTCATCAGCTTCTTGTATTGAAAGTCTGTAATTACAGTGTAGCTCTTCAGAAGAAAAATCAACAACCGCAACTAAGTTATGCGTGGGGATATATATACAAAAGTGTTTCTCAAAATATCTGAAAGATGAGTCATTAACTCATAACTTTCTTACCAACTTTCTACGAATAGTAGATACAAAAGTTATTGCTTATTTAAAGATTAATAAACAACTGTTTATCTTTGTCAGAGACCCTTGACTTTGAAACCAACTGGGTCGGCCGACTGATTTGCATTGATTTCGGGAGTGTTTGCTTTCTTGCTGCTTTGCCACGATGCTGCTGTTGTGGTCGCATCATTTGTAATCATCCATTGGTGCCTAGTCATCATCTTTGTCACTCAGCTGCTCTTTCTTTTGCCACCCAAGTAGATTGAACATGTGAGTCATTTGAAAATGCTGACTCAAGATTGATCAAAAAAAATTTCAAACAAAATTTGATTTATCAAAGTAATGTTTCTATCATGCCTCTCCACCAATCTTCAGTAGGCAATTGGTGTCTCTGTATTTTAATCAGAGTCTCATCAGTTTCAGTATATTTGTAGTAATTTGGAGGTACTTCAAAAAGGTGCTTGATCTCATGCTCAATAAAAGACAAATTTTCCAACTTTTCACAGAGAGCTTGCCCAGATGGGGACCCTGTTTCCTCTGAACTGCTTGCGGATGTTTTTATTTGATTTGTTGCATAATTGTTGACCCTCTTGGCATAATTTTCATGTGATAACAACCTTCCTGCACTAGTTACCAAGCTGGGAAGACCTCTGTTATGCAATGCTGTGATTTTTGCAATGAATTCATTTACCTCTGTCTGCATTTCTTGACACCTTCTGTCTAATGTCTGCACATAATTCCTCAAGGTAAGCACCCTCCTTATTAGTAATATGGTATCAATCCTGTCTTTGATACCCATTCCTACTAGCTGAAGACCGGTGCGATTGTTAAGCACTTGAATCATTCTGTTGGCTATTTCAGGCATACTTCCCAGGGATGCCCGGGCTCTTTGACCTTCTGCTTTTGCCCTGCTTAGGAGATCCATTTGCTCATGGATAGTCTCGATGGACTGCCATTGGTCTGTAATGGATTAACCAATGTTGGCCCATAGAATCTTCTTGATTTCACTTATAGTTTTTTCCAGAGTAAGCTCTTTTTCTAAATCCTTTATCTTTTTTTCAATAGCCCTTACCTCTCTTGTTCTTTCAGCTATATTCTATTTTGATTTGTCATATTTTTCTTCAAGCGTAGCCAATTTCTCTTTAGCCACCTTTAGTTCTGCCATCTGTGCCTCCAGAGCTTCTAGTTCTTTCATCATATTTTGCGTGTTAAGGCTGGGTACCTGTTCTGATGTTGTTGTTGGTGCTGTCGCTTCTGGAGCCAGTGCTGAGCCTGAAGGGACTGCCTCTGATGTTTGTCTAGTGGGAGGACCTGCTGAAGTAGTTACAAGGGGCACATCTTCAATGGCTGCAGATGTCTGTGCTGGCTGAGCTGGTAATTCTCCTTGTTTTGCCCTTAATGCTACCTCCAAGGCACCCTCTGTTTCCACCAATCTCTTATGCAGGGTCAAGAGTAGAGCAACCACATCTTGATCTTTCTTTTGTTCGGCAACCCCTTCAGTCTGAGGGTGATAGGTGGGTGGTAGTTTGATCTGCTTTCTTAAAGCTGCTATATCCTCATCTTTTTTCTTCATCAAAGCCTGCACGCCCTTAGGATCATTTGGATCATGTCCTAGCTCTATAATAATTTCTTCCAAGGACTTGATTCTGTTGTCCTTGGCTTGAGATGAAGCCTTCTCTAATTCTAACTGGGCAGTAGTGTTATGTAGAGAATTTTGCAAGCGGTGTGCTAATAGAGTTTTATCAGCCAATGTAGAATAGAGCATCTCCCCTGTTTGCTTGTGTAGCTCGATCTGGTCCATGGGGTGGATGTCTTTGGCAAACACCTCCAAGTTAGTTCTGATGTAGTCTACAGCTGATTGAGGTTGCTGCATAGTAGACCTAAAATGACTAAGAGTCATTTTTCCTTCTTGGATATCATAGGCTGACATGAGCCTTTCTTGATTGGTTGGTGCCATTATGAGTAGCTGGTTATAGAGCTGGTATCTAACCGGCTCATTTCTTGCTTTTATGTCTGTAAACTGCTTCTTGATGCTAGAATCTGCCTTGGTCCGCTGCCTTGAAGAACTTACTTCTGTTCCTTGTTGCAGTTCTTGCTCTTGCTGTAAGGAGCTGGCCGATGTTTCGATGCTAGGAGGGAGCATAGTATCAGTTGGTCTTTCAGGCATTTCCTCCTCAGAGAAGGGATTTAGCCTCTGTCTTTTCTCACCTTGCTGATCTGTTGAAGTAGTGAGAGGAGTTTCCTCTTGCCTATCTCTTTTCCTCATTCTTTCTTCATTTGCAGGTGTCTGTAAAACTGTAGTTTCAACTGTTGCCTCCTGCCTTGGAGGGATTTTCTCTTGGGTTTGCTGCTCTGTGGAGACCGGCGCTTCAGCCATTTTTTCTTGCTGCTCCAAATTGGGAAGTGACTCCTCTTGTTGTACTTCTTTGCCTTTAGCTATATTTGCTGCTTGACCAGTTGCTTTGGCAGACTGTTGGGGAATAGTGGAGGATGAGGCACTTTCTCCAAGATGCCGAGGGGCTGGAGACCAAACCTGTCCAAAATATTCCAAGTCAACTACTTTTTCTAATTTTTTAATTTCTCTCTCTGCTAATTCTTCTTCAGAATAATCCTCCACTAATGTGCCTTCTCTCCACTCTAGTTGGTTAGCATATTTTTCAATTTCTGGAATGCTAAAGTGATCATAGGTAGCAAGCCTATACTTGATTCTTCTGAGGCTTATGAAATGATTAGGGTCATATGGTGCCCAATAGAAGCTTGTTTTGAGCTGGAGATTTTTTAGGATCTTGTCTGCCTCTCCCCAAGCTTCTTCGCTCTTATTAAAGATGAATGGACCCAGTTGGTGCTTAATTTTCAGCTGTGCTTTCTTATTTCTGTTATGAAAATGGATAATGTCTGCATTTCCAAATTGCCGGAAGTAATATAATGCAAAAAGTCTCATGGGAACGTACTTTGGCAGTCTGTATGGGGCTAGCTCACAGCCATATACTCTGATTACTGTGTGGTATTGGTAGAAGTACCAATCTCCAATGCTATAATTCTTTGAAAGCTAGAGGATCTTCTGCATTTCATCAGTGAGTCTAGGAGGAGGAGAACTCTGCAGTAGGGACAAGGCTGGATGGATGAACAGATCAATGAACTCACAGTAGTTGTATGGAGAGTAAAAGATATGGTGACAGACTGGTGTCCAGAATACCACTAACCTCCTGTTTCCTTTTGCATCCAGCTTTTTTAAGAAAATAGGGAAACTGTCAGGCTGATTGTATAATATCAAATGATATATATAGGATGTGTATTTGAATACCCTCTCTCTCTCCAAATTCATGAATTTCTCATGAATTCTGTCAGCAATGAATGTGGCATAATCATACTGGATAGCAGGGGGCTGTCCTGGAGTGAACATGGATAGCATTACCAAGATTGTTTCATCCACAAACTCGCTGGTATTGAATCCTAAAATGCAGGATATCATGTCCACTAGCAGTCTCCCTATTTCATTGAACCAGACATGTAAATAAGGAGGAGGTTGCCGGGGCTGATAATATAGCTGCAGGAACAACTGGCCAATCCTTGTGACCTCTGAGCTGGGCAGCTTGGCACCTTGTTTGAGCAGAAAATTCATAGAAAGGGGCGCCAGAGGTTTGGTTGGCTCAAAGCTTAGCATCTCATTTATGGATTGAGGAGTGATGTGAAATAAAACAGTCCCAGATGGACCCAAGACTGCTCTTTGAGAGGGTTCATAGTGTTCACAACACTGATGGATGAAGTCTGGGAATACATTCACTTGTGGAAGATAATAGATGGGCAAGTTGGACTCCCAGATACCTATGTCATCAGCACCGCTTGTGTGTTTCCTCTTTAGCTCACAAACGGTTTCTATGTGATATTTGTTACTTATTTCAACTGTTTCTTTCATTTGATAATCCCTGTCAGCAAGGGCCAACCATTCTAGGTTCTTATGTGGGGCATTCAGGGGTGCAATATTCAATGCCACAGGGGTCTCCATTGCTTAGTTCTCACTTGGAGTTGAATTTGTGCTTTGGTTTCGCAAAACTGGCAGTGAACAGTAAATTATGGTTGATGAGATGACTTGCAGAGATGAGAATGAAGGTGAATTGGGTTAACAGGGAGCAACAGCTTGTTGAGAAAGTGAATGGAGCCAATGCCTGGGAGTGAGTGCTGCTTTTTCAGTGGAATTTGTCTGCTAATGGTTTTAAGTCGCAAATGCGCAGGAAGCTGTGGGAAGTGGGCGAAATTTGAACAATGGGAGCCCCTTCACATGAACTTGGGGCTAAACTGGCAGATGGAGGGTCTTAGCATTCAGGAATTTGAGTAGTTATTATGCTTTTTTCTGTTTGTCTCTTTTTTTCTTTTTTATACTGCAGAGAACTCGGAAGACCAGGGTACACAGAGGAAATCGGTAAATACCTGGGGACTGTGAGGCCGAAGGTGTTGAAGGTTGATGAACTTGCAGCGCCAGTAGCTCAGGGCACGAATTTTGCAGTTGGCTGACAAACGACGTAAAACAACATGCAAGGGAGCACAGCACTTGACCAATAGAAATGCAAAAAAAACGATGATTTTGGGCGAATATATGGAAAAAAGGGATTTGGCGCCTTTTTTTGTAAATGACGTCAGCATGACATCACTGGTCGGGCCCGGGTATGGAGGGATGACGTGGCGATGTGTGACTGGGCTGACGTGGAGGGATGACGCGGCGGCCATGTCGGATAGAGAGTGAGATGGCAGTTGACGTGACTGCTGATGTGGGTGATGACGTAGGGGCGGGAACAAACGGTGGTAAGTGGTATTATCAGACCACTTGTGGTATGGGCCCGGTAACTGTCAGAGGCCGCCCAATCCAATAAAAAATGGGCACGCGTCCCTGGCACTACGTCACCCACTGACAGATTTCGGGCGGTAAAGGACGGATAGCAGAAGGGCTCCGAAATGCCCGATGACCGTCGGATGGGAGGGCCCAGATCCGACGACGGACGGGAGGACAAGCCGCCATCGCGATAACGGTGAGACCCAATCATTATTAAATTTTCTCTTTTGATAAAGCGCGGAGACTATCGCACGGACTGAGTCGATCTTGCAGACAAGATAGACCTTCCTAGAATCTAAAGAAGACCTAATGACAAGCAAACCAACCAGACACTATCTTTCCCTAAATATTCTTTAATAAACAATAGCAAACAAGTGCTTTTAGGGCCTACCTTTGGTCCAACGCAAGCTTGTGGATGCCCTCGCTCCTTTGATTCCAATGAGCTCCTTTTCACGAATCTACAAACACAAACAAGGAAAACAAATTAAATAGCACCTGAAAAACCAATTGCATAAAACATATTTAACATGAAAGTCAAGGAGTCCATGAAACAAATAACATAAGATACTTGTTGAGAAAAATGAGTTTGATTGTATTCATTCAAAAGAAGAAGAACCTTACAACCTTTGCCTTGACGTTGTACAAGCTCCTCCTAGGATCCAACAAGAAGTCTCCTCTACTTTGACAAGTTTCACTCACTCCCCAATGAAGCCAAAAAGGTATGTGATCTCTCCTCTTAAGCTCAACTAGGAAGTCTTAATTTCACCAGCATTTACCCTCAAAATGTTCAGCTTCTAACCCCCTTAGTCCTCACCCCAATGCCTGTATTTATAGTGCAATGGAGGGAAGTTACTAAGTCCTCCTTCAAAGGGATAAAACCCTCCTTCAAAGGGATAGCTCCTTTAGTCAAGGGATTAGCTCCTTCTCTTTTGGGATGCATGAACCACCTCAGAGTGAACAATCCACGTCAAAATTCCTTCTAGAAAACTCTAGAATTAACCCAAAGTGAGTTTTTTAAGATAAAAATTGCGCCTTTTGACTTTCACAGGGATCTGCACCTACACCGTTAGGGACAGAGCGGGTAGGTACGCAGCTTTTGTACACAGAAGGTGCGGGACCGCAGGTGACCATGAGAGAAAGTGCAGAACTAGAGTTACATTGATTTTTAATGTCTTTCTCCCATTTCCAAAGCTTGATTTGAAGAGCTGAGGTCTTAGACTTACTCAGGAGGACAGTACAAGTGATGATAGACCCATACTGACTGCAAATAATCATGGTGACGATATTTTTGTGTAACAGATTGCCCCCTAAAGTGCGAAGTCTGTAGTAGATGAGGATTTCATTTATCATATAGGAAGAGTGAAGTACTTTATCATTTCGAGGATCATCTTGTGGAGAGCCCGGTCAGAACCTGTAAAAACATTCAATGCAAGATATATATATGAGATCATATCATCGTTGAGGTAGGCATTCCCATACTCAGACCAAAACTAACTAGAAAACTATCTACTGCTCTGATGTAGGAATGATCTTGTAAAACATCACAAGTATAGACTCATGTGAACACAGTATGGGCGCAGCCATCTGTTTATGAATAGTCCACAACATAATGAATACAAAATTCCTCGCAACCTGGATGGTGGAAACTAGATCCAGGGTCTTCATTTCTACTTCCCGAAATAGTACGATTCTATCCATGCGAATAAACGTGTTGATGTCGAACATGGTAGAAACCACTTGATTACCAGTCAATGATGTAAACTGTTAACAAGTGTGAGAGAAACCACCAGTGATGTCAATGGCTCTCAAAGTACCCAGTACAATCCATGAGATGTGAATAAATGTGTTGATGTCGAACATATCACAGAATCCTTCGATCGAAAGTCAATGATGTAAACTGTCATCAAAGGCGAGAAACCCGCCATTGAGGCATGCATATCTCAAGGTACTGACGATTCCTAGATCATCTTTCTAGATAATGAGCTGATGTCGATAGAAAGCGATCCGTCGTAGGCAAGCCCACAACACGAAATCATAGATCAAGTTGAAGAAATTTAGTTGCAAGGACTGACTCAGGGATGGTCAAGATGGATGACAGATATTTTGCAGATGAATGGCTAATTGGCAGTGACCTCTTGGACACATAACGACACGACAGATGGCTTGGTGACAATTGACCCAAAGTTAATACCCAGGAACCGGCTGAAGACTTTCAATGTGGTTTGATCAACTGTTTAAGCAAAGGATTTCCCAACCCAGGTGAATAAAAGTGTCGTGTTCAAGAGTGGTTACAAAGTATGACAAACAGACTCATTTTTCTCTCTTTTCCCCCACCATTTCCAGCAAGTACCTCTTTATTTTTGACAAGCTTGAGGAGGATAGCATTTGCTTGATTATAAGCTCATCCTTCGGATGAGTCCAACTTAGTTTAAATTCGAACCCTAAGAAGGAGTGGTTCGTTCCTGTTTGTAATTGAACAGGTCCTTTACTGTGAAATTTTAACGAGTCCAGTATAGGAGAAACTCGGCGTTTTTCAATTTTAGAGAGTCTGAAAAAACTTAAGAAGACTCCAGGGTTGACCTTTTTCGTAAATTTGTGTCTCCCAAGCCCGAAAAAGTATAAAATAATACTTGAGAGAACCGCTTGATCTTTTACGACCAAGGAGTACTTTTCGTTATTAGTGCCCTTGACTCAAAAAAGTAAAAAAGCGATCAATGGCACGTCGTTTTATAACCAATATCGAATTCGAAACGACAAAAATCTGGCAATCTTTTCATGTTTTTACGGTCGGAAAAGAGTTGTAAGTGGACCGTCTTTTAATTCCGTTTTAACGAGTTTAAAAGAAACACTCAGCAATCTTTTCATGTTTTAGGAGTCAGAAAAGAGCTTAAAGATGACTCTACATGTTTTTCTGTCAAAAATGATAGATTTCGCCTAAATAATCCTTTATTCTGCACAAAAACACAAAAATTACTCATACCTGTTTGAAATAGATAAAAGCGTCGCAAAATACCTTTTCAAAGTGAAACATAAACAAATTTGCGATTTATTTACTCAAAAAACTTATAAAAAGGGCCTTTGTCGATTCATTTTTACCGTTTGAGTTTGGGTGAGAAAATAGTGCTTTTGCTTAGAAAACTTCCCGTGAAGATTGTGGAAAATCTAACCATCGGAATCGAGCGCCGTCTTCTCCAGGTAATCCACATCATCCTACTCTTCATTTTCAACCATTTAGTTTTTTTATTTAGTCCTTCATTTCATTTTTTGGGAGGGTTTTTAGGTGCAAAACCCGCGCGCGGGGGTCCGCAAGTTTACCATTGCGGACCCGCGGACCCCGACTTTTTCTCCATTGGGAAAAAGCTCGGGGTCCGCACCTTCCGTGTAGACAAATTGCGGACCCACGCACTGTGTCTAACTCGGAGGGTGCGTACCCCGCCTCAAGGGTTTTGAACCCAAAGATTCTCAAAAAAGGACCAATCAAAATATTTTCTAGCAATTTAATTAATCTTTATACTTGATGCAGAGAGTACATCATGCTAGATTGGCGTGAACAAGAGCATGAGGACGTGGATGCTGCCGTATGGAATCATCAGCGTTCACTTGATGCTTTGAGGGCGTGCGGACTGTATAAATTCTGGACCATTCCTGGCATGAGGGCTCAGGTGGATTTCTTACAATGGCTGGTTGACAGATGGAGCATACAGGACCAGTGTTTTTTCATTGGCGGCCACCAGCTCGAAATCGAGCCGGCGGACATTTATTTCTTGACTGGTTTGCCTAAGAGAGGCAAAGACTTGACTCTGCACGGGACTAGGCCAGGTGGCCAGTCTGTCGATAGCCTCCGGCTAGAGTACTGCAATAGCCATGCTAGAGACAAAGGGATAGACATAAAGACTATATCCCGTCCTGAACTCATGGTGATTGCGTTTACTGTCACCAGACTTTGCGGAGCTGCTGCATTACATATTGCCACCAGATCCCAGATGCGTATGGCAGTTGATTGCTTTCGAGGCACCATCTTCAACTGGTGCAATGCTGTGCTGGCCAATGTGAAAGGCCAACTGACCAGGGCCAAGAGCGGACGACTAAATACCTTTGGTTATGGGGCTTTGGTCATGAGTTTTGGCCTGGAGAGGGTTCCTATGCTGATCCCACAGCACCTTACTGTTGGAGCTGGGCTTCCTCGAGAGCCCAAACTGATGCGATGGGTTGCAGTCATGGCCCGTCACCCGGACGAGAGGACAGAGGTTGCTCGGTTCATACCTGAGTATTTCCAATGGTTGGAAAACCAGGTCTTTTCCATTCAGGACTTCCCTTACGCTGGGATAGATTTTCGTGGTGACCCAGACATGGCTCTTCCACCAGGAGAGCAGTGGGTAAAATCCTTTTCAGCTTTTTCTATTTTAATTCTTTTTATTTTTCCATCGTCTCAAAACTGATAGTAAAAATTTCAAATGCAGATGTGGGTCCACAGCAACCAGCCGCTCTCCGACCTTTCGAGAGGAGGCAACCAGTTGCACCCGCGCCAGCCCCACAGGACGAATCAGCAAAGGTTTTGGCCGAGTTGGAGGGTCATCTCGAGCGTTTGACAGGAGATATTCCTGAGACCACTATAGATGACATTCCTCGTCGACTTCAGCGCTATGTGATTGGAGTCCCGGGACCTTTTAGGAGGTTCCTTTGCAAGGTGGCCCGTGTAGTGGTTTCTTATAGAGATCATCACCAGTGATAGGATGATCGCCTATTGTGGGCACATGTGACATTTTGTTTTTTGTACTTATCATTTTTGCCAATCATAAGGTGTTTTTCAACCTATGATCGGGGACGATGTATTTTTTGACACACTCCTATATATATCACTATTACCGGCTTATCTTGTAAATCATGTTATGGAATGGTTTTAAATTTACATGTATGATTATTGCAAATGTCTATTTAACATTCGAGAAGCAATTGCATCTGCTAATGTATTTAAAGACCTTGGAATATGCTAATATTCAATGTAATCAAACTCACGTTCCAAGAGACGCACTCTCAAAAATAATCTTAATAACACTGGATTTCTAATGGCATACACTCTATTAAGCTGTAATACAATGAGTTTAGAATCTAACCTCACTATCAAACTCTGAATCCCAAATGAAATAGATTCAGACAATAACTCAATCACTGCACTATACTCTGCAATGTTGTTTGTTGTTTGACCGAGGCTTACCCCATGCATAGAAACTAACTCATCCACAGTGACCAGCTGCTCTCCGGCCTTTCGAGAGGAGGCAACCAGTTGCACCCGCGCCAGCCCCACAGGACAAATCAGCAGAGGTTTTGGCCGATTTGGAGGGTCATCTCGAGCGTTTGACAGGAGATATTCCTGAGACCACTATAGATGACATTCCTCATCAACTTCAGTGCTATGTGATTGGAGTCCCGGGACCTTTTAGGAGGTTCCTTTGCAAGGTGGCTCGTGCAGTGGTTTCTTATAGAGATCATCACCAGTGATAGGATGATCGCCTATTGTGGGCACATGTGACATTTTTTTTTTTGTACTTATCATTTTTGCCGATCATAAGGTGTTTTTCAACCTATGATCGGGGACGATGTATTTTTTGACACACTCCTATATATATATCACTATTACCGGCTTATCTTGTAAATCATGTTATGGAATGGTTTTAAATTTACATGTATGATTATTGCAAATGTCTATTTAACATTCGAGAAGCAATTTCATTTGCTAATGTATTTAAAGACCTTGGAATATGCTGATATTCAATGTAATCAAACTCACATTCCAAGAGACGCGCTCTCAAAAATAATCTTAATAACACTGGATTTCTAATGGCATACACTCTATTAAGCTGTAATACAACGAGTTCAGAATCTAACCTCACTATCAAACTCCGAATCCCAAATGAAATAGATTCATACAATAACTCAATCACTGCACTATACTCTGCAATGTTGTTTGTTGTTTGACCGAGGCTTACCCCATGCATAGAAACTAACTCATCAGAGGGCAAATAGATAACCCAAGCTGCGGAAGAGATGTTCCGTGTATTACGACAAGCACCATCAGCAAATCCGATGTATGTTTGGAGAGGCATCGACATCTGCAATATCAAGAGTAAAACCAAGATAAGCAGGAATAATGACGGAAAAACACTCTCTAAGCTAAGCACACTTTTTAAAATAAAACACACCAGCTAGAAAGAAAAACTATCCTAACTAAAAATCTCCATACCCCATTCTTTTAAGCATGATACCTCTTCAAGTAAAGGCCATTTCTGGGTTTATCCAAAGAGTCCCCATCAAAGTCTCCCAATTCATAAGCCCCTTTGGCTAGCTTTCGCTTGACAACATAGGGACCATGCCACATAGGAACGAATTTTCCAGCGCCTAATTTATCATTAGCTTGATCATAAACTAAGACTAGATCCCCTTCCGAAAAATTTCGAGGGGTCACATTTCGATCATACTGAGCTTTCATTCATTTTGCGTGAGTCTCGATCGCCAATGCAGCATCACGTCGATTCTCATCTAATTGAGCCAAGTATAACAAACGCTTTTCCTCTTCGGAAGTGGCTGGAAGTAACTCGATGGCCATTTGCAGTGACGGGATTTCGCATTCAATGGGTAACACGGCTTCCAAACCATAGACTAGTTGGAAAGGAGTGAACCCTGTTGATGTTTTTACTGAGGTTCGGTACGCCCAAAGCGCTAAAAATAGCATGTTGTGCCAATTCGACCGATGAATTCCAATTATTCATCGGATCATGATAACTAAAACTTTGTTGATGGATTCAACCAGACCATTCGCTTGTGGATAATAAGGGGTTGAACTATCGTGACGTAAACCAAGCTGGCCTGTAAGTTCAGTCATCATAACGTTTCGAAAATGATGCCCATGATCAGTGATTATCGCTTGTGGGACACCAAACCTAGCAATTATATGATTGAACACGAAAATTGCAGCTGTTTTGCCGTCTACCTCGAATGTAGGCATCGCCTCAGCCCACTTAGTAAAATAATCTACCGCAAGGATGATATACGCATGCCCCCAGGCCGAGTGAGGGTTACATGTAATAAAATCAATACCCCATTTGGCAAAAGGACCAACGACAATTATAGGGTGGAGAGGAGTAGGTGGAGCATGCATCTTACGATCAAAAATCTGGCAGTTGTGGCATTTTTGGACCGCCGTAATACAATCTTTAAACAAGGACGCCCAGAAATAGCCAGCGCGCAATATCTTTTGGGCTATGGCATACCCAGACATATGACTGCCACACGCTCCAGAGTGACAGTCATTTAGAACCCTTTCAGCCTCTTCGTGAGTTAAGCAACGTCGAAAAATAGAGTCCGCCCCACGGCGATAAAGAGTATCTCCAATAATTTTGAATTGTTGGGACTGGAATCGAATTTTCCGACGTTCCGACCTTGAAATTTCTGGCCGAAAGGATTGGGTCTGGAGATAGATGATAATATCCCCATACCATGGATCTAAAGTGCTGATTAGAAACAAAGATTCGTCCGCAATGGGCTCCTCTGCCACAGTTTCCGTGTCAGCACGCGGGAAGTCACACATTAACTCCGCAAACACTAAAGATTTCTTAGACTTAGATTTCTCAAACTCCAAGTCGAACTCCTGCAGGATAACGATCCATTTAGAGTACTTGCCCCCTAGCAATTGTTTGGTCAAAATGTAGATCATAGGGTTGCAATCCGAAATTATTGTAGTTTTACGTAGTAAAATGTAGCGACGAAAACATTGGACAGCTTGAACGGCTGCCAATGCCAATTTCTCCACATGTGAGTATTTTAGCTCAGTTGGATTTAACGTTCGACTAAGGTAATATATCACATGTTCCATTCCGAATTCATCTTCCTGAACTAAGACCATTCCAATGGTGGAATGGGAGGCAGCGAGATACAAGAAGTAATCCCGGTTGTAGTTGGGAGGATGCAACAACGGTGCATGGGTCAATGCGTGTTTGAGTGCATCAAAAGATTTCTGAGCTATCTCATCCCAAGAGAATTGAGTGTTCTGTTTCAACAACCGAGTAAAACCCTTTGTAACCTCGGCATAGTTAGGAATGAATCGTCGTAAAAAGTATGCTTTCCCCTGCAAACTTTGGAGTTGGCGAAGACTCGAAGGAGGAGGCAATTTGATGATAGCTTCGACCTTTGAGGGATCAACGCGAATGCCGGCTTTCGAAACTACAAATCCCAGCAATCGACCCGTTTCTATACAGAAGACACATTTGTGTGGGTTCAACTGAATACGATAATGCCTACACCTCATAAAGATTGCTCGTAAATGGACGAGGTGATCAGCTCGATGTAATGAATGAGCAGGCAAATCATCAAGATACGGTTGCACAATGTGTTTGATGTCATGAAACACATAAGACATCGCCCTTTGAAAAGTTTCTCCGGCATTCTTCAACCCAAAAGGTAATTTGCAATAAGAAAATGTCCCCCATGGACAAATGAAAGCCGTTTTTGGTTGATCGGCAGGTAGAATGTTGATTTGATTGTATCCAGAAAAACCGTCCATAAAGGAAAATATTTCGTTGTCGGCACAATCATCAATGATTTGATCGATATAGGGAGTTGGGTAATTGTCCTTTGGACAGGCTCGATTAATGTCCCTATAATCGATGCATATTCTTATTGTTCCCTGCTTTTTGTTAACCGGAACAATATTCGATACCCAATCCGTTAACGGGATCGGATAAATGAAACCTGCTTTCAACAATTTTTCAACTTCTGCTTTAATTGCAGCAGCTTTTCGTGGGTGAATCTGACGCAAACGTTGCCAGACGGGTTTAGCATCCGGGTAAGTCTTGATCTCATGAACAACAATCGCGGAATCAATTCCTGGCATTTCCTCATAGGACCAGGCAAACACATCGTGGAATTCTTGAAATATGGCCTTATATAATTGAATTTCGTTATCTGTACACGAGGCACCTATATGAATGTTTTCAACAATTATGGGCTTAACCGAAATGTCAATAGGAATAGTTCGAGAGATGTTTCCCAAATTTAACTCTGAATCGGGATGTTTCATTGGATTCTGAGGTTCCTTGACATATTCAGTTGTAAAAATTGATGAGAAATCATTTTCAAAACGATCATCCTCAGGTAAAAACGAAGATCGGTGATGGAGATCTTCCCATGGTAAATCATCTACACATAGGATTTCACGAATTTTCTCATCAGAGTGAACAAGTTCAGAAAATGTAGTTAAATCCGAGGTTGATGTGAAAAGTGATTCCTCACGGACCACATTCATTAAGTCAATTTCGGTTGAACCCAGGTCGGCAAAAGACTACACGGCTTCATAGGCAATTTCATATGGACTGAAAGGCATGGAATTACCAAATGAGTCTATCTCAGATTCAGAAGGGATGATCCAAGGATCATCATAAATAATGGTGTCTGATGTAATCATATGAATAGTTGCAAATGAAGATGATGCGTTGATTGGAGGAAAAGGAAAAGTTCCCAGTAAACCGGCATCTTTAACTAATCCTACTCCAACATCCTTATATGGGATAGTCATTTTACCAACATGCTGAATACTCTCCGAAGAGGGTGGGTCGGATGAAAAGTAAGCCAGCTGGTCTATCGTTACGATCTTTCCATTATGTGGAAACTTTATTACGCGAAAGACCGATGAAACGACCGCTGTCATAGAATAAGACCAACTTCGACCCAAGAGAAGGTTGTAGTCTAGAGGGGCATCAACCACCTCCACATCTAGACTAACGGTTTTTCCTTCAACCCCTATAGGCAAATCCTGTAGAATTCCAAAAGGATGAAACCCACAGCCATCAAAGGCCTTAAGAATTGTCGGGGATTGATTTAGTGAAGGAGAACCAAGCGATCTCCAACACTGTATCAACATAATACACGTTGAGGCTCCCTCATCAATTACAGTCTGATGAATAGGCCTGTTTTTGACTATCACTGGGATCTGGAAAGCCATTTGATGAGGGAGACGCGGTGTACTATTTTCTAGATCGAAAATTATTAGGTTCGGGTCCTGAACGTCAACAGCTCCTATAGCCGACAAAAGTAATTTACACTGTGCTGGACATGATTGCAGCACTTCCAAAGCCGACATTGTTGAGGGTGAAACAGCCAAATCCTCAACAATGTTATAGTTCTGAGCCGCTCTCACATGTGGATTGAAAGCTGACTTTCGAAGTATACCCTTAGCGGGCGGTTTGATTACCAAGTCTGGATTAGGTTTCTCGATCTGTAGTGGATCGGAACCGGGAGCTGAGGTTGATGGATTAGAATGAGAAGATTCTGCTTCTTTACCATCAACACGACTTTTACTACCATAATCTTGCGGTCGAGTCGCAATCCTAACATGGGACATCATCAATATGGGTTCTTCATTGGCATTCGAGGAAGAACCTATCATCTTGTTGTCTTGACTTGGAAATGGATCCTTCAAAACAGCAGGAGTTTGGGAACCTTTGACGATCTTCGCAACCTCTGCACGATGAGGGCAGTCTCTTGTAAAATGTTCATCGTCACAAATGAGACATGGATAACGAGGTTTGCGCTTTTCATCATTGGATTCTGCCTTTTCAGGTTTCTCCTTTGAACTTTTGTCCGTTTTATTCTTCTTCTTTCCTTTCTTCTTCCCACCGGATTTTGATTTAGCTGTAGATGACTCTACAACGTGAATATCGGCGGAAATCTCTGCAGAAGAATCTCCTGTTGGGGAATCAGGCAAGGTTATAATAGGAGAATAATTCTTGGAGGATTTCTTCTTACCTTTAGTGTTAATTGTGCCAATCATACCGTCAGCGGCATGAGATCCCGAAGGAGCTGCAGCGATTTGATTTGACTTGGGAAGATCGGGGATCTTTTCGTGTAACGTACCTGACTGAGTATAAACCAAGTCAAGGTACTGTGCTTGAGAAATGACTTGCTCCTCAGTAACCACTCCGGCTTTAGCAACATCTTCAGTGATCTTTGGCAACAAAGATTTTACAAACCACTCGGCCAAGATTTGATCCGGAATAAATACCTTCACTAAACAACGTCGACGTCTCCACTCATGAATATGATTTGAAATGTACGTGGATGTCGACTGTTTTAGCGAAGTTAACAATTCCGTGCCATTGTCATATTGGACCGGCAACTGGAAATGAGTTAAAAATGAGGTAGCTAACTGACTAAAATTATAAAAAGTGCCTCGCGGTAACTCAATGTACCACTTGGCCGCGAGACCAATTAGAGTGCGCTGGAAAAGTCTAAGACGGATCGAATCATCTGTGATGGAGTTAGAAGCACACCAGAGGTGGTAAGTCATCACATGGTTCGACGGGTCCTCTCCTGATTTGTTGTTGGGAAAAGTATCTATTCAGAATGCCCCTATCCCACTCTAAGGTGTGATAGTGCCTTAGCAACAAACAAGGAAAACTATTTTCGTACTCTTCTTTATGAAATGTAAACGAAGAGGAAGGATGTAACTAACCTGTGTCTTTCGCTAGTTTGTTGATCCACTCGCTCTCCTCTTTGTTCTCTTCCCGCTGCCTGCTCCCTCACTGGTCCAGCTTCACCAAGTTCCTGCAAGATGACAGAAGAGGAAAACTACACAAAAGACATAGATTTACATTCATAACTAGCTTAGGATCAAATTTAAGCTAAACATGCAAATATAACAAAACATCATTGATACACAGCATGTAGGAGAAACTCAAATAGTTTTATTGATATGATAAGAAAGTCCAAGAGGAGACACAACCAAGTGAGTCCCGATCCAGCATCTACCTCCCAGCAAAGGAATCCCTTCCTCACCTCCAACAAAGCATAAATCACCCAATGCACTAATCTCAATCTCAAACCAACAGCAATTCTCTGCAAAGTACAAAATTCCAGCCTCCTGGATCTCTAGGTGAGGGATCCATATATAGATGTAAGCAGAGAGGATGAGTCAGCTTATGTTTTGACTTGTGGCTTCTCTCTGTCAGTTCTTGCTTCCACTTGGAGGCTGAGAGCCTCTTACTCATCACTGGTCGAATTCAGTGAGGCAAGTGTCATTGGAGAAGATTCTGGAAGCTTCCATTGTCTTTCCACCTCGTTGAATGAGCTTGCCATTTGTCATTTCCCGCTCAATGCACCCTGGTAGTGCATTCACCTGCGTTGCAACGCACCTAGCCAGTGTATTTGGGTGCTTTGCAACGCAGGCAGCTAGTGGAGCATCTGAATTGATCCTGATTTGACTAGTTTTGGGCAGTTTCTGGTGGAGAACTTCTGGGAGAAGCTGTCATTTGTTGACCTTGTTTCTTTAGGAGCTGGAACAACATCTTTAGGGACTTAGGATCCCTTGGTTTATGGACATTTCATGCTTATAGCTGTAAGGCACAAAAATGTCTATAACAGTTGCCCCCTAAAGTATGAGGCCGTTTATCGGGTGAAATGCTTTATTAGGAGGATCCGAAGTTCTTTCAATGCCGGGAGGAGACCTGTAATAAGATACAATACAATACATTATTTTCATACTATTTTCATGATCTAGCTGAGGCGGGCATTCCCATGCTCAGCTTTATAAATTCATTTTTATGTACATAGGATAGACAATCGTCTGATGGTAGACTGATGATCTTGATGAAATCATCATCCTTTTGGTAGGATGATTATCTGTGCTGTAATGTTGTACATGTCAATGTCTTTATTTTTCCTGAATATATATCGCAGCCCAAATGGATGAAACTAGATCCGGGGTCTTCAATCTCGTCCGATCTTCACTCTAAGTACAAGTCGATCCATGTGAAAAATGTTTTGAAGTCGAACATGGAAAGACATCGCTTGATTACCAGTCAATGATGTAAACTGTTAACAAGCGCGAGAGGAATCACCGATAATGATAATGACCCTCAAGGTACTGCAGTACAATTCACGTGGTGTGAATAAAGGACTTGGTGTCGAACACCACGCAAAATCTTTCGGTCGAAGGTCATTGATGTATACCTGTCGCCGGAAGTGAGAAACTTGCCATTGAGGCATGCAAGCTTCAAAGTACTGAAGGGGGTGTTCCTAGATCAACTTCTTGGATAATGAGCTGATGTCGACAAGAAGCGATCCGTCAAAGGAGGGCCTTAATGTATCCCACATCAGTGACACGGAACGGAGCAAATGATTTTGATGGAGGTGAAAACGATCTGATGATATATGGTTCAGGGTGGCGGTCATGAAAGATGAAGTATAATGTATGGTAGTGGATGGGACACGGTTGACTTCTCTGGATGACTTCTCTTGAACATATCGGTGACACTTATATGATGGATTGGTAGCATTTACCCCAAAGGTGGATGGTATGGCGAGACCATGGTGATGTGACCGGTGAATGAAACAACCCAACCCGACTCAGGCACGGAGTGGAAGTGTCATGTTCAAGAGTGACCTGCTACCAATAAAGGTTCTTTGAGTTTCTTCCCAATTTTTCCCCAGTCATTGCTGACCAGTACCTCTTTATTTTTGTCAAGCTTGAGGAGGATAACATATGCTTGTTCTATAATTTTCCCTTCGGGCAAACCCATCGCTATGTTTTAACGAGCCTAGCGATAGTGAAACTCGTTCTCGTCTAAAGACAAGTTTGTCGCTATTAATGTTTTTAACGAGTTTAACGACAAAGACAACTCGGTACTTTTCATTTTTAGAGAGTCTGAAAAGGTACGTAAAGGTAACTCCGGAATTCCTTTTTCATCATCTAATCCCTTAAGTCCGAAAAAGTATAAAACAATACAGAAGGGATGAATTTTCGATAGTTTTAATGAGCCGAACAATACAAGCGCTCGATCTTTTTGTGCAATAATCCCTCAGGTCCAAAAAGATTAAAATCTAGAGGAGGGATAGCACTCCCGGTCGCTTTAACGAGCTGGAAGGCCAAAACTTGGCAATCTTTTCATATTTTACAAGTCAGATGAAAAGAGCTTAAAGGAGACTCGTCTTTTGAGGAACGAGTGATAAGACGGGTAGCAGCTGATTCCAGGTAAGGGTTGGAATTTTCCAATCACGGCAGTGTCACAAGGATGCCTATTGAAATCACTCTTCACAGCTGTTCCTCAAAATGGGTAAACAATCAAATGGAGGTGAATGATCGGCCAATGGAAAAGTGGAGGTGACGGTGCAAACACGACCAAGGCTTTAATGGCTGATAATGTGACATTCACGGTGGTTATTTACCGGAGGATAGTTCATTTTTTAACGATCTTAAACGCGGATTGAAACACTTGCTCGGTCTTATGTTTATTTTTTAACGAGCATGAACTATGTGCTAAAACTGCTCGATAACATGGTCTAGTTTTGATTTTACCGTAAATAGCTTTGCCTTTTCAAAGATAGTACTGTTCTTTCAATTGCTTCATCAAACTAGTTAGAAATGAACAACATTTGCTTGAAAATGAGATTAAAACACTAATATTTTACTTTGAACAACGTAAAAAGCAATTAAAAAGTGTTTTTACCTCTCATTTTACCATTTCATTTGAACTTGGTTTGTTGGAGCTTTGGAGGTGCCTCTTCCCCCTTGATTTTCACCAGTTGATTTCAGGAGATTCTGTGGACGATTCTCGGCGCCGTCTGGACCAGGTAGGAGCTAAACCTGAGCTCTTTCATTTCATGGTTTCCTTTCTGCATTCTGTGCTTCATTTCCTGCTTTTCTGAGCCCCTGGGGTTTGATGGGTTCGTTCTGCCATCAACGCACCCTGGGCATTCGAAACCTGCGCTGAATTTCAACTAGTATGAAGGCAGTTTGACCTTCAACGCAGGTGGAACACTGTGCAGGTGCGTTGGGCGCAGAAAAGGATTTTGTTGCACAGTTTTTGATGAAAATTTTTGCCTGTTTCTCATCAAAACCAGGATCTAACTCCCCTCTTGTTTGTTTTTCAGAGATCTTGGAGCAAAATGACCCTTACATGGCGAGAACGAGAACATGAAGAAGAGGACATGATTGCCCTACATGATCCGGTTACGGTGAACGCGCTGCGGAACTGTGGTCTGCTGAAGTTCTTCCGCATCTCTAGCATGAGACAGTAGATCAACCTACTGTAGTATTTGCTCGATGCTTGGGATCCTATCAATCAAGTTTTCCAGATTAGGGGCAAATCTATCCCCTTGACCGCAGTAGACATTTACTTCTTGACTGGCTTGTCGAGGCGGGGTGCCCCCATCTCTTTGTCAGGATCGGCCCGAGGGAGTGACTCTGTGAGAGATTATGTCCGCCAGTATTACAGGGAAGGATCTCAGCCGAGTAAAGATGGCAAGATCATCATCCGTGATGTCACTGACAGGTCCCTTAGGTCTATCCTGTTTACTTTTGGTAGGATGGCCGGTAGTGCGTCTCTTCATGTGGCCAACAGATCCTATATGCAGCATGCCTTGGAATGCCTCCAACCGAAAATATTCAACTGGTGTGATGCAGTACTTCTTGTGATGAAAATTCAGTTGACCAAGATAAAGGACGGGAGGTTGAAGAACTTTGGGTTCGGTTCTATTTTGACCGCCTTTGCCTTGGAGAAGATACCACTGATGCAGCCGCAGTACATTGCTCTTGACTTACCTTCTCCTACTGAACCACGCATGCAGAGATGGGTTGACCATATGTCTAGGCATGCTGGTCAATCTCAGATTTCTTTTTCTGATACCTTCTTCAGGTGGTTTGATCGTCAGGAGATGGTCTATTCCGAGTATCCATATGTTGGCATGGATTTCCGGGGGGATCCGGATTTAGTACTGCCGGATGGCGAGCAGTGGGGCGCTATTGGTAAAATCTTTGACCATATCATTGTTTACTGTTTTTATTTATAATGTCCTTGTGCTTTATTCTATCAAGACTTTAATCAAACTCATGTGTGCATGCAGATGTTGGTCCTGTTCGTCCAGTAGTTCTTCTGAGAGTGCCAGCCGCTGCCCCAGCAGGAGAGGCCGCTGGGAGGGTTATCCTTCGTGACCTTGATGTGGCCGAGACCCTCACAGCTGTGCAGGAGCAGGTTGAGAGCCTTACTCTCGGTATTCCAGATGTGAGGATCGACGAGCTACCTTTGCAGTTACAGCGGCATACTACTGGTGTGCCTAGACGATGGACTTGTCTCTTACGCATGATCGCACAGGCTGTGACTTGCTATCACGAGCATCATTAGACTAGGGTGCCCCCTAGCATTTTGAGTTTTTGGGTCATGTGACCGATTTTTTCTTGGTTACAAAACATTATATGTAAACCATAAATAGCTATATATATATATTTTGATTTTCGGGGTTTTATTCTGGTTGAGTTATATGATCCACATGTAAAACATTGATGATGTGTTTCTTTTTATAAATGTCGCAAATGTCTATCTAACACATAGTTTGCTAATGAGTCGGTTAATGTGTTTAAGTTTCTGGAAATATGTTGGTATTGAATCAAATCAAATTGTCTTTCCAAAATCTTAACCCTTAGGAACATGTGATAAATGGCTGGGTTTCGGACGGAATATATACCATTGAGTTGTAGTATTACGAGTTGTGAGTCTAGCCTGACGATTAGTCGGCGTATACCATGGGTGATGGCATTAGAGAGCATTTCTATCAACGCGCTATACTCAGCGATGTTATTCGTTGATTGACCAATACATACACCTCTGAAACTTACTAACTCGCCGCTTGGATCAAAAATGGCCCAGGCTGCGGAGGACAGGTTCCGCGAACTACGACTCACTCCGTCGTCATATCCAACACATGTCTCCAAAAGGTTTGACATCTGCAATAAATGTAAAAAGGTGGATTACTCGACCAAAACGAACACTTTAGCGAAAACAAAATACAACAAAAGCACATTGGTCACTATTTAAGCATAGTAACGCTTGAGGTACAACCCATTACGAGGTTGCGCCAGTGGAATTCCGTCATAATCCATTAACTCGTAGGCTCCTTTTGCTAACACTCGTTTAACAATATAGGGGCCCATCCATAAAGAATTAAATTTACCTGCTCCCAATTTATCGGATTCTTGGTCGTAAAGCAAGACCAAGTCACCTTCTGAGAAGACACGGGGTTTGACATTTTGTCGAACTGCGCCTTGACTCGTTTCTTATGGGCTTCGTTAGCCAAAGCGGCATCACGACGGGTTTCATCCAATCGGATTAATTCCAAGAAACGGGCCTCTTCTTCTGAAGTTCCGGGGAGGACATCGATTGCGAGTTTAAGAGACGAGATTTCGCACTGGACTGGTAAGACTGCTTCCAGGCCATATACCAGTTGGAAGGGTGTGAACCCGGTTGCATTCCTTACTGAAGTTCGGTAAGCCCACAAGGCTGAGTACAGGATTAGGTGCCACCTTCTTTTGTGAACTCCGATCATCCTTTGCAACATATGCTTCAGGACCTTGTTGATCACTTCAACTTGTCCGTTGGCTTGCGGATAATACAGAGTAGAGCTGTCGTGAGACAATCTTAGTTTGGCAGCTAATTCGAGCATCATGTGATTGCGAAAATGCGATCCATGATCCGTAACTATAGCCTGTGGTACGCCAAATCTGGCGACTACATGATTGAAAAAGAAAAGGGCAGCTGTTTCACCAGTGTTATCTAATGTAGGCATCGCCTCGGCCCATTTGGTAAAATAGTCCACGGCGACTATTACATACCCATGCCCCCCGGTCGAGGTGGGGTTACATGTCATGAAATCGATGCCACATTTGGCGAAAGGCCCAACAGCAACTATCGGCTGTAATGGTGCAGGTGGTCTTCTGGTTTCGCTATCAAAAATTTGACAAGCATGGCAACTTCTGACTGCGGTTATGCAATCCTTGAACATTGTTGGCCAGAAGTATCCTGCTCGTAAGATTTTTTGTGCTGTAGCATATCCAGATTGATGCCCCCCACACGCCCCTGAATGACACTCATTCAGGGCTTTTTCGGCCTCCTCATGGGTGAGGCACCTTCTCAAAACTGTATCGATACCACGACGGTAAAGCGTATCACCAACGATCATGTAGTCTTTTGCTTGGTATCGTATACGTTTTTATTCAGAGTGAGAGGTATTTGGCCTGAATTTTTGGGTCTGGAGATAAATTATTATATCTCCATACCACTCATTGCTTGCAGATATCAGGAACAAATTCTCGTCCACGATTGATTCTTCGGATGTTTCATCGTTGGACGACGATGGGAGATCGCACAATAATTCTGCAAAAACTAGAGCTTTCTTTGACTTGGATTTTACAAATTCCAGATCAAACTCTTGAAGGATTGCTATCCATTTTGAATATTTGCCCCCCAGCAACTGTCGCGACAATATGTAAGTCATGGGGTTGCAATCTAACAGAATGGTAGTTTTCCGAAAGAGGACATAATGTCGAAATCTTTGTATCGCTTGAACAGCTGCAAGCACTAGTTTTTCAACATAAGAATATTTGCTTTCTGTATCGTTTAAGTTTCTACTTAAATAATATATAGGGTGTTCAATTCCATCGACTTCTTGAACTAAAACCATTGCGATGGTTGTGTCTGCTGCAGCCAGATACAGGTTAAAATCCCTTGATAATCGGGGGCATACATTAATGATGCTTTTATTAAAGAATCTTTTAAAGCATCAAAGGAAGCTTGCGCAACCTGATCCCAGGCGAAGGGTATCTCCTTTTTCAAGAGACGTGTATAACCTTTAGCAAGTTCGGCGTAATTTGGAATGAACCTCCTCAGAAAGTTTGCTTTCCCTTGGAGTTTCTGAATCTGAAACAAATTTGAAGGTGGAGGCAAATTTATGATTGCCTGGACCTTACACGGGTCGAGACGAATCCCATCCTTGGAGACTACAAAGCCAAGTAAACGACCAGAACCGATGCAAAACACACATTTGTGCGGATTGAGTCGTATCTTGTAGTGTCGGCAACGTAGAAATATCGCTCTTAAGTGCTGCGGATGATCAGTCCGCTTTCGTGAATGAGCCAGAAGGTCGTCGAGGTATGGTTGAACGATGTTCTTGATGTCATGGAAGGCATGGAAGGCATAATTAATTGCCCTCTGAAAGGTCGCCCCTGCGTTCTTTAAACCAAAGGGTAATTTTCGGTATGCGAATGTGCCCCACGGACAAATGAATGCAGTCTTTGACTGGTCCTGTGGGCGGATATTTATTTGATTATACCCGGAAAATCCATCCATGAATGAAAAGATTTTGCATCCGGCGCATTCATCAATTATCTGGTCGATGAAGGGTGTAGGGTAGTTGTCTTTCGGACAAGGTTGATTTACATCCCTATAATCGACACACACTCTAATTGTCCCTTGTTTCTTCATAACAGGGACAATATTCGATACCCAATCGGTTAGAGGAACCAGGTAGATGAAACCAGCATGGAGAAGTTTTTCAACTTCTTCCTTAATGGCAGCGGCTTTCTTGGGGTGCACCTGTCTGAGCCGTTGTCGTACCGGTTTGACATCTGGATACATCTTAATTTCGTGTTCAACGATACTCAAGTCAATGCCTGGCATTTCATCATATGACCAAGCAAAGACATCTCTGAATTCGTGAAAAAGAGCGTTGTATATTTCCAGCTCTGAAGTAGAACAACCTTTGCCGACATAAATATTCTCTACAACATCCGTTTTAGTCGAGATATTTATGGCTATGGTCTCTTCAATGTTGGATAAGTTTCGCTCGGAATCCACCGTATTTACAGTATTTGATAGGAATTCAAAAACTGAAGTATGATAAAGGTCGTATTGAGTATCTTCTTCATAATCTGGAAGAAGGGAACGATGGTGGCAATCATTCCATGGTGCCCCTTCAATCAACATTGATTGTACAATTCCTTCATCGGTTCCATGCACTCGTGACCAAGGATCTGAAGGGGTACCATATTCTCTAGACCTATCTACCCAAACGCTTGACGAGCTTTGATTCGGGTTTGCCTCCCATGCTAAAAACATTGATTGCTACAATATTTCTATTGGGCTTGGGGGCAAAACCATTGCATGATCCATGTTGATATCGTTTTCTGAGATCTTTGTGGAAGATATCATATTGCAGGTACCTATCGACGCTACTTCCACCAAGTTGATTGGAGGTGGAGGAGCGAAAGTTCCCATTAGTATAGGATCTTTTAGTAGGCCTACTCCGATATTCTGAAGCGAATGGGGGCTTCCATGGATCATGGGAATGCTTCCTGTAACTTGTGAACCATTGGGGAGGAAGTTTTGTTGGTCGACGATCGTAATCCCCCCCTGAAAGGGAAATGCAATCTTTCTAAAATAGGTCGACACAACAGCTGCCATGGCATATATCCAAGGTCTTCCCAGTAGGATGTTGTAATCAAGATTCCCATCGATGACTTCAACATCTATTTCCACTGTTTTTCCCCTAGTTCAACCTTCAAGTTATTTAGGATACCATATGGGGTATATGTCCTTCCGTCGAATGCTTTTAATGTCGTCGAAGATCGCGACAACGTTGGAGATCCTAGAGTCTTCCAGCAACTCATCAACATAATACATGTAGATGCCCCCTCATCAATAATTGTTCGATGAACAGTTTTGTTGAGGGCTTTCACTTGAATAAGGAAAGCTAGTTGAGCTGGTAACTGAGGATCGTATCCTTTGTGGTCGACGGATACAAGATTGGAATCCTTAGGATCAACCCCACCAATGGCTGATAACAAAGCCTGCCTTTGGGATGGACAATTTTGTAGTACTTCAAGAGTCGACATAGCGGATGGCGATTGGGCCAAATCTTCCACTATGTTATAATGTTGCGCCGCTCTAGCGCAGGGATTAAATGTCGACTTGTGTACTACTCCCTTTGGCGGTTTTATTGTTAATTCAAGAATGATGTGTGGTACAACTTCTGTCGAAGTTGTTGTCGAACTACTTGGTCGATCTTTATCCTTGTTGTTCGACAGCTGCGGATTCCCGTAATCTTTGTTCCTTGTCGAAATCAAAGCATCATTTTGCTGCTTCGAAATCGACAACATTAGCACTTGCGACGCGGAAGCATTTCCACTTTCAACCAGATTTGTTCCTGGATTTGGAAACGGATCAGTTAACACAGCTGAGGTTTGCGAACTTTTAAAGAATCTTTTAAGCTCAGCTTTGTATGGACATTCTCTCGTCCAATGATCCTCATCACATATCTGACACCCTGAGGGGGGTGGTTTCCTATTTCCAGGAGGGTTTGAAGAAGTTTTTTCAGGAGATGATTCCCCCTGTTTCTTCTTCTTCCCTTTGCCTTGTTTCTTCTTGCTTCCTGGTTGTTTGGTTTCTTTGCCTTTATCTGCTAATACGGCATTTACTTCCGAAGAAAGAATTTCGTCTTTTGCATTTTGATCTGAAATCTTACGGGCCTTCTTGGATGTGGCCTTTGTCGATTTCGCGTTTGTCGTGCCAATCACACCATCGCCGGCATGAGAGTCATTGTTTGATTTAGGAGGAGGAGGAATTGAGAATTCCGGTCTAGGGGCGTTAGGTATTTTGTCGTAGAGCGTGCCAGACTGAGTATAGACCAAGTCCAGATATTACGCACGAGCGATAACTTGCTCTTCCGTTACGACTCCCCCCTTTGCCACATCTTCCGTTATGGCAGGAAGTAATGACTTGATAAACCATTCAGCTAATAGCTGATCGGGAACGTACGTTTTTACCATCCTACGACGACGTTTCCACTCATGTATATGATCAGATATGTGAGTGGCCGTTGTCTGTTTGAAGTTGGTTAGGATTTCCGTTCCCGTTTCATACCTTATCGGTAATTGAAAATGGGTTAAAAAAATCGTGGCTAAGGTACTGAAGTTGTCGAGCGAAGCTCTAGGCAATTCAATATACCATTTTGCCCCTGGACCCATTAACGTCCTCTGAAAAAGGCGAAGCCTTATCGAATCATCGTTTAGGGTGTTTGATGAACACCATAGATGAAATGTCATCACGTGATTCGATGGATCTTCGCCTGGATTTCCATTAAATTTAGGAATATCTGAAGGAAGTTTATGTGGAATCGCTGGCCACCAAGGGGCGTAAGCAATTGGATCATTTGTTAATCGGTGTAAATCAGGTAACTCTAAAGTTGCCACGAATGGTAACTGTTGATTCAGGTTAGGTGAAGCATACCCAGGATATGATGGAATCGCCTGAGCAGTTGGTCTTTGCATACCAGCATAATGCAGTTGATGCTGGTATGACTGATACGGTTGGTGGACATGACCATTGTAAAATGGTTGATTTTGACCGTTTTGAATGTACGGCTGTCCACTGTTCGCAAAGATCTGCTGCTCAAAACCTTGGTATACTTGTTGGAATTGTGGTTGTTGGTATTGCACCAACCATGGTTGTGAAGCCATGTTCTGTTGCGCTATACTAACCGTTGGACCAAGGTGTGGGGTAATTGTACCCGTTTGGACCTGTTTCGTCCCACCAGTCGGCGATTGTGGTTGAGTCACAGGGTCAAGGGGCTGTTTCATTACAACCTGAGAAATCTGAGGTTGACATACAACAGGCAGCGTTTGAACTTGTGACACTGTCACAATAGCCGGTGTAGTAGGTATATTCGACACAGGTACGCATTGTTGCATCGAATATACAACCCTTGGTTGTTGGGGTAGTATAGGTACCCAACCACTTGATGTGACTCCAGTATAACCTGAATACTGTTGTGAAATCCCGTATGGATATCCTCCCAGAGGGGGTAATGAAAGGGCATACGGCCCCCCATACGGTGGTAATCCGGAACTCAAGGGGATTGTCTGCCCTTGGGGACTGGATTGCCCAAATTGACCTCCAAATGGATCAATTTGTCGAGTCTCAACATAAGAGTTGCCGAATATTATTCCGGAGGAACAAATAGGAACGGACCATACTGTCGAAATAGCCCCTGGGTGGACTCCTTCTAGCGATTGTGAGCTAGTCGGGACAGATGGTACGCCGGCAAACATTGTCGGAGTGATGGCAGGGAGTTCTGTTGTCGCTGTGTCAGTCGACACAGTCCTCGATGTTGACGGTTGTTCAGACATTTTGAGTCTATCCAAAAGATTACCTAGCGATTCTACAGGAACTTCCGCTGGTGATGGACCAACTTCTGATGCCGAAGGAAATAGAGTGACCCCGACTCCAAAGTGTGTTGGAGTACTTGCTTGTGGATCTTCTACAATTTCCTCTATTGCAATCAATCCAGGTGGAAGGGGAAGACCGTCAGGTCCGTAAAATATTTATGGTGTCGAAGAAGGGGTTGAATCGATAGCGACAGATGTTTTAGGAGCAAGACTCTCCGAACCGGTTGCAGATGGAACTGGTTCAGTAACACAAGTGTTTACTCTCAGACTAGGATCAGTATCACTGTCCCTCTGTGGCTGTCGAACTTCTTCTGTAGAGGCAGGGTTTCCAGAAATGTTTGGAGTAACCAAAATCTCGGATGTTGTTGGAACACTTGCTCTAACTTTAATAGGAGATTTCGAACCGGTTAAACGAGTTCACTTTGTCCGTGCTGTTTTCGATTCCGGAGACAAAGACGGTTGACTCGTAAGCCTCCGCGAACGACGGGGTTTCAATTGACTTTCTTCCACGATTGCGGATTACTCGATCAACTAAAATACAAAAGGGGAAAGAGTGTTTCCGAATTAAAGGGAAAAGTATCTATTCAAAACGCCCCTATCCCACTCTAAGGTGTGATAGTGCCTTAGCAACAAACAAGGAAAACTATTTTCGTATTCTTCTTTACGAAATGTAAACAAAGAGGAAGGATGTAACTAACCTGTGTCTTTCGCTAGTTTGTTGATCCACTCGCTCTCCTCTTTGTTCGCTTCCCGCTGCCTGCTCCCTCACTGGTCCAGCTTCACCAAGTTCCTGCAAGATTACAGAAGAGGAAAACTACACAAAACATAGATTTACATTCATAACTAGCTTAGGATCAGATTTAAGCTAAACATGCAAATATAACAAAACATCATTGATACACAGCATGTAGGAGAAACTCAAATAGTTTTATTGATATGATAAGAAAGTCCAAGAGGAGATACAACCAAGTGAGTCCCGATCCAGCATCTACCTCCCAGCAAAGGAATCCCTTCCTCACCTCCAATAAAGCATAAATCACCCAATGCACTAATCTCAATCTCAAACCAACAGCAATTCTCTGCAAAGTACAAAATTCCAGCCTCTTCTTGATCTCTGGGTGAGGGATCCAT
This sequence comes from Pinus tabuliformis, assembly GCA_031772625.1. Lineage (NCBI taxonomy): Eukaryota > Viridiplantae > Streptophyta > Pinopsida > Pinales > Pinaceae > Pinus > Pinus tabuliformis. The sequence goes on from CM062816.1 coordinate 2,026,912,015, forward strand.
ATATAGATGTAAGCAGAGAGGATGAGTCAGCTTATGTTTTGACTTGTGGCTTCTCTCTGTCAGTTCTTGCTTCCACTTGGAGGCTGAGAGCCTCTTACTCATCACTGGTCGAATTCAGTGAGGCAAGTGTCATTGGAGAAGATTCTGGAAGCTTCCATTGTCTTTTCACCTCGTTGAATGAGCTTGCCATTTGTCATTTCCCGCTCAACGCACCCTGGTAGTGCATTCACCTGTGTTGCAACGTACCTATCCAGTGTATTTGGGTGCTTTGCAACGCAGGCAGCTAGTGGAGCATCTGAATTGATCTTGATTTGACTAGTTTTGGGCAGTTTCTGGTGGAGAACTTCTAGGAGAAGCTGTCATTTGTTGACCTTGTTTCTTTAGGAGCTGGAACAACATCTTTAGGGACTTAGGATCCCTTGGTTTATGGACATTTCATGCTTATAGCTGTAAGGCACAAAAATGTCTATAACATGATTTACCTTCGAACTTGGGAATGTCACTGGGCAACTTATTCGGCATTGGCGGCCAAAACGGAAGATAATTAATCGGATCATTCGTTAGGCGCAACAAGTCTGGTAAGTCCAAAGTTGCGATAAATGGTAACTACCGATTAGAATCCCTAAAACTCTGGGTCATTAGACCAGCCCCAGGAGGAGGATATCCGAGATAACTAGGAATAGGAATCGCGTTCGGGATATTGTATCCTCCCGGAAAACCAGGATTAACCGGACCATACTGGGGTTGTTGAGGTTGTTGATAAGTGCACCCAGGATACGGTTGATACTGATAAACTGGCTGCTGGACAGCAGGACCGAATTGGTACTATCCCTGGTACGGCTGATAGGTGAATTTTGGTTTACTTGTGACAACCGTACTTAAACCAGGTTTTCCTACAGGCATCTGAACCGTAGTTTGAATTGTGGATCCAGACGGTGGTAAAGATGTCTGAGGAGTAGATACAGAACAGTAGAAACCGGAGTTGTCGATACTCCAGAAGTAGGTGGGGTAGATTGAACAGATGTTGCGGCAGTTGCAGCAGTCGTTTGAGATGGAGTACGAGGCACAGTAGGCCCAGACTGAGAAACTACCGAAGGTACAGAAGTTTGAATATTAGACTGGACTGGTTGCTGCGGTGTACCAGAAACTAAGGGTTGTCCAGTTTGAGATGACAACTGTACACCTGGCTGCAACACCTGTTGGGTTTGCAATGGATCCCACACTATGTTCATTCCGGGGTGCTGACCCATAACAGGTTGAGAATATTGAGGACCATAACCGGGTTGAGGGTAGGATTGATAATTGAAAGGTACATTTCCCATTCCTTGAACATAAGATTGACCTTGGGGTGGTTGGAAACCTTGGTTCGAGTACTGACCTTGGGGTAGATACCCTTGAGGCACGTACTGATACTGGGGTTGACCTTGAGGTATAAATTGATACTAGGGTTGACCTTGGGGTACATATTGAGTCTGGGGTTGACCTTGAGGAACGTACTGTACCGTAGGTACGTACTGTCCTTGAGGTTGTCCCCCTGATGCAAATTGTGTACCTTGAGGTTTCCCCCCAGGCGTTAATTGAGGCTGCCCGCAGGCGGTAACTGGCCACCTTGAGGTTGAGAATTGGGAATAGAACCTGACATCATAAGAATGTCTTCTACGCTCAACGGCTTTGTACCATTGTTTCCAGTTAATAACCCTTGCCCAATTGGTTGAGGAGATGCTCCTGAAAAAGTACCAGAAAGTGACTGATACCTGGAGGGAATAGAAGGACCGCCCTACAAAAAGGATTCAGGCGATTGAGTAAACATACTGACCTGACATACTTACGCGAGTATAAAAACCTCTAGGATGATAAGGAGCACGAGGTGGTGAAAAACTTAACCCTGGGTTTTCCAAATAATTAGTCAAAGAAAGATACCAAGTAGTACTCCTAGGTGGACTGTAAAAAATTGATTCACGCTCCCTTAGATCAAGAACAGGTTGATTTTCAGGGATAGGTATGCCTACTTCTTCTTCCGGAGCAAGTTCTTCAATAGCAATAAGTCCATAAGGAAGATCTTGGGTAATTACTCTTTCTACCCTAGGTGAATCAGGACCACTAGAAGTTGGAGAGACAAACCTAGATGTTGGAGTAATAGGTTCAGATATCTCAGGTTCTTCACCTATATCACTAGTAGATGAAAAGCTACCAGCAAGTTCGGAAACTGAAATCGATTGCGGATCGTAACCTGTTACTAGAGTTTGGTAATCAGGATGTACAACCAATGAAGACTCTCCTTCTTCAGGTGACCCAACTTTACTACCACTAGGAGTTACGAGGACTTTCAAGCCTTCAAGCTGGCTCGGGACTTCTTCAGGAGGTTGGCCCCGAAGTCTACGAGACTTCCTCAATAAATCAGCCACGGTTACAAACTCAGGAGACTGGCCCCGAAGTCTATGGGACTGTCTTGGTAATTCAGCCACAGTTAAAAACTTTTAACTACTTCACACGCAAACAAAGTAAAATCTCAATGAAAAACACCTAAAGCCTCTAAAGAACCAAACAAATTTGAATCACACGCCTAAAGAATCTAGAGATCAAACACATACAAACAGTAACTTTTCGGACCGAAAACACTAGTTGGTGATGAAATCCAACGTCGCAGAATTCAGTACAGAAATGGTGGTTGGAACAGTTACCCCGGAAACCTGCTTAATGAATAGACTGGACCAAGTTCCCCCACTTAACCGTCTCGAGTGAAGTGAACCCCCCAGAAAATCCAAGTGAGTCTAGCCGTCGTCTGCTCCAGGTACAGTGGGATCTTCCCACCACTGTCACCTTAGGAAGAATCCTAAAGAATATGGCCACTAAGGTTACCAATTGAGACAAATACACCTGGGGGAACAGTCTACGATCCCATACGCACACAAGGGCAGAGTAGCAAGCTCAATCCCCTTGAAGGCTCCTTGACATAATCCAAGGTTTACCAACAAGTGACCCCAGGCTCCTCGACAATGGTTAATCCGAGGTTTACCGTTTTTAATACGTGAATATCTGGCGTCGTTCCCAATGAGGAAGGATTGATTCCCACACTAGTTCGGACACAATCTCGTGCTTCTCCTTTAAGAGGAGCTTTCCCAGAGCATAAATGCAACAATTGGATTTCTTCCTACCACAAGATATAGCTACTTGTTTGTTTTTACTGTCTTGGAGAGTTAATTACTCTCCTACTCCAAGACACTAGCCTAAGCTAAGTTGGTGTATCAGAGCCCTAGAAATAAAATGTTACTAGGTGAATTTTACTTTAAGCGTTAATTTTAGTGGTTGTTGTTTAAGTCAAGAGGTGGCGGAGATGAAACTCGCGGTGTAAAGACTCAACTCGAAATCACTAAAAAGATGCACCTAAGATGATTTAAACAATATTTTCTCTTCGATGAACTTCTACACTAAGAAAGAGTTTGAGAATGCAAATACTTTGTAAACACAAATCTTTTTCAATTAAACAAATTTAAAGAAGAGCTTTTCCCTTTCCAAAGCACTCAAAACGAGACAACTAGTTATTTCACAAAAATTTCCCTTTTCTTTTCAAAGCATTCAATCACTACAAAAACAAACTTTTTCCAAAAGAGATTTTTTTTTATATTTTGTAAATAAAACACTCAAAACTAATGAAAATGACTAACTTTGAGAGCTACAAAGTGTAAAAAGCTACTTGAAGTCAAAGCCTACTAAAAGTCTTTTTGAGGATGTTTTACTTAGCTAAATGTGAGCTAGGGACTAATTTATGCAGAATCACAATTAGTCAAAAAACAACCAATCTTTCATTTTCTTTTTTTAAAAATGAAAATTCCAACTTTCAAATACAAGTTTTTCGAAATTTTGAAATGAGAAAACACAAAGCGGATTCCTCAACAAGGGGAGATTTCATAAATGGTCAGACTCATAAGAATACTGGTAGACACCAAGGTAATCTGAGGTCCCTACGGCTTCTAAGCTCAGAGCCACTACACAACCAAAAACGAAAAACAAACCCAACAAGCAAAATTCCTAGGAATTCCACCTAAAACCCTAACACTAATGAAATTAAACCAAGGAAAGTTTTTGACAGGGAACAAGCAGGTCTGGGCAATGGCTAAAATCTATAAACAAATTCTAAATTGATAAAAAAGAGAAAAATTTAAAATTTTTCAAATTTTTGACAGGGTACGCAGGCAACCTATTTACACAGGTGCATTCACGCTCTGTGTACAAAGGAAAAGTGCGTACAGGTACGCACTGTGCTTAACTCAGAGGGTGCGTACCTCTCCCAAAACTATGAAAAATAAAAATTGACTCAAAATTAACTAAATTCACCCAATCCCACAATCATCAAGTCAAAAACAGAAACAGAAAATACAGTTTCTCAGGTCAAAGTATAAACAAGGAAAACAATCAAGTCCCTAGCGGAGTCGCCATTTTGTCGCACGGAATGAGTCGATCTTGCGGACAAGATAGACCTTCCTAGAATCTAAAGAAGACCTAATGACAAGCAAACCAACCAGACACTATCTTTCCCTAAATATGCTTTAATAAACAATAGCAAACAAGTGTTTTTAGGGCCTACCTTTGGTCCAATGCAAGCTTGTGGATGCCCTCGCTCCTTTGATTCCAATGAGCTCCTTTTCGCGAATCTGCAAACACAAACAAGGCAAACAAATTAAATAGCACCTGAAAAACCAATTGCATAAAACATATTTAACATGAAAGTCAAGGAGTCCATGAAACAAATAACATAAGATACTTGTTGAGAAAAATGAGTTTGATTGTATTCATTCAAAAGAAGAAGAACCTTGCAACCTTTGCCTTGACACTGTACAAGCTCCTCCCAGGATCCAACAAGAAGTCTCCTCTACTTTGACAAGTTTCACTCACTCCCCAATGAAGCCAAAAAGGTATGTGATCCCTTCTCTTAAGCTCAACTAGGAAGTCTTAATTTCACCAGCATTTACCATCAAAATGTTCAGCTTCTAACCCCCTTAGTCCTCACCCCAATGCCTGTATTTATAGTGCAATGGAGGGAAGTTACTAAGTCCTCCTTCAAAGGGATAAAACCCTCCTTCAAAGGGATAGCTCCTTTAGTCAAGGGATTAGCTCCTTCTCTTTTGGGATGCATGAACGACCTCAGAGCGAACAATCCACGTCAAAATTCCTTCTAGAAAACTCTAGAATTAACCCAAAGTGAGTTTTTTAAGATAAAACTTGCGCCTTTTGACTTTCACAGGGGTCCGCACCTACACCGTTAGGGACAGAGCGGGTAGGTACGCAGCTTTTGTACACAGAAGGTGCGAGACCGCAGGTGACCATGAGAGAAAGTGCGGAATCAGAGTTACATTGATTTTTAATGTCTTTCTCCCATTTCCAAAGCTTGATTTGAAGAGCTGAGGTCTTAGACTTACTCAGGAGGACAGTACAATTGATGATAGACCCATACTGACTGCAAATAATCATGGCGATGATATTTTTGTGTAACAGAGACACGAAACCTTGGATAAATGGTAAAATGTGGGTTTACGGGAACTTTATACAAGTGATGCGGAAAAGAGGGAATTAACATCATGAAGGGTATATCGAGTGAGGGTTATTAAATTAACCAAGTGTTAATTTAATTCCCGAATATAGCATGGGAACTATATACATGAAAGCCTTTGATTTTTTCATGCTTCCCGAACTTCAAAATATATGGCTATAATGCCCAGGGGGGGGGTATGTACGTATTTTTGGGTTTTTGCATAAAATATGATAATAGTAGGGGGAGGGGAACACTTAGGGAGTTAAATAGTAAGGTTAGAAGTGGATATGAATTTGAGATATGAAAGAAGGACAGAGAGCTAAGTTTAAAGAGTAAACTTAGATTTAGAAGCAGATGAGAGTGAGAAATGATTTTACACAAGAAATGTGGCTTTCTTGTGTGATAGAAACCAACACCTTGGCTTAATATTTCACAAAAGATAAAGTGATGCTAGGACTTGTTGAGCGAATCCCAAGGTCCATTGGAGGGATGTTAGAAAAAGATTTCCTGGGAAAACAGGGGAAGTTAGACATGCTTCCATATTTTGTTATCAAAATGCTGAATAAACAGTTCTGTTCTTGCTAATATAAATTTTCCTTGTCAAGCTAACTCATGAAGAAAATCAGGCTTTGGCAACCCCTATCTACCTACCCATCTTGGTACCTAGCATTTTTTGTTACTTCAGGGAGGGTGCACTTAGACTTGCAAACCCTCAATTGATATTTTCTTTTTCTTTTCAAATGATTTGCTATCTAAAACTACCCTTATCGCTTCCAAGGGCCCAGATTAAGCAGTTGGGCACCTTTGTTCTCTGCCTAACTTCTAATCTACCAAGCTTAAACTGTTTGGACAGATTTTTCTTTCTCTAGTCTAGAACAGACAATTTAAAACATGGCATGGCCCAGCTTGAACTGTTGGGCCATCCATCAAGATAGCAGTGGCATTTTGGTTGGCCACTTTCCTGGTCTTTCTTTAGGGTTCATTTCAATTATTATTATTATTATTATTTTATTTTATTTTATTTATTTATTTATTTATTTATTTTTATTTTTTTTTCTGACCAATTCATTTTCTTGCCTTTTGATTATTCTTTTAAGGCATACCCTCTTTACATTTTTTAACTGTCTGTCTCCTTCACAAAAATAGAACCTTTGTATCATCAAAGATGAACATTTTTGGCACTTCCACTGTCAATCATGAAAAATGAAACCCTATTGGTATAGGAGACTAACAGTAGCTACTGTTCTTCATCAACTCAGTCAAAGGAATAGATACTTTTAACTTAGCAATTTCATTTTCTAAGATAAAAACTAAAGTTTTCTCTACCTCTTTTACTAAAACATCCTTCTTTTCAGTTTTTTCCTTTGATGCACTTGGCTGATTGGATCTTTCATTTGCTGATGGCATTTTGTTGGTGGTAGGATCAACTGTCTCTTTTCCCTTTTTCTACACAATGGGAGGATCATTCTTTAGCGATGTCGTCTCCTTCCTTTTCTGAATTGGATTTATGGGCACATCTCTACTTCTGAGTGAATATTTTCACTACTGGGCTGAAAAAGAATTCATGTATACTCTTTGATATTCATCAGACTCCTTCTCAAGAACTGTTTCATTTGCCAGGATGAAATTTTTGTCCCTTTCTACAACTGAATTCTCGAAATACTCCTCATCTTCAGTGATAAAAATTGGCATATCATTGGGTGTAAAGAAATGATTCTCTTCTCTAATTATGTTCTCCTCATCATCTGATTCCGGACCATGTACAAAATTCTGCTGTAAGGGTGTCTTCACCTGCTGCTGCACTTGTCAGTCTTGTGCTCGCTGCTCTCTTTGCTTGATTCTAAATTGTGGTTGCTGCTAACCATGGAAGTTGGGATTTCTAACTTGTGTTTCAGGCTTGTCAATTGTCAATCTGTCAAACATATTCTCCATCTTCCGAAGCACTTAATTTGAAGAGGAAACCTCTTCCTTTATTGTTACCTTCTTTTCAGCCTTTGTTCTAGCTCTCTTGGCAAGCAAATTAGCTTCAACGTTGACTGCAATTTTCTGCATGTCTTCCAAAGTGGTCGGATCTCTTTCTCTTAATTGATAGGCCATATCAGGATCAAAACCATCCAGAAACTTAATCAAAGCCAGCCCCATAGGTGGCTTTATATGATCAAGAATTGCATTGTAAACAGAATTGAATCTAATACAATAATCTTGAACAGACTCACCAACATTCCACTTGATGTTCTCATATTCGGAAAGGATCTGAAGAGGGTTTTTCTTCACTTCCCAGTGATCCAAGAATTGTCTCTGAAGATTAGTCAATGTAGTGATACTTGCAGCTGGAAAATCTCTGAACCACTTCCTCACTTCTCCTCCAAAGGTTTGTACAAACAGTCTCATAGTCACATTTTCAGCATCAATCTCATGAAGGTCAAAGAAATCTATCATCCTATCCACATGTTGTTGAGCTGTAATACCTTGAGGAGTGCCATCAAACAATGGAATTTTGCTTTGATAATCGGCGGGCATGTCATCCAAATTTTGAGGCAACACAAGGGGTGCAAATCGGGCAGCCATTGCTCTAGGTGGATTTACAACCGGTCTTGGGGATGTAGGGGGAGTTGGTGCAACTGATGTATGGGGTGTATGTGGTGTGGATGGAGGTGACGAAACTTTTTATGTTTGAGGGGTAGAAAGAGTGAACAAAGGTGACACAACTGCATATTTTTTATCAGATATAGAAGGCTACAAGGGAATGGTGGGAATGAAAGGAGGTTTGGTAGGAATTTTTGAACTAGATGCAATTGCAGATGACCCAAGAGTTGCAGATGCAGACTCTAAGAATTCGGGAATGTTTGTAGCCACAATGGAAGTTTGGAGTTTCAAGATATAATTGTCAATTGACTTATTGGCCTTTTCAGTTTCAAGATCTTTGACAAACTCTGGATTTAGGACAGTAGAACCAACAACACTCTCAGATTTTGTCTCAAACAACGACACATCAAATTGTTCATCAAACTCAAGATCTTCAAGATACTAAAAAATCACAGGACATAAGTGAGATTTGAACACAAGAATCACAAAACTTTCTCGGCGAAGGATTCTCGGAATGAGACTGGGATTTTAGTACACAGGAGGTGGATCAGGATCTGGATTTGCTCTGGTGTGTCTTCTGGAAGCCAGTGTGGTATTCTTTCCAAGAAATCAAAAGGACATTACCTAACTTGTTCAACCTATCAAATGCTAAACTTATCATCCAAAGCTTAGAAATGTCAGATGTACTAGGGTAATTTGCAAGTTAGATATTTTGTTTATAAGACTAGACCAGAGATTGACTGAAGCAGCGTTTATCTACTTTCGATAATTCCAAGAAAAAGCGTTTCGAAGGCTACCTGGATAATCTTCAGGCTCCGTCTGTAGTTTATAAAATGAAGAACACTAACAAACAAACAATTTCTTCCCCATTACGGTCGCCACTATGTTAGTGCCTAAATCTACCTTAGGCTGAGAAAGGTAGGATCTAGGATAACATCAAACCATGCTTAACCTGGTAGCTAGCCCTACTAGGTCGGGAGAGGGCTTTCTCCTTTTCAATGTCAGCAAAATATGATTAATGAGGCTTGAAATGACTAATGTAAAGACTGATTTTAGGCTAGGTATGTGTTCAGAAATGTTTGATTGAATTTGATGATGTTTTGTTGGCTCAAATGTGAAAGGCAGATTTGGGTGCGGGGAATGAGGCTTAGTTTTGTAGAGATCTCTATGGTGCGAGTTAGGAAAATGCTTTGGTACTTCAAATTAAGTGAGATGGAGAGCTTTTAGACTGGTGAGGAGTTGGAGAGGGCATGAAAGTCTCAGGGATCCTCTTCAAATAGCTGAAAACATAAATAACTAAACAAACCCTAGGTAGAGCACTGCAATTTCAATGGATTCTACCTTAATCCTTGTTTGATTTAGTTAAGATGAAGCAAAGAGAGATATTGGCATACATAAATCACATGTAAAACTTGAAATTATAGAAGAAAACACAATACCAAATCAAGATGCCACAAGAATCCCATAAAGTGCTACAAACCCTGGTCAATTCCTTTTCCAAACCGCTGAAATGTGTATACAACGAAACTCCAAGCTTTCTCAATAGTCCAACCATGCTAATGACTTAAAAATAACAAGATATAGGCAAAAAAAAACTCATCCTATCCTCTAGGGGTCGAGCTCATGAGTTTAGGAGCTGTTCCAACAAATTCTAAACTGAGAACTAAAAAGTAGGCAGTGGAATAGCATGCCTCTCAAAACTAGGGAACTAATTCATTCAGTTGCAAACTACCTTTTCATGGATGAATCTACCTCTATAAGTGAAAATTTAACATAATTACTTCAAGATCCATCAAATTACATTAAATTACATCATGATTTTGACATTTAGAAGAAGAAAAGTCAAACTGTCAAGAAACTAGGTGAAAAACAGAATATTTTTGGTCAAACTGAGCAAAATTTCCCCAATGCGCCGCGCTTTTTTTTTAGCTACTTTTGGAGGCCTTAATAATGTCCAAATTTTCTCCAAGTGTGCTTGTTGGAAAGGTCTACCTATCTACTTTCCAAAAAGGGTGGAATTTTGGAATTTTTCCTCCATTTACCTCTCCAAAAGTGAGTTCTCCAAAGACTGCTTTGTGTGTGTCCAAAAAGGGGCAGAGAGGTCATTTTTGGGGTGTTTTTGACCTTTTTGGGAGCTCAAAACCTGTCAAAATTTCTTGGCCATTGGTGAGCATGCATATTTTTCCATGAAAAATCCAAAAATGTTTAGTTTTCATCAAAATGATACCCCCATCAAAAGCGAGCGCCAGGTGGCATGGCACATTGGATAGAAAAACCTGTTTTTTGTGCCAAAAATTCCAAAAATGCAAAAACTGTCCCAAATTTTTTGAAATTTGGGCTGAGTGTTCTCCATCAAGTGCTTTGTTGGGGCAAGGAAGCCTCAGCCAATATCTAAATTCTACCTTGCTCCTTTCGCTTCCTTGATGCCTTCTTCAACTTGGCCTTCAAGTTCCTGATTCTTGCCTTGTAGCTTTTATTTCTCACCATGTAATGGTAGGCCATGTGCCTCAACATTTTTTTATCCCTATTGGCCTTCTTTAGCAACTATTCTAAGTGGATATTTGCTCTCTCAAGCCAAGACTCACGATCATCATTGATTTCTTGCTCAAGTGGTGTGAGTTTCACTTTTCTCCTTTTAGCAGCTTGCCGGTTTTTTCGTATGTTTTGCAACTCCATAATCATTTGATGATCCTCTAGCTGCTTGTTTCTTTACTCCAGGTATTTGATATCCACTTAGCTCTTTCTAGGTTAAGGGACAAATCATTAATGTCTGCCTGTTGCTCCTGAATGATCTCCCTGAGCTTTGAGCTTTATAGGCCCAAATTAGTGTCATCATCCTGAACGAGAATGAAATCTATCTCCTGCTCTCCTGAAGGTCCCTCATCATGCAATGGCCACTTGCCCTTATCCTGAAACTGCTCTGCTGATGGAGGAATCGAGACCCCTTCCACCCTGGGTGGAGATAATACTCGCTTTGCTGCTGCAAACAACCGTCTAGTGCCCTTTTGATAGGTGACAAACACCGGCACACTAGCGGTCTATGTCTCATGACTCTCCTGCTGATGTGAAGGTCCACTTGTCTCATGAAAAGCTTCTGGAGGTATTTTAGGAGCCATGAAGACCTCATGAGAAATGAAATCCTCCCATGAGATGTTCTGCAAACCAAGCTGATGCATGACCACAATCTTGATGAGTGCAAAATGATATATATTGTTGTACTGCTGCTGAGGAGTCTTCCTTTACACTAAGGTGGTCATCTTCTCGATGTTCCGGCAAATAAAGTAGGGGAGATTCATCATTCTCACATGAGTAAAGTCCATCAACGATCTGATGCGATAAGCATATAGGTGAGAAAACCAGCCCTCACAACAGAAATACTTAATTATGAGTTTTATCAAGGGAGTATATGAGTCTTTCAGATACCGGAAGGGAAAAACTCTGCTGAGATGTCTTTGATAACCAGCCTTGATGTAAGGCTCATAATGTTATCTATCAATCTGTTGCCTTTTATTCCACTACTCACCGACATTTGGAATGCCAGTTGCTAAAGAAATAGACTCTGTTGTCATGGTGAATGTCACACTTGCTAGAGTGACTTGGCCGTTATGTAAATGGAGCACAAACAACCTGGCCAACTCATGATGGTATTGTACCCTCTCTACCATCTCACAGAACTGATAACAGGATTGGTGTTGAAAGCATGTGACAGCAAGAGGGCAGGCCTTCAGCTCAGCAATTGAGGTAGGCTCCTCTCGTATATGTTTACCACCCTTGTGATGTCTCTTTGGTGCATGCATTTCTGTAGGAGAGTCACTGTGTGTCTCTTCATCTCAGTCATAGGAAGGATCAGATTCCATGTTTGCCAAATGTTTGAGTTGTCTTAGATGAGTATGAAGAGATTTTAGGTGTCTTTGATTTTTTGCTGCCAAATGTATGAAAATGTATGAGGGACTGTGAAGGGAGAGGGTAAGAGGGGTTTTGGAAATGTTGCTGACTGGAATTTGGGGAATAGAAGGGTTTTAGGGACAATTATTAGATTTTGGGATAGCAATTAGGGTTTAGGAATTTGTAGCTAGGGTTTGGGATAGTGGGAGTTAGGAATATGGGGTTAGTGAATTTAGGGATATGGGAATTAGAGATATGGGGATGAAACTAGAAAATGAATGTGGGAAACAAAGAGTGTGGGAGTGAGGGAATGGAATTTGGCAGCAAACACACAAACTACAAACCCTAAGCACTTTTTTTGAGAAAAATTGCAAGGAGGTAGGATTTCAAGCTTATCTCTTTAAATCACGATAAAATATTTAAGAAAAACTCATTCACCGGTAGTGGAAGAATGATGACTTACTTGAGCAGGTGGAAATTTAGCAAATTTGGTAGTTTGAACGAATTTGTGGGTGAAATCGGGCTTGAAGCCCTATGTGCCACGCCACAAACCCAACACGTCGTGCTTGCTCTATGCATCTCGCCAATGTAATTTCTGCACTATGGAGGGTGGCCCAATGTGCCGCGCCATCTCTATGCGCCGCGCCTATGACCCAATGCGTCGCGCCCCTAAAACTTGCCAATTTTGCTGTAATTTTTCTCTTTTTCTTCAATATGGCATTTCACTCATTCTCTCCTTTTTCTTTAGATGTAAATGAACTCTTTGAACAGTACCAATGGTTTATATACAAGAAACTTTAATTTTTCACTCATAAAACCCACTTTTGTAATGTTTACAATTGACACTTTCTTTTCAAACTCTGTTTTTTAGGTAGCTTTGCTTTATTTTGCCCTTTATGAACTGAATGACTTAACTTTTTGTTCACCTCGCAGGTGATGGAGATGCTAAAGCTTGGCAAGGTGACCAGGGTTGCCACTGAAGCTATTACATATGAAAAATTGAAATTACACCAAATTTTATACATGAAAGCATGGAATACTCTGTTTTTCCGAGGAAAAATACATTTATGAGCACGTGATTATGAAATTTATTGGTACTGGAACTTTATTCAACCTCCTCATGCGCCTGCTGACTGTTATTGAAAATTTTGAAGACCTTTTTGACGAAACCCTAGACCTAATGAAACTGAAACCCTAAAAATGACTCTTGCAGATTTAAAGACAAAAAGTGACTGTAGATGATCTAGATGAATGGAAATGGGCCAGCAGGTAAAGGACATGAGGGAAAATGTACACCAAGCCACTATCATCAGATGATTTATGATCCTAATGGAATGCAACTGACTAAACGAGACACCTATTATGCAATGCAACAAGAGAATTTGATCTCTAGCTGAGGGATGAATATACTGACACTAACAGGTCCAAAATGTTTTTCTTGTGGAAAGAATATAACACATACCCAAAATTCTCCCACTTGTTGTTTTCTTTCCACAGGGGGCCACAAGAGAGCTTAGTCATTGGTCCATCCTTGTAATGCCCATTGTTTCTCTACACCAATAGAACTTCTCAGTGTTCACAAACTTTGTCAGTGCATCTGCAGTATTCTTCAAATTGTCCACATTTACCAAGAACACCTCTTTTTCCTCAACCATATCCCTTACAAAGTGATACTGAACATCAATGCGATTTGTCTTTGAATGATAAGCAGGGTTCTTTGCCAAGAAAATTTCACTTTGGCTATCACAATATATTCTTATAGATGGTTGTGCTAACCCCACAATCTCCACAACCCAACTACTTCCTTACTTGCATGAATCATTGCCATGTATTCTGCCTCTGTAGTTGAAAGTGCCACTAAAAAATTTCTCTTACTCATCCAATTTGTTGCACCTCCAAATAGGTTAAACACATACCCACTTTAGATCTTCTTTGATCCATATCTCTAGCCCAGTCTACATCAACAAAGCCACGGATGTCCAAAACTATGTCCAATCCTAATCTTCCTTGATAGCACAAACCATAATCACTAGTGCCACGCAAATACCTAAAAACCCGCTTCACCATTGTTCAATTCTCCTTTCCTGGTTTTGACATAAACCTGCTCAATACTCCCACTACATGTGCAATGTCTGGTATAGCACAAACCATTGCATACATCGGGCTACCGACTGCACTTGCATATGGAAAACGGGACATGCCCTCTTCCTTTTCTTATGTCTTGGGAGACTTTTCAACAAATAACTTTACACCTACAAGAATAGAAACCTTCACCAGTTTAATATCCTGCATATTAAACCTCTACAGTATTGTCTCGACATACTTCCTCTGGTTTAACTAGAGCTTCCTTGGCTTTTCCCAAGCTCGTTTAGTTTCCATGCCCAAAATATAGTTTGCAGCACCAAGATCTTTCATGTCGAATTTAGAGGACAATTGGATCTTCAAATCCTAGATAATTTATTTGTCATTTCCAACCAGCAACATATCATCCACATACAAGACAAAATAAATAACATGGTCACCAAATAATTTAAAATACACACAATGATCGACTTTGCTTCTAGTGAAGCCAAATCCCCGTATATATGTATCAAATTTATGATACCAAATCCTTGGTAACTGTTTTAACCTATACAGAGACCATTTTAACCTACATACTAGTTCTTTCTTACCCTTCACTGCAAAGCCTTCAGGTTTCTTCATGTAGATCACTTCTTCCATATCTCCGTGAAGAAATGTTGTCTTCACATCCATCTATTATACCTCAAAATCAAAAGTAGAAGCAAAAAATAAAAGTAATCTAATAGAAGCTAACTTGGAAATAGGAGAAAAAATATCACCAAAATCAATTCTAGACACCTAGGAATAACCTTTTTCTACAAACCAAGCTTTGTATTTCTCCACCTTTCCTTCCGTGTTCATATTCTTCTTAAACACCCATTTTCTACCAATGGGTTTCCTTCCAGATGACAACTACACCAGATCCCAAGCCTCATTTTTGTGCAAAGATGTCATTTCATCAAGCATGGCCTCTTTCCAAAGTTTACCATCCTTTGAATCCACTGCTTCCCTCACAGTTTTGGGATTATCATCAATAATAGATAAAGAAAATTTTGAAGAGAAAGAAGATGGACTATATCTTTCTAGCTACCTTATTTCTCGAACTAATCTTCTCACAGCTAGAGTTTGTGGCTCTTCATTTTCTGATTCCTCTTCTGTTGTAGAGTTTGGTTTTTACTCATTTAGCTCAAACTCTATATTCTCAGGTTCCTTTGTTAGGAATTCATGTTTAATAACATATTTCACCTCTCTAAACACCGCATCTTAGTTGTACACAACCTTCCTTGTTTCTGAGTTCCAAAGATTATAACCTTTTAAACCATCCTTATACCCAATAAAGATGCACCTTTCAAATTTACTATCCCACTTTGTTCTTTTCTCCTTTGGAACATGTACATATGCATCACATCCAAATACCCTCAGATGTGAAATAGAAGGTTTCTTACCAGTCCATGCCTCTTGTGGATTCTTATCCTCCAATGCTGATGAAGGTGATTTGTTGACCAAGTAACATGCAGTCTCCACCGTCTCTTCCCAGAATTCCTATCCTAACCTGACACCACTAAGCATGATTTTTGCCTTTTCCATCAATTTCATGTTAATTCTTTTTGCAACTCCATTTTTCCAAGTTATGTATGGAGTAGTATTCTATTGTGCTATACCACACTTATTACATAACTCTTCAAATTCCTTCTTGCAAAACTCTCCACCATTATATGTCCTCAGCACCTTTATCTTCTTCTCTATCTGGTTTTCCACCAGAGACTTAAATTCTTTAAACTTGTCAAAGACTTCACATTCCTTCCTAAGGAAATATATCCATGTATTACTTGAGAAGTCATCTGTCAATGATACATAGTACACAGACTTACCCAATGAAGGAACTGACATAGGTGTAAACCATCACTGTGCACAAGCTCTAATATCTGTTTCATTCTCTTAGCACCAGAGGGGAAACTCACCTGATTATGCTTCCCATATACATAATTTTCATAGAAATCAAAATCCAGAGAGAAATTAGACATACCTTTTACCATACCATTACCATGAAGTATTCAAAGGCCCTTGTCTCCAATATGTCCAAGCCTTTGATACCATAACATGGTCTTTTCTCAAGAGGCCACTAGATGTTCTGCTCCACTTTCAGGAACCATAGAACTGATACACCCATCAATAACAGTGCTACCCTGAAGCTTGTACAAATTCCTATTCCGAACTCCCCACACCAATATCAGTGCTCCTTGAACGATCTTGCATGTATATTTCTCGAACACTATTTTTACACCTACATCATCTAGCTTGCTTATAGAAATCAAATTTTTGGTTAATGCAGGAATATGCAGAACAACCAGAAGTGTTCTAATCTTTCCACCTTGAAACCTCAACTTTAATTTTCCACGATCGACAATTCTAACCTTTCTGTCATCCCCTAAGAAGACATCACCACCATCATATTTCTCATACTCATAGAACCACTCCCTATGGGGAGTGAAGTGAAAGGATGCAACTGAGTCAATCAACCATGCCTCATGATTTACAAGTGTACTTGAAGAAGAAGGCAATTACACATCCCCACCTTTGTTTGAAGTGGTTTTTGCCTCTACAAAAGGAGCATCATCAGATCCATTTCCTTTCTCAGGATCTTTAGATTTACAGTCCCTTTTGAACTGCCCTTTCTTTCCGCAGTTCCAGCACACCTTTACAAGCTTTCCTAGAGATTTCAATCTACCTCTAGATTTAGATCTCCCACTTGAGGAATTATTTTGTTTCTATTCTGGGATCATCGTCATACAGACAAGACATCACCATTCTAGCCCTCCATATTTTTCCGTCTCATCTCCTTCAACAACAAGGATGAGATTATTTCATCAAAATGCAAGGTAGTTGCATTGCTACCTATTGCAATAACCATATTATCCCACAACTCTGGAAGAGAACACAACAAACTGATGCACTTATATTCATATGAAATTTTAATATTAACAGATAATAACTGGCTTACCAAAGTATTAAAGGCGTTCAGATGCTCTAGCACCGAGTCTCCATCTTTCATCCTCAAGTTATACAACTTTTCCGTAGGAACAATTAATTCACCAGAGACTTAGATTGGTACAAAGTCCCTTACTTTTCCCACAAAGCCTTCACCGAAGCTTCCCCTGATACATTCAACAATATTGAATCTGAGACACATAATCGTATTATGCTCTTTGCATTCTGATCCAACTTCGCCCAGTCTTCATCTTACATTGTTGTTGGTTTAGTACCTGGATCTACCATGATACATTGATCTTTATCCACTAGAAGATCCTCCATCTTGAGTTTCCACAACTCAAAACTTTGACCATTAAATATCTTTATCTCTATCTTTCCACTGCTCGCTATCTTTTTTCACCACAAGAATCAATCCTGCAAATTTCCAATTGAACAGAGTCTACCATGGGCTTGAGAAAACCCCTCAGCAACAAAGGCATCCCCTTGAAGCTGAAACAACTCTGACACCAAATGTAGGGTTTTAACCCCGTACAAAAATTACCTCCATACAAATTCTAAAAATAGAAAATGAACAATGGCGAGACCATCAACCACAAAACGGATATACATAGACATGCTTCCCCGGATCCCAAAAACTGGACTACCAATTTGATTTTTTATTATATTCCTTTCAATGTTACAATACATATACATACATGTTGAAGCATCCATAAACTCCAATCCATTAACCTTGGATTAGAACATAATCGTAGTTCCCTTGACCGAATCTACAAAATACCATGGACAAAAAACCATCATGCCCAAAACCATGTGCGAAATCCATTCACAGAACCATACGCAGTTCCGCCTAATATAGGATCCAAAAAAAAATTCTCATGGAAAGAATATAACACACACCCAACATACTTTCCAGATGAGTTTAAGAAATAAAATTAACCTAATTTTGATGGAGACTTGAAGAAACCAGAAGATGCAAAGGCTTGGATACTTGGGATGAACAATTTCTTTGAGTTGCATGAGTACACATAAAACATGAAGGCCAAAATTTCTATCTTCAGCCAAAAAGGTAAAGCAAATATCTGGGGGGAAGAAGTGAAGCGGCTAAGAAATAGTAGGATGGAGGACTTGAGTTGGCATGACTTCAAGAGGCTTTTTAGGAAGAAGTACTTATCAGAAAGGTACTACGACAGTAAGGCCAAATAATTCTATGAGCTAAAGATGGGATCGATGACGATGAGGAGTATACAACCAATTTCCTAGAACTATTAAGGTATGTATCGTATCTTAAAGATGATAAGGCTAAAATTCTGTAATTTGTTAGTGGATTTCCATTAGAATTTAAAGATCAGATTGAGTATCATGAGCCTCGGTCACTCGAGGAGGTTATTGGGAAATTGAAACATTGTTATGAATAGTCAAAGCGTAAGAATGAATCTTAACACAAATGGAAAGGGAATGTCACACCTTATGCACTTCCCCATGTCATACCCCGGAGTGCCAAAACCTTGAAAACTATGCAGTGTACCCATCCTAATATGCAGTCCAGATCCTCCCTGAAGAACTAATGAAAACATGCCTTGAGCCTTACCTGAGGAAAATGAACTCAAAAACCAAATTTCAGAGAACGCGACTTTGACATTGCCCTCTCATGCTGATGGTAGGTTGCACCATATGAGCCTCACGCTACCAACATATATTTTGCGTGGATAATTGTGTTGAACCCTAAAAGGCAAGTTTTCCCAAAGTGGAGGATAAGCTTCGTGATCTAGAGCCTTCCAGAACAACGAGATGGATGATGTTAATTGTGGATGTGGTCGAATTATCCCAATATTATCCTTTGATCTTATCCCTATGAGATTCCTTCTTGAGATGAGGACCTTCCCCTATCTTTGGTGAGATCCTAACTCCCTCTCTCTACCTATAAATTCATCCCCCTCCATTCCCAAATGGTTGGTCTCTGATTATTTGCACCCTTATGCTGAGATAGTGCCTACATGCTATTCATTTTGGATTGGAGAATGAGTGCTTGGAGATCTTGAGCTTGGACATGGACATTCACTCAAGGAGGGCTACTAACATCAAGGCCTAGGTTGCATGCTTCCTCTTTTGTTTATTAATATATACAACTGTTGGTTCACTTTCCATAAATTCTTGTGTCAATGCTTCATTTATCTTAATGCTCCTTGATCTATTAAGTGGATTACATTTGATTATGTTTGTTGCACTTTTATGCTTTGTCGTGTCTTTGGCCTCTTGTGCAGGTATTCAAACACTATGAGCAACAAGGACTAAGCATGAGGAGCAAGTGATCAAGATCTTCAACAAAGGAGTTCATCATAACATCAAAGCGGGTTTTCTTTCTCTTCTCTTATTTTGATTGTAATATAGGAAAGTGTCTTGTAAATTGTCTCGTTTGTTGTTAGACCCAGTCATTGGGCTAGAGGTATTGTCTCTTTTAGCAGAAAGGATTTACCTACACAACAGGGAATGATAAGGATAAAGGAAAGGGTAAAAAGAAACTGAAAAGAGAAAGGCGTCAGAATGCAGAAGAGAAAGAGAACCTTACAAGAATTTCAATGTAGCTAGATAGGGACATGGATCACAACAACAAAATATAGGTGATGGTACTCGATGGTTGGAGTGTTGGACATGTGAGAAGGAACACCTTAAGAGATATTGTCCATGGAATCAGGGTGTTAGGCCTCATATCTATAGTGCACAAGAGGCCAGACAATTGGGGATGCTCGACAGAGCATTCCTCATATATATGTAGAGTTGGACAATAGATAGGCAGACCATCAAGCATCTATCATTCTGATGGATGATGAGCTTTGTGATCAAGTTTTTTATATTTTGATTGACCCTAGATATAAGTATAGTTATTTTAGTTCTGACTTGGTGGATAAGTGTGGTTTGAATAAATAAGTGCGTGCAGAATATTGGTTAGTGTATTTGGTTATAGGTACTATTAGAGCCTAGATTTACCTCAGGCTGAGAAAGGTAGGATCCAGGGCCAACATCAAACCACGCTTAACCTGGTAGCTAGCCCTACCAGGTCGGGAGAGGGCTCTCTCCGGGTCAATCTCAGCAAATTATAATCACTAAAGGCTTGAGATGACTGATTTAACTATTGATCTTAGGCTAGGTATATGTGTGCAAGAGTTTGATTGAATAAAACGATGATTTGTTGGCTCAGATGGAAAGGCATATTTTGGGTGCGGGGAATGAGGCTCAATATTGCAGAGATCTCAATGGGGCAAGGTAGGAAACTGATTTTGGCACTTCAAATCAAATGAGATGGAGGGATTTAGATAGGTGAGGAGTTGAAGAGGGAAAGAGCAACCATGGATCCTCTCCAAACAGCTGAAAACATCAAGAAACTAAAACAAACCTCAAGTAGAGCACTGCAATTTCAATGGATTCTACTTACACTCTTGTTTGATTTCGTTAGGAAGAAACAAGATAGATAATGTCATACATAACACATAAACAAATACAGAAGAAAGCATTGTACCAAAACAAAATGCTATAGGGATCCCAAAGAGTGCTGCAAACCCTGGTCTCAATTCCTTAGCCAAAATGTTGATATGAGTGTACAATGAAGCTCCTTGCTTTCTCAAGAGTACAACCATGCTAATGACTGAAAAACTACATAATATAGACAAACCATATCTCATCCTAGCCTCTAGGGGTCGAGCTCACATGTTTAGGAGCTATTCCAACTAATTCTAAACTGAGAACTAGAAATCAGGCAGTGGAACAACATGCCTCTAGAAACAAGGGAACTGATTCATTCAGTTTCAAACAACATTTTAACCAATGAATCTACCTCCATAAGTAAAAATTTGACATATTTACATCATGATCCATCAATTTGCATTAAATTACATCACAAATTTTCCATTAAGAAAGTGAAAAAGTAAAACTGGCCAAAGCTGGGTGAAAAACAAAGTAATACTTGGTCAAACTGGCAAAATTTCCTCTATGCGTCACGCCTGATTCTCTATGCATAGCACCTGTTTGGACCCACTTTTGGAGGCCTTCCTGATGTCAAAATTTTCTCCAAGTGTGCTTGTTGGAAATATCTGCATGTCTACTTTCCAACCCAAGTGGAATTTTTCAATTTGGCCTACATTTGCCCCTCAAAAATTCAATTTCTCCCAACATTGCTTCCAGTGTGTCAAAATAGGGGCAGTAAAGTCATTTTTTGAGTGTTTTTGACCTTTTTGAGGGCTCAAAACCTGCCAAAATTTCTTGTCCATTGGTAGGAAAGCATATTTTTTCATGCCAAATCCAAAAATGCTGAGTTTTTGTGATTTGGAGGCTCCTAGCAAAAGCGAGCGCCACGTGGCGCAGCGCATAGGGCAGAAAATCCTGTTTTTTTGTGCCAAAAATTCAAAAATGCAAAAAATGCCCCAAATTTTTTGAAATTTGGGCTGAGTCTTCTCCATCAAGAGCTATGTTGGGCCAAGGAAGCCTCAGCCAATATCTAAAGTCGATCATGCTCCTTTCGCCTCTTTGATGCCTTCTTCAATTTTGCCTTTAAACTCCTGATTCTTGCCTTGCAAACTTTGTTCCTCGCCATGTAATGAAAAGCCATGTGTCTCAACAAGTTTTTCTCCTTGTTGGCCTTCTCCAACAATCTCTCTAAGTGGATGTTGGCTCTCTCAAGCCAAGACTCCCGATCGGCATTGATCTCTTGCTCAAGTGAAGTGAGCTCCACCCTCCTCCTTTGGGCAGCTTGGCGATTCTCCCGAATGTTTTGCAACTCCATAATCACTTGTTGATCTTCAAGATGCTTATTTCTCTGCTCCAAGTACTTTATAATCCACTTAGCCCTCTCCAAGTTGAGGGACAAGGCCTTGATGTCTGCCTGCTGCTCTTGGATGGTTTCTTTGAGATTTGCACTTTGCGGGCCCACATCTGTATCATCACCCTCAATGAGAATGAAATCGGTCTCTCACTCACCTGAAGACCCCTCATCCTGTAATGGCCTCTTGTCTTTATCCTGAACCTGTGGTGCTGAAGACGAAAGCGAGACCCCTTCCACCCCAGGTGGAGATAATACTCGCTTTGCTGTTGCGAACAACTAGCTCGTGTCATTCTGATAAGTGATAAACACCGGCATACTAGCGGCCTGTGTCTGATGACCCTCATGCTGATAAGAAAGTCCACCTGTCTCATGCAAAACCTTTGAAGGTCCCTGAGGAGCTATGAAAAACTCACGAGAGATGAAATCCTCCCAAGTGATGCGTTGTAATCCAACTTGATGAATGATCACAATTTTAATGAGAGCAAAATGGTAAATACTATTGAACTGCTGCTGAGGGGGTCTTGTGTTGCACTAGAGTGGTCATCTTCTCGATATTTCAGCACATGAAGTAAGGGACGTTCATCATCCTTACCCTGGTAAAATGCATCAACAGCCTGATATGATAAGCATATAAATGGGAGAACCGGCCCTCATAGCTGAAATACCTCATTATCAATTTCATCAAAGGAGCATAAGAATCTTTGAGGTACTAAAAAGGAAACACTCTCCCGAGCTGTCTCAAATAGCCAGGCTTGATGTATGGTTCATAATGCTGCCGGTCAATTTGTTGCCTCTTGTTCCATTGCTCTCCAATGTTAGGTATACTGGTTGCTAGTGAAATAGATTCTGGTGTTAATGTGAAAGTGACACTAGCTAGAGTGGCTTGACCATCATGTAAATGTAGCACAAATAAGTGGGCCAACTCATGGTGAAACTGAATGCTAGCAACCTTCTCACAAAATTCATAGTAGGACTTGTTGCACAAAATATTGTCACCATGACATTCTGCAGTCAGTGTGAGTCTATCACCACTCATACTTTCCTCCTATGCAAGTCTTAAACCTTAGCTCTTCATGTCAAGCCTTGAAAAATGAGAGAAAGTCCTTAAAAATCTCTAAAACTCTGGTTCCGCACTTTCTCTTAGCATTACCTGCAATCCCACACTCCTTGGTCACGTCCCCTGTGGACCTGCCCGCTCTGTTTCTGTCTAATGGGTGCGGACCCCTGTAAAAGTCAAAAAGGCACAAGTACATTCTTAAAAACTCACTTTGGGTTATTTCTGGAAGCTTCTAGAGGGAATCTTGGTGACTGATTGGCTCGACACTCACTTTTGTTGTGAGTGGGACTCTTATGGAACTCACACCACTTTCAAGTGTCCTTCTTTGTCTTCGTGGTGTTTCTCTTTGCTTGCATCTTCAATGGGTTGTCATAGATCACCTTGCCTTGGCTTTGTCCTTTGTTATGTGGTTTGGGGGTGCCTTTCCCTTGCTTTAGATTCGCAGATCCAAAGTGTCACTTCTTCTATTTAAACTTCTGCTCGATCATGATAGCATATCGATAGGCAACACCAAGTAGGGAGATATCTAGGAACTCCATCTCATCCTGGATGTATTTGTGTAGAAAACCATGGTACTTGACTACCATATGCCTCTCATAATCTTTGATACCAAACTTTGTGCGAAGGGTATGAAAAATATTTGTGAACTCTGACACATCTTGTTCCCTTCCCTACCGCATTGTTGTCCACTTTATGTACTTATCTCCATAGCTCATGATAGGGTAATATTGCTCATTAATGGCATCTATGAAAGAGTTCCAAGTGGATGCAACTGAAAAAAGTGAGGGTTCCCTCTCGTCCCTCTGCTCACAGTAGGTATCCCACTAGTCCTTGATCTAGGTGGTGGGTTTGAGGAGTGCAAAAGTAATATTTTCCCTATTAGAAAATCATGAACTGAAAAATAATTTTTGAATAGATTTAACCATTTATCTATGGTGTAACCTCATCAGTTCAGTTCGGTAACCTCATCGCCATTGTCCAACCCCGGTTGAGAAGAGATGTGGTAGCTACATGCCTCTGAAATGTGTTACAATGAGGCTTAAAGGCCTATTTATTATTGAGAAATAATCGAAAACCCTAAACATCCAAAAACCTATCCCTAGGAGATGAAGCACCAAACATATGGGCCCTGTTGGGGGTAAACTTGTACATCAACTTCCTAGGGTCGTAATTTGGCATACGATCTTTGTTTGATGGACACGATACCTCTTTAGAAATATCTATCCAAGGAATACAACTTTCAACTAAAAATGTGAGTGAAATCCTCACCTTATCCTGTTAAGTTATGGTATGTTCTATGCTAGAACAATTTATTTAACTTTTCACAGTTAGCAATCACATCAGCATTTAAATAAACTGCAGATAGAACATAAATATAAATCGCAGAAAACAAGCCAAGACAAGAGGACACAAGATGTGGCACAAGCCAAGGACAAACCCCACAATGTGTGGGGAAACCCTTCGATCAAATCTTCTTTTATCTTCAAATATCAGCAGAGAAAGAGAGAGAGAGATAGTACATTTACAACAAAAGTCAACACTTTGACTTATCTAGATTGAGCATAGATCATTTCATATAATGATGAGATCAGTTGAAGACATTCCACTTTAACTGAATCTCCAAGGTGATGGCTTCACCTATCGTAGTGTTGCACCTCATCCATTTGCCGCACCTTACCATGTAGCACCATGTTGCCCCATTACAACGCTGGATCTAGATGACTGAGCTACTCTCATATTTATGCTGCTCATCATGCCGCATCTTTCCATGGTCTCATCCACCATCAAGTTGCTCATGCTCATGATTACATTTACTATGATGTTGTCCATGCTCCATGCATCATTGTGCTACCCATGCACATGATTACATTTACCATGATGCTCATGATCTCATACATCAAGCATCATGCTGCTCATACTACCCATATACATCATGTTGCTCATACTACCCATGCTGCTCATACTGCCCATATGCATGATGCTGCTCATACTGCCAATGCATATACATAACAACGTTGAGTTTTCATAATGTATAAACCAACAAACTTTTTTCAAAAGTCCAAGACCGTAGGTAATTGACAGGTTCGAGCTTCAAGGCAAGTATGAGAGCTATCTTAGGTCTGCAATAGAATAGTGAATTAAGGTCTGCATATAATATGCCACTTGTCAACAGTGCTACAAGATGTAGGCTGAGAATGCTACTATTGTTGTTTCACACGCTAAACATTGTTCCTTCAAATAGCGAATACCACCAATGAAACCCTTATAATAAATCATTAACCCAAAACTTTCCAGTTTTTCACAATCATCTAAGGCGATTGGTTTTCTACCTCAGACATGTGACATGCTTCAGATTTGCTGCAGATAAATTTTGGTGATGTTGTAAATGTGTCTCAGGTTAGAGTTATAGTAAGTGTTGAGTGATACTACAGAGACCAAAACCAGATCCAATGATTAAACATTGCAGCAAACCCTCCGAGATGGATCATAGCAGTGATACTTCACTAGGCCATAGAGATAGAATATGCTATCCAGATCTTGGCTGAAATTGTGGTAGAAGACCTCCAACAAGACCCACATGCAAGACAGTTAAAGTGAAACCCTTTTTAAGTTAAGAAAGCCCTCACCCAAAATCATAACCTCAAACCCAATGTAAAACCTTCTCAACATTACTATGTAGAGTCAAAGATGTATTTCAGAGAGATCAAATAATTTTGATGATTTATCACATTGACTATCTTGCGTATGAGTCTCCCTGATCTGCGTATTAATTTCATCATAAGTCTTCTTTGATTTGCGTACATAAGTCTTCCCTGATCTGCGTATTAGGGCTTGTGGTAGAGCACCTTTCAACTACGACTGTGCTTCCTTTTGTTACTATGGCTAGGGTTTTACATGGTAACCTTTATACGGCGTATGAGGATCCTCGGTGACTGTGTTTAGGGCCTGTGTCTAGATGTCCAGCATTTCATCTTCATTAGGATAGTGTAGATACTAGGGCACTCTTTTGAATCTTTTCTCCATCAAACCCAAAACAGGATGAAGAGAGATCACAAGAGAGTGAGTGTGTAGAATGACTTAAAGTCTCCTTCTATTTATATTAAAAATGTGGATGCTTGAATAGACATGACGTTTGGGCTTCTAGAGCCTACATAAGTTGCTAGTCGGCTAGATAATAAATCCATAATCAAAATAAATTCATATCTCCATAAATACTTATCGGAATCGGATGATCTTTGGATCAATCCTACACCTCTCGACAAGAGGGATCCAATAAAAATATCAGCTGCTATAAATAAGATGACCCACATGGAGTTTGGCCCTAGTTGCCAATTTTAACACTCCCTCTCAACTAGGGAGAACCCCATCCGTTGATCCATAAGTATGATTGTACTATCTCTGCCATCAGTGCCCTACACTGCTCTGCCCAGCTCTATTGTCTCAGTTGGCTCTGCTCTGCTATGCTAGCTCTGTTTAGCTTTGCTGGCTCTACTCTGCTCTGCTGAACTATGAAGAAGAAGAATTGATCAAGAATGTCTCATACCATTCTCCATTGACCCGAAGTCAGTTTCAAAGTGCGTGCCACTGGTCCCAGACCAGTCTCAACCGACCCAAATTCAGTGTCATAGTGGGTACCACTCCTACCACTGGTCCTAGACAAGTCTCAACCTCCCTGAAGTCAGCGTCATAGTATGTACCACTCTCACTGGTCCCAGACCAGTACTACACTGACACGAAGTCAGTCTCAGAGTATGCACCACTGGTCCCAGACCATTCTCAACTGACTCGAAGTCAGCGTCATAGTATGGTACAACTCCTACCACTGGTCCCAGACTAGTATCGCAGTTTCAGAGAGTGTACTACTGGTCCCAGACCAGTCTCAACCGACCCAAAGTCAGCTTCATAGTATGTACCACTCTCACTGGTCCTAGACTAGTACTGCACTGACACGAAGTCAATCTCAGAGTATGTACCACTAGTCCCAAACTAGTCTTAACCGACTCGAAGTCAATGTCATAGTATGGTACAACTTCTACCACTGGTCCCAGACTCGTATCGCAGTTTTAGAGAGTGTACCACTAGTCCCAGACCAGTCTCAGCCGACCCAAAGTTAGCATCATAGTATGTACCACTCTCACTGGTCCCAGACCAGTACTGTACTGACACGAAGTCAGTCTCAAAGTATGTACCACTGGTCCCAGACCAGTCTCAACCGACCTGAAGTCAGCTTCATAGTATGGTACAACTCCTACCACTGAACCCAAACCAGTATCGCAGTTTCAAAGAGTGTACCACTGGTCCCATACCAGTCTCAACCAACCCGAAGTTAGTGCCATAGTATGTACCACTCTCACTGATCCTAGACTAGTACTACACTGACACGAAGTCAGTATCAGAGTATGTACCACTGGTCCCAGACTAGTCTCAACCAACCTGAAGTCAACGTCATAGTATGGTACAACTCCTACCACTGGTCCTAGAGCAGTCCCATTGATCCCAGATCAATGAAGGTCATCCTAGCATATGGAGTACGGTAAATACAACGATGCGTCCTTCGGTACTAATATGGTCCCTATCTTCATTTCTCTACTGATTGATCAGATGAGAGGTACTTCCCATGAGTCCCAGACTGCATGGGTAGGATGCCTTGACAGGAGAACTTAATCAATCCCGTCCTCACAGGAGAACACATCAATCCTACTGCAATTTCCATGGAGAACACATCAATCTAGGCCGCCATGGAGAACACATCAATCCAGGCCTCACAAGAGAACACATCAATCCTGCTACAATCGCCATGGAGAACACATCAATCTAGACCTCACAGGAGAACACATCAATCCTACTACAATCGCCATGGAGAACACATCAATCCAGGCCTCACAGGAGAACACATTAATCCTACTACAATGGAGAGTGAATCATCCTGTTCCACAATAGAGTGAATCATCTTGTCCTACAAGAGAGCGAATCATCTTGTTCCAGTGTGCACCATCAGGGGAGGGTGAGTCATCCTGTGGTCGTATGTTGCTCCAGTAAGAACTGCGAGCCCCCAGAGCTCCCAGAGCTCAATGTATGCAACATGCATGACCCTTGTACAAGGGTCTCTTGACGACTCCAAGTCATTTGGGAAAATCACAGATTTGATCTTCCCCCCCGGGGCTTTAGCGACCTGTACATCATCTCAATGCGATGGAGCCTCCTTGCTAATCGACTTACCATATACTAGATAAGGTAGTATCTGATGTCTATCTGTTGAATATGGGATTCCTCAATAATCGAATCCCACCTCTGGTTGATACAATAAATCTCAGTGGTATTCATCATGTGTACAAACAGCTCACTGAAGAGCTTCCCCAACCAAGCAGCTTCATACGATATCATACTCATAGATATGTATCAGATCTCAGAGGTTCTTATAACAACTGACTTCTGCTTCCTGCTTAGAAGCAGAATCCAAAGAGGAATAGCACTAAGAAGTGTTACAGTGATCCTCCACATTGCCTGCCCAATCAGCATTCGAGTAATCATGCAATTTCATATTTCCGGTAGTGTATCTCAATCCATGAGAGATTGTCCTTAAGACATCTCAAAAGATTCTTGGCACCAATCTAGTGAGGCTCAACCAAGTATGTGGTTCCTATGCTAACTGTAAAATGTATCTCTCGATGGAAGTTCACCAAGAACTTTCCCAAATCTGGTCCAACATCATTACCGTATAACTTCCTTGAGGCAGTCATAGGCTTGCAGTTTATCATTTCACATCTGGAATCCAACTCCCTCTTACTTCTGCAAGTGAGAGGGTCTGCATAGGTCATCCTCATAAGGTGCTAGTATGAGAGGTCTATCACCCACAACCTTTGGATGGTTTGGATCCATTTCACTTCTAGTGAATCTCAACTTTATTAGACAGCTTATCAATCCTCTCATACTATGCCCGGGGTGTTTAGCTTCAAGTCATAGAGGGCTTTCTTGTCAAAATTTCTTCCACCTGCATATGTGAGATTCCCAATCATGAATCTCAAACTCCTCGGGTTGTTCCAAACCTGTGGACCTATGGCATGAGGGGAATGGTCCCCTTATACAATTTTCCTTCGGTACATTTCAGACATGTGCCTTCATGCTCCTTTTGAATTCAGGCATCCCAGTCACTATCAGACTCACAGACCTCTGGTGCTATGTGTCAATGGTCCCCAGTGGACTTCCTATAACTTAATACAACCCTGAACTCAAAAACATCTTTGAAAATTCTATTTTCAAACACGTACCTTTCCATCGATGAATGCCACCTTAAAACTTTCGACTTCCATTCCTGGGGTTCCTTTCTTCCTTGAAGAGTCGGCCGTGTCCTTGATGACCTGTATCTTTTCCATTCGAACACTTCTTCGCATAAGGGCCGAACTTATAACCAAGACATCTGCCTTTCCTTACACCCTTAGATCCAAACTTCCCAATGAAGTGATCTTTAGGTAGGCCATCAGAAGTTCGTTGTGCCATTCTGATAATATGCTTTGCTTCGACTTCACCCTAAGTGAATTGTGAAGAACCCATTGATCCTTTTGTCTTGTACCAATTGTCTTCGGTGATTGCTCTTTCACTCTTGCTTGGGCATTGTCTTCACCTTACCTCTGATACCATGTTAAGTTATGGTATGTTCTATGCTAGAGCAATTTATTTAAATTTTCACAGTTAGCAATCACATCAGCATTTAGATAAACTACAAATAGAACATAAATATAAATCGCAGAAAACAAGCCATGACAAGAGGACATAAGATGTGGAGCAAGCGAGGGACAAACCCCACAATGTGTGGGGAAACCTTTTGATCAAATCTTCTTTTATCTTCAAAGATCAGCACAGAAAGAGAGAGAGAGATAGTACATTTACAACAGAAGTCAACACTTTGACTTATCTAGATTTAGCATAGATCATTTCGTATAATGATGAGATCAGTTGAAGACATTCTGCTTCAACTGAATCTCCAAGGTGATGGCTTCACCTATCGTAGTGCTGCACCTCGTCCATTTTCCGCACCTTACCATGCTGCCCCATTACAATGCTGGATCTAGATGACTAAGCTGCTCTCATCTTTATGCTGCTCATCATGCCGCATCTTTCCATGGTCTCATCCACCATCAAGTTGCCCATGCTCATGATTACATTTACTATGATGTTGTCCATGCTCCATGCATCATTGTGCTGCCCATGCACATGATTACATTTACCATGATGCTCATGATCTCATACATCATGCATCATGCTGCTCATACTACCCATATACATCATGCTGCTCATACTGCCAATGCGTATACATAACAGCGTTGAGTTTTCATAATGTATAAACCAACAAACTTGTTTCAGAAGTCCAAGACCGCAGGTAATTGATAGGTTCGAGCTTCAAGGCAAGTATGAGAGCTATCTTAGGTCTGCAACAGAATAGTGAATTAAGGTCTGCATATAATATGCCACTTGTCAACAATGCTACAAGATGTAGGCCGAGAATGCTACTATTGTCGTTTCACAGGCTGAACATTGTTCCTTCAGACAACGAATACCACCAATGAGACCCTTATAATAAATCACTAACCCAAAACTTTCCAGTTTTTCACAATCATCTGAGGTGATTGGTTTTCTACCTCAGACATGTGGCATGCATTAGATTTGCTACAAATAAATTTTGGTGATGCTGTAAATGTGTCTCAGGTTAGAGTTACAGTAAGTGCTGAGTGATACTATAGAGACCAAAACCAGATCCAATGATTAAACATTGCAGCAAACCCTCCGAGATGGATCAGAGCAGTGATACTTCACTAGGCCGTAGAGATAGAATACGCTCTAGATATTGGCTGAAATTGTGGTAGAAGACCTCCAACAAGACCCACCTACGAGACAGTTAAAGTGAAACCCTTTTCAAGTTAAGAAAGCCCTAACCCAAAATCATAACTTCAAACCCAATGCAAAGCCTTCTCAACATTACTACGCAGAGTCGAAGATGTATTTCAGAGAGATCGAATAATTTTGATGATTTATCACGTTGACTATCTTGCGTATGAGTCTCCCTGATCTGCGTATTAATGTCATCATAAGTCTTCTCTAATCTGCGTACATAAGTCTTATCTGATCTGCGTATTAGGGCCTGTGATAGAGCACCTTTCAAC
Source organism: Pinus tabuliformis (assembly GCA_031772625.1). Classification (NCBI taxonomy): domain Eukaryota; kingdom Viridiplantae; phylum Streptophyta; class Pinopsida; order Pinales; family Pinaceae; genus Pinus; species Pinus tabuliformis. The sequence continues at coordinate 2,026,943,097 of CM062816.1, forward strand.
TGCGGCTGTGCTTCCTTTTGTTACTGTGGCTAGGGTTTGATATGGTCACCTTTATACGGCATATGAGGATCCTCGGTGACTGCGTTTAGGGCCTGTGTCTAGATGTCCAGCATTTCATCTTCATTAGGATAGCGTAGATACTAGGGCACTTCTTTTGGATCTTTTCTCCATCAAACCCAAAACAGGATGAAGAGAGATCACAAGAGAGTGAGTGTGTAGAATGACTTAAAGTCTCCTTCTATTTATATTAAAAACATGGATGTCTGAATAGACATGATGTTTGGGCTTCTAGAGCCTACATAAGTTGTTGGTCGGTTAGATAATAAATCCATAATCAAAATAAATTCATATCTCCATAAATACTTATCGGAATCGGATGATCTTTGGATCAATCCTACACCTCTCGACGACAGGGATCCAATAAAAATATCAGCTACTATAAATAAGCTGACCCACATGGAGCTTTGCCCTATTTTCCAATTTTAACATATCCCGTTTTCCAAGAAACGTTGTTTAGGGCCTCAAAACAACTCTAGAAGTTCAAGACCCGAAAAAGTGCCAAAAATAATAAACTATGCTACAATTATGGAAACTTGAAGAAATAATGGTATAATGGTGGGGGTTTAAGTGGAATAGGAGAGTGGCCACCAATATCCACCTAGATCACTACAATCCACATGTCATCATCATCTACAAAGGAACCTGTGAAAGAAGAATAGTAGAATAAATTTGTCACCTTTGGTCCTCTTTGGTTTTTCATCTTCTTCAACTTCTATTGCGGAAGCATGTTGTTTCTATTTTCCTTTCTTATTGACCATATTAGGAAAATCTCTCTTGAAATGTCCATATTCTTGAAAACCATAACATTATATCTTTGTTAATACTTTCTTCTTCTTAGAGGAAGAAGATCCCTTTCTTGACTTCTTATGTTGAGGTCCAAACTTCTTCTTTCGCTTGTTCTTGAAGCGAGCTACAAGGGCTTGAACTTATTCATTTGAAAATCTCTAGTCATTAATATTGCTTCTTCTTGAGCAATTATTCCCATAATTGATCAAATGAAGGAGCTTCTTTCCAACTACTTATGCATGTTGCAAATGCATCCCATGATCTAGGGAAACCATTTTATGTTGTAGTCACAAGTTCTTGATTAGAGATAGTTTCTCCAATAGCTAAAATTTGATTTCTAATTTGTGAAATCCTCACAAAGTATGAATCCACAATGTCGTCATTAGTCATCCTTGTATTTTGGAGCTCATTCTTCAAACTCATGAATTGACTCACATTCTCAATAGTGTAGATATTTATTAGGGCATCATACATCTTCATGGAGGTGTCATGCTTTGCGATGTAGGGGATGAGATGATCTCTAATGGAGTCTACTATTAGACTCATGGCAGGAATATCATACTCCTTAAACTTATGTTTTTCAGTTGCATCAGTAGGTTTAGTAGTATTCCCTATCACAATATACAATAATACTTTGTTCTTTGCAAGAATAAGATCTATTCTGACTTTCCAATCTCTGAAGTTTGATGCTTCCCCTAACTTGTTTTTGGGTTTCATGGAGGAATCCATAAGTACCAATCTATAAGAAGGAATTTAATGAAATTCTTCCTCTAGGGTTTCTACAAAATTGATCTCAATACACTAGTAGAAAATGATAAATTAGTGACTAAGTGACTAAAAAATTTACTCACCACAACTTTTCCAAGTGAAATACTACCAAAAATGAGAAATCTTAAGTGACCCAACTAAAAACAACTAACATAAATCATTAATTTAGTCGCAGGTTAAATATATGACTAGCTAATAAGCAATACAACTAAAAATGACTAATTTAGTCTAGGAAAAAAATACGACTACCTAACAAGTACTATAATAATATGAATCAGTTGTTTATGTTAGTCATTTTAATTGTGTCAAGCAATTTGAACTTACCAGTGATAGAGGATTGAAATGTTGTTAAATATCGGCTTAAAGGTTGTCATTCTTAAACACTTCTTCATCCTCCCATGGTGTATAGTTGAGCCAACTTTGCAATATTTATCTCTAATAATTTGTAATTTTAAAAATATATTTTTTAATAAAAAAAACTATTTTTTTATGTATTTTTTAAAAATCTATTCATTGAATCTAATTGGATCTACTTCCAATTTGAAACTAATTTGAGGAGAAATTTTAACTTTTGAGACTATAATATCAAATAAAAACTACTTTAATTTCATATTAACCAGCCTAAATCCATCCTAACCCCGAATCTATTGAGCACCGAGAGCGATCCAATCTCTACTGGTGAAAACTTCTTTTTTTAGTGCAAAACTTGATGAAAGGTTTGCACCTCAAGATATTGGATCCCTCTCGAGACTTGAAATATATGAGGTTAATATGGATCTAGATTGGTTATATAATACTATATAATATCTATATTTTTATTTGTGTCTATTTTTTATTTCCCCTCTCTATCTCACCCCCCAAACATACACACTCTCCCTCTCCCTCTCTTCCCTCCCCCCCCCTCTCTCTCTCTCTTCCTTTCTATCTCTCTCCTTCTCTCTATTGCCTCCCTCTCTCCTCTCTCCCTCACTCTCTCTCCATGGCTCCTTGTCATTCCCTCTCTCTCTCCACCTTTCTCCCTCTATGTTTTTCTCTTTCTCTCCCTCTCCTTCCCCCTTCAATTCCATATCTCTCTCCTCATCTCTCTCTTCATTCCTCTCTCTATCTTCTCTCCCACCTCCCTCTATCTCTTCCCCCCAATCATTGTCCCTCTCTCTCTCTCTCTCTCTCTCTCTCTCTCTCTCTTCTGTCCAACTCTATTACTATCTCCCTCCACCTCTCCTTCTCTCTCTCCCCTCCATCTCTCTCCCTTCCCCTTCTCTCCTTGTCTCTCTCCTCTCCTATTCTCTCTCTTTCCTCCTCTCCTCTCTCCCTCACTCTCTCTCCAACTCTCCCTTCTCACTCCCTTTCTCTCTATATCCACCTCTATCTCTCTATGTGTTTGTTATTTCCTCCCTCTCTCCCCCTCCAAATCCATATCTCTCTCTGTGTCTCTCCCTATATCCTTCTCTCTCTTCCTTCCTCTCGCTCCCTCTCTCCCACCTCACTCCCCCCCCCCCCCCAATTATTCTCTCTCTCTCTCTCTCTCTCTCTCTCTCTCTCTCTCTCTCTCTCCAAAATTTTCACTATCTCCCTCCTTCTCTCCCCAATCTCCCTCTCTCCCCCATCTCTCTCTCTCTCTCTCCAACTTTTTCACTATCTCCCTCCCTCTATCCCCCTCCCCCCAACCCCCAACTCTCTCTTAAATTTGATCGCATTGTATTGTGTTTAAGAAATGATTTAAATTAAAAAAAAAACTTAATTGGTTGTAAAATATTAAACCTATATTTTGGATCAATCATGTCGAAGAAAATAAAATAATTAAAAACTTTAAAAGTCATGCACTATATTTAATCTATTATTGCTAGTCACTTTGCATACTCTCATCCCTTGGATCCTTAGCTAAGATGTATATATGCTACTTCTTTACATATATTTAGTTAAGATGGATCTATATGGTTCTTTAACCAGCATAGATCCATCTTAGCTTAATTTTATTAAAACCTTAATTTAATTTCTATGGGAATACTTTTAGTAGTCGTGAGGATATAGGGTTTAAAGATATCTCAAATTGTAACATTTTCCCGTCTAGATTCAACTAAAAAAATGTTATAAAATTAAATTAAAATAAAATATTTTTACTATGAAATAAGTTACTGTTTTTTGGCATGTGGTATTGATAAGCCATGGTATTGGTCCATGGTATTGTAACAAAGCCTATTTACAAGTTAATATCCATGGTTAACAATCTTGTCATATTGTTATAAAATATTTTGATTGTAAAAAAAGTTGTGATTTTTGGGTATGTAGCATTGATAAGTTATGGAATTGTAACAAAGATTATTCACAAGCTCATAATATCAATGGACAAGTGGGGGTGAAGGTCCATAGTTAAGAATCTTGTCATATTGTTATAAAATATTTTGATAGTGAAATAATTTATGTTTTTTGGGCATGTGGTATTGATAATTCATGGTATTGTAACAAAGCCTATTTTTACAAGTTAATAATATCTACGATAATGTGGGGGTGAATATCCATGATTAAGAATATTGTCATATTGTTATAAAATATTTTGTTTGTGAAATAAGTTATGGTTTTTGAGCTTGTGATATTGATAAGCCATGGTATTGGCCCATGGTAGTGTAACAAAGCTTATTCACAAGTTAATAAAAAAAATCAAAATACAACAAATTGAATTTTATTATTTTTATTAATTTAAGCTTTTACTATTAATTGAGCCAATATTTAAATATTTACACTCATCCCCAATATCACTTTTAACTTCTTCCTTTTAATTTAGCCTCTAACACAAAAATAAAAATTTCTTATTAAAAATAAATCATTTAACCCAATTACAATTTATATATTTTATTTTTCTATTATAAATATTTCTTTTATTTTTTCCATTATAAATATTTATTTTCTTTTTCATTTCAAGTTTAGCACTAGGTTCAAATAAAATGTTCACAAGTTACAACATCACATTTTAGCATTGCATTTTGCTCTGCCTTGTAGATATCTATGTGGAAATGCCAGAATAAATATTTATTTTCTTTTTCATTTCAATTTTAGCGTTGGGTTCAAATAAAATGTTCACAAGTTACGACTATCTTGATCTAGTTAGGAAGTATCTCGGGAGGGTTCAAATGTTCACAAATTTTGGGAGCTACGAACAACTTTCTGGTAATGGGGTAATTGGTGAAAGGCCACTAAAGTCCAAACTATGTGGATATCGTTCACAAATTTTGGGAGCTACGAACAACTTTCTGGTAATGGAGTAATTGATGAAAGGCCACTAAAGTCCAAACTATGTGGATATCTAGAGATAGATCTGCAGGGGTGGGATAAAGGCAGTCTGGATTGAACTTCGTAGAGTCCTTTCTTGGAGGTTTCCTCCCTATGTCGGATCTCTCACTCAAAATCCCAAATACTTCACCCTTCTGCAATTTTCTTGTTTTAGTGGGCTTGAACAATTTATGTGTGAGGGTGAATATTCCCATTTTGATAGATCACACTTTTGTAGTTGCAGATCTACGGTTAACTCTATGCCTTTATAAACATTGGTTGAATCAACTAGAAGCAGTGGGCACTCAGCTTGATTTGAATGGCAGTGGTGAAAATATGTGGAGTTATGGTAAGTGCTTTGGTTAAGGTTTCAAGTTCCTGTACATATGTTAATTGTATAACTTTAGTCTGGGTAATTTTTTACATTCAAAATTGTCAAATATGTAGAAGTTACTTTACATGTAGCTTAGATGAGAAAAAAATTGTCTTAATATAACATGTAAACTTCATATTACTTACAACTGATGCTATTGTATCTTATTGTGCATATGTTAATTGTATAACTTCAGTCTCGGTAATTTTTTACATTTAAAATTGTCAAATATGTAGAAGTTGCATTACACGATGAGAAAATATTTGTCTTAAAATAACATGTAAACTTCATATTACTTATAGCTTATGCATATTGTATCTTATTGTGCATATGTTAATCTTATAATTTGTGGGTAATTTTTTACATTTAAAATTTTCAAATATGTGTAGGTAACTTTTTATAATTATCAAATATGTAGAAGTTATTGTAGAATTTTGTAGAATTTTTCTACAAATCAGCTAGCTTTGATACCATATAGAACTTTTTCTACAAATCAGCTAGCTCTGATACCATGTAGAAATTTCCCACCTATAGATCAACCTGGTAATACAATGTACTAAAGCAAAACACTTGATCTACTTCTACAAACAATTTAACGGAAGCTTAATCAACCATGAGCAACATCAATAAGAACACAGATAACTGATAAGAAGGAATCAATCACACATAACACAGAAGAATTTACTCGGGGAAAGCACCTACCTAAAACCCCATCTCTCTATTATCATACAAGTGGAAATATAGCCCGGATTACACAAAGCCTTAGCTCGGAAGCTATCCAGCTCTCAGTACAATCCCTCTGCTGCTCATAGACAATCAAAGGCTTCTCACAAACCTTCTCCTCTGCCCTCCAAGCCTCCTGTTTCCTTGTGCAGTTTCCTTGGGGTCTAGTGCTGCCACCTGTGTGAATTGGCTTCTTCACACACTCACTAACCTCTGATCTAACTGCACAAACTTGAAGGAGATAAATCATCATCATGGACGAGATTCCTTTATAGGAAAAATATTCATCCAACTGTTAGTACAGTGTCCCTTCTCTAATCTCAACTGGGTCTCTGTCTGAACTAACATGCATGAGTTATTTAAGCTATAATATTCAGTTATCTGAAAATACTAGTTGTTACATGCATGCAAGAATTAACAAACTGAATATCATTATTTTAACAACTTGTTAAATTAATCTAACTAGACTTGACTCAGTTAACTCAGCCAACTAATTACAACTCATCCCCATCCTTTAACTGATGGTTAAATCCCTCAATCAAAGGAGAAACTATTGCATGTCCTCACATAGACTTCAAGTTCATAATTCTTTAACTAATTAACTCAAACTGAATTAATTAATTAATTTACAAATTGTTGTTAATATCAAAATCAAGTTTTACTTCCTATTTCTAGTCCAGGGATTGACTAAAATAGGGATCCACATTGAACTGCTAAAAATAGAACTTCTATTTTTAGCACTTCCATTTTTCATTCCCTATTGCCCATCCATCACTGATGTGAAAACTTATATTTTTAGCAATTTCTTGTTGCCAATTTTCAACACTCCCTCTCAACAAGAAAGGCTTCCTCTCGAACCCAATCCTGTACCTCTGGAATGCTTTGCATGCAACACATCTACCAAGTGTGGTTGCTCTAGCAACTCTCAGAACAAAAAAAACTTCCAAGTGACCACTCTATTGGGTTAGAAACATACTCTGATGCTGAAGCTCTACCTGCTGCTGACAAGTGCTCCCTCTCTGACCTCTGTGCTACTGCAACATCTCCATGCATCTCACACCATTGCACCCTTCTCTGTGCTACCCTGCACAGTGCAACACACTTGTGCCTCTCGCATTGTTGCAGCCTGCATGCTCTGCGCTGTCCTGGGATTCCCTGCACTATAGCTCTCTCTGCCGCTCCATCCGCATCTGTCTCTACCCAATCAGTCAGTTCCTACTACTTCACATCTGAGCTCCCATAGCAAGGTATCATCAAAGAGGATGGGTACCTCAAGGATCCTACCCCTCCTCCATGGGACGATCACTCCACATCGCCCCACCTCCTACCCGGAGGTATGGCTGCATGTGATCCCTCTGCCCACCTAGCTCGAATTTTCCCCCCTAATGGAGGTCTATACATGAGTAGATGTCTCTACTCGATCTCCTCTTAACTTCCTTTGCTGTGGCTGCTCCACAACCTCCTGAAGTTGCTGCGCAAATCGTGGCTCCTCCACAACTGTCTGAGACTTCTTCTGGCGCTGCATGTTGAGAGGTAATATACTGTCCCTCTCAACCACCAAGTCTCTAACCTTTGCCTTGCTCCTCAAGCCTTTGCATGTATCTTGTACCTCAAGTGCATACAGGTTCTTGGCTAGCACACCAATCTATTTCCACTTTCCTGCCGTCACGAAATTTTCTAGAAAAATCGTTGATTTCAAATCAGTGATATCTCCCTCATCCGAACACCAATTCAACCAATTTTTTTATTCTTTTTTTGGGTATTTTTCCACAAGGAATCCAAATCTGCTATTGATTTCTGAAAAATTTGTACAAAAAATTTCAGATCTGCTCTACAAACTCTCGGCCCAAAACTCAAAACTTTGAAATCTCCTCTCAGTATACTGTTCTCTTCTTGATTACCTATGCTCTGATACCATGTAGAATTTTGTAGAATTTTTCTACAAATCAGCTAGCTTTGATACCATGTAGAAATTTCCCACCTATAGATCAACCTGGTAATGCAATGTACTAAAGCAAAACACTTGATCTACTTCTACAAACAATTTAGTGGAAGCTTAATCAACCATGAGCAACATCAATAAAAACACATATAACTGGTAAGAAGGAATCAATCACGCATAACACAGAAGAATTTACCAGGGGAAAGAACCTACCTAAAACCCCATCTCTCTATTATCATACAAGTGGAAATATAGTCCGGATTACACAAAGCCTTAGCTCAGAAGCTATCCAGCTCTCAGTACAATCCCTCTGCTGCTCATAGACAGTCAAAGGCTTCTCACAAACCTTCTCCTCTGCCCTCTAAGCCTCCTATTTCCTTGTGCAGTTTCCTTGGGGTCTAGTGCTGCCACCTGTGTGAATTGGCCTCTTCACACACTCACTAACCTCTGATCTAACTGCACAAACTTGAAGGAGATAAATCCTCATCATGGATGAGCTTCCTTTATAGGAAAAATATTCATCCAACTGATAGTACACTATCCCTTCTCTGATCTCAACTGGGTCTTTGTCTGAACTGACATGCATGAGTTATTTAAGCTATAATATTCAGTTATCTGAAAATACCAATTGTTACATGCATGCAGGCATTAACAAACTGAATCTCATTATTTTAACAACTTGTTAAATTAATATAACTAGACTTGACTCAGTTACCTGAGCCAACTAATTACAACTCATCCTCATCCTTTAACTGATGGTTAAATCCCTCAATCAAAGGAGAAACTATTGCATGTCCTCACATAGACTTCAAGTTCATAATTCCTTAACTAATTAACTCAAACTGAATTAATTAATTAATTTACAAACTGCTGTTAATATCAAATTCGAGTTTTACTTCCTATTTCTAATCCAGGGACTGACTAAAATAGGAATCCACACTTAACTACTAAAAATAGAACTTCTATTTTTAGCACTTCCATTTTTCATTCTGTGTTGCCCAATCCAGCACTGATGCGCAAACTTCTATTTTTAGCAGTGCTATTTTTAGAAGTGTTATTTTTAACACTTCTATTTTTAGCAATTTCTTGTTGCCAATTTTCAACAATTACATTACACGTAGCTTAGATGAGAAAAAGTAAAATTGTCAAATATGTAGAAGTTACTTTACAGGTAGCTTAGATCCGCACACAAATAAAATATTAGGAATATGGCAGGCGAATGAGTAAGCATTTTCACACTGGTTTAAAATTTCCCATTGGTTGGTGAATAGAACCAATTCAGAACTATTGCTATTTTTGGTTGAGTATTAAGTTATTAACCCAAGATATAAACAAAAAAAAAAGAAGAAGAAGAAGAAGAAGGAAGAAGAAGTTAGTATCTTAAATGATTGAAAAAGACTATTTCAAATGTTATATAGAAGTTACATTTCAGGTAGCTATATCTACCCTGACATAACTATAATATTCCAACTCCATGTTTTTCACACTTTTCAATATTTTAAAGATTTTTCTATTGTAGTGTGATTATGCAATTGAATAGTCGATATTCTTTAAGACATCTCCTATTTGCAACATTTTGAATTCTTAAGTGGGATCTTGGTTAGGTAGTTTTACTAGATGGTGTTTTATAATTCAGGCAAGAGACTTTAGGAGCAATCTTCTATTGCATGCTTGTTTCCATTATGCATATAATATTTGCAACTTTTGCCACGTGAGTAACCCAACATCCCATGTTGAACATGAAGCAAGTACCTGAAAAATTAGGGAAAACTAGTTATTCTATTTCCAAAGGGGGATAGATCCAGAGAAGGTAGCGACAATTATCATAAATGGCTTTTGTCGGTTTGTATTTAATGAGATATCACTAGAATTTTCTACTAAAATAAATCAATTGATGAGTTTGAAGCTTGAAGGTAGTGTTGAATAGGTGTTGCAAGGTCTCTCTATAACACTATCTATATACATGATTCTAATATCATGATATGGTGTCTCAATAACACTATTTTCTAGTGTCGGATGGTAGATGTAGATAGCTTTCTCATGTCCTACAAGTAAATCATATCATTATATTTTCTATGAAATCTCGGAATGTGTTCAAAGTTTGTCTCAGATAAGGAAATATGTATGTACTCTTGAATTTATCTATGTTGTAATAATATCAAGAATAAAGTTTTCATTGCAAAGAATTGGGATCTACCATGTAAGTTTTCTTTACTACATGAAATTCTTGATTTGTTAGATCCCAACTAGCTAGGATTGAATTTGTTTTTTTTGTAATGAGATTAAGAATAAAGTTGTCATTTCAATCACTAGAATCTATCGTGTAAGATTCCTTCACCACATGAAATTGTTGATTTGTTAGAACCCAACTTATTAGGATTATGAAGAGTCCTCTTTCATGAGAATATTTATGAATGATCTATTCTTACTCAAAGAATTACATATTACAGAAAGGTGGAAAATAAATGAGATGCAACTGAAGGGTTTTTGTTTTAAAATACATGGAGGGAGTATAAAATAATTTTCAGTTGCCTTCATATATTATGGAGCACCCACTAGGGTGCTTCATTTTCCTCCTAGTTAATTCCTTTTCTATTATCCCAATGCTTCTAAAATCCCTTCTCTAAAGTGATCGCTTAACTATCTTGGGAGGGAAAGTGATTACTTGATGGGAACCCACATATTACAATTTGATTAGGAGCAAGGGATGATAAATATTCACATTATTTGATCTCTTCTACGAGTTAAAATAATATCGAACATTTGTCTTTCTGTTTAATTGATACGACAATCACTCCAGCATTTGTTAGGATTTTGAGACCTTTTTCAATGATTTTTATTTTTTTTTCTTAAAGTTGTGTTCTCAATTAAGGAAATTAAATTAAAGGTGAAAATTATGCAATGGAATGATTTTCTATTTTAGTGCCTAAGAATGCCTTGCTAATGTGAAGAGCTTGGTATTTTCTTGACTTAATATTAGTCGCATTTGACTTCCTCGCAATCCTTTTAATTTCATTTTTGTCATGTTTATATTGTTATCCTTGAATTTGGTTATCTACTATGTGTGTAATAGGAAGTATTAACTATTAAGCACTCTCAAAGGTGATAGTGATGATGACTAAATTTAAATGCCCCTACTTGACACTCTAATATTACATGATCATGCAAAGAAATTATTAATCAATATTAAAGGGAAGATGATTAATGTGCAGTGTTTCTTGGCTTGTCATATAATTACTACATTTTTGCCCCCAATAATATATTTGAGGCTACTTATTGATTGTTACTTGTGGAGCTTCCCTTTGGCTCAAAAAAACATCCAGGATAAATGTCCATTGCATTGGCATTGGAAATCATCAAAGAGGACTTCACCAAAAGTAGTAGAGGACATGGGAGAAATTGGTACAATGAGCAGATAACCACTAGAGAAACACCGAGGCACCATAATTTATTGTGTATTTAGATTCACTCGAAATTAACTAGTCACAAAAAGTACCTTTTTTCGAATATTTTCATGTATACATAAATACTCAGAATGCAATTTCAGACTAATTATTCAAACTAATAATTATATGGTAGTCATAATTTTAAAATTAAATAGTACAATATGATTAATATTATAGGACACAACTATAGGGTCTGACTATGAGGGGCATTATGACAATATATGTACACTTCTCATTATATTAGAGAATAATCTCTCAGAGTGTGGTATCCATCCAACGGAATGTACTACCAAAGGCCATTGTGGGAATGAAATTTTTTCTTTTAGTGAACCATGGTGATATATTTTCTTGGACCTTAGTATCTTTGTTCCCTAAGGTTTTGACACTGCTCACAGCTAGTACCTTCAGTCAACCAAGTGAGGTACTCATCTTGGAAAGTTGAATCAATTTTTCTCTGTTACAAAATTATATATTACAGAGCAATGGAAAAAATAAAATATTGCAGAAACATAAACACAGAAAATGTATAAAACAAGAGAGACATAGATATATGTGGTTCACCCAATTTGGGCTACGTCCACGGAGAAATAGCCAATCCTTCCTTTTATATTATCCAAAAAAGTGAAGAGATAAAACCTACAACAGATTTGTTGTAATTCCCTCTTCGCTCTCACATAATCTCCTCTCTCTTTCTCACTCAGAATACACAAGTATATCTAGCCACAATACAATTCCCTCATATATAGAAAGGGTTTACCTTCTAGGGGAAAAACCCTAAATTAAACATAACTTCTACCGTCATATCTCCCCCTAATGAATGGCCTAGATTGACTATGAAATTACAACATTTTACAAGGCAAGGGTGATCTTTCTTGCTGACTGTTTAGATCTCTGTAATATGATAGTAGATCTTTAGAATATTACTGGTTGATACAAATTTGATTCAGAAGTTTTCATGATTCATTAATTTTGGAGGTATACGCAGGTTTGGTTCAAGGAAGTAGTGTAGACAAGAAGATTGGGTTCATTAATGTAGTGTATGCATTCTGACATATGATTTTTGAGGTTGCAGTTGCTTCTAGATGATGATGCAGGTTTCTGGGTTTAGCACAGGGTTCTGGTGAAGTGATTTGACTATTCAGATTGACTGATTGTTGGTTGATGCAGTTATTATTATTGAGTTTGAGCTACAATGTTTCTAATGGGTCCAGTGTGAAAATTTGATACATGGCCTTCATATTGTGTTGTTGTGTACCAGGAGTATCTAGTCTGAAAATATATGAGATATGGTCCCTGGAGGAAGAGAAAAGGTCGTAACCTTATTTAGGCTCGTGCCTATGTATTGGTAAACATATCGGCTAGTATAAGAGCTAGGGGGGTTGTATCTCCTTCCAGTAGAAGCTGGAGACCAAGAGAAGGTTGTAGCCTTCTGCAGGTGGGTGCTTGCATACTGGTATGAGTATGCACCAGTACAAGATTGTAAACAGATTTTCTTTATATTAAAAAGAAGAAAGAGACGACAACTATAGGTGGTTTTTCTCCAGCATTGTGTTTCCACCTTAAATCTTGGTGTTCATGTGTGTTTCTTATGAGTGATGGTTTATTATGTTATTACTGCATTTTTTAATAAAGTACTGATGCATTGATTAAAGATCAACACATGATGAATTAACTGAATCACAAGTTCTCTGGGTATATGTTGGTTTCCTTAATAACAGTTGCATGCACACACAAGTTCACTTCACTGAAGTAGCATATATAAATCTGATTGTGAAATGAAAAATTATTGAATTGTAAATATTGATTCATGCCCCCCCCCCCCCCTCTCAGTATTATTTCCAACATCTGCAGGATTTGGCTAGTGTGTATACTTTCCAACTTCAACTGTCCATATTGTAGCACTGACCGTATGAAATGGTACTTGAGATGTATATGTTTAGTCTTGGAATGAAATCTAGATTTACTTGCAAGATGAATGGCACTTTGGTTGCCACTGTATAACCTACCCAACTCCTGCTTCTTACCTAATTCATCCAGAAACCTTTGTAACCAAATCATTTATTTACTAGCCTTTGTAGTAGCAACATACTCTACTTCCATAGTTGAGAGTGCAACAACACTGTGCAATTTTGAAACCCAACTGGCAGTTATTCCACCTACTGTAAACACATACCCTGTGGTGCTTCTCCTATTATCTCTATCACATTCCATATCTGCATCAACATATCCCTATACAACAATTTCTGAACCAACAAATCATAATTCTTTATTTGTGGTACCTCTCAAATACCTGAGAATCCACTTCACTGCCATCCAATGTTCTTTTCTTGGATTGTTCATGTACCTGCTTACAACTCCCACTACATGTGCAATATCAGGCCTTATGCAGACCATTGAATACATTAAGATTTGAACTGTTGATGCATATGGAATTGTAGACATATAAGCCATCTCTTCTTAATTCTTGGGACACATCTCCTTACTTAGTTTGAAATAGCTAGCCAAAGGTATACTAACTAGTTTTGCATTCTGCATATTAGATATTTTCAACACCTTTTGTATGTACTCGCTCTTAGACAATGTTAATTTGTGATTCTTCATGTCTCTAGTTATTCTCATACCAAGGATCTTTTTTGTAGCACTCAAATCCTTCATTGCAAATGAGTTTACCAATTTTCTTTTGAGCACATTTATTTCCTACATGTTAGAACCTGCTACAAGCATGTCATCTACATACAATAACAATATAATATAGCTGCCATCTTTTTTCCTTTTGAGATAAAAAAAAATGATTAGAGTGACATCTAGTATAACCTTGTTCATACATAAACCTGTCAAATTTTAGATACCATTGCCTTGGAACCGGTTTTAAGCCATACAATCTCTTCTTCAACCTGCACACTAGTTTCTCCTTCTCTTTGACCTCATATCCTTGTGGTTGCTGCATATATATCTCTTCCTCCAAATCCCCATGGAGAAAGGTTGTATTTACTTCTAACTGCTCAAGATGTAAATCTTCAGTTGCTACTAGACTTAAAATAGTTCTGATTGAAGTCATTTTAACAAAAAGAGAAAATATCTCATCAAATTCTATACCTTTTTTCTATGCAAACCCCTTCACCACAAGTATAGCTTTATACTTTTTTCTACCTCCATCTTCTTCCTTCAACCTGTAAACCCATTTATTTTGCAATGTTGTTTTACCTGTAGGCAGCCTGACTAAGTCCCAAGTCTGGTTATGTACCAAGGACTCCATCTCTTCTTTCATGGCTTTCTCCCACTTCTTCCTAGTTTATACCTGCATTACTTCTTCATAACATTCTGGTTCACTAGAATCAGTCAACAATACATAATATAATGAAGGAGAGTATCGTTCAGGGGGTTTACTTATCCTAGTAGTTCTTCTAACACCAATTTCAGGTGTTTGAGGTGCTTCTTGTTGTTGTTGTGGATGTTGATCATTATGATTTTCAAGCACCTTCACTTTTTCTTTGATCTCATCAAGCACTGTGTATTCTCTGTTTTTTTTTTTTGTTTCTATTCCTACTTCTGATCCTTATGCAAAACCTTTTCATTGAGTATGAAATATCTGCTCCTAATGATTTTGTTGTTTTTATAATCATAAAAGTCATAACCAAAATCATTAACACCATATCCAATAAAGGTACATTTCTTTGATTTTGCTTCAAACTTTGTTCTATTTTCTTTATTAATGTGGACAAACGTTTCACAACCAAAATTCTTTAAAAATGAGTAGTTTACCTTTTTACCTGTCCATGCCTCCTCTAGAATACCTCCATCCAAGAAACTTGAAGGCCCTTTGTTTATTAGATAAACAACATTATCTACAACATCTGCCCAAAATTGTAAAGGCAATCCTGCATGCAATCCCATGCACCTTGCATGCTCCATGATTGTTTTGTTCATCTTGTTAGTGCCTAGATTTACCTTAGGTTGAAAAGGTAGGATCCAGGGCCAACATCAAACCACACTCAGCCTGGTAGCTAGCCCTACCAGGTCAGGAGAGGGCTCTCTCCAGGTCAATCTCAGTAAATAATGATCGATGAGGGCTTGAGATGACTGAAATATCTTCTGATCTTAGGCTAGGTATGAGTGCAAGAGAGTTTGATTGAATAAAAAGATGATTTGTTGGCTCAGATGGAAAGATAGATTTTGGGTGCGGGGATTGAGGCTCAGTCCTGCAGAGATCTCAATGGGGCAAGGTAGGCAATCATTTTGGCACTTAAATTTGAATGAGATGGAAGGAATAGATAGGTGAGGTGTTGAAGAGGGCAAGAGAAATCATGGATCCTCCCCAAACAGCTGAAAACATCAAATAACTAAAGCAAACTTCAAGTAGAGCATTGCACTTTCAATGGATTCTACTTACACTCTCGTTTGTTTAGTTCAGAAGAAACAAGATAGAGAATGGCATACATAACATATAAGAAAATTCACAATTACAAAGAGAAGCACTGTACCAAGACAAATTGCCACATGAATGCCAAAGAGTGCTGCAAATCTTGGTCTCAATTCCTTAGCCAAAATGTTGATATGAATGTACAATGAAGCTCAAGTCTTTCTCAAAATTCCAACCTTCTACCAAAATCCAACCCCTACACTATGAAATTCATAAAATATATACATTTTTTCATACTTGTACTAAGGGATTGAGCTCAACATTTTCTTCAAAATAGAATCAGTTACACTAAACATTGGCCGAATTTCTGAAAATAGGTGTTCAAGATGAACTCGTATCTCCTAAACCATAGCATCTATTACAAAACAGAAAGTGGTTTTTGTAGATAAGGTCATGTTGGAGAAAAACCTCTCTCAAATTTTGGAAATTCGTTTCCATTTGGTCGAAATCTGTTCCACAAACTCATCTCTAAAACAGAAAATCATTAAAAATTTAAATCTGTGAAAATGAGCTGTAAAGATCTAGTCACATATCCCAATCCATGATACCTGTGAATAAACTGAAAGACATTTTTTTATATGGCTTGTGATTAACAAAAACCTCTTTGGGTTTCTCAAAATTACTTTCCATCTGTTGTAAAATGGCCCCGCACTAAAATGACTAAAACAGTAAAAAATATGAAAATTTTGCTTTGTTTAAATGTAGGCTCCAAATATCATTGTATATCTCCCACATAGTAGCACCTGTGCATAAACTGAAGCACATTTTTGGTATTTGGTATGTGATGAACAAAAACCTCTTTCGCTTTTGAAAAATTCCTTACCATTATTTAAGACACTGATTTTGTACTAAACTTGTCATTGTGTCCAACAACTGACCTCAAAACATGCATAACCAAGAATCACTCATTCATTTCAATCATATCTTCTAATCTAGAAACCGGTTATGAAAGTGTGATATACCGTTGGAAATATTTTTCTGAGATTATTCTGATGGACACACTTGTGATATGTTTTGTGTTGAACATCATGTGCAAAACATCTAACAAGACCAAACATAGTAAGAGCTCATGTTGATCCCTAGTGACAAGTTGCGAAGACTGGAACTAACATAAGACTGCAACTAACACATCCTTTTTAACACACCATTTTCTTGTGGTGTTCCTGGAACTGTCTTCTCTCTGCAAAATCCATTCTTTGAACAGTACCTATCAAACTCTTTGTTGTAATATTCACCTCCATTGTCTGATCTGAGACACTTCAACCTTTTTCCTGTCTCATTTTCAACCAAAGCTTTCCATTTCTTAAAAGTATCAAATACATCTGATTTATTTCGAATACAATAAATCCAAGTTTTTATGGTTGCATCATCAATAAAAGTAATATAATAAGGAGAGCCTCTGAGAGACGATCCCTGAGCAGGTCCCCATACATCTATATGCGCAAGCTCTAATTTTTTGCTCTTCTTTTATTTCCCAACTCTAAGGTATATTACTCTCTTATGTTTTCCATAAAGAAAATTCTCATAGAATTCCAAATCAACATGCTTCAAACCTGGCAGCAAATTTCTTGAGTGAAGAATGTGCATCCCCTTCTCACTCATGTGCCCGAGCTTATGATGCCACAATGTTTTATCTGCTCTTTTAGAGGTTAAATCATTAACATAATTATAAATACCATTGCATAAATACAATGTACCAACCTTTTCTCCTTTTGCTATTACCAGGGCTCCTTTAGTGACCTTCTAGGTTTTATCTGTAAAAGTAGTTACACAGCCTTCACCTCCCAACTGCCCTGTTGAAATTATATTTTTCTTCAGATCTAGTACATGCCTTACCTCCTTCAATAACCATTGGTTTCCATTCTGTTGTTTTATGAAAAATTTACCCATTCCAATGATTTTACATGGTTTATCATCACCCAAATGAACCTGTCCAAAATCTCCTTGAACATAGTCATGAAAATGTTTCCTATTAGGTGTGGCATGGAATGAGGCCCATGAATCTACCACCCAAGCATCAATAATATTTTCTAAAGAAAGAATCAAAGCATCTTGTAACACATCACCTGTCACATTCACTTCATGATTATTATCTTGTTGCGTGTCTCCTTCTTTTCCCTTCTGAGACTTACAATCTTTCTTCAGGTGTTCTTTCTTCCTGCATTTTTAGCATACTATCTCTGATCTAGACTTGGATTTGGATTTGCTTGACTTACTATGATATCTTAGGCTCTTTCCTCTTTCCATTTTTCTTTCCCTAATCTCTGCAATCAAAGCATTACCTGATATCTCACCGAATCTTTTCTGTCGTATTTCCTCACTAAGGATTGCACCAACAACATCATCAAACTTTAAAGTACTAGATCCAGAGACAGAGTTACTAATGGCCATAACTAAACCATTTCAACTTTCTGGCAATGAGCACAAAAATAACAGAGCCCTAACTTCATCATCAAAATTTACCCCTACAAAACTTAACTTACTGGTAACTGTATTAAATTCATTTAAATGATCAGCAACATATCCACCTTCTTACATCTTCATATTAAATAAACGCTTCATAAGAAATACCTTATTTGAGGCCGACGGTTTTTCATATAATTTGGCCAATGCTGACATTAAACCCTCTGTTATTGTTTCCTTTGAAATATTAAAGGCTATCGATGCTGCTAGGCATAGTTATATTGTTCCAAGTCCCTTTTTGTCAATAATATCCCATTCTGTGTTTGTTATACTCGTCGGCTTCTTTGTCTTTCCACTGAATGTAGGTACATATATTTCTGATACAGGTAATCTTCCATCTGCATCTTCCAAAGCTGGTAGTTTTGGTCGTTAAATTTTTTTACCCTAAACCTACCATCTTCCGCCATTGCTCCCACTCAAACCAGGAAACCTTCTCCCTTATGATTTTATCAGCCAAATAGACCTTCCGCTCTGATACCAGTTGTTAGAAAATTATATATTACAGAGCAATGGAACACATAAAACATTGCAGAAACATAAACATAGAAAATGCATAAAACAAGAGAGACACAAATATATGTGGTTCACCCAATTTGGGTTATGTCCACAGAGAAATATCAAGTCCTTCCTTTTATATTATCCAACAAAATGAAGAGATACAACCTACAGCATATCCACAGTAATTCCATCTTTGTTCTCACACAATATCCTCTCTCTTTCTCACTCAGAATACACACATATATCTAGCCACAATACAATTTCCTCATATATAGTGAGGGGTTGCCTTCTAGGGAAAATAACCCTAAATTAAACATAACTTCTACCGTCTTATCTCCCCTAATGAATGGTCCAGATTAAATATGAAATTACAACATTTTACAAGGAAATTTTACATCTATTTTTAGCTTTGGGGGCGCTTCCCCCTAACCCCCACCAGGGGAGAAGGGCTCTAAAAACTCGTCGTCACACCCCCCCAGACCCCCTTGGTGGTGCAAAAATGGGCGGCGTTTCCGCCCCATTGCAAAATGGGGTCCAATGTTGTGATACCTCTGAACAAAGAGGATAATCAAGCTCCACACCCAACATTCTCCACAATCCAATATGATGTTGTATCAATCTCATGATCCTAAAAGCATAGGTCATAATAGACAAGAACTTTTACCGTGGGAAAAAGAATCTCTAAATTTAAGGAACATGACTCTTTTAGGACAAGAAATAAGGATATTTTTTACATTGATCTTTTCTTTTCTTTTTCCATTTGTTTTCATAAGTTATCTACAGTCTGATATTCTTAGCATGTAAATTGGTATGATTGTGCCTAATATTTTCATGAAGGTTGAATACTAAGTTCCTAAGGTGTTATTTTTTATGGTAACATTTTATTTTTTTTTATATAGGTCATTTAGTCACATAGTGGCCACTATCACCCAACTAAAAAGTATTTCCCAATTGAAGAAAACTTGTTTGAGTTTCTTACTTTTCTATGGAAAAAATGGCATTGACATTATTTATGTTGAGGTATATGTCGTATAAATCATTTATAGTCTACTTTAGTTTATATTCCAATGTTCATCATCTTTGATGTATTATACTCTGCATTGTATCTTCTTTCATTTTCAGAAGATGAACTCAATATTGATGGTAAGAAGCAGGAATTGAAGAAAGAGAACAATAACACTAGAGTGAAAAATGCAGAAATAGAGAGAAGAGAACTAGTCTAGTGATGCCCTTAAAGTAAATATCTCGCATGAGACATACACATATAGACTGATGGTCAAGTCTTTAGAGTTGGTGAATTCACCTACAATTCCTTGACAAAATAATGATAATGCTTTGAAGTGATGAAACACTATTTCATGTGTGAATTGTAGTCCAACCAATATTAAGTTGAAAATTTGTATTGTAATACTTGAAATTTCATATAATATAATTTACGTGGTTGAAATTATTTATAGTTGTAATTGATATTATCTAGTATTGTCATAATTATATGTAACTTTGTGTTTTCACATTAGATGAACATGTGCATTGTATGACAATTTTTTTATTTAGTCACAAAATCATACTAATTAATTTATGTTGACTAATAGTGAACACATAAATCAATCTAAAACTACTAAATTAATAGTTCATATTGATTAATGATGAACACAAGTAAATTGAATAAATGACTAAATTAGTATTTACAATCATTATTAATGAAAGTAAATGAAATGAATATAAATTACTAAATTAGTCGTTTATATAATGAATATGAAACTACCAAAAAAAGATAAATGAATACTGCAAATGATAAATTTGTGATTACAAATGACGACTAAATTTTGCATATATACAATTATTCATAGCTAATTTACAGTATCTTATAACACGACAAAAAATTAGTCATATTTATTTGGTCATTAATTTGTTTCAAAGGTTGGTTTCTTTTGCTTTCTCACCATAAGAGTAAACAGGTAGGTAGAACCAACTTAGCAGATCAAGTGAAAGAAAAAGTTGGAGAGAGAGAAGTAAAGTACTCATCATCTGAAGAAATAAGTTTCTTCTTTTATTCTATTTGTTGGTGAATCTCTCGTCAAATTACCCTGACTTTCCCATAGGGGGAATGATACCAGCCCCACTCTATTCAAGTTAAAGTTATAAGAACGATGACTAAAATTTTCATATATATTACTATTAGTAGATAATTTACAATATCTTATAACACGACCAAACTTTTGGTCATTAATAGGTTTTCTCGGATGATCATATAGTAATATACTTTGTTGTATATTTGGTCATAAATTGTGACAATTAATGACTAAAATAATGACCAAATTTATGACTAAATATACTACTAGATGATAAAATTGAGACAACCAATTAATGACTAAGTTACAAACGACTAAAAGTTGATCACATTATAAGATATTGTAAATTAGCTACTACTAGTCACAGACTGAAAAATGGTCATTTATATGCAAATTTTAGTCCCTTTTTTAGTTACTAATTAGACATTTTATACTAGTGATATACCTTCATTCCATCACCAAAGCTCAAACACCATATTGATTTTCTAGTGCAATTAGGGTTAGCACAATATTTCTGAAATTCTGATAAGTAATTGTGATGTAGATCTTATTTTACCTTATCGAATATACATCATTAAGAAAATATACTTTATAAATTCAATAATAAAGAACAGTATAATAGTAGAGATAACAATATACAAAAAAAGAGATAACATTTACCTTGGGAAAACCCACTACGGGGGAAAACCCAACAACCTTTTCAATAGAAGAATTCTTCTTGTTCAATCAGAGACACACATAGACCTATGGTCAAACCTAGTCTTCTCCTCCAATTCAAGTCAACCAACCTAATATTACACTTCATTCTGCCTATCTGATCCAGAAATTTTGGCTTCATAGCAACTGTCTAGTAACCCATAGTTTCGGCCCCCAATAACTACCTAATAACCCAAAACATTTCGACGCCCAATAACATAGAAAATTTTGGCCCTCCTACAACTGTTACCACAGAAAAATTTGAATCACAAAGAGAGATACTATATCACTCATGCGAGATTCTAGAGAGAGAGAGAAAGAAGGTCTGTCCTTCTTGTCATTTACTGCCTTTGCCCAGAAATTGTCTTGAGTGAGAGATTTGAATTTCCCAAATGAGGAGGTTAAGCTTCCTTTATATAGTGGTCTATCCACGACGAATGGAAACATCTCTTGTCTAGGGCCAACTTGACATGGAAGGAAGCTAAATTGTCACTTTTGGATCCAAAAATTACATTTCAAAAAATTCAAATTTACATCTTTTAAAAGTTGTAATGGGACTTTGACTCAAGAATTTATAAATATGCTTTATAGTGATAAATATAATTACATCAAGTGACCAAAGGTACATTATGAAGACCGAACATAGTTACAAATTCAACATTTTTAAGATTAGAAGTGTGGATATGCGAAGGTGCAGAAGTGCACATGCTCCCTGTTAAAATTGGAAACTAGGGCCAAACTCCGTGTGGGTCATCTGATTTATGGTAGATGATATTTTTCTTGGATCCCTCTCATTAAGAGGTGTAGAATTTATCTAAAGATCATCTGATCCGATAAGTATTCATGGAGTTATGAATTTATTTGTGTTATAAGACAATTCGTCAAGGTCGGCCAGCAACCAAATAACCCCCACATGTGCTCAATGTTTTAGTATAAAATGAGGTGACTTGATAGTCATTTCTACACACACTTCACTCTTGATTTCTCTCCACTTGTTCTGGGTTTTAGTGGCAAGATAAATCTAGATGATGAAGCCCTAGACGCAGGAGGAAAGGAGACTAAGGGAGTTGCCCTAGAGATGATGCCCTAGCAAGGAAAACGTAGTCCTAAGGAGGATTCCCTAGCCATAGTCCTAAGGAGGATGACCTAGCCACAGTCCTAAAGGATGTCTAGCTGCAGTCTGCCCTAATCCAAGAAGACGCAGTCATGTTGTGAAGGAGATAGCCCTAAGTTGGAGGCAAGGGAACTCTGTCTTAGCCGCAGCAAAGGAGAGTTGAACAGCATGGTTATAGAGGCTTGTTTCATGATCTTTTGGAGGGCCGAGTTTGTTGTAAGGGAGGCTGAGATTACTCCCTAAAGGGCTGAGACTAGGAAAGGTTGTTGCAACCTGCGTGGAGGAGTTCTTAGGTGTCTAACTCATGGTGACGGGTTGTGTAGGTTGTTGTGGGTAAGCCGCAAGCCCTACGAGCAGTTTAGAGGGCAACGTAAGGTGTTTTGAATGGGTTGTAGGTGGCAGTGGAGGTCTATGGTAGGCTGCAGGCCTAGCCACTCCAAAATAGGCCAACGTGGAAGTGTTAGGGGTTGCCATATGCCTAGAACAACAACATGTGGAGGCAAATATCTACATTGACTAGGCTGCAGTTTATTTAGGTTGTTCAAGGTATGTTTTGGGGATGATTTTTGGGTTGTTATAGGTTACAATGGGACAACAACAAGGGCATAGCACGTTGGGGCAGCAACTATGACATGGTGCAGTAAGCACATGGGATAGTATGGAAAGCATGGTGCAGCAAGCACATGGGATAACAATGGCAAACATGATGTTGCAAGCACATGGGACAACAATATGGCAATAGCATGCCACATGGGACAACAATGTGGAAACATGGTGCAGCAATGGCACTTGGGATAGCAATGGTACATGATGTAGTACAGTGATGGGTACAATCATGATTGCTGAAGCATGATGAGATGCAGCATAGTTATGATGGGTGCAACATGGTGTAGCATAGTAAGGTGCAGCATGATGATGAGGAGAAACACAATGATAGGTGCAACATGGTGATCGAGTAACTTGGGAGAATCAGTTGAAGCAGCCATGTCTTCAACTAAGTTAAGCTACCTCATGTATCATCTACTTAGAGATTATCTATGCTCTTACTTAGATAAGTCAAAGTGTTGACTCTTGTTGTATATGTACTATCTCTCTCTGTGCTGAACTATTGAAGAACATATAAGAAGAATTTATCAAGGGTTTCCCCACATTGGGGTTTGTCCCTGGCTAGTGCCACATCTTGTGTCCTCCTGTCTTGGCTTGTCTTCTGTGATTTATGTTTATGTTCTATCTGCAATTTACTATTATGCTGATGTGATTACTAATCTGGAAAAGATATTGAGCTAACTGTGAAAATTGAAATAAATTTCTCTAAGCATAGAACATACCTAAAATTAACACTCCCCCACCCCTCATGACTAGTCAATCATAATTCAATATTACTAGTTACTAGTAACAGGCATATCTGCACTTTCGTAGAGATTTTCCTGATTTTGAAAACTTGACAATAATACAAGTTCATGAAGTTGACCACGCTATACTAGCTCTAGAATATCGTTAGTAGATTTCTTGATAATTCAACTAAAGAGAACCATATCTCCATTAGATTTCTTGGAAATGCAAATAAATAGAATCATATTTGTATACACAAAATCACATTTTGATGGTTTACTGTAAATGTGCCATGGATATTGAAACTTGACAACAAATCAATACCAGCTGATTTTTCTACACAATATTGCTAATAGGAAACTTTTCATACTTTAGTAAATACTTTCTCCAGTTCCACGCCTCTTAGAATACAATATGTTGTAGTCTTGATGTTTCCATGTATCATACAGTTTAATTGATGGAAATCAACAAAGCGACAATTTTCTCTGCAAATGATACAATAAACCATAGTTTCTTTCATAGTTCTCCTAGTTGTAATTGGACTACTATATTTCAGACATACATTCTCAAAGGGATTTATATATGCACTAGTTGTTGTCAGTATTCCTTGCAAGTGCTACAAAATTGATATAGAAAAATGAGAGTTAGCAACTTAAGATCAAATCTATCTCTCTCTCTCTCTCATTTGCATATTCCATTTGCTGAAGAAATAAGTTTTCTTAGGCTTTCCACTTTCTTCTCTGATTTCAATAAACATATGAACATTGATTGTGAAGTTCGGAAATTTTTTTCTTGTTTTTTAACTATAATGTTTAGCAAGATGAATGGAAAAACATTTTCCTGCAATTGTCTTTGTATTGAAAGATATATTGGAAGAAGTTTTTCATGTACTTGAACCTGTCACATACGTAATATTTGTAAAACAATACATGTAAATCATATAATATGTGGAAAATAACTTGTTATCATTGAAACATCCATATAAATCTAAGTTTGTTATTTCCCTGTTTTGATTGGCATTCCCATCTTTAATTTCTAGTACATATTTCATCTATGTATGTGTTGTTGAAATTGCAATGGCACCGATTGTGCCAACTGGAAATAGATATTGACTGTGGGACATATTTGCAATCATCATATTTAGGAAAAATCAGTACTCTCAAGAAACATGGCATATGCCTTCTACAATGTTAGAGCTACTTAGTGAAATAGTTTTCTCACAATCACTATTATCATATTTGTGCTTTGGCATTATTTCAAAATTTATAATAGAAACATCAAAATTTGTAGTAATTTTTGCCTCATGATGTTCAATAAATAGTGTTGTCACAAGCAATTTTATTACCATTTCTTCCTTCTTATCTATCAAATATGCATGGAGTATTGGTCTTATTGTATTTGCTTTATCCAAAAAATTTGATATGTAACTAACACAACACCATGGAAAATGCTTCATGTTATGTTGTTACTGATATCTTTGATTAATAATGGCATATACTTGATCTATTTTTTCCTATTCATGAGCATTGAATTGATTTTAATTCAAGAAAACAAAAAGAAGCCTGGTATAGAATTACCTAAACTTGGGCAAAACTACCTTTCCATCTTTGTTTCTTGTCTATTTTCCGCTCCTTTTTGTGTCTCTTTCTATATCCACTTCTATAATTTGCTCATTACAATCTATACTTCTTTGGCCATGTCTATCATCACATCATTGACACTAACTTTATTTGAGGCTGATTTAGAATTTAATATTCTTTTCATGTTCACAAAAAATTGTACTCAAATAAGTACTTAAAAGGACATTATAATTGATACTAAGTAATAATTGGGTTATGAATATAGAACATGATATCACATAGTCATTGCTAATGTATATTCTAAACATTAGGTTCATAGTTATCAAAAAGAATCTTATTTCTATGCATAGAGGTAAAATACTAAATAGATTTTAGTTTCGGAAAATTATAAATTATAGTTCCTTGTTACATATATTAAATTGAAAAATGAAAAAAAATACAAGCGCACAAATGTTTTATAGAAATATTCAAAGTACATTTTTAGTTGTAGATGTTCTTCTTGATCTTAATATCTAAGTGTTACATGCTTTCTGAAAAATTGAAAAAGTGTCATTTTTAGTTACAATATATAAAAATATATAGCAAAAAAACAGATACCTATATAATGTAATAAATAAATAACAATAAATAGAATAGAAACACACCTTTAACTGTAAAATTTCTATTTTTGTTCATCTTCCCCGCTCCAAAGATATGAATTAGATCAAATATATAGAAATAAGAGAAAAAATGGTTCTGATATCATATTACGGAAACAATTTAGACCTAACTGCTACACGATGGTAAAATATTTTGTATAAACATTTTTAACACTTTGATATTATCCACGTTTTGAGTTGTATACCTCATTGCTATAGGGTTGTAGCATATATTTTATATATGCTCTAAGAACTCACATACATAAGGGAGGACACAAACCTTACCTAACAAAAATGCTACATGTTTTGCGCCTTTGTTTGAAATGAGATTGCATAGAAATTCCCTCACATCACACAAATACCAAAACAACCATTGTACAAATTGGAGAATAAATCTTTTTGTAACCAACTCCCTAGAAAAGTAATAAAACATGTGCTTGCAATGTATACGTTAAAAAATGTATGATAAACATTTTGCCAATGCTCCTACGGACATCATAACTAGAACTAGTGGTTACAATTTTCACATTACCTTTCAAAATTTTAATATATGTATTAGTTACTAACTAAAGATGATATTTTATTCATGACATCTTATTTATGAACATCTTACCAATGCACCTGTGATAGTTATGGCAATACACTGAATTATTCCCTAACTACATTTATAATTGAAAATCCTGAACCCTAATTTGTCATCACCTCCCTGCACCCACATAATAATTTTCCACCAACAATGAATTAATAATTTTTTCCAGTGGATTTATGTTCAATGCATTCAAGACAATTGAGTTGATTTTGTCTTATTTCAGGGGATATGTTATACACCATAAAACAGATTCCTGCACACAGGTTTTTAGTTGCAAATGACGAAGAGTTGAGGTGGAGCCTCTAAGAATAGGAATGCTTATGGACTTTGGTATCATAAGTGCTAAGATCACATCGACTAGAAAATTTGGAAATGCAAATGCAAAGAGAAATGAACATTGCAATTTCTTCGAAATCAAAAACCTTAATAACACATACAATGTTTGTTAATCATTGCAATTTCTTCACTCTCTTATCTGTCAACCATATTTCATCTTTTCTTAGAATTACATAATCTAATGTCATCCATAAATAGATATATGGAAAAATTGTTGTGTGAAATGGAAGTGTGTCGAATAAACTTGCAAATTCGCTACTTACTCCTAAATAAAGTTAAGTTGAAAAATTAATTCCATTTAAAAATAATTCATGAATGTACGTAAAACGTGTTGTGTGAAATGGAACTGTCTGAAAAACATTTTCAAAGCATTCTATATGTATAGATGGAGGAAGATTTGGAATAGACACCTGCACTTCCGCACCTTCCACATAGAACTTTTGTACATTGATGTAACAAGGAAGAGCCTCCATATTCGACAAACTAGAATCAGAAATTAACTTAATTCATGGGAAATGCTTTAAGATATAAGAATACTCACAACATGCAAAATCAAGAACCATGATTAATGAAGCATTGGATATCTTTCACATTCATGATTTCTTTCAAAATAGATCATGTATTTCCAATTGAGCCTGAACAACATCTCTAGCCTATGTTAGTTGTCGATAACAAGGAACATTATAATACATTGTTGTGACACAAACATCTAGTTATTACGCGTCTATCACATGGACTTATCCCCTTGCCATGAACCACCACTTCCCCAATAACTTTATGTTCAACATTTCATACTTTTCATATGATATTTAGAGATGCCATTCAGACACAATTGAAAGTTGAAGATGTGATCTTATGCAACACTAGCTTTGGAGATAAAAGTTTATGTAAGGAAACAGGAGCTTGAATAATATTCCCATATTTTAAATGCATTCTACAAATAGAAAATGAATACCATCACCAAAGCAAACAATCAAAATTACTTTCACACTCTTCTCCTCCAAATACCACAAATATGAAGTAGAATAGTGAAAGTTCCTATCGATATGAGAAAACGAGTTAATTGTACCACTGCAAATATCTTATTTCCTTGTTTCCCTATATAATCATCCCATATTTTTTTTTGTGTGAAACATGTTACATAGGACAAATCTGTGTTAATAAATCAAGATGTAGGCATATTAGGGTTGATTTTTCTTTCATGATAATTACTTGTGAGTCTTTGTTGACTTTTTATTATTATGTTATGTTCTTATACATCAAGCAATTACCAAAATTTACATGAAGATCAAAACAAAAGAACACAAGAAATTAGGCTCTCCAAGCTAGGGTCAAAACCCCCCAAGGGGGGAACCCAAAAAATTCTCTTCTTATAGAATTAGATAAAATTCAAATATCCAAGACCCAAGACCAAAAAAAAGATTTCCATACATACCCATGTCAACCCTACTTAAAAGTTTCTCCATCAAGTCAAACTCAACAAAGTCAACACTAGTCAAACATCTGAAATCTGGTCACCTCCTAAATTTCGGCCTTGTAACTCCAACTCTTATAATTTCCACCCTCCTAAAATTCTAGGTCTGTGACTCTTTAGAAAAATTCACAGATCTAGTGCATAAAAAATCCAATTTTCTCTTTCTTTTGATGTTCCTATCTCTCTCTGTCTCCTTTGACTTTTCCTAAAATTTGTCTTTTTCTTGCATAGAAATCGAAGTGATCAATTGGAGCTCCAATGATGTCGAACTTCTCTCTCTATATAGACATCTAGGAGGTCAAATGGGTGCTCTTCTAGGCCAACTTGTCTAGGAGGGTCGAATTGGGCTCGTGGAGGACAATTTGACTCTTTTTTACTCAAATAAAATTATTTTTCTTTTCTCTTATAAATGTCAAAATGGGACTTGACTCAAATCATTTTCTTTTGACTCATGACAAATGTATCTTGACTAAAATAAACCTAGAAGCATGAAGAACATGCTTTTACCATAAAATAATAATAATAATAATACTTTATTTTTCTACCATTTTCATTTTTCATGAAATACATGATGATACAAGTCCAATGATAATTATGAAGACTGATGAGCACCAGTATTGTAGCAAGAATGTTGCAACTCCTAGGGCTACTAACTTTACTTCATCAAGCCTAGGTTCATACAAACTTGGAGGTGATAGTGTTGTATACACAAGTAGATGTAATGGGTCTACTCTTTTTCACTATTGAGCTGGGCGATAGACCACTAGGGTTTCTCAAACCAGCCTTCTGTTGATTTAGAAGAATTTTGATTACCAATTGGGAAAGGGGAATTTTACCGTAATTGAGAGGATTGAAATGCTATCTATTGCAGTAATGAAAGACTGAAATAGATGCCTAAAAGACACAACTCATCTAGCTATTTGTTAAGATACCTTACTTCAGAAGCATTCTAATTTAACACCTGTGAAATTCTAAGTAACCTAAGCATGAAATCTGATTTAATCAAACACTTAATTGATGTGCACATGAATAAGCATAACAACCTTTTTCTTTTTGTATTTTTGTGAAAACGTGAATGCTAATCCTTCTTGATTGCATGACAGGTGGGATGGGTGTGGATAGAGATGGGTGTGATGGGTCAAATGGCTTGGGAGGCAAGCAAGGGTCTTCTCCTAGCTTTTGTGATGCATTTCTCACAAATCGGGCTCAAAACAAGCCACTATAGATCTTCTATAGGATGTTTACAGAATGTCCTAATTCACCTACAGGATACCCTATTTTCCTATAGGAATAGGTCGAAAGCGTAAGGAGTGATTTGGGTAGTGGTATGGAGCTTAGGGAAGGTGAGAGATGGAAGTGGTTGGAACTCACTCAGAACTCAAACTGAAGCTTTATGATGGTTGGGTTTGCTCAATAAGCATGGCAAGTTCTCCTTGTGAAATGATGACTCTGATTGTGAACTTAATGACCTTTGGTGATCATGGGTTGGTATGGTTTGGCTGAGGCTGATGATATGATGTCTTCCCGCAATATTGAAACTCTTGTAGAATACACATTATTGTTGGCATTCATCCATAAATCATTTCAAAACAAGAAGGGTTGACAACAATATAAGGAAAACAGAATTTGCATCATTTATTTGCCAAGTTCATACATGGAAATGCTTGAAATATATGATGAAAGCACATGAAATCTAATACAAAAATTAAGATATCAAAAATGACAACTGCAACTTGTCTTATAAAACTGAAAGATGCTCACCTAATTAGCAGAAAAACCCTAAGTTTCATAAGAAACAAGAATTCCATCTTTTTGGGCTGAATGGGAGTTTTTCCTCAAACCATGGTCCCTGAAGGGAGGAAGGAGGTAAGATCCACCTATTATCACACTTTTTTTATATTTCCTTATCTCTCTGATGTTACTATTAAAGTTATGCACAAATGGAAGCAAACTAATCAAATTCAACAATACTTGCAATGTAACAATGCCAAAATCAATTTAACAAGTAATCTATGAAGTAACCTAAGAACACAAGTAATGTAAGAGAAACCTATGCTTTTAGGGTTGGACCCTAACCCAAGGGCTTCAGCCCTCTGATTCAACTCAGTGTTGGATCAAGGGAATGCTCATTTTCATTAACATATCAAAAAATACATAACAATGTTTTTGTCACAATCCTTCAACTCAAAAGTGCTTAGCTATTTTGCATAAAAAATCTGAATCCTAATGAGGCTCTAGCCCTCCTTAATTATACAACTGAAGTTTCCAATAACTTCCTTAAATCTAGGGAGGCTTGGCTCCCAATCTTAAGATTAATTGGTTCTTAACTATCACTGGTTCAGCTGCGAATGATCCTCATGACTCGATTCCCTGCAACTCCGAGTTGGTGTGATTTGATTGAGGGATCTTGAATGAGTGAGGATTTAATGAGGGAGATCCATCTCCTATAATCTCTCCTTCTTGTATAATTCAAGTTCCTGCACCTTAATTAGCCATAATTTTCTCCCAAAAACCTACAATCAATGCACATTAGACCACTAGACATAACATCTTACATTTACTCATCTCATTAAGAAAAATATAATTAGAACATGTAAAGAATTATGAGAAGAGTTTATTTTAGTAACATTGGAGGTGTATTAAGGTCCATATATTTTACCCAATGATGAGCCTCATCATCGCCCGCTACTGAAAGTGTTGCTCATCCTCTAAGAAACTCAATCTATGTCCATGTCCTTCATTGATTTGGTGGCTTCCCTGACATCCCATGCTTCTGTTGTAGTCTCTTCCTCCTGTGAATAAAACCCTTCCTTCTTCTCTATCTCTTCCCACTACTTTCTTTCTTCTTCTTATTTTCTTCCTTCCAACATTCCCAAAAGAAATGGTGGACTGAGCCTTAAGCCAATCCAATTGACTTTGAGTCTTTGCATTGGTTGCTTATACATTGGGGTTCTATTTAGTGCCTCTCTCATTCTGTCACGAGAATGATATTCTCTGATTTTGAGGCTGTAAGGTAAGGTGTTCTATCTCCTTTGGCAGGCTTGCTGGCGTTCATCTCCTAGCAATCTGTGCATGTCTTAAAAGTGTTTGATTGCCTATTCTTATACAACAAGGTACCTTGGTGCAAGCTTGGGATCATTTGCAATGAGGTTGTGAGTGCTGATGACAGCCATTGGGTTAGATTGTTATGCTCTGATCATAAGGGGTTATGCCTCTTCTTTTTCCATTACCTTTTTCATCTTTGTAGCTCTTTCCTCCTCATGATTCATCTAATATGCTAAGGCCATCAATTTCAAGTCCCCTAGCTTTGGATTTGGGTCCCACACATTTAAATCTGTCAAGGCCAAATTGTGTAGGTAAAACTCAGATATCTTTGCTCTATCTTCCAAGGTTCTTTGATCACAGAGATCAATGAATTGTCTATAGCCTTGCAAGGGCATAGTTCCTCTTTGTGTTAGGGTCTATTTGGAACTGTAGCTTTTGTTCCTTGAGGTAGAAGGCATAATACTTTGCTCACATCCTGCACTGGATTTCCTCTATGGAAAATTTGGTCATAGTTTCCGATTAGATTTCCCTTTCTTGTAGTTTCTTCCTTAGCCATGTGTTCTCCGCCTCTAACTGATATTTCATCATTTCTTCTCTATCTCTTATGTTTCTTAGTTCTCTACCCATCTCCTGCAATTTCTCCTCCATGTGGCCTACATCCTCTACCCCTTTTGATTTAGAAATTTTCATCCACCTGTGTATCCTTTCCCTCTCTTTTTCAAGTTCAAAGAATAGGGGAATGGAAAACTTTTGTGGTATCACCCTACCTCCTTCAATGAACTTGTAGTAGGAGCTGAGGTTTGGCTATGGGCTAGGTTCTTTCAGTTCTTGGCCCTCTTCCTTTGTTTCTTGTTGAGTAATTCCTTCCTGGTCTCTTTTCTGTGTTTCCTATAGGTTTGACAGAGTTTCCTGTAGGATGGTCTCTACTTCCTGTAGGTCTGACTGTGTCTCCTGTAGGAGACCTTTTCCCTTTGATGAGGCTGACCTTGTGACAAGACCCCTAACATAGGTGATCGGAGACTTGGGAGAAGCGTATTTTGATTTTCCTTCTCCTTCATTTTTCCTTAGAGGGGATACCTTCTCTTGTTGCTTTGGTGAATCCTCAATGACAATTGGAGGTTTGGTGGGGTGTGAGGTCTCCCTTGTCTAATCCTAGTGCTCTTTCTTGTCCTAAAGTATAGTGGGGTTTGTCTTTGCCTCTTCCCCTTTGGTTTGACAGGTGTACTTAGTGAAGTAAGAGCAATTGTTGCCTCTTTCTCTGTAGGCTCTGGAGCCACCCTTGGTGATTCTTCTTCCTCTATGTCTTGATATGCATACCTATGTTCATCCTTCTGTCCTTTTTCCTCTTTACCATTTTCTTTCTCATCCTCTTCTTTGTCTCCTCCTTCCTCTTCTTTTCTTCCTCTATTTCTTCACTCTACTCATCTATTTCTTCTTTTGTTTCCTCCTCTGTCTCTTCTTCATTTTCCTCCTCTGTTTCTTCTTCATTTTCCTCCTCTGTTTCTTCTTCTTTTTCCTCTTTTGTTCCTTCTTCTCCCTCACTAGCACTATGGCTTCTGTCATATGCAATAGATTGAATTCCTCTTTCTATAGAAATTCCCACCTGTAGATCACCTGATAATGCAATATATTAAAGCAAAATGCTTGATCTACTTCTACAAAAAATTATGCAGAAGCTTAATCGAATTGAGCAACATTAATAATAACACATATAACTGATAAGAAGAAATCAATCACACATAACACAGAAGATATAACCAGGGGAAAGCAACTACCTAAAACCCCAACTTTATATTATCATACAAGTGGAAATCTTATCCAAGTTACAAAAAGAATTAGCTCAAAAGCTTTCCTGCTCTCTCTGTAATCAAAAAATGAAGCTCATAGACTCAATAGACAAGTATATATCCTCCTCAAGTCTGCCAAGCCCCTATTTCTTTGCGTAATTTTTCTTGAGGTCCAGTGAAGCCACCTGTGTGAATTGGCCTCATCACACTCACTGAACAAAAACAAGTAACAACGCAATTCTCTTGGATAGAAATCCTTCTGCATGCAAGGAATATTCACCAAGGAATATCCTAGCAACTGATAGTACACTGTCCCTCCATCTGATCTCAACTGGGTCTCTGTCTGAACTGACATGCATGAGTTATGTATGAGAGAATATTCAGTTATCTAAAGATCGGCAATTATATGCAAGCATGCATTAACTAACTGAACTTAATTTAAACAATCTGCTTAAATCATTATAACTAGACTTGAATCAGTTAACTAAGCCAACTAATTACTACTCAAAATAGAACTCATCCTTATCTCTTTAACTGATGGATAAATTCCTCAATTAATGGAGAAACTGTTGCACGTCCCCACATAGACTTCAAGTTTGATTTTCCTTAACTAATTAAGTCAAGGTGAATTAATTAATTAATTTTCAAACTGTTGTTAATATCAAATTCGAATTTTACTTCCTATTATAGTTTAGGGACTGACTAAAATAGGAAGGTATCCCGAAAATGCTATTTATAGAAAAGCTATTTTTAGCACTTTCACTTTTCATCCATTGTAGCTAAGTTCAACACTGGATGAAACTGTTATTTATAGCAGTGCTATTTTTAGCATTTCTTGTTGCTATCTTCAACACTCCCTCTCAACAAGAAAGGGATTATCAGTAACCCCAATCCTGTCTCTGTGGAACTCGAACTTGCATTTTGACAATGCCTTTGTCAAAATATATGCATCTTGTTCCTCGGTCGAAACACACAACAACAACATGATCCTATTAACCACACAGTCTCGAAGATGGTGATACCAGATATCAATGTGCTTGGATCTATCATGAAAAACTAGATTCTCAAAGAGTTTGATGCAACTCTGATTATCACAGTAGATCACTGTAGGATCCATCATCTGACCAAACAATCCCACTAGAATCTTCCGCATCCAAATGGCCTCACATGTAGCCTGACTAATAGCCATGTATTCAGCCTCTACTGAGCTAAGTGCAACTGATCTCTGTTTCTTGCTGTACCAGGAAATTGCAGCTGAACCAAGTTTGAAGATTCCTCCATAAGTTCTCTTCCTGTCTGATGGACTCCTTGCACAATCTGCATCTGTGAAGCCCTGAAGCTTCACTCCCTTTGTCCAACTATACCACAATCCAAACTGAGATGTGCCTCTGAGGTATCTTAGCACATGCTTTGTTGCCTTCCAAAATAGCTTGGTAGGTTGAACCATAGCTTGACTCAACTGGTTCACCGCAAAGCATAAGTCGGGTCGTGTGCTCACCAAATACATAAGTGAACCCACTAGCTGCCAATAAACAGTAGCAGCTACTACCTCACCTGAAGTAGCATCCTCCTTCCTCCAATTCCCAGCTAGAGAAGTCTACATGGGTTTGCACTTCTCCATGTGAAAGCACCTGAGCATCTCATTGGCATACTTGCCTTGAGACACAAATTCTTCCCCATCTTTCTACCATACCCCCATTCCTAGAAAGTAGTGCATAAGGCCCATGTCCTTCATCTCAAACTCTCTTGCAAGGTCCTCCTTGCAAGATTGTATCAGTTGATCATCACCTGTCAAAATCAGATCATCGACATAAAGTAAAATGATCAATGTCTTACCTTCTACCATGATGTGGTAAAGGTTCACATCTGCTTCACTCTTGGTGAAGCCCAATCCAGTGAAATAGTTGTTGATCCTAGTGTACCAAGCACAGGGTGCTTACTTCAGCCCATACAGAGCCCTCTTGACTCTGCACACATGCGACTCACTGTCGAAGGTTTTGAAACCTTTTGGTTGCTCAATGCACTCCTCAATCGTCCCATTGAGGATTGTTGTCTTCACATCCATCTGGTGTATCTTCCACCCCATCTAAGATGATAGTACCAATATCAATCTAATCGATGAGTACCTTGCTACAGGAGAAAAAGTCTCATTATATTCATACCCCTCGACAAGTGAGAAACCTCGAGCAACAAATCTTGCCTTGTGTTTCTCAACACTGCCATCAGTTGCCTGCTTTACCTTGTAAAGCCATCTAGAACTCACCACTGACTTGTCCTGAGGTCTTGGGACAACATCCCAAACATAGTTTTTCATGATGGAGTCATACTCCTCCACCATTGCATCAACCCACACTGGTTGCTGCACTACCCCCTCGAATGAAGAAGGCTCAGAATCTACACACTCCCTAACGAGGGCCATGTAACCAGTGTACTGCTCTGGTGACCTCCTCTGTCTGCGTTGAGAAGATGGTTGTCCCACATTCTCCCGCACATCCAGCATCAACCTGTCAGCTTCCCTTGAGCGTTTCTGCCCATCTCTGGAAGTATCGACATGAGTGGATGTCTCCACTCCCGGATCCTCTGCATGCGGTTGCTTCGCATCAATCTGAGGCTCCTCATCCTTAGGAACTGAAAGTTCCTCATCTTCATGCAACTCAAACTCCCTCTCAAGTGATAAGCGGATGGCTTTCTGCTCATCGAAATTTAGATCCCTGCATACCACAATCCTCTTAGTGGAAGGAAGGTACACCTGATAGTTCTGGGGTGTATCCGTGTACCCCACAAGTATTCCCAACTCAGTTGTTGGGTCTAGCTTCTTCCTGGCATATTTGGTCACATGACAGTAAAATGATGATCCAAATATTTGGAAGTGACTTACATCAGGTCACCTCCCATAATAGGCCTCCATAGGTGTCTTCATCCCCAGTATACGGTGCAGGCTTCTGTTCTGCAAGTATACTGTTGTATTGCATGCCTCGGCCCATAAATGCAGTGGTAGGCTTTGGTCATGCAACATCACTCGAGCTACTCCCACAATCGATCTGTTCTTCCTTTCGGCCACCCCATTCTACTGTGGGTTATGTGGTGCCGTCAATTCCCTTTTAATTCCTTCTGTAGCATAGAAGTCCTTAAACTACTATGAGACATAATCTCCACCATTGTCGCTACACAAGGCTTTTATTTTCTTTCTTGATTCTTTCTCTGCCAAGGCTTTAAACTCACAAAACCTCAAGAAGGTTTGATCCTTCTATTGCATAAAGTAGATCCAGGATCTACGAGAAAAATCATCAATAAAAATAACATAGTACCTTTGTTTAACGGTGGAGGCTATAGAGAATGGTCCACATACATCTAAGTGAACTCGCTCCAGGATTGCTCCAGCTCTACTGTCTCAATCGGGAAAGGAATATTTCACATACTTAACCAAGGTACAACCTTTGCAAGTACGCATCTGCTCAAGTTTTCCCTTGGGTAATCCGGTAGAAATCTGCTACATGATCTTCAAGGCTCCACGGTGCAAGTGGCCCAATCTTCTATGCCATAGCTCGCCAACATCTTGGCTCTGCACCATCTCTGCTTTGGAACTCAAAGCAGCACAGTCATCTACCTCCAGCTTGTATAGATTTTTGACTCAAATCCCTATTCACTTTGTCTGTCTAGTGCCGATATCCCTCAGGAATACCTTTCCTTTGCTTAAGACTACATCATAGCCTTTAACTTCTAGCACAACAATGGACACAAGATTCTTCTTCAGACCTGTTACATACTTTACATCAGTCGGGGTGAGGGGAGCTCCATGCTCCGTCTAAAATACAACTGTACCTTCACCTGAGACACAGTACTTTCCATCATCGCCCATCTTGATCTGCATCCGAAGGTCCTTCTCCTCCAAGGTACTAAAGAGATTCTTGTCACCTGACATGTGGAAAGAGGCTCCAATTTCCAGGTACAAAATGCATCCCACCATGGATGAAACAATGCATGCAATAAGAGAGAAATCCACCTCAAACTGTGAGGCTAATGCATCACCATCAGATCCCTTTGAGGAACCCTTCTTGGATTTCTTTTTTGGACAATTAGTAGCATAATGGTCCACTTCATGACAATGAAAGCATCTCACTTTCGATTTGTCAAACTTCTTCCCACCATGGGAAGAACCGGATTTGGATTCGGATGCCTTCCCTTCCCCTTCCTTGCCTTACTCGCTAAGGCTAGATTTTCCTCATCATCTTGCTTCGATGAGGATCCATCTCTGGTGCTTCTTCTTATCTCCTCCTACATCAGATCCGAACAAAGTCTTTCCCAATATGGCAGTTTTTCTCTTCCATTAACCGAGTCGTAGTAGCTATGCCAGCTCTTAGGAAGACCGAGGAGTGTAATACTTCCAAGCTTATCCCTGCAGGTGGTGATCTTTTTCAGATACGTAGAGATCATGTCACCCTTTTCACACTTGATCTTACGAAGCTTTTCTTTCAGTGCTAGCTTCCTCTGATCACTACTATTCTGATATAGATCTTTCAATGTTTTCCACATTGAAAATGGGGTCTCCTTCCCATGGAGACTCGAGACTATGTGGTCTCGAACTCCCTCTAGAAGGATTCTCCTTGCTCTAGCCACACACTTTTTCCATTCCACCAATTGAGTAACATCAGTCGGCTTGGAGACTTCTTTATCAATGAAGTCCTTTAGACCGTTATCTTCTAATACTACCTCCATGTGATCCTTCCAGGCTATATAATTTGAACTGCCATCAAGGGCATATTCGATTCTTAAACCATTGAATGCCATAGGTGAAATAGAGATGTGATAAGAACTCAATTTCAATATTCACAACCCAAACTTCGAACTTCTCCTTCTTGTATATTGTTCATCCTTGATCACCTTTTCTCTGATACCATGTAGAAATTCCCACTTGTAGATCACCTGATAATGCAATATACTAAAGAAAAATACTTGATCTACTTCTACAAACAATTATGCGAAAGCATAATTGAATTGAGCAACATCAATAAGAACGCATATAACTGATAAGAAGAAATCAATCACACATAACACAGAAGATATAACTAGGGGAAAGAAATTTCCTAAAACCCCAACTTTGTATTATCATACAAGTGGAAATCTTGTTCAAGTTACAAAAAGAATCATCTCAAAAGCTTTCCTGCTCTTTCTGTAATCAAATAATGAAGCTCATAGACTCAATAGACAAGTATATATCCTCCTCAAGTCCTCCAAGCCCCTATTTCTTTGCACAATTTTTCTTGGGGTCCAATGAAGCCACCTGTGTGAATTGGCCTTATCACACTCACTGAACAAGAAGAAGTAACAACGCAATTCTCTTGGATAGAAATCCTTCTGCATACAAGGAATATCCTAGCAACTGACAGTGCACTGTCCCTCCATCTGATCTCAACTAGGTCTCTGTCTGAACTGACATGCATGAGTTATGTATGAGAGAATATTCAGTTATCTGAAGAGTAGCAGTTATATGCAAGCATGCATTAACTAACTAAACTTACTTAATTTAAACAAACTATTTAAATCAATATAACTGGACTTGACTCAGTTAACTGAGCCAACTAATTACTACTCAAAATAGAACTCATCCTTATCTCTTTAACTGATGGATAAATTCCTCAATTAATGTAGAAACTGTTGCATGTCCCCACATAGACTTCAAGTTTGATTTTACTTAACTAATTAACTCAAGATGAATTAATTAATTAATTTTCAAACTGTTGTTAATATTGAATTCGAATTTTACTTCTTATTATAGTTTAGGGACTGATTTAAATAGGAAGGTATCCCGAAATGCTATTTATAGAAAATTTATTTTTAGCACTTTCACTTTTCATCCATTGTAGCTAAGTTCAACATTGGATGAAACTGCTATTTATAGTAGTGCTATTTTTAGCATTTTCTGTTTTTGTCATTTCTTGTTGCTATCTTCAACACCTTCTGCATGCATGTCTGTAAATGTTGTCCATGCAATAGGGAATCTTAAGTTTTCTATAGCATCTTCAAGGATGATTTTGATCAACCCATGATGGGCTAATTGCTGATGTTTTCCCTCTTTCACTTTGATGCTCATGTATATCATGGATTGTAGAAGAAAATAGGGTGTACTCAATCTATTATGACGAGGTGTGTTCTCTCCAAATCTTAGTTCTTGGAGGATTCTAAAGTGGTATCCATACACTACACTGTATCTCCCTTCACATGAAATATATTTGATGAGGTGGTAACTGACTTCATTCCAAGGGTATGGAATGCTCTCCCTTCTAACCCCATTTTTGTCCTCTATTGGCTCTTCTCCTTCCAAAAAGAAGCTTTTCTTTGCAAGGGTGTTGTTACCCTTGTCTTCTTTTCTCCATGGTAACCCTAGGGGGAGTGTAGTGATTCTGCTTATAACCTCAGGGGTAATTGCTACTGATAAACCCTTCACCACAGTAGTGGCACTGGTCCTAGTGAGGGGTATGAGTGAGAGGGAAAATTCTCTAGCCACATCATCATCGTATCCTCTCATCCTCTCAAAGAACCCCATCCATTGATGCCTTGTGAAAATTTCCACCACAGGAGGATGTTAGTGGATCCTTGCTACTACTGAGCTCTTAAGGAGCTTCTTGATCTTTGTAGTCCCTGTTCTGAAGATGGATGCAATATTTGTTGTTGCCTTTATGGGATAGGCTGCTACAGGATGTCTATAGGATGCCATGTAGTTGCCTCTCCCTTAAAATTTCATATTTTTTTCAGCTATGAAGTATAAGGGGTGTTGAAGTGACTGGAGAAGGGTGGTATGGAATGGTAGGTGAGGAATGTTGCCTTTGGGTATGGTTCCTCTTTCCTTATTTTCTCTCTCTTTTGTTTTTTCTTCTCTTCCTTTTTTTCTTTTGTAATATATAGATATATATATATATATATATATATATATATATATATTATTATTATTTTTTATGTTTTTTTTTTTGAACTGATTTCTTTGATGGATGCAGGGGCGACATGGTGATGAAAGGAATGGATGTGGTGTGGTGAGGTAAATGGTTTTTCATCCAGACATAGGCTTGTGTCATCACTTTTCTCTCGGACTGCCCTTCTTGTGGTTTTCAAGGTCAACTGTCATTCCTATAGGAAACTCCTGTAGGATTACAGGGAATCTTGTAGAAAACACAGAGTTTGTGTGAAATGAGCTGGAGGGGTTTATAAATGGAAGACTAGGTGAATAATGGAGGATATGAGATGGGTGGATTAAAACATGGCTCTTGTAGGTCCTGTTGTCCTTCTCATGCTGTGCTTATCCTCCTCTTGCAAACCTACAAAACAAAATTTCCATCTTTTGTATCTTTTCTCTTTTTTTTCTTTTTTATTTTTATTTTATATTTTATATTTTTTTTGTAAAACAACTAGTCTACCTCCAAGGAGGTTTTCATCCTAGTTGCCTACCCTGGGTGCCTCAAAAGAGGTTTTCACCCAGAGATATTTTTATTTTTCTCTCCCTTTTTTTTAACACCCTTGGGCCGCCTCAAGAGGTTTTCAACCCAACAATGGGACTCAGGTGCCTCATGGAGGTTTTCACCTGAGTCTCTTTATTTTTTTCTCTTTTTTTTTTCTTTTTTTTTTCTTCAGGGACTTGGTGGGGTGGAAGCTAAGACTTTCTCTACCACCATCATTGTCTTGTTGATGCTATTGATGAATTCTTGCCTTGATAAGGGCTTCTTGTAGATCTTTAATCTATACCCATTGACAAGCAAAGGGATATCCTCTGCATCAATGGTTCTTATCTGCACAACACCATTATCATGACACTTTTCTATTACATAATGCTTTAATGATATAGTCCTTAACTTTCCTTTAAAATACTTGTACCGAAACTCATACAGCAAGCCTAATCACCTTCTTGAAACTGTTTGTCTTTTATATTCTTGTCATGCAAAATTTTCCGTTGAACTTGAGTCACCTCTGTGTGTAGGAGGGCCCGCATCCTAAATTCATCTAACCCATTCAAGTGGAGCAATCTTTCTTGTGGTGCTCTGGTGATTGTTGGAAATAATACTAAGAGGGGGAGGGTGAATCAGTATTAGCAAATCACTAACTTTTTCATTTCCATAATCAGATTCATATATGCTACTTTAGTTAAGGGAACCCGCATGTACACACAACTGTGTTTAATGCAACTAGCATATATCCAGTAAACTTATGATTCAGTTAATCCATTATATGTTGATCTTTAATCAGTGCATCAGAACTTAATTAACCATATAAACAGTAAATAGGTGCAGTAAAATAGAACAGATCATCACACATAAGAAACACACATTAACACCATGATGCAAGGTGGAAACCCAATGTGGGTAAAAACTACCTGCTGCTATCGTCTCTGTCTTCTTTTAATAATAAGAAAATCTATTTACAACAATGTATTGGTGCAAACTCATACCAGTATGCATGCTTCTACCTGCAGAAGGCTACAACCTTCTCTCGTTCTCCAGCTTCTACTGGAAGGGAGCTACAACCCCCTAGATCTTGTACTAGCTGATATATTTACTAGTACGTAGGCATCGGCCTATAGAAGGCTACAACCTTCTCTCTTCCTCCAAGGACCACGTTTCATAAATTTTCAAACTGGATACTCTTGGAATACAACACCATAATATGAAGGCCACGTTTCATCCAATTTTCATACTGGACCCATCAACAACATTAAAGCTCAAAAATCAATCACTACTGCAATATAACTACTGTATTACCCATTCATTGAATACTCAATCATTACTCTCTGAATCACCCAACAACTTAATCACTGAAACCATGTCATAGAGCAGAACCCAGAACTCTGCAACAATATTCAAAGCCAACTGTATCATCAAAAACATGCATCAGAGTGCATACGCTACTTGGAAGAGCCGAACCAGCATGTATATGCAACTTCACCAAAGCGAACCAGCGTATATGTCATCAAATACTTACTTATAACTTCGCTGCACTTCCTGACTTCAAACATACCCAGATCATTACATACAAAAGGATAATACATGTGTTAGCAACCAGATCTAGTCCATCAGATCATTTAAAGATAAGTCATTATGATCCTAATCCATTATTAGATCTCATCCATCAACACTGAAGCTAATCACAATCAACCAATCTGAATATGCAGAATATTGCCACCAATAAACAGTCACGAGAACTCAGAACTTTGTGTCAACAACCAGAACCACTTGTAACTTCAAAAATCATAGTTCATATGGTATACGCTACTTAGATTTGTCTAACCTAAGTGTATACACGCTTTTATCAAAGTCAACTAGAATATACATCTGTAAATATTCATTCATAATTTTATAGCTATTCCAGACTTCAGTTATACGCAGATCGTAATATTTACAGAACATCACAAACGTCAGTATATACATCTAGATAAAGCATGACCAAACCATATAGAGATGATTCATTCCAAGCCATAAGATCCTGATCCATCATTAGATCTTGTCCTCTATCAACCACTGAGATTCCTCCTTGGCTCAGATCAAGAAAAGCATCATAAACCCATAACTTGCATACTGGATATCACACTTCATCAGATATTCGAGACTTGCATCATGGCCTAATGATATTCTCCTCCTTTTATAGTCTTAGACCTTACGCAATATTGTTAGAGTCAGTCTGGTCAGTCCTCCGTCAAAGATCAAAACTCTTTATGCATTTCATTTTTAGGTGTCCCGCTCCATTCACTCCGCTGCATTCCGCTAGGGGCATGCCATGATCTGACGGAGAAGGTCATGCTAGTCATCTCCTCTCATGTCTGGCTCCCGCTCGCTTATGTCTTTGTGTCAAATAATCAAAAAAGTCCATAACACTCAAGGTCTGGTCCTTTAACAGACAAAAGTCATTTTTGGTCATTAGGTCTAGGGATTGATCAATTTGGTCTTTAATATGTCTAGTAAAGCCATGCAGGCTAGAGTGATGCTCTTGCAAAGTAATGATCCGCAGAGTTTCATCATCATATTGATAGACTTCGACTGTTCTTCAAAACTCTGTTTTGAAGAAAAGTCAAACAGTGTCATTTGTGACAAAATTTTCAAAAAGGGTCGACAGTTGATTTCTTCAGGTGCAATCATGGTTTCCGTGACCAGATGCTCTGTCATGTAATCCCTACAAAAAGTGTCGAATATTTCATCGTTTGAGCCAAAATTTAAGAGGAAAATTGAAAATCAGGGTTGTTTTAAAGTCAGTGAAAAAAGTGCCAAACATGACATTAGAAAGGTGGGTTTTTTGAAGAAGTAAATTTAATC
This sequence comes from Pinus tabuliformis, assembly GCA_031772625.1. Lineage (NCBI taxonomy): Eukaryota > Viridiplantae > Streptophyta > Pinopsida > Pinales > Pinaceae > Pinus > Pinus tabuliformis. The sequence continues at coordinate 2,026,986,795 of CM062816.1, forward strand.
ATGACCTCCAAGTCTTATACACAACTTTCCATCACAAATCAAACTCATTGTGCTATCAAGGCATAGGAAAAACGTTGCAAGGTCGAGGAGCGAGAAATTGCGTGGTTTGGAGCAATTTGGAGGTGATTACAGGGGCGCAGCGCACATAGACAGGGGCGCGGCGCACACAGAACCCGCCCATAGTTCAAACTTATAACCAACGCGGCGCACTGGGCTTTGCGTGCGGCACACAGAGACAAAGCACCCAGAACGTGCCAAAACTCCCTCAAATCTTTGGTGAAGCCCCTCTAATTGCAAGGTAGGCTCTCAAACTCACTTGTTCATCAAATTGGATAAAGATATGGTGGTTTTTATGCCCATGGTTGAAATGAAACAAAACTCTTAAAGCAACCATAAAAAGACACCAAGAAACCATCTTGCTAGGGTTGTGTAACAATGTTATTGCTGCCAAGGCTTATTTTTCCTACCCTACCCCTGTTCCTTATTCCCCTATGCCATTTTTCCTACTATCACTACCCTAACACTACCAAACTCATATTCCCTTACCCCTCCTCCTATTACTCAATACAAACCCTAAAACCCTACCTTACCAAAAAACCCAAACCCTACCCTATCAAAATACCCAAAACCCCCTACATATCCCCAAACAAAATTCTCCTATAACCCCTATTCCCATTTCATTACTCCCCTCCTAATACTCCCTTGTTTCATTGTCCCCCTTGGTGGCAGATTATCAAAACAACACCCAGCTTCACCATCATCAAAGGGGCAGCCTAAATACAGTTTATAAACAGCAGTCATGGCATCCGAGGTTTCATCAGAGTATGAGGTGGAGACCCACAGTGATACAGCTTCAGGAGAACAGGCCCCCAGGAGACATCACCGGAGTGGCAAACATGTTAGAGATGAGCCAAACACCCTCACTGAGTTGCAGGCATGCCCTCTTGCTATGTCATGTTTCCAGCACCTAGCATGTTTTGAATTTTGTCAAAGGGTGGCAAATGTCAGAGTTCATCATGAGTTGGCCCGTCGTTTTGTGCTTCACCTAAATGGAGGTCAGTCTATCTTGGCTGGGATCACTTTCACATTGACACCTGAAGCCATATCAGTGGCAACAGGCATACCAAATGTTGGAGAACAGTGGCATAAGAAGAAGAAGGTGGAGAGGCATCATTATGAGCCTTACATTAAGGCCAGTTGTTTGAGTCATCTCACGAGAGTTTTCCCATTCAGATTTTTGATAGATGAGTATGCTCCACTCATGAAATTGATCATGAAGTACTTCAGTTGTGAGGGGAGGTTTTCTCGCCTTTATGCCTATCACATTAGGTTGCTCATTCACTTTACCAGGGTGCGGATGATAAACCTCCCATTTTTCATTTGCGGGAACATAGAGAGGATGAAAAATTTCATGCAGCATAAGACCCCTCAGCAGCAGCTCAACAGTGTTTATCACTTTGCTCTTATCCGGATTTTGGTGGATCATCAGTTGGGATTGCAGGGTATTGCTTGGGAGGACTTCATCTCCCGTGGCTTCTTCAGCGCTCCATAGGTAGTATCAGAGGCTGAGCATGAGATAGGTGGTCCATTGCATCAGTATGAGCGCCATGAGACTGCTACTATGCCAGTGTTCATCACTTATCAGAGAGGCAATAGACATTTGTTTGCAGCGGCAAAGCGAGTGTTATCTCCACCCGGGGTGGAAGGGGCCTCGCTTCTGATATCATCATCACATGAGCAGGGCAGAGTAATGAGCTAGTGCAGGAGGAAGGGCCATCAGGTGAACGAGAGACCAAATTCGTTCTCCTCCATGATGATGAGACAGATACAGAACCAACAAATGCAGAGCTTACAGAGATCATCCAGGAGTAGCAATCAATGATCGAGGCCTTATCCCTTGACTTGGAGAGGGTCAAGTGGAACATGAAGTACCTGGAGCATAGAAACAAACAGCTAGAGGATCGACAGGCGATTATGGAGCTGCAAAACATTCGTGAGCATCGCCAAGCTGCTCAAAGGAGAAGAGTTCAGCTCACATCATTGGAGCAAGAGATCAATGAGGATCGGGAGGCCCATCTCGAGAGCGTGAACATGCACTTGGAGAGGCTGCTGGACAAGGCCGATCAGGACCTTGCCTTGCTGAGACACATGGCTTATCATTACAGGACACGAAATATGAGTGCAAGGGCCCGGATAAGGAGCTTGAAGGCGAAATTGAGGAAAGCAACAAGAAAAGCAAAAGAGGCAAAAGAGCAAGATCGGCTTCGAATCTTGGCTGAGGCTTCCTTGGCCCATCATAACACCCCATAGAGAACCTCCAACCCAAATTTCAAGAAATTTGGGGAATTTTTGGTCACATGACAAATTTTTGGGCAAAACACAGGGTTTTTCTCCATGTGCGCCGCGCTAAAAATTGGGAGCTCCAAATGAGGAATGGTTTGCATTTTTGGATTCAGCATGGAAAATCACGACTACTGGTGCTCGGACAAGAAATTTGGGCAAGATATGAGTCTCCAAAAGGTCAAAAACACCCAAAAAATGGCCTCTCTGCCCCTTTTTTGACACACAGGAAGCAGTCTTGGGAGAATGGAGATTTGGAGGGGAAAATGAGCACCAAATTCAAAAATTCCAGTGGGGTTAGAAATTATATAGGACAGGATTTCCAACAAGCCCACTTGTGCACATTTTGGACACCTGAAAGTGCCCCAAAACAGGCCCCAAAGTAGCGCAGCGCATAGAGGAAAAATTGCCAAATTTGCTTCCGTTTCGCGAATTTTCGATTCGTGACTTCTCCAAGTGGGCCCACTTATCTACGCTTAGGTTTTTTGGCACCAAAGGCAGCATTTAAAGAATTTTATTTCCAGATGGACTTCTATCCAAGTGGCGAAGGAAGGCAAACGGTCACCCAAGCCAAATGTCATATTTGTAGCGCAGCACCTGTAGCTGATGGTTGGCTCTTCATCTCCATTTTGTAATGATTCGAGTAACTCCTCAACCCTTGGGCGTTCCATCTCTTCATGGCACATTCTATATATTGTATGTAAGCTATTTGCAAAGGGTTGGTTAGTTTGTAACTTCTGGGAGACTGTGGGAAAGAAACTCTGTTTCTTCACTATGTATTTTTTACAGAGAATTAATGAAAGGCAGCGCCTCTATTTCATGAGATTCTTGTGGTTGTGAGTGTAGCAAATGTGTCTCTTATGTTTTCATATGTATTTCGTTATGTTTCATAATTCAATTCATGTTCATTTCCAGTGAAATTTTCTGAGTGAGATTAGGTAGAATTCAATTTTATTGCTCTACCCGTGGGAAAATTTCATGTTCAGTTTTCTTCTTCTGTTGAAAGGATTCATGTTCCTATGCCCTTTTCACACTCCTCAGCAATCTCTTTGTTCCACGTTATTCCAAACTAAATTGCTACACTTTCCACCTGCCTTGCCTCACGAAGTAATCTGTGCCTTTGTATTAAATTCTCTGTTCTTTGCTGACCGTTGATCCCATACCATCCCAGAAGCTCGGTCATTCATAAAAATTGTTTCTTGTATCCATATTCACTTACTAGCCTAAGATCAATATTTCATTGTAAGTCATCTCAGACCGTTTTTTCTTATCTTTTCACTGAGCGTGACTCGGAGAGAGCCCTCTCCTGTTCTGGTAGGGCTAGCTAACAGACTGAGCATGGTTTGTGGTTACCTTGAATTTTGCCTTGCTTCAGCCTAGGGCAGATTTAGGTGCTAACATAGTGGCGACTCCACTAGGGAATGAAAATGGTTTGCTTGAAGATTGTTTTGCCCCAGTACATATCTCAAGTTCAGAGCTGATTGTTGATGGTGAACAGTGATCAGACATAAGAAGGCTAAAATCATTCACCTGGCGACTCCATTCACTGAAGAATCTAGCAATCAATCCTTCATGGTGACTCCACTGCAGAGAGATCAGTAGCTTTGAGATTTTCAAAATGGATAGGGTTGCAAGAAGATACGCTCCCATGAGCCAAGATCACATTCCAGGCTTTCCAAATAAGATTCCGAAAGTAGATTGGTCAAGGAATCTGCCTACGTTTAAAGATGATGGTAAGAAGGATGCTACTTTACATCTAGTCATATTTCACATGCATATTCGCAAGTTGAAGGTTGATTTTCCTAAAGATTGCTTGATGAAGATATTCCTGGCCACTCTGGAAGGTGAAGCCCAATCTTGGTATGAAAGTTTTCCGCCTGCTTGTATTTACTGTTTAAAGGATTTTCATGACATGTTCATTGAAAGATATAAAGACTCTTATCCATCATTAAATCTAGTTCATGACTGTTGCAAACATGCTTCTACTTTTATTGAAAGCCTTGAAAAATACTATGAGGATGATAATTTTATGGATGATGAGATCATGGAAGCCCTGGATGAAAATCCCTTTCAGCAGCGTAAAGACGATCATGAAAATTTTCAGCATGATCAAGATTATAGTACGGTGGAAGAGGAAAGAATTTTGCATCTTGACAGTCAACAGGAATTACATGAAATGGATCAGCAGTATGAGGAATATTTATATACACCTTCACTTGAAATTAATGAAGACAATCATTGTTTGAGCAAAAGGAAACAAAAGGTCTTATCTCCTTTGTCTGAAGACGAGATAGGTCAACTATTGCACGGTTATATTCCAGCTCAAGCTAAAGTGGATTTGCAGTGCACACATGGTCAAGAAAGTGTTGGTGAAAATTCTTCCTCTTTTGAAAAGGATGACAATCCGGTGAAGAGCTTTATAGATCAACAGGTTGAAGAATTCCATAAGGCTGAAAGTGATGAAAGAAAAAGTGCCATTTTGGATCTGTCCATAGAAGAAGACAGCATGCAGGGAAGTCCAGTTCTACTTTCAGAATGTGATAACATTAAGTCAACCCTTTCAGACCGAGATTCAGATTATGGTGACCAAGAAAACCTTGTACTAAGTCCCATGAAAGAGAATTCTACTGTTAAAATCACCTGGAATGAAGAAAACAGAGTTTTGAATCCAAATGTTCTTATGTCATCAGAACAAAGCCTTCATAAAGAGGTAGTCCAGTCAGCTCATGAACAGCAAGATGAGATCTTTGTTCAAGTAAGTGAAAAAGTTTCCTTGGATGAATCGTTGGTAGATGATAGAAATGTCATGCTTGGGTTTCAAGAATCATTTGTAGTTTCTTTTCTCATGATTGATGAATGCAAAGACAATCTGGCTATCATATCATATGAAGGTGACCTACAATACATTCAGGCTACCGAAGAGCAGAACATTCAGGATTGTCTTTCAGACTCTTCCTCATATGTTTCATGTTTTGAAGTGTTCTTTGAAGAGGAAATCCGCTCATCTGCTTGTTCATAATTTTTTGAGGACCAGGAACATACTTTTTTCTGAAGTACATTATGAAGGAAGATCAGAATCAAGAGAAAAAGATACCTTTTTTTTCACCAGGAGGAAACACTTTATGTTCTTCATGATCCAATGGCAGATTTATTGCAGACAGCAGTGAAGGTCATTATTGCAGTATTTAGTGACGAAGGAGATTTGGTCAATTATGTTTTTGGAGGCCCAGTTACCAGTATCTGTTGTTGACCAGAAGATCTGATCAGGAGAATCAATCAAGGAGGCATCTACTTGATTGGTTACATTGGAAGACACATTACACATGATTGTACATATTGCATCAGTATGCAGGTGGTTGTCATCATGATTTGAAACCCTCAAATCTTGATGGACTGCTGCCATTGAATAAGTTTTGTCAGTTCTTGTTTTAGTTAAGTCAGTCATGAGTCATTTCCTTTAGCATTGAGTCATTTTTTTCAGTCATGTTGATTTCATAATTAAGTCAGTTTAAGTCAATTTTCAGTCAATAAATGAGTTGAAGTCTTGTGTTGTTTGTCGAAATAATGACTCCATAGCCCAATGGACGAAGGCACTATCTAGCTCTTCTAGAGATCTGTTGTTCTTGGCACCTCCAAGGAGCTACCATCCCCCATTGGAGCCAATGTTAGAGTCGGTCTGGTCAGTCCTCCATTAGAGATAAAAACTCTTTATGCATTTCATTTTTAGGTGTCCCACTCCATTCAATCAGCTACATTCCGCTAGGGGCATGCCATGATCTGATGGCGAAGGTCATGCTAGTCATCTCCCCTCATGTCTGGCTCCTGCTGGCATATGTCTTTGTGTCAAATAATCAAAAAAGTCCATAACAGTCAAGGTCTGGTCCTTTAATAGACAAAAGTCATTTTTGGTAACTAGGTCTAGGGATTGATCAATTTGGTCTTTAATATGTCCAGTAAAGCCATGCAGGCTAGAGTGATGCTCTTGCAAAGTAATGATCTCCAGAGTTTCATCATCATATTGATAGACTTCGACTATTCTTCAAAACTCTGTTTTGAAGAAAAGTTAAATAGTGTCATTTGTGACAAAATTTTCAAAAAGGGTCGACAGTTGATTTCTTCATGTGCAATCATGGTTTCCGTAACCAGATGCTCTATCATTCAATCCCTACAAAAAGTGTCGAAGATTTCATCGTTTGAGCAAAAATTTCAAAGGAAAAGTGAAAATCAGGGTTGTTTTAAAGTCAGTGAAAAAAGTGCCAAACATGACATTAGAAAGGTGGGTTTTTTGAAAAAGTAAATTTAATCATGACCTCCAAGTCTTATACACAAGTTTCCATCACAAATCAAACTCATTGTGCTATCAAGGCATAGGAAAAACATTGCAAGGTCGAGGAGCGAGCAATTGCGTGGTTTGGAGCAGTTTGGAGGTGATTACAGGGGCGCAGCGCACACAGGCAAGGGCGCGGCGCACGCAGAACCCACCCACAGTTCAAACTTATAACCAGCGTGGCGCACACCCAGAGCGCGGTGCACTGGGCTTTGCGCACGGCGTACTGAGACAAAGCACCCAGAACGTGCCAAAACTCCCTCAAATCTTTGGTGAAGCCCCTCTAATTGCAAGGTAGGCTCTCAAACTCACTTGTTCATCAAATTGGATAAAGATATGGTGGTTTTTATGCCCATGGTTGAAATGAAAGAAAACTATTAAAGCAACCATAAAAAGACACCAAGAAACCATCTTGCTAGGGTTGTGTAACAACGTTATTGCTGCCAAGGCTTATTTTTCCTACCCTACCCCTGTTTCTTATTCCCCTATGCCATTTTTCCTACTATCACTGCCTAACACTACCAAACTCATATTCCCTTACACCTCCTCCTATTACTCAATACAAACCCTAAAACCCTATCTTACCAAAAAACCCAAACCCTACCCTATCAAAATACCCAAAACCCCCTACATATCCCCAAACAAAATTCTCCTATAACCCCTATTCCCATTTCATTACTCCCCTCCTAATATTCCCTTGTTTCATTGTCCCCCTTGGTGGCAGATTATCAAAACAACACCCAGCTTCACCATCATCAAAGGGGCAGCCTAAATACAGTTTATAAACAGCAGTCATGGCATCCTAGGTTTCATCAGAGTATGAGGTGGAGACCCACAGTGATACAGCTTCAGGGGAACAGGCCCCAAGGAAACATCACCGGAGTGGCAAACATGTTAGAGATGAGCCAAACACCCTCACTGAGTTGTAGGCATGCCCTCTTGCTATGTCATGTTTCCAGCACCTACCATGTTTTGAATTTTGTCAAAGGGTGGAAAATGTCAAAGTTCATCATGAGTTGGCCTGTCTTTTTGCGCTTCACCTACATGGAGGTTAGTCTATCTTGGCTGGGATCACTTTCACATTGACACCTGAAGCCATATCAGTGGCAACAGGCATACCAAATGTTGGAGAACAGTGGCATAAGAAGAAGAAGGTGGAGAGGCATCATTATGAGCCTTACATTAAGGCCAGTTGTTTGAGTCAGCTCACGAGAGTTTTCCCATTCAGATTTTTGAGAGATGAGTATGCTCCGCTCATGAAATTGATCATGAAGTACTTCAGTTGTGAGGGGAGGTTTTCTCGCCTTTATGCCTATCACATTAGGTTGCTCATGCACTTTACCAGGGTGTGGATGATGAACCTCCCATTTTTCATTTGTGGGAACATAGAGAGGATGAAAAATTTCATGCAGCATAAGACCCCTCAGCAGCAGCTCAACAGTGTTTATCACTTTGCTCTTATCCGGATTTTGGTGGATCATCAGTTGGGGTTGCAGGGTATTGCTTGGGAGGACTTCATCTCCCGTGGCTTCTTCAGCGCTCCACAGGTAGTATCAGAGGCTGAACATGAGATAGGTGGTCCATTGCATCAGTATGAGCGCCATGAGACTGCTACTATGCCAGTATTCATCACCTATCAGAGAGGCAATAGACATTTGTTTGCAGCGGCAAAGCGAGTGTTATCTCCACCCGGGGTGGAAGGGGCCTCGCTTCTGATATCATCATCACATGAGCAGGGCAGAGTAATGAGCTAGTGCAGGAGGAAGGGCCATCAGGTGAACGAGAGACCAAATTCGTTCTCCTCCCTGATGATGAGACAGATACAGAACCAACAAATGCAGAGCTTACAGAGATCATCCAGGAGCAGCAATCAGTGATTAAGGCCTTATCCCTTGACTTGGAGAGGGCCAAGTGGAACATGAAGTACCTGGAGCAGAGAAACAAATAGCTAGAGGATCGACAGGCGATTATGGAGCTGCAAAACATTCGTGAGCATCGCCAAGCTGCTCAAAGGAGAAGAGTTCAGCTCACATCATTGGAGCAAGAGATCAATGAGGATCGGGAGGCCCATCTCGAGAGCGTGAACATGCACTTGGAGAGGTTGCTGGACAAGGCCGATCAGGACCTTGCCTTACTGAGACACATGGCTTATCATTACAAGACACGAAATATGAGTGCAAGGGCCCGGATAAGGAGCTTGAAGGCGAAATTGAGGAAAGCAACAAGAAAAGAAAAAGAGGAAAAAGAGCAAGATCGGCTTCGAATCTTGGTTGAGGCTTCCTTGGCCCATCATAACACCCCATAGAGAACCTCCAGCCCAAATTTCAAGAAATTTGGGGAATTTGTTATCACATGACAAATTTTTGGGCAAAACACAGGGTTTTTCTCCCTATGCGTCACGCCACTGGCGCGGCGCTAAAAATTAGGAGCTCCAAATCAGGAATGGTTTGCATTTTTTGATTCGACATGGAAAATAATGACTACTGGTGCTTGGACAAGAAATTTGGGCAAGATATGAGTCTCCAAAAGGTCAAAAACACCCAAAAAATGGCCTCTCTGCCCCTTTTTTGACACACAGGAAGCAATCTTGGGAGAATGGAGATTTGGAGGGGCAAACGAGCACCAACTTCAAAAATTCTAGTGGGGTTAGAAAGTAGACAGGACAAGCTTTCCAACAAGCCCACGTGGGCACATTTTGGACGCCGGAAAGTGCCCCAAAATAGGGCCCAAATTAGCATCGTGCACAGAGAAAATGGTGTAGCGCACAGAGGAAAAATTGCCAAATTTGCTTCCGTTTCACGAATTTTTGATTCGCGACTTCTCCAAGTGGGCCTGCTTATCTACACTTTGGTTTTTTGGCACAAAAGGTGGCATTTAAATCATTTTCTTTCCAGATGGACTTCTATCCAAGTGGCGAAAGAAGGCAAACGGTCACCCAAGCCAAATGTCATGTTTGTAGCGCTGCACCTGTAGCTGATGGTTGGCTCTTCATCTCCATTTTGTAATGATTCGAGTAACTCCTCAACCCTTGGGTGTTATATCTCTTCATGGAACATTCTATATATTGTATGTAAGCTATTTACAAAGGGTTGGTTAGTTTGTAACTTCTGGGAGATTGTGGGAAAGAAACTATGTTTCTTCACTGTGTATTTTTGACATAGAATTAATGAAAGGCAGTGGCTCTGTTTCATGAGATTCTTGTGGTTGTGAGTGTAGAAAATGTGTCTCTTATGTTTTCATATGTATTTCATCATGTTTCATAATTCAATTCATGTTCATTTCCAGTGAAATTTTCTGAGTGAGATTAGATAGAATTCAATTTTATTGCTCTGCCTGTGGGAAAATTTCATGTTCAGTGTTCTTCATCTGTTGAAAAGGATTCATGTTCCTATGCCCTTTTCACACTCCTCAGCAATCTCTTCGTTCCACGTTATTCCAAACTAAATTGCTACACTTTCTGCCTGCCTTGCCTCACGAAGTAATCTGTGCCTTTGTATTAAATTCTCTGTTCTTTGCTGACCGTTGGTCCCATACCATCCCAGAAGCTCGGTCATTCATAAAAATTGTTTCTTGTATCTATATTCACTTACTAGCCTAAGATCAATATTTCATTGTAAGTCATCTCAGACCGTTTTTGCTTATCTTTTCACTGAGCGTGACTCAGAGAGAGCCCTCTCCTATTCTGGTAGGGCTAGCTACCAGACTGAGTGTGGTTTTCAGTTACCCTGAATTTTGCCTTCCTTCAACCTAGGGTAGATTTAGGTGCTAACAAATACCATGGTCCAAAACCACTTAGAATCAATACCTTGTACCAAATACCTGGGGTCAACACTTCGGACCAAATACCATGGACCAAAACTAAGTTTTCCAACATGCACACGTCGTTCCTTCCGTGAAAGTGCGTGTACATGCTATACGCACTTTTTGGTCTACGAACCCACGTTTATACTTGGCTTGGTATATAATGAACCTGTGTATATCTTTCTTTCTTCATTCTTGTTGTTTACCTGCTATATTGTGATCTTTCATCTGAGAGAGTTGTGATCTTTCATCTGAGAGAGTTTCCTTCTGAACTGATTCCTTGAAGCTGCCTTGCATTTCATCACATCTATAAATACTATTGTCATGCATTCTGTCACATCTTATATCTCTTCTATAGATTCATCTAGTTACCATGTACAAGTGAGTTGTTCTGCTACAAGTGGGTTGCTATCAAGTACAACACATTCATCATAATGCCAACAATCTCCCCCTTTGGACTTGATGGCAACAACCACACCAAGTCACTCTCCCCCTTTGACATCAAGGGCAAAGGGTCATGCTCCCCTAAGTACATTCTGAATTCTCTGATAGAGCTCCCCCTTTGTTCATGCTGAGATGTACTGTATCATCCATGTTCCCCCTGAGCATATGCAGAGTCTGCAAATATTTTCATGACTCTTATAACTCAACTATGTGAGTTTGACCTTCCTATCACTAATGACTCATACATACATTCATTCTCCCAACCAAGTGGGGATATACTTGTTATAGACATTTTTGTGCCTTACAGCATTGAGCATGAAATGTCCATAATCTAAGGGATCCAAAGTCCCTAAACATGTTGTTCCTACCCCTAGAGGAACAAGGCTAACAAACCACAGCAATTCACAGAAGTTCTCCACCAGAAACTGCTCAAAAACAAGTCAATTCAGGATCAGTTCAGAGGCTCCACTGGCTGTCTGCGCTGAAATGCAAACTCTGAACTGGCTACTTGCACTGCAACGTAGGTAGAAGCACTACCCAGGTGCGCTGAACGAGAGTTGACAAGTGGCAAGTTCATTCAACAAGGTGTCAAGACCCAGGAAGCTTCCAGAATCTTCCTCAATGACACTTGCCTCAGTGAATTTGACTGGTGATGAGCAAAAGGTTCTCAATCTCCAAGTGGAAGCAAGAACCTCCAAGTGGAATCAAGAACTGACAAAGGGAGAGGACACTAGTCAGATCTCAAGCTGACTCATCCTCTCTCCAAACATCTATATATGGATCTCTCCTCCATGAGATCTAGAGGCTAGAATTTTGTTATTGCAAAGAATTGTTGTTGGTTTGAGATTGGGATCATTGGGTGCTTAATGCTTTGAAGGGAGGTGAAGATAGGAATTCCATTTGCTGGGAAGAAGATGTTGGATTGGAGCCTTCTTGGTTGTATCTCTTCCTGAACCTTGTTATTCATCAATAAAGCTATCTTGGTTTCTCCTATATACTGATGTATCTTTGATGTATGATTGCATTAGTATGTTTAGTTTATTTCTAATCCTGAACTAGTTATGAATATGAATCTATGTCTTTGTAGTGTTCTCTTCTTGTGATCTTGCAGAGACCTGTTGAAGCTGGGCGAGCGAGAAGGCAAGTAGCTGGGAACTCTCAAAGAGAAGAGAAACCGGATCGAGGGACAAACGGAAGACACCGGTTAGTCCATCTATCTCTCTTCATTCTTATTCATAAAGGAAGAATACTAGAATAGCTGTCTCTATTTGTTGCTAAGGCACTGTCACACCTTAGGTGGATAGGATCGTCCTGCATAGGCATTTTTCCCCACAACAAATTGGCGACTCCACTGGGGAGATCTGTTTAGTCATTTTATTTGTGTCTCTATCATTGTTTGTTTCATAGACTCAACAGCAACAATCGAACTGCATCTGCTATTCTCAAATGCAAAGTAGACAGCTGTTGCTTTGATCCAATCACTGGATTTGTCTATGATCTGAACAATGGACTCACGAATGATTTGATGATCCTTTGTGATAGATCTTAGTACTCCCTCAAAGCATCCCTTTGATTGTACCTTGCTTGTTGCTTTTATTTGGCCTGAAACCGTAGATTAATCAGCAAACTGTGACCCAGAACCCAGTGAGAAACTCTCGTTTCCCCTTCAACGCGACCCATGTGAAGAGGTTATGCATTTCAACGCAGGTCCCGTGAAGGCTACCTGCGCTGAATGTCAAAACCCCTGTGTTGAGGGTGCGCTGATCCAGTTAGGCCTTGTGCAGCTGGGGTTCTCTGCTCTGTTTTTCCTTGTTTTGATCTCTGATTTTTGCAGCCTGTAACCAGCATAGGTACCAGTCTGATAATTCCTTTTCTCTACTTAAATTCCGCCTCCTTTTGTACAAAAATACTGTGAG